>CM053769.1:474518357-474566448 GCA_028658325.1 Potorous gilbertii | reverse complement strand
TCTCTCTCATTTCTCTTCCCAGTTTTTCCTCCACGTGTCTAACTTGATGTTCAAAATCCTTTTTGAGCTCTTCCATGGCCTGAGCCCATTGGATATCTATTTCAGATGTTTGGGATACAGAGGCCTTGACTCCTATGTCTTTACCTGATGGTAAGCATTGGTCTTCTTCGTTAGAGAGGAATGGCGCAATCATCTGGTCCCCAAGAAAATAACCTTGTATAGTCTTATTTTTTTTTCCCTTTTCTGGGCATTTTCCCAGTCAGTTACTTGACTTCTGAGAGTCCTCTCCACCCATGCCTAAGTACTCCCAGCTAGTGCTTGGGGTCTGAGATTCAAATGCTGCTCCCCAGCCTCAGGGCTTTTGGTGGCAGGCCTGGCTGCTATTCAATGGGAGCTTAATTTCTGTTTCTCAGGTTGGAGCAGGGCCACCTCCCAGGCTCAGTTCCCTCAGGGGGTTTATGCAGAGATGTTTTATAATGGAACTCCTGCTGAGTTCCTGCCTGCTCTGGGAGCCTCTGGCTGCCTACTGCCTCTGCCACTGCCTCCTGAGGGGGCCTGAGTCCTGGAGACACCACGCTCCCCTCTTATCCCATCTCTCTCACTGACCTGTGAGTCTGTGGGTGGAGGGACCTTCGTGGTCGCTAGAGATTCTGTCCCTGAAGCCTGCTGGGATCTGCTCCCTCCTCTCAGTGCCACGCAGCCAGGACAGGGCAGGGCTCCACTCCTGTCCAGTGTGAGATGGACTGTTGGGATTGGTTTGTCATGGCTTTCTGGAGCAGAAATCTCCTTCACTGTGTTGCTGTGTGGCTTCCACTGTTCCAGAATTTGTTGGGAATTCTTTTTATAGATAATTATGGGCTATGCTTTCGAAGCTAGCATGTGTGAGTCTTTCTACTCCACCATCTTGGTTCTGCCCCCCTCGCCTATTTTTCAAGGTGTTATTTTCTTCAACATTTTTGGGGGGTCTCTTTTAGCAAGGTATTGACCCGTTTTTCATCCTTTTCTTGAATCTCTCTCATTTCTCTTCCCAGTTTTTCCTCCACCTGTCTAACTTGATTTTCAAAATCCTTTTTGAGCTCTTCTATGGCCTGAGCCCATTGGATATCTGTTTCAGATGTTTGGGATACAGAGGCCTTGACTCCTATGTCTTTCCTTGATGGTAAGCTTTGTTCTTCCTCCTCAGAAAGGAAAGGGGCTAACATCTGTTCACCAAGAAAATAACTTTCTATGGTCTTATTTTTTTTTCCCTTTTCTGGGCGTTTTCCCAGCCAGTTACTTGACTTCTGAGATTCCTGTCCACCCCTGCCTAGATCTGCCCAGCTAGTGCTTGGGGTCTGAGATTCAAATGCTGCTCCCCAGCCTCATGGCTTTCAGTGGCAGACCTGGCTGCTATTCAGGGTAAGATTAAATCAGGTTTTCAGGTTGGGGCAGGGCTGCCTCCCAGGCTCAGTTCCCTCAGGGGGTTTATGCAGAGACCTTCCTTCATGGAGCTTCTGCAGAGCTCCTGCTTGCTACAGGAACCTCTGACTGCCACTACCTCTGCTGCTGTCTCCCGAGGGGGCCTGAGTTATGGAGACTCCCCACTCCCCTCTTGGACAGTCCAGAAGTCTCTCTCAGTGTTCTGTGTATCTGTGTGTGGAGGGACCACTGGGGCCACCAGAGATTCCATCCCGGAAGCCTGCCCAGATCTACCCCTCCCGGGGCTGTGCGGCCAAGGTAGGGCTGGGCTCTGCTCTGGTCCCATGTGCGATGGACCTTTGGTGAGGGTTTTTCAGGTCTTTCTGGAACAGAAATCTCCTTCACTGCATTGCTGCATGATTTCCACTGCTCCAGAATTTGTTAGGATTTCTTCTTTACAGATATTTTATAGGCTGTGGTTTCGGAGCTAGCATAAGTGTATCTTTCTCCTCTGCCATCTTGGCTCCTCCCTCTGTGGTCCTTTCTTTATTGAAGCTTGAATACCTTTTATTTCATTGAATAGTTTTTTTTCCTTTGAATTATTATGTTTAATTTCACTGGGTAGTTCATTCTTGCTTGTAGTCCTGGCACTTTTGCCTTCCAGAATATCATGTTCTGTGACTTCAGATCTTTTAATGTTGAAGCTGCTGAGTCCTGTGTAATTCTGATTGTTCTTCTCTGATATTTTCATTGTTTCTTTCTGGCCACATATAGTATTTTTTTCCTTTGACCCAATAGTTCTGAATTTGGGGTATAATGTTCCTTGTGGTTTTTATTTTGAAATCTCTTCCTTGAGGTGATCAGAGGATTCTCCAATTGAATATTCTGCCTTCTACTTCCAGGATAATAGGCAACTTCCCTTGATTATTTCTTGAAAACTTCTGTCCAGATCCTCCTGTTATTATGACTTTCAAGGTAACCCAATGATTCTGATATCATCAACCCTGGATCTGTTTTCCAGGTCAGTTGTTTTTCCCAAGAAGTAATTTACATTTTCATCTTTTTTTGTTCTTTTAAATTTGATTGATCTTTTTCTTGATGTGTCATGTAGACATTAGCTTCCACTTGCTCAATTCTAATTTTTAATCAGTTGCTTTCCTTAATGAGCTTTTATATTTACTTTTCCATTTGTTCAATTGTGTCTCCAAGGAGTTTTTTTTTCCTTTCATTGAATTTCTGTCTTTCCTTTTCCATTTGGTCAATTCTGCTTTTTAATCATTTTTTTTTCTTTTTCCAAGCTGTTGACTCTTTTTTTCATAATTCTCTTGTATCACTCTCAATTTTTTCTCCATTTTTTTTCTACCTCTCATATATGATTTTTAAGCTCCTTTTTGCATTCTTTCATAAGTTCTTTGTGGACTTAAACCCCTTCCTGTTTTTCTTTTGGGTGTTTCTAATAGATATTCTAACATTGTTTTCCTCTTCTGTGTTTGTGTTGTGATCTTCCCAGTGACCATAATTGTTTCCTCTTGTTAGATACTTTTATTGTTGTTTTTGGTTCTTTTTTTTTTTGCCTTTTCCCCCCATTCTTTTAAATTTGAGCACTTCTCACTGTGTCATGCTTCTTGTGCCATGGGCTACAGATCCTAGATATTTACCTGAATCTGCCTGATACTGCCTGCAGGCCCATAGGGAACTCCTGTGTCTGGTTCTGCACTGAGATTATAGAGGTTTGGCAGCTTACCTTCTTCTGGGTCCTGGTCCTGGTGGTGGGTCTGTGCTGAGGCCTGTAGGATGTTTCTGCATTAACTGTTGTCTATTTGCCCAATAGAGCTACACTGAAGCACATGGTGCTCTGATCACTGATATCTTTCAATTTGCTTAGGGAAGCATAGGGTTGGTGTCTACTTGTTTGCCTGGGGCTATGATGAAACAAGTGCAGGTCTGGCTGATGGAGGTTATCTGTTTGCCCAGAGCTATGTTAAAGCACCTGGTGATTCTCAGAGCTGAAGTCTGCCCATTTCCCTGACTATGCTAAGGCATATGAAGGACAGGGTATTCCGGTGTTCATATTTATCTACTTCACCACACTGAGGGTCAGAGTTTTCCACTGATTTGTTGAGGTAGTACTTGATGCTCTCTTGCTTGGATGCTTGCTGTCCTGGACTGTTTCTGGTCCTGGGCTGTGCTGCCCTTTTAACTGAGGGAGTCATATCTTTCATGCCAATGTTTCAAATATCTTGGGATAGAAGATTGTTTTACCCCATCTTTTTTGCTGGTTCTGTTCTAGGATTTGTTTTGGGGGAGCTATTTTAGATGTTTGGAGGCAAATATGGAAGTGTTATAGTGATTTATTGCTTATTCCACTATCTTGGCTCCCAGATGTTCTGACTCATGTTTCATTTCTAAAGATAACTTAATGGTCTGGTGTTGCATGTGAATTTGTTCATCATCCTGACCTCTTGGTTTCCTTTTATTATTTGGATCACTTTGAATTATGCTTTTCCCCACAGAAGTATGTTTGACTGTTGGTGACACCCACAGTTTTATAAAAATTAATGCCAGAAGAAACGTTGATAAATAGTTGAAAGATGCCTTTTTTAAGGATTTGCTCACACTGCCTGGTTTTTATACATGCTTTTTCTCACAGCATACAATATAATAGAATTCTGGATTAGCAATTAAGATGATCTGGGTTCGAATTTGACCACTGACATTTTTTAGATATCTGACTAAGCTGGCTGACCCTCACATAAATCAAAATTCCTATTCCACTAAATTATATGCAGAATATGAGGTATTGGTTTAGGAAATTATCACATATTTTGTTTTATAACTATGATTTTGATTACATCTCCCTCAGTCTACTGTAACCTCAGCCTCTAAGCTAAAATGAGGATGTGTTATATGATTTATCTAAATTGATTTTTTCACTTGAAAATGTATTTCTTTTAAACTTGGAATGGAAGTAATTTGTCATTCATTGAATAAAATGTCAGTGCTCCTTACTTGTTTCAATAGGATTTATCCCTTGTTTATTTTATTAGTAAGAGCTAATGAAGTTGGCTGGATGTATCCATCCCTCTCCACCTCTTATCCTTTGCATTCTGCTATGAATCAACCACATAGAAAGCATTGTATTCAGGTTTATCCACTTAGCTTAGCAAAGATGTTAATGTATTGAAGAAATTCCAAAGAAAAGGAACCAAAGAGGTGAGGGACTAAAAGTCCATGATAAAAAAATTGGTTGAACCATCTATCAGTTAAGTGGAAGTTGACAAATAAGCACTTATTAAATTTTCTATATACCAGATGCTGTGCTAATCACACAAAAATTAAATATATGTAAAAACATTTTCTGATCTCAGGAAGCTCAATTTCTTATTAAAATTGAAGGAGCTGTGAAGTTTTGAAAATTTGAGAAAAAGAAAAGTAGAGGAATATTTTACTTGAATTCAAATGAATGAATGATTGGTCCCAGGCCTGGAGAAAGCAGAAAAAACAGCTATAGAAATAAATTTCAAAAAAACAAATTTTAGTTGTTAAAACTCTCTAAAAGTGGAGCAGACTCCTTGGGGTTATCAAGATCCCCATCACTGTATATTTGCATGCCACAATTGGGGGTGACAGTTTTTCAATGGTGTCACAATAAGAATCCCTTATCTTGGACTGATTAACTTTGGTGACTGCTGATACCTTTCTGTTGCCTAAAACTTATAGTTCTCTAAAGAGGGAATCCTTCTGTGACATAATCAAATTGCTGTATGCATGTGTGCATGCATAATGCACACATGCATACACATGCACGCATACATGTATGTATATGTGAATCTGTGTATAAGTATGTATTGTACATATATGTATATATGTGTGTATGTATGTAAGTGTATGTGTATATACATGTGCAAAGTATTTGAACTTGTCTTCATCATCAGTGTGCCCTAACCACCTGAGTGAACTGATTAAGAAAAATCAACTTAGAATAAACACAGGAATGAACATTTGGTTTCACATCTGATATTTCATTTGAGCGTAATACAAAATCTGGGAGATAGTATCACAGGTATTAAAAACCCTGATTTAGAAATGAGGAAAATCTAGCTTGCAGAGTTAAAGTGATTTGTCCAGCATCACACAGTTATTAAGGATCAGAGACAGAATTTCATCCCATTATATTCCTGAATCTGAACCTAAAAATCTGTCCAATATATTGTCCTGTTTTTCTCAGAAATAACCACAAACGGACTATTTTAGATTCTGTATAACATTTGAAAGCAAGACTGGTAGAATGGAAAACAACAACAACAACACCAATGTTGTGTATGGAGTTGGAGATCCTCAGTTCAAGCCCTGTCTCTTCTCTTTACTATTAGTTTGACCATAACCATATCATTATTTCCCTAAGCCTCACTTTTTCATATATGTATATGTGAATATATATATATATATATATATATATATATATATATATATATATATATACAGAGGATGGGATAGATGAATTGACAAATTTTAAAACTAATAACATTTATTCCATTTCTAAATCTATTCTCCTAATTCTTTGACAAAAGAATTTAGTTTCTAAATTTAGTAGTGATATTAAGTATGGTCAAATCAGAAGTGACTATATATAATATCGTATTTTTATTCATTGTCGTTTGTTTACATGAATGTAACAGAAACCCAGAAGGAATACATTTCAGGCTGTAGTGAGCCCAGTAAACTCAATATTATCGTCCTTTGGTTTGTACCATGCTTGTGAAGAAAGAGTTTAGTCATTAGGATTTGGATACAGACCATACATGATGTAATGCTTTTTTCATAAAAAAAAAAATCAACTTGGTCATTTCATCAAATTTGTATGTATAGAGAGAAGATTACTGTTCCTATTTTCCAGGTGAGCAAATAACAAAGGAGAAATTATCATATGCCCAAGGTCACACAGTGAATGAATTATAAAGCTTAGGATAAGCTTAAAACAAGAGGATGGGAGAAAGAATGAAGCATTTATATAGTGAATATTAGTGGCCAGGCACTTTTACAAATATCTCATTTCATCCCCACAACTACCCGGCTAGGTAGGTGCTATTGTCATTGCCATTTTACAGTTAAAAAAATAAAAACAAAAACTGAGGCAAACAGAAATTAATTGACTTGACCAGGGTCACATAGCTAGAAAGAGTTTGATGCTAGATTTTGTGTGGGGTATTTGTGAGCCCCTTGTTATAATCAGTCAGAGACTTTTTATTAAGAAAGGCAAAAAGGAACTTTATTGCTTTCTCATGAGAAAGGACACAACTAGTATCTAACAAAAGGGGTGAAACAGGGAACTATTTACTCAGCAAAAAAAAAAAAGGAATAAGAAGAAGGGGAGGGGACCCAAAGAGGGGTAAACAGGGTACCCCTGGGTAAACAGGATCTTGAGTTAAGGTTGTCACCTGATATACTTCCTTATCTTGGGTAACACTGAATTCCCAGCAAGAGGTTCCTGAGAAATATAGGAGGGATACAGGATTGGAGTAGGTTGCAGGAGAGGTCAGGTCTTATCTCATCTGCTACTGAGGGGCCTTCACTGTTTAGGCATTCCACTCAATTTGGGCTTAGATCTTCCTTACTAGAGACCCAGTGCTTTAATTTTTGCACTAACAACTGTCTTAAGGGAACCACTGTTTCCTAGATTCTCTTGTGAACTACCATTCCCATTAGATTGTGTTACTTCTCAAAGGCTAGACCATCTGGCCCTCAAGGCAGGGTCACCACATGGTAGAAGAAGAAGATATGTAACGTAATGATAATCTTTCCTTTCTGTCTCATAGTTGATGGAGTTCTGATTCACACATTACTGGAATAAGCCTTTCTTTTGTCCTATTTGTCTACTTTTTTAAACTTAAGAGAGAATTGCACAGGTGAATACAATGCCTTCTTTTTGTATTTGAATAAAAGTACTGAGATGTAGCTATTCTTATATCGAACACCTTTATGATTATTCCAAGAGCAAACAAAAGGGTGGAGATGTGATGCACCTCCCCCTCTTCATATATGGTTTTCATTCTTTTTTCCTGTGAGGGAAGAAATCTATGTAGTTCGTTCATTAAAATGTATGCAGATTGAAGGTTTATTTGGTTTGGTAATATCAATTAAAACATATTAAATATTTCATTACGGTTTATGCATTGCATTTTCAAGGATTTTTGGGGCGGTGACCTTGTCTTTATAGT
Organism: Potorous gilbertii; assembly: GCA_028658325.1. Classification (NCBI taxonomy): domain Eukaryota; kingdom Metazoa; phylum Chordata; class Mammalia; order Diprotodontia; family Potoroidae; genus Potorous; species Potorous gilbertii. Next base: position 474,558,832 of record CM053769.1, on the reverse strand, counting down.
ACATCTATTATCATCATCTTCATTACCACCACCATCACCACTACCACCACCACCATCATCAAACAATAACAAATAGCAATAACAACACCTGACACTTATACAGTTCTTCTAAGGTTTGAAACTGCTTAATCAACATTAAATCAATGACTGAGACTGTTTTGCAACACAAAAGTTATTAAGTGCAATGACTCCCCCACCTTTGTTCTTGGATGACTATTTGTGACCTTTGTTTCATTGCAAGTAAATTCTACAGGAACAACTAACATGATATTATGAAGCATTTTCAACTCCTTCTAAATGATTTTTATCAGATTAGATCTGACAAAAGAGGAGAGCTCTCAGGATTTATTGTCTGGGTATATTGTCTAGGGAAATCTAAATAAAAAAATCCACGAAGATGGACTTCCATAGGGAAATACCCAGAGGGGAACAGAAGAGTATCTTTCAGGACAAATAAAGGGAAACAAAATTAGTAAATTTAAAATGCTGTAATTCCATTAAATTCATTAAACACTTATTAAGAATTTACTATTTAAAGGGCACTATATTGGGTCCTGGACATTCAAAACAAAAATACACCATCCTCTGCACTCAAGGAGCGAACATTCTAGTGGGTAGAAATACCATTTAAACAAATAAAGATAATATATGCAATGTGTACATACAACATATTTTGGAGAGAGCTAAGGAATATGAATTCCAAGGGGTGGATGAAGCAGCAAATATTTCAAGATATCAGAGATAACCTATTCATTGTACTATGTCATGGAAATGCTTGTTTTATTCCATAAATTAAAAATAAAATAAAACTAAAAAACAACCAAAGAAATAGAGATAGGATAGGGTATGCCATGTTGGCATGACAAACAGTAAGAAGTCTTGTTTGACTGAAACAAAGAGTGTATGAGAAAGAGAAATTTGTGGTCAGTTTGGAAAGAGGAGTTGTAGTCATATTGTGAAAAAGTTTAATTGCCAAGCAGAGGAATATGTATTCTTATCAAGTAAATGATAAGACTAGGCTTGTTTTAGAAATATCATTTTTGAATATGTGTGGAAAATATATAAGAGAGTGAAAAGGTGGTAAGTAAAGAAACCAGTTTGGTGATTATTACAATAACCTGTCCAAGATATCATGAGAAACTGAGAATAGAGGTCAGTGTGAACGAAAGTAAGATAATGGATACAGAAATTGTTCAAAGGATTAGTTAAACATGACCACTGATTGACTTTAGGAATGTGAGGGAGAGGGATGAACTAATGGTTATTCCAAAGTGTTGAACCTAGATGATTATGATGATGCTTTTACAAAATAAGCAATTTTAGAAAATATGTCTATTCACGGGTGAAGATGAGGTCCATTTTGACTGTGTTGAAATCAAGAAGTCAATGGGCATTGAGAAGTTGACATGAAATTGATGACTGGTGATGCAAAAGTGAATCTCAGGAGAAAGACAAGAACTATATTTGAGAGATACCTTCAAAGAGCTGAAAATGAAAACCAAGGGATATAATAAGATAATCAAACAAAAGAAGAGAGTGTTAAGAAGAAGCAATAAAGCTCTGGGACATATTCACACTTAAATAGGATGTGTATGATGATCTAGTAAAGAAGATTTAATTCTGATCAGAAGGTTTAGAGGAAAAGAGAATCAGTTCTAAAGCTGGAAGGGACCTCAGAGACTATCTAGTCGTACTCTCATTTTATAAATGAGGAAACTGTGACCTATGGAAATTAATTTGCTTATCTGAATTTATATGATTGTGTTGATGTCAGGATTACTAGGAAGAGTGTTGTTAAAAAGCACAAGTGAAATGAAAGTAAAACATTAAAGTAAAGAAAGTTACTGTAGTTGGGCAGTAATTTTCAGTCATGTCTGACTCTTCATGATTCCACTTGTTATTTTCTTGGTAAAGACACTGGAGTGGTTTGCCATTTCCTTTACAGACAAGGAAAGGGAGGCAAATAGAGTTGTGACTTGCCTGGAGTCACACAGCTACTAAGTGTCAGATGCTAGATTTGAACTCAAGTCTTCCTGACCAGACCCAGGACTCTATCCACTATGCCACCTATTTGCAGAAAAAGGAAGATCAAATTTCACAAATAATTATATCATTGGAGGGAAGAGTATTACCTTTTATTGCAGGTGGAAGTACAATGAGCTAAGAAGGAAATAGGAAGTGAGAAAATGGTGAGTTTTCAAATGTATAACCCTTCTGCTTTGGTACTTTTGGATAAAACTTTGGTTATTGAATTAAGGAGACTATTCTGGTTTATTGAAAATTTGGAGTTGTAGAACTTTCGGGATATCTCCATTCCAAATGTTCATTTGAACTATTTGTGTATGACCTGTGGTGGAGCCTCCCGAGATCATAATGACCTGATCAGTCATGGACACATTGTACATTGACCCTGACATAAGGATGTCATTTTGGTCCCCTTCAAGAGCAAAGGACAATAACCAAGCCTGGACTTATACCCTAATGATCCTAGATTAGGTATAAATATTTGACAGCATTTTAGTCAAACATAAACATTAAGGTCAATCTGGGGCTTAATTTGAATATGAGGAACATTTATGCACAGAAGAGATTTAGAATTTGCTCAAGGTCACAGTACACTAACTAGTCACTAATGGAAAATCTCAAAATTATGAATTATGTATCATGATCACCTTTCTGTTTCAAAACTAATTCAAAGTGTGATGAAAACATTTATCTTTGGCTAAATTTAAAACATAGTTGATTGACAAAAATAAATTTCCAGTTATATTTTCAAAATTCCAATCTGGTGGCTCATTCAGACAAGGAAAAAATTTTAAAAGATCCTAAATCCATCACTCATATTCATATAAATAAAATTTGATTTTGGATAGAAATCTGGCAACTTTTATACTCATCATTATTTCATTGAAGTAACTACTATTGTACAAAATTTAAAAAAACTTCAAATAAATAATCTAAGTGGACAAATTCTGAGTAAATCAATATCTAACAAGTTTGGTATCTTATCCTAAGCTAAATTTTTGTCTTCATACTCTAGCAACACCTGGAGAAAGGCTACATTACAAGTATTCTCAAATTTGATGTTTAATGCTAGATATTATATATTTAGCTCATTTACATAGTGCTTAATAATATAGACTTTTTTTCAAAATAACCCTTTGAGTTTGGAAAGAAAACTTCTGATATCTATATGTGATATTTTGGAAAATTAAGTCTCAAAATGTATAAGTAGTCTTGCCAGGAGGCAGGTTCATAGCCATGATTCAACTAACTCCTTATGACCAGTTAGCATGTCAGTTCGTTGGACACATAAAAACTGTGTAGTCCTGTTATGTTTTGTTCTGTCTGAAGGAATACATATAGTTTTCCAATTCTGTGAAGAATTAGATATGAAAGGAGTTTTGCCATGATGGTATGGAGGTTTAATTGTTCCCTAACTAAAAGTTAATTAGAACAGTAATAGTGCAATTTGGTTGAAATTTAACCAAGTATTAGCATGATAAAAGCACAGTGACTTAGAATTATAGGAATGTGTGTTCATCCTTCATTGATGAGGAAGACCATGCTATCAGAGAAATAATGATGTGATTTACACTTGAGTTTGTTTTGAGTGAGGGAGAGCTGTACAGGTCACCAGTATCACTTCTCCTCCAGAGCCATCTGATTCCAGTGACCAGATAGTCATCAAGATGACTGGAGATGACCCAGGATGAGGCAACTGGGGTTAAGTGACTTGCCCAAGGTCACACAGTTAGTGAGTATCAAATGTCTGAGGTGAGATTTGAACTCAGATCCTCTTGACTCCTGCACTGGTGCTCTATACACTGCACCATCTAGCTGCCCAGAATTATCAGAATATGATATAGCTGAAGCAGTAAGGCAGCCTGATGGAGATGGAAAGAGCATGATCCTAGCAAGTAGGCTACTCACCAACATGCTGAGCACCATTTCTACTCCAATCATAATGGAGACATTCTCTGATCCTGAGCATAAGAGTTTTTAGAAAAGAAAAACAAAAGAAAACAAAACAATGCTCCCATCCCTGAAATCATCTTCCTGAGAGGCACTGTTGTGGAGATACTGTCTGCCAATTGTTCCTGCAGGTCCTATATCTGTAGCTATTGAAGATCCAGAAAACAAAAAGAAATCTTGCTATCAATGTCATAGGCACAGTCAAATAGTTCAAAATCAGAAAAGAATTATAAAAGATATTAATGAGCTTTTTTGATGTACCCTAAAGACCATCTTTATCTGGCTTGCAGATGAAACTTTCCATAAGCAGGAACTCTCTTTAGAATGTGAGTATTTCAAGAAGAACAATTGATTAATTTTGTATTTGAATTCCCAGTACTTAGCACCACATTCTACACATAATAAATCACTCATTAATTCAAGTAAAGCTGTGAGATAGTCAGTTCTTTAAAATAGGAATAATTTTTGTTTCCAAAAACGCATTTGAAAAAGGGTCAAAAAAAAGGTACAAGGAGTGTGTGTATGTTGTAAAATCTCCTAAAATTCAACTGAGGTTAAAAAAAAAGACTTAGTAATACTGATCTCAGATAAAGTAAAAGCAAAAAAGGAGACCTAATTCATATAGATAAGCAGAAAAAGTATATTTTGGCAAGGTACCATTGACAATGAAGTAATATTAATAACAAACATATACTCATCAAAAGAGATAGCATCTAAATCTCTAAAGAAAAGTTAAATGAGGCACAAGAGGAAAAAAATACTAGCGAGGGATCTCAACTTCTGCCTCTCAGAACTAGAAAAATCTTACCATAAAATATGCAAGAAAGATTTTAAGGAGATGAATAGCATCTTAGAAAAGCCACATATGATAACCTCTAGAGAAAACTGAATGAAAGTAGGAAGAAGTATTTTTTTCTCAGTTATACAAGACATCTTCACAAAATTTGACCATATATTACAGCAGAAGAAATAAAAGCAGATCCATAAAAGCAGAAATATTAAAGGAATACTTTTAAGACAATAATATATTACAAAGCATATCTTGCAAAAGTCTGTGGAAACAGATTAAAATTGATTGGAAACTAAATAATCTAATCCAGAAGAATAATTGTGTGGAAGAACAATTATTAAAAATTCACAGAGGAGAATGACAACAGTGAGACAATATGCCAAAAGTTTGGGTGTGAATCTAAAGTAGTAATAGAGAAAAAATGATATGTCTGAATACACACATAAATATAATACAGAAAGACCACATGAAAGAATTGAGTAACTGACTAACAAAAACAATAAAACCTAATAAAAGAACAAAGTTATGATTCCAAATAAAACATGAAGAGGAAAACTTGAAAATAAAAAAGAAGAGAGAATGATAAAACTGATAAACCAGAATTGGTTTTATAGGGGGAAATCCAATAACAAAAAAAAATTAGTTTAATTGATTAAAAAAGAAAAAAGTTACCAGTATCAGCAATGAAAAGGGTATATTCACCATAAATGAAGATGAAACTAATATAATAGGAGACCTCTTTTCCAATTGTATGCCAACAGATCACACAATCTAAAGGAAATGAATGGATATTCACAAACATATATATACACACATATATGTATATATGTGTGTATATATACACATACATACACACACATATATACATACATAGATATACATATACATACATATATATGCAAATATATGCATATATGTATATAAAATGCTATCTTGGAGAAAGAAATCAAACAAAATAAATTAAAGTTATTGATGAACTTCCTAAGTAAATATCTCTAGGAACAGGTGAATTTACAAGTGAATTTTACCAGAAACTTAAAGAACAATTAATTGCAATACTATAAAAAAATTTTTCTTTGGAAAAATAGGCAAAGAATAAGACCTACAAAATGCCTTTTGCAAACAGATAAAGAAAACTACAGACTCATTTCCCCAGTGAATAAAAATGAAACAAATATAAAACATTATTATCAAGAAGGTTACATCAACATATTACAAAGATCACACATTATGACCAGGTGGGATATATAACAGGAATGAGGGGATGATTCAATATTAGTTATATTGAGAAATTTACAGGGATAAAATTTCCTCTTTCTTTTCATGTTGCTAATTTCTTTGTATCATATTACTAGAATTCCTAGAAAATTACCTCAAATATTGAAAAGTTAAATAGCTTTTCTAGTGTCACATAATTTGTACTTATCGGAGGCAGATTTGAATCCAACTCTTTTTGTTTCAAGATTATCTCTCTACTATTCAATAAAAAATATGAATTTTCTTTGGTTATAGAGCTGAAAATAAAAATAAATTTGACCCTTTTGACCCTTCGCTTAAGACGTATAAACCATATCCTTCATATAATTAATATTGCTTATAGAAATCTGGGGATACAGTTAGGCAAATTTAATAGTTATTTTTGGTCAGGATAAGTTATATATCAGATCTGTGATTTCATGAGTGTAGAAAACTTGGGTAGAAATTCACTCCAGTAATGCCAATCAACAATTCTTCTGTAAGTTACAAACTTTTAGTATATGTATAAAGGGGCAACTGTCCTCATTTCCAGTCAATATGTTGTAGGTACGGTCCTGCTTCCAGAAACATATGAAGAGACCTTCCTCCTTCAAAGTAGTGATAGGTTTCCTCTAACTGTAGACTGTGAGTTCAGTGAGTGTTTTGAATATTTCTCAGCTCTTCAACTCCTGCTCTCATTCTAGAGGATTTCAATAAGCCCATTGATTTTCCCTCAAATACTCCAACTGCTAGCAGGTAGGTGCCCTAGTGAATAGAAACCCAATGGATAAAGCCCCAGGCCAGGAGTCAGGAAGACCTGAATTAAAATCGAGCTTCAGGTACTTACTAGCCTTCTTCCCTCTGGGCAAGTCATTTAACACTCTTTGCCTCAGTTTTCTCCTCTGTAAAATGAGCTTGAAGAAGAAATGTCAAGCTGTTCTGGTATCTGTGCCAAGAAAACCCCAAATGGTATCACAAAGAGTTGTACACAACTGAAAGGACTGAACAACAACAACCTTGGCCATTGATGTCCTCAACTGACTTACCTCCCATGAACTACTTCCCTTTCCCACCTCAGCTATACACAAAATCATCATAATCTTGATCTTCTCACCCACAAATTTATCAACTCTCTGTTAAATAAAATCTGAAATCCCCTTATTAAACTGAAATATATTGGATTTTCATCTCTCCCTCTGCCTTTGATTTCAAATGCCTCCTCTTTGTTTGAATCAGACCTCCAATCCCTTGACCCCTCATTTATCTCCCACACCATCTTCCTTGTACAACTGATATCTTCTCCCCATCTTGAGCCAATTCAACTTTATGCTATCCTCCTCTCTCAAATCCCTACCTTCATTATTATTTCATCATTATGCCTGACCAAGTCTCAGCCTTGGATCACTCCCACCATTTGTCACCTTCATGCCTATACATGTGCTGTTAATCTACAGTGGAGAAACTCACACAAGTATTGTGGCTGGATCTACTGTAAATTTATCTTGTACAGTCTCCTACTAATTAACTCCGTATCCCAGTCTCTGCAGTGACTCTTCCCATTTTTTTTGTTCCTTTTCAAACATCTCCTGACTCTCCCTGCCCCTACTTTTTCAGCTGAGAGTTTTGTCTTATATTGTTTTGAGGTCCTTTAACTCCCTTGTCTCCTCTTTCCTTATCACCCATCACTAACATGCCTTCACCATTTTCCTCCTCCTTCATCTTTGATTCACATAGTGCAGTGACCTTACTCCTTATCAAAGCTAACTGCACTATCTGTTCAAGTGATGACATTCCATCCCACCTCCTCCAGCAGATTTTGCCTTTCCTCACCTCTAAATCTTCCACTTATGTTCAGTCATTACATCCCTACTTATTCCTTTCCTGCTGCCTACAAACTTGCTCATGTCACATCTACCCTGAAAAAACAAAACAAAAACAAACAAAAAACCACCTCACTTTATCTTTCCATACCTGCAAACTATCATCCTACTTCTCCTCTGCCCTTTGTAGCTAAACTTGACAATTTCATCTACAGGAAGTGCCTCCATGTTCTCTCTTCTCACTCTCTTCTTAACTGCTTATAATCTCGTCTCAAAATTTATTGCTCCACTTGCCAAACCAGATTATTTTTTCTGTTTTCTCATTCTCCTTGACCTATCTTCAGCCTTTGATAACACCAATCACTCTTTCTTACTCTCTTCTCTCCGGAAGTTTTTCTATTTTTTTTCCTAGTACCTAGCTGAGCACTGCTTCTCTGATTCCACTGCTGAATACTTTCAACTATACTTGAACTTCAGGGTAGTGTCCATGGTCCTCTTCTCTCCTCCCATTCTACTAAATCACTTGGTGATCTTATCAGGTTCTATGGACTGAATTACCACTTTTATACTGATGATTTCCAGATGTAACTATTCAGCTCCAATCTCTGCTAATTCCAATCTGACATCACCAACTGCTTTTTTTATTTCTCTTTCTTTCCTTCTTCCTTCCTTCCCTGCTTCCCTCAAAAATGAGTGCCAAAAAATGTTGGGTTTTTTGTATTAAGGAACAAGAGTACTGTAGAGCACAGTGGATAGTGTGGGAAAATATGGAGCTGAGTATTGAGCAAAAAGCAGGACATGAAACATTAGATTTCTAAGAGATAATGGAGCAATATCAGGATGCTCTTTAATGATTTAAAAGAGAAATAAATACTGTAAAGATAGAATATGGATCACCGTAGAATAAATATTTGTCAAAATAGACAAAACAAAACAAAATTATAGTGACAAATCTCACCAAAGAAACAAAATGGAAAACAACTTACTGAAAATAAAAAAAATCTGTAAGAAGAGAGGGAAAAACATAAATAATGGTAAGAGGTAATGTGACCTTAACAGCAAAAATATTTATCTCAAAGATAGAATTCAGAGAAAAAACTAAAGGTTTATAGGTACCTGAGGGAAAATATGAAAAGAAAGGAGAAGATTCAAAGTCAAATATGCATAGAAAAGTTATTCCAGGTATGGAAGGTGGCCTGTGAGAATTTTATGATTCATTTCAAATCTGCAGGTGCACACAGAGGAGTCATGGAGGAACACATAACTGATTTTTTTTAATGAATCTATGGTGATATTTTAAAACAAATAGCTAATATTATCCACATGAAAGAAAGGATTTCCTAGCTGTTTATTATAATGGTCACTATGAGCAGGGAGTGGAAGATTGAAGAAACAAGTAATGAAAAGCTACTTGATGAGTTCTGATGGTATGTGACTTATCTCATGGCTAGCACCATCTCATCTAATTATCAGATAATGAACAGGAAACAGACATTTCTGGGGCCATTTGGCACTACCTTTATAATCTGATTATCACATTGCTTGTTTCCTGGATCAGAGTTAAAGATGGATTTGGATATGAATAGCCCTCCCTTTGATTATATGGCCTGCTGTACATGAACTCAGATTAGAAAGCTACAATCTGATTAATTGAAGACAGATATGGTCTATGTAATTATCTTGTAAGACTGTACTGAACTGAAGCAAAAGTGCCAAACAGACTGCCAAAGCCCTTCATAAAATGTAGGCTAAATTCTCCATCCTGTCAGTGGCAAATGTGTGCAGTAAAGGAGCTTTGATAATATAGCCAGTAGACTTGACTAAAGACGTTGCAAAAGTACATTTATTATAATCAGGAATGCTAAAAAGAATAAGTTTCATGGTGGATGTTGTTATGTGCCAGGTTTGTTTCTGTTATTTAAAAATAAGTGATATAAACACAAATATTACACCAAATATTGGAGGGAATAATTTGGAGGCAGAGTTCAAATTCTTTTTTTCCTGCTACCTTAAGGTACAGTAAGGTACACTGGAAAGAATATTGGCTTTGAAGTTGGAAGACCTGGGCTCAAACCTTAAGTCTTCTATTTTTATTTAGTGTCACCTTGGACAAGTAACTAAAACGGTCAGTGTAGGTAAGATCAAAGATCCCTTTCAGATATAAATTTAGAATGCTATAACCTTTTGTTTTGTGTCCTTAGATGGAAGGTTAAAATCATATGATGAGATCTATACCTCAAGAGATAATCTCTGAGTAGACATATATGTATTTTAATAAAGCGTTTGCTACATTCTCTCGGCCAGGATCATCTTAAGCAAGAGATGGATAACTGCTTATCAGATATGAGGTAGAGGAGGCTCCTGTTCCATACTTGAACAAGACGAGCTCTGAGGCACCTGTCACTGAGCAATTAAGCATTTCTTAGGTCTTTATTAATTCCTTGTTTTGTGCCATGCTTTGTGCTTTAAATTTTGCACAAACATAACACAGGCATTTTTAAAAGGGAACTGACAGTAATAAATTTTATGGAATTCTAACTTGAAATACTGATAGTCATAGAAAAAATGAATCGTTTCGAAGATACAGACAGGGGAAAAGAAAGTATAGACATGATTCTTGTACATGGTATCTTGGAATCATTAAACTTTTGAAGATCATTGCATTCTATGTAAATTTCATATTAGGAATTTGTTCAATGGCTTCAACAATACTATCTATGTATACATGATCTAATCAATATGGACAATATTTTCATTAGTGCACAGAGCAACTTTCCTATGTATAACATTCCCATGTAATACTGGTCTACCTTTTCTTAATTAGTCTACTCAGGAATGCCCTTTTCCATATGCTTCATTTTTTTCTTAAAAATATTTTAATGTGAGCCAATATTTTGTCTAAGAGGGAGACTGGGAGAACTACAATAAGTAAAGAGATGGAGTTTTGTGTTCCCTGCTCTAGAAATCCTTCACATCTCAATGCATAAAGTTTAAAAAAAAGAAAAACTCTTAGTTTTAGTTGCTAATTCAGTGCTTTATTTTTTTGTTTGTTTTCATGTTTATTCATCATTTCTTTGATTTTCAAAATTTCTATTTCAGTGGTGAATTAGAGTTTTAAGATTTATTGATTTTCCAGTTTGTTTGTTTTTTTAAGTTGCATGGGCAATTTATCAATCTGTTCTTTCTTTTTTTATATTTATTTATTAATTTTTTAGTTTTCAAAGTGCATTTTCACAAAATTATGAGTTCCAAATTTTCGCCCCATCTCTCCCTTTCCCCTACGACAAAACGCCATGCATTTTAATTACTGCTTCCCCCAATCTACCCTTCATTCTATCACATCCCTCCCTTCTCTTATCCCTATCTTCTCTCTTTTCTTTTAGCGCAAGATAGATTTCTATACCCTATTGCCTGTATTTCTTATTTCCCGGGTGTATGCAAAACAATTCTCAATCTTTATTCCTAAAACTTTAAGTTTCATCTTCTCTCCCTTTCTCCTTTTGCAAAAGACTTCCATAATAGTCATGTTTTGTAAGACTAACTATAATTCCCTCCATCCTATCCTACCCCCATTTATTCTTTTCTCTCTTTTGACCTTCTCACTCCCCAAAACCGTTTACTTCTAAATACTCTCTCCTCCCTTTTGCCCTCCCTTCTATCATACCCTCACCCCACTTACTCTTCTCTCCTACTTTCCTGTGGTGTAAGACAGATTTTCATACCAAATTGGGTGTGTGTGTTATTTCTTCTTTAAGCCAAATGTGATGAGAATAAACTTCACTTTTTCCATCTCAACTCCCCCCTTTTCCCCTCCACTGAAAATGTTTTTTCTTTTCTCTTTCATAAGAGATACCCTGCCTCATTTGATTTCTTCCTTTCTCTTCCAAATATATTCTTCTCTCAGTCCTTGATTTGATATTTTTAGATATCATCCCTTCCTATTAAACTCTCCCTGTGCTCTCCGTCTCTCTCTGTATCTCTCTCCCTCTCAATAATGTGTGTGTGTGTGTGTGTGTGTATAATCCCTCCAACTACTCTAATACTGACAAAAGTTTCAAGAATGACAGCTATTGTCTTTCCATGTAGGAATGTAAACAGTTCAACTTTAGAAAGTTTCTTATGATTTCTCTTTCCTGTTTACCTTTTAATGCTTATTTTGATTCTTGTGTTTGAAAGTCAAATTTTCTCTTCTGCTCTGGTCTTTGTAAAGCTAACCCTCCCTCTGGCATTTGTGGGTTCATCAATCCGGGAACCATAGCTGCTGGTGGGGGTTTTGCTCCCTGAAGCCTGTTCTGGTCCTGTCCCTACAATGCTGCAGCCAAGGCTGGGCTCAGCTCTGCTCCACACCTGGTGCGATAGACATTTCCTGTCAGCCTTCTAGGTTGTGTTGGACTGGAAATATATTTCACTCTGTTGTTTTGTGCATTCTGCTCTTCTAGAATTTGTTCAGAGTCATTTTTTATGGGCTATGAAGGGGGTTTCTATAGGTTTGTCCTTCTACTCTGCCTTCTTGGCTTCACCCTCCTACCCTATGTTTGTTGACATCTAATTGATGCAAATGGAATTTTAAGGTATCTACCATTATCATCCACTCCTTATCAACAATATTTTTCTTATTCTAGCCATGTATCTCTTGTTTGACAACCCTTAAGTATTATTCCTCTTAAAACATTTTTTGGGGTTTCTCATATGTCCAAGACTACCTGTATGATTTCTTCATTTTACTTTTGCCTTTGTTGCTCATCTTTAATTTTTCAAAGACCGTGATATGCAGTAACTCAGCCATAAAATGTCCATTAGAAGAATAAAAAAAAATCTACTATACGATCTATCAGTTAATTTATCTGCAAGTTTACTGTGTCTACCGTGTGCCAGGGACTATGGTAGGCACTGAGGAAACAAACAGAAAGGCACAAGTAATCTCTTCTTTCAAAGTTTGTGTTCTACTTTTGAAATCAACAAGGACTTATATATTGAAATGGTAAATATAAGATGAATGAATATATATTATGTATATCCATACAGTTATACTCATATGTGCATATATACATATAAATGTGTATGTGTTTATAGTTTAATACAAATTAATTTGGGATAGAACAATAGCCATTGGGAGAATCAGGAAATTTTTCCTTCAGGAATACCTTGGAGTCAAGAAAACATTTACAATATTCAAAATTTTCTAAGCCTCAATACAAATAGTTTAATATAATATTTCAAAAATAAATTCCCCCAAGGGAAAATTGTTTAATAAAAGTTCTTTGAATGAATAAACAAGATGACTCCATATAAATGTCCAAGGCATTTAAGTGTTTCCTAGGCTTTTGGATTAAAATTTGAAATAGATATTTCTATGAAAAGTAAGGACGGTACATACCAAGCCATCCTAAGAATATTACCAAAGTTACATCCTTTGAAAGAACACTCTGAGCAAAAAAAGACCTCCAGTCACTTCATAAAAAAAGCAATATTTCAAAGGGAGATCTTATTTATATTTAAACAGTTCTTATGTGAAGGATCACACACAAAATGTGATACAAAGATAAAAAAGAAATATTCCATATGCTCACTGACCTTTTATTTTTGTAAAGGGAAACATCATACCTTTATCTTAAAACTGTTGCCTTAGTATATTAACTATATATTAGCAATCAAATTACAATAAGTATTAGATATAACTATGTCTCTGGTTATTATATCTGTAGTCTATAGTCATGATTGGTTTTATATTCTCAGTACAGAACTGGTGCTTAATAAATACTGTCTTTCTTTAGTAATTGGGAGAAAACCATAAAATGTCTCAAAATATAACAATAACAAGGGAAATGTGTGTATGTATATTTACATACATATATACATACGTATGTATGTATATATGTATGTATGTGTATATAGATATAGATATATTGTGTGTGGAAAGAAAGAGAAAGAGAGAGAGAGAGAGAGAGAGAGAACTTGCTTTTCCCAGGAAAATTCTAGAATGCATCATTAATGCAATAGTGGATAATCACACCTTCTACATATGTATTAAATACCTGCTATGTGTAAGACACTCAATTAAGTACTAGGGGCACAAAAAAAGCAAAGGACGATGGCTCAAGGAGTTCACTGTCAAGGAGCTCACAGTAAACAAACGTGAGAACAAACTAAATACAGAGTACATAGGGTGTAATTAAAGGAGGGGAAACACTAGAATTAAGAAGAGTTGGAAATACTTCCTTTAGAAGGGGGATAGTATTTGAGACTTAAAGGGTACCAGAGAAACCAGTAGACAGAGGTGAGGAAGGAGAGTATTCAAGACTTGAGGAACAACCTGTGAAAGTGCTCTGAGCTGAGGATTGGAATGTCTTGTTCACAAAGAGCAATAAGTTCGCCATACTAAAAAGTATGTAATGAAGAATAAAGTCTAAGGGAACTAGAAACTTAAAAGGGAACTTCTAGTGAGTTATGTGGAATATGATATATAATACTGGATTATACAAGCAAGTCAAAGGTAATACAAGTAGATACATGATAATTTGATGAGGGAAATTTGAAAGTTCTGAGAATTAGAGATTTCAAGAATGATTTCCTGGGGAGAGGTATCACCTCAATGAAGCGTAAAAACTATTCAGGGGTCATAAGAATTCAGTCTGGGAGAAAGAAGACAGTTCTCACAAAGACATGGCATGTAATATCAATCAATAAACATATTAAATGCCCACTGTGTAGCCATCATTATGCAAAATATCAGAGATAAAAAAAGAAGTAAAAGATGGTCTCTTCATTCAAGGGACTTGTATTGAGTTCCTTAAGTAGCTTATAGGATGGTTTGTTCAGAATATTGAATTTATGAACAGATAGGAAATATGTTTGAAAAGATAGGTTGGAGTCACCTAATGAAAAACATTAAATGCGATAACTATAAGTTTTTATTTTATCTTAGAAGTGATAAGGAAACAGTTTTGATCCTTGAGTTAGGGACTTTGACTCCGTTTACTCAAAGTTTATCTTTAGAAAATTACTTCTATCTGTGTATGGATAAATTGAAGAAAAGAAATATAAGACACCTGATTTCTAATAAAACTATTGTAATTAAGTTTTGTGATTTGACATGGTTTCTATTTGGAGTAAGAGTCGTGTTATTCAGGGAAGTATGGGAATTTCTGTAAATTTAAGTCAAACAGAAGAAGTTGAATTGGTATAGTTTAAGGAATACTATTATTACTTCCTCATAAATAAATACCCTAGTTTTACCATGAACTCCAATTGCTAGGACCTTCATAGAAAATTGTTTTAGTGTGTCATAAGAGAAATAACTTATTCCTTGGCCTAAGATATCAAGATTGCTAAACCTATGACAAGTTAAGCTTCTGCTGTCTTTTTCCTCCTTTCATTTTATCAGACATGGTATCAACAAATCCTTAATTTTTTCAACATATCATTGTTTTCTTTCTTTTTAAAAAGGCAAATTAGAAAACTTTGGGTCATACCTATTTATAGTAATAACTGATTCCTTCTTTCTCTTCTGAAAATATCTGCTTTGTATCTTATATCTGCTCTTGCTGTGAAATGATTTTCTTCTCCAAAACAGAAACTATTATTTCTTCCTCTCTGATATTTTTTCTAGGAAAGTGGTATATAAAAAATATACTGCTATACAAAAAATAGTTATTGTTACTCTTTTTTAACGAAGGGAAGTCCTCTAACAATGGCTAAATTATCACATTTAAAAAATGTTCTTTCATGAAGAAAGGTATGCTTTAGGAATTTTATTTTATTTAGTCAAGTCCCAAATGTTTATAATAAAGTAAATACTTTTTACATTGTATCATGAAAAGCAAAAAATTAAATAAAATAAAAAGATTGGAAAATAGTCCAAATTCTTTTGCTAATGAAGATTCTAGATCTAGGAATGAAAGTTCCCTTAGAAATCACCTGGCCCAAGACTCTCATTTTAGGAAGAGGAGTTCATAGAAATTAAGTGAATTGTCCAATGTCACATTTATGGTAAGTAGTAGAGATGTGGTTGGAATCCAGGGCCTCTTAATATAGAACAGTGTCCTTTTCCCTATACCATGCTGCCTGAAATGATAAATATTATATAACATATCACAAAACCTCTCTGGGACTCAGGTCAAAGAGGGAAATGGATCTGTTGACTTTGCAAACTTTTTACAGATAAGTATCTTAGCTTTCCAAATGCCCAGATGACTCATTATCTTCAAATAATCAGAGATACAAATATTATTTAACACTGAAGCTTACGTTTTTCATTTTGATAGTAATTTGTTTAGCCATGATATAATTTGTAGGCTTGCAATTATTCTTCCTGAAAGTTTTTGCCTCTGAATTTTGCACATTTATTTTTTTGTGATGATGGCGGTGTTGGTAATAATGATGATGATTTTTGTTATAGTTGTTTTATTTTTTGTGATTGGTATAATAATGGAACATTTTTAGAACAGTATTACTTGATGTTTAAACGATTCATTAAATTTGCAAATCAGTCTATGTGCTTGGTATAAACTGAACTACCTAATAATCCTAGGGGATAGATTTACAGGTATCATTTTTTTTCACATTTTATAAATGAGTAAGTAACTGATAAGATGCCCTAAGTGATATAAACAAGACTATATAACTAGTGAGTGTCAATTACAGGTTTTAAGCCTAAGTGTTCCTGAATCCACCAGCTGATATCCAAGACTTCACATGAGATGCCATTTTCTGTGACTGGATGGGTATAAGAAAATAAAGAGTTCTAAAAGGAATGAAAAATGTAGCACACATTTCCACAAAACTTAATTTATATTTAATGGGAAGGGGGATTTAACAAACTTTGCCTAACAAGATGTTTGAATAGATCTGTGATTTTATTTGTGTACTTAGTTCCTCCTGAGATACTGTCTCCAGTGACAGTCAGAGGTGTAACTTTATGGTAAATGATAATCTTAGAGAATTACTTGTGGGAGTGCAAGGTTAAGTAACTTGTCCAGTGTCACATAGTTAATATGTTTCTGAGGTAGGACTTTGATCAATTTTTTACTGATTCCAAGTATGACTTATCAGTCATCTCAAGATTACCTCAGATATATAGCTATAAATATGTCCCAAATGTCTTACCAAATTTTCTTCATTCAGTAAGACATAAAAATGTTAAGGTATGGATTCATTGGTCCTTAAAATTCCAAAGTTAGATGCACAACACACATATAGAAATATCTACATGTGTATAGCTGTGTGTATACATGCATGTATATGTATATATATGTTGTGTATATACGTATATACACATGTACATACATACATACATGCACATCCTAAAATTTAACTTTATACTATTTTGATATGTAAGCATAAGTTTTTCTAAATATATCTTTAAATTAGATAACTAAATTTTCTTGTTTCTAGTTTTTCATTTCAACAAATTAAATATCTACAGTGTTTATAGTAGAAAAAATATTTTAACTATTGAACTATGTTTATTAAGAATGTACATACTCTGACTGTGATACTTTATTTTTTTCAAATTCAAATGTTTAATATCAGAAAGGGATAGCATTTTCAAAATTGCGTTGTTCAGCAAATATGGATAAATTATAATTCATTTTAGTTCAATCATTTCGCAAAACATCATAGAATGTGAATAATTTTATTTTCTTGAATTTCCTTTTGACTTTTACTGATCAAACCATCTAAAGCTGGCCAGTCAAATGAAATTGCCTTGGAGTTGAAACATGATGGGATTCAGATGAAGTGGGTTTGCAAGGAAAATTGCTTTCAAGGTAGTGTACAAATAAAAACCTTTTGATGAAATAAGAAGTGGGGAAATTTGTACAAACATTCAGATAACACTTTTGAAAAATTCCTATTCTGTCTATCCATTTCTTCTCCCCCACAGAAATAGCATGTTGTCGAACATTTCTATAGCAAGAATTTTTTTTATATGTCAATTGTCTAGGAAATGATCACAAGGATATTCCCTCTGATAATAGATTTTTGATTGTGTTTTGCAATGTATAGTTTAGAGAATTGCTTGGAAGACTTTTCAGGGTTTTATAGGTAGTAATTGTCAGAATAGGAATTTAAACTTATGTCTTGTGTGTATAACAGCCTCTCTGTCCACTAAGCTACGTAAATATGTATGTATGTACATATGTGTATATGTATACATGCATATATATTTCTATTATACATCTATACCTAGAAAGATAGATTTTGTTAAACATGTCATCATCTGTTTTTTTTAATTTTTCATGTAATATTTTTCCCAAGTAAACTTTTGAAAGTTGCTTTAATTAATGTGTTAATGCAAACTGCATATAAAAGAAATCTAGTCTACTTTTGCATTCATCTTGTCCCACTTTTCTTTCAAAATTTCTCTTTCTAATCTGAAAGACACCTGTTCTTATTTTTTCCCATTTTTATGGTATGTACTTTAATATTGCATATCTGTTTGGAGAATTTTTTCTAGTATTCTGTAAAAGGCCTTTTTATTTGAATTAATTTTGGCCCTGGTAATACATCAGTGAGAAGTGTGGATATTGAGTATTTGTTCCTGTGCCAAACTTCAGGAAATACAACTCTGGTAAATAGGAGAGGAAATAAACCTCTTTTTCAAGAATACCTCATGCTTATTATTTTCTTTCTTTTTCTATTAAAGACACATTGATTCAGAGTCATGATCAGATTATTACATTTAACGATCAACAGCATGGGTCCAAAAAAATTTACATTAATATTCTTTGTTGGAATGCTTTACACTTTCTACAAAACAGAAACTAAAATAATCTGTTATATAATTAGTCACAAATAGTTGTGTGTGTGTGTTTTGTTTTGTTTTGGGTTTTTTTGCCCATATAAAGAAACATTGTCTAAAACAAGTTTTCTTGTAGCAGCTAGGCCCTGCCACCACTGTGCTTGGCTGAGTTCACAAATCTGTTGTAACCTGTAGCTTCTCTGTTACTTCTCTGGCTCTCCTCTCCTGCCAAGCTTTGTTTCCTAATAGTAATTAAAATATTCTGCCACTGCTGGAACTACTGCTACTACTGGAACCATCATAGCCACTTTAGTTATGTGGCTAGGGCAATATTGGCAAAATACTGGCCTCCACCATAAGGACCTGAGCTCCTGCCTCCAAAGTTTCCTCCTTTCATGGGACCAAAGTTTGAAGACTGATTGTTGTAATTGCCAAAATCATTATAGCTTCCACCACCTCCAAAGCTGCCTCCACCTTCTCTGTTGTTATAGCTGTCATAGTTGCCACTCTCACCATAGCCAGTGCCCTAGTTTCCATAACCCTATCCCCCACTTCCATAGCCTCTGTTTCCTCCCAAGTAACCAGAGATGCCTCCTCCATAACCACCATCATTTGTACATCCATTGTAGTCATCTCTATTTCTCCCATATCCTCCACCACCCCAACTTCCACCAAAACCACCACAACCACTGAAGTTCCCACCGTGGCCAAAGTTATCATTTCCACTGAATCCACCTCCATGGCTACCATCAAAGTTCCCAGAACCACTTCAACCTCTTTGGCTAGGTAAAGCACTGACCATTTCTTGCTTAGACAAAGCTTTCCTTACTTCACAGTTGTGGCTATTCACAGTATGATATTTTTGAATGACAGTCTTATCCACAGAATCACGGTCATCAAATGTAACAAAAACAGAGCCTCTCTTTTTGCTACTGCCTTGGTCAATCATGATTTCAATCACTTCAATTTTTCAATATTGTTCAAAATAGTCTCCTAAGTGATACTCCTCAGTGTCTTCCTTAATGTCATCAACAAAGATTTTTTCACAGTTAAGTGAGTACCTTGCCTTTGAGAGTCCTCTCTGGAAATAGCTCTCTTTGGTTCAACAACTCTAACATCAACTTTGTGAAGTCTGGCATTCATGGCTGCATCTCCATCTTCCACTGTGGAATAGGTAACAAAACAAAAGTCCCTGGAAGTTTGGTATTTGGATCCCTCATCACCATGCAGTCTGTAAGCATACCCCATTGCTCAAAATGACTCCTTAGACTCTCATCCATTGCCTCAAAGCTCAGGCCTCCAATAAAGAGCTTCCAAAACTTCTCAGTTTCCTTGGGAGACTCTGACTTAGATATGGCCAGAGTGGAAGCAAAAGCTTCAGCGATCCTTCTCCAACAGCACTGCAGACAGAAATTCATGTTTCCTTTCTTTAAAAAAAATAGTTTATTTTTGACATTGGTTCTTCTATAGTTTTGAGTTGTGATTTCTACTACTTCCCACCCTTCTCCCATACATTGTGAAGTCAAGAAATGTGATATCAATTATATATGTGAAATAATGCAAAATGTATTTCAATTTTAGCCTTAATTCTGGTTCTTACAGTAAATCCAATTGAGTAGTAGAGGGAGATACAGAACCTGGATCTCAGACAGTCATCATTGGAGATGATGCAGGACACAGGAAGGCTACTGTGCTATGTGGTCTGTGCAAAGGATAGAAATACATTAGTTAGAACAATGGGTCAAAGCAGCTTTCGTGTAATACACTTTTTTACTTCAATGAATTACACTTTTTCATCTTATTCTAAATTTAATTTTATTCTTTTGATAGTGAAGGGGTCTTAGTCCTTGACATGGGTTCCCTAAAACAAGTTAAACTTTAAATATTATCAAAATAGTGATTTGTAAGCGTTAAGAAGGGAAGCAGTAATCAAAATCAACATAGTTTCCTCAACAATTAGTCATTGCAGATTGCCATTTCTTCTGTTTTGTCATTTTTGCAGGGTTACTAATTTCTTAGATTTTGATGAAGCTGTAGATATACATTGCCTAGATTTGAGGGAAAGAAGGAAGGAGGGAAAAAGGGAAGGAAGGAAGGAAGAAAACTATTTATTTATCAATTACTATATGTCAAACACTGGACATAAAAACACAGGAGAGACATTCCCTATTCTCAAGAAGTAATACTCTAGTTGGGAGGGACAACTTTCAAGGAAATTCAGGTAAAAGGCCAGTTGAAAGACTTGCTCATCTCACTGTGAAGACTTGATATGGCAAAAAGGAAAATGACTATATGGTGAAAACAATTACATTTGGGCATCAATTCCTTTTTCTAGATGATGAAACAGAAATTTGTGAATAATTTGAAAATATCATCTCAGCTAAGATTATATTTAAATATGTTTTATCTTCAGGATAAAGTTTGGGAAAGAGTGGCAAGCTGATAAGTTGAAAATACTATTTAGTTTGAAGAACAGAAAAATACAATGAGTATATTCTCTTACCTGAGAGTGGGAAGCCCTTCAACTTTGCTGAAGTACATTTAGATTGTCAAATGTGTTAGAATAAAACTGGGTAAAATATTTTCCAATTTTTGCTTTAATTTCATCATTTGTAGTCAATTTATTATTTTGATTTTTGATACTAGGAATATATGTTTTCATTTTTTCAATTTAAATGAACTTTTAGCTTATTTTTCAATGTATTTTGTTGGTTTCACTAGTTGGCGAGAGATTTTCATTTCCAACTGATAGAAATTTTCATCTCAATTTTCCAGTGTTTTCTCTATGTTTTCAACTTTATCAGCTATTGTCTTTTTTAATAATGACAAATATTTAATTAAAAAGGCATAACTTTTTTAAAATGTAAATTTTCCATCTCGTTTAAAGTGTTTATTATTCATTTTTGTGTGACATTTGTTAGGTCTAGGTTCACTTAGGCTTTTATGAACTTGCTTTTTTTTTCTTCCTATACCATTTTAGGGTCTTCCATTCTATATTTTTCATGTGTAAGTTTCCAGTTTTCTTTATTTCTGCTGCTGCTTCCTTATTTATAATGTCTTTTGTTTTCCTTCTGTAAGACTACTGCCCTCCCCACAAAATTTATTCATTTATTTTAATTTTCAACATTCCCTTCCACAAGATTTTGAGTTCCAAACTTTCTCCCCATCTCTCCCTTCCCCAGCAAGTGACAAATATATATATATATATATATATACATATATATATATATATGTATATATATATATATATATATATTTTCCTTCCTTCCCCCTTTCCTTTCCTTCCAGTCAAAGACAAGTATGTCTACAATTTCATCAATTCCTCAGCAAACTTCTATCACCAGCCCCTTCGCTTACCACCTTCTACCTCTCTTTTCTTGTAGGGTAAGCTACATTTTTACACCTTCTTGCCTGTGAATCTTATTAACCAATTGCATATAAAAACAAATTTTATCATTCTTTTTATTAAGTTTCAGTTTTAAATCCTTTCCCTTCCTCTTTCCCTACCAAGTCTCATTGAGAGGGCAAGCAATTTGATATAGATTATACATGTGTAGTCATGTTAAACACTTCCATAATAGTCATGATGTGATAGACTTAAGTATATTCTCCTCCATCCTATTCACCCCCCAAATTATTCTGTTGTCTCCTTTTCTCCTGTCCCTCCTCAAAAGTATTTGCTTCTGATTACCCCCTTCTCCAATCTGCCTTCCCTTCTCTTATCTCCCCCTCTCTTATCCCTTTCCCCACTACTTTCCTGAAGACTAGCATAGATTTCCATACATATCTGTTTGCTGAGTGTGTTTATTATTCCCCCTTTAAGGCAAATCCCATGATATTAGGGTTCATTCATTCCCTGTCACTTTCCCTCTCTTCCCCTGAATTATAAAAGCTTTCTCTTGTTTTTTTTTTAAGTGATATAATTTGCCTCATTCTACATTTTCATTTCTATGTCTCCCAGTACATTCCTCCCTCTCACTTCTTAATTTTACTTTTTTTAGGTGTCATCCCTTCATATTCAACTCCTGTTATCCCCCCTGTCTCTCTCCCTCTCTGTCTACGTCTCTCTGTATATACATACACACACATATGTGTGTGTATTTATCTATCTATCTTTCTTTCTTTCTATCTATCCATCTATTTATCTGTTCCCTCCAAATACTGTAATACTTAAAAAGATCTCAGGAACCACGAAAATCAACTTTCCATGTAGGAATGTAAAGAGCTCAATTTTAATAGTATGTTATGTTTTCTTTTTCCTGTTTATGCTTTTCTTTAGAAGAAATATATATATATATATGTATATATATATATATACATATATATATATATATGTATGTATGTATGTATGTATAGAAGAATTAAAAATGAGTGGGAGAAATCATATAACAAACCAAAATATAATGCAAAAGAAAATGATCTTCTACAACCTGCAAATGAATTCCATAGTTCTTTCTCTGAATGTGGAAAACATTTTTCTTAAAAGACCATTCAGAATTTTTTTAAATCCTTTCATTGCAATGAATTTCTAAGTCTACCAGAAAAAAATCCTCACACACTGTGGTTGTTGCTGTGTACAAAGTTTTCCTGGTTCTGCTCCTTTTGCTCAGCATCAGATCACATAATTCTTTCCAGGTCTCTCTGAAGTCTTCCTGTTCATCATTTCTTTTAGTAGAATAGTATTCCTTTACCTTCATATACTATAATTTATTTGGCCATTCCCCAATTGATGGGCATCCCCATGATTTCCAGTTTTTGGTCACCACAAACAGTGCTGCTATAAATATTTTTGTACATGTGGGACTCTTTCCCATTTTTATGATCTCTTGGGGATACAGTCCTAGAAGCAGTATTGCTGGGTCAAAGGGTATGCACATTTTTGCAGCCCTTTGGACATAGTGCCAAATTATTCTCCAGAATGGTTGGATCAACTCACAGCTTAACCAACAATGAATTAGTGTTCTCTCCTGTATCTTCTCCCACATTTCTCATCTTCCTGTTCTGTCAAGTTAGCCAATCTGACACGTGTGATGTGGTATATCAGAGTTGTTTTGATTTGCATCTCTCTGTTCAATAGTGATTTAGAGCACTTTTATGTGACTATAGATATCTTTAATTTCTTCCTCTGAAAACTGCTGTTCATATCCTTTGAATATGTATAAATTGGGGAATGACTTGCATTTTTATATATTTGACTCAGTTCTCTATATATTATAGAAATGAGGCCTTTATCACAGGGTTGGGAAAATTCTTTCCCAGTTTTCTTCTTCCTTCCTAAACTTGGTTGTATTTTATTTGGTTGTGCAAAATTGTTACAGTTTAATGTGACCAATATTATTAATTTTGTACTTCATAATGCTTTCTGTCTCTTCTTTAGTCAAAAATTCTTCCCTTCTCCATAAATCTGATAAACACACCATTTCTTGCTCCATCAATTTGTTTAAAGTATCACTCTTTATACCTAGATCATGTACCTATTTGTACTTTATTCTTGTATACAGTGTCAGGCTTTGGTATATGTCTAGTTTCCACCACACTTTCATCCAGTTTTGTCAGCACTTTTTGTCGAACAGTGAGTTTTTATCCCAGAAGCTGAAGTCCTTGAGTTTATCAAAAAATAATTGGCTATATTCATTGCCTACTGTGTCTTAAGTACCTAGTCTATTCCACTTATCTACCTTTATATTTCTTAACCAATAACAAGGGGTTTTGATAGTTCCTGCTTTATAATACAATCTGAGACCTGATAGAGCTAGACCACCTTCCCTAGCATTACTTTTCATTAGTCCCCTTGCTATTTCTGGACCTTTTGTTCTTTCCGATGAATTTTGGTATTATTTTTCCAGCTCTAGAAAATAATTATCTCATAGGTTGATTAGTATGGCATTAAATAAGTAAATTAATTTAGGTAGAATTGTCATTTTTATTACATTGGCTCGGCCTGCCAGGAGCAACTGATGCTTTTCCACTTACATAGGTCTGACTTTATTTGTGTGAAGAGTGTCTTATAATTGTGTTCATATAATCCCTGGATTTGTTTTGGTAGGTAGATTCCCAAATATTTTATAGTGTCTACTGTAGCTTTAAATGGTATTGCTCTTTGTATCTCTGGCTGCTGAGTTTTGTTAGTAATATGTAGAAATTCATAAAATTTGTGTGGGTTTATTTTGCAACCTGCAACTTTGCCAGAGTTGCTTATTATTTCCAGTAGTTTTTAACTTGATTCTCTGGGATTCTCTAAGTATATCATCATATCATCTGCAAGGAGTAGTAACTTCGTTTCTTCTTTGCCTGTTGGAATTCCTTCAACTACTTTATCATCTGTAATTTTTACAGCTAACATTTCTAGTACCATATTGAATAGTAGTAGTGATAATGGATATTCTTGGTTCATCCCTGATCTTATTAGAAATGTATCTAGCTTATCTCCATTGCATATAATTCTTGCTGAAGGTGGTAGGTTGATATGGCTTAGTATTTTATGCATTGTTTCCTTTATTCCTATGCTCTCCACTGTTTTTTAATAGGAATTGGTGTTGTATTTTGTCAAAAGTTTTTCTTTTTTTTCTGCAGCTGTTGAGATAATCATGTTGTTTCTGTTAGGTTTGTTCTTGGTATGATCAATAATGTTAATGCTTTTCCTAATATTGAAACAGCACTGCATTCCTAGTGTGAATCCTACCTAACCATGTTGTGTTATTCCCATGATAAGTGGCTGAATTTTTTTCTTAAAATCTTATTTAAAATTTTTGCATCTATATTCATTAGAGAAATTGTTGTATAATTTTCTTTCTCTGTTTTGTTTCTTCCTGGCTTAGGTATAAAAACACTATTCATATCATAAAAAGAATTTGAGAGGACTCTTTGTTCCCCACGTTTCCCATATAATCTATATAATATTGGAATTAACAGTTCTTTAAATGTTTCACAGAATTCACCTTTACATCAGTTCGGCCCTGGAGATTTTTTCATAGAGAGTTATTGATTGATCGTTCAATTTCTTTTTCTGTGATGGGGTTGTTTAAGTATTCAACTTCCTCTTCTGTTAAGCTGGGCAATTTTTATATTTGTATATTTTTTTAAATAATCATCCATCTCATTTTGATTGTCGAATTTATGGGCATATAGTTGGGCAGTGTATTTCTAATTTTTGTTTTAATTTCCTCCTCAATGGAGATCAGTTCACTCCTTTTGCATTGTTTGAGATTGGGATGGCTACCTCTGATTTTCTTACATCAGGTGAAGTACATTATATTCTGCTCCAAACTTTTACCTTTACCCTATGTGTTTCAAATGTGTTTCTTGTAAACAACATATTGTTGGATGATGGCTTTTAATCCATTCTGCTTTCTGACTCCGTTTTATGGAAGAATTCATCCCATTCACATTCACAGTTATTGCTATCTATGTCTTTCCGTCCATCCTCTTTCCCACCATTTGTGCTTTTAGTTCTCCCTTCTCCCTTCCCCTCCACAATAGTTTTGATTTTTGACCACCACCTCCCACTGTCTTCACTTCCTTCCTTCAGTCCTCCTCCCTTTTACTCCCCTTTGCCCTTACAACTTCTTCCCTCCCTTTCATCCTCCCTTCCCCTTTCTTTCCTACTGACTATAGAGTTAGTTAAATTTATATACTTAATTATGTTTGTTGTTCCCTCCTTGAACCAAATCAGATGAAAATACCTCTCAAACAATGTTCATCTCCCTTCTCTCTTTCCCTCTATAATTTTGTAACTCTTCCTGTGATGTAATTTACCATTCCCGTTTCCTCCTTTTCAAATCTCCTCTTACAGTCCAGTCATATGATTGAATCACATCTTTCTAATCACATTTACTTTATACCCATTCCCTCTGTCTATGTACGTCCCTTTCTATATTTCATAACATATACAATTCTCAAGAATAGCAAGTGTCATCTTTCCTTATAGGGAGGTAAAAACTTTGCCCAAATTTAGTAACAAGTTTTCTTTTCCCTTGTTTACCTTTTTATGACTCTCTTGAGATCTGTATTTGAAGTCCAAACTGTCTTTTGAGTTCTGGTCTTTTTATCAAGAAGGTCTGGAAATCTCTTATTTCATTGAATGTCCATCTTCTTGCCTGAAATATTATTCTCAACATTGCTGGGTAATTGATCCTTGGTTGTAGTCCCAGATCCTTTGCCTTGCAGAATATCATATTTCAATTTATTCTATCTTTAATGTAGAAGCTGCAAAGTCCTGTGTGATCCTGACTGCAGCTCCTCAATGTTTGAATGTTTTTTTCTAGCTGCCTGTACTATTTTCTCCTTCACTTGATAGTTCTGGAATTTGGCAACAATATTTCTCGGTGTTTTTAGTTAGGGTCCCTTTTAGGAGGTGAAAGGTGTATTCTTTCAATGACTATTTTGCCCTTTGGATCTGGCACTTCTGGGTAGTCTTCCTTGATAATTTTTTGGAAGATATTGTCCAGACTCTTTTTCATCATGTCTTCCTGGCAGACCTATAATTTTTAAATTTTCTGTCCTGGATCTATTTTCCATGTTAGTTGTTTTTCCAGTTAGATCTTTTACATTTTCTTCTATCTTTCAATTCTTTAGATTTTGTTTGACTGATTCTTGATTTCTCATAGATTCATGAAGTTCTACTTTTTCCATTCTAATTTTCATCAAGTGGATTTCTTTGGTTAACTTTTTTATCTCCTTTTCCATCTGTCCAATTATTTCTTGTAAAGAATTATTTTCTCAAAGGGGAGGAGCCAAGATGGTGGAGTAGAAAGATACACATATGCTAGTTCCTAACCCACAGCCCATAAAATAACTGTAAAGAAGAAGTCACAACAAATTCTGGAGCACCAGAAGCCACAGAACAGTG
This sequence comes from Potorous gilbertii, assembly GCA_028658325.1. Taxonomy (NCBI): domain Eukaryota; kingdom Metazoa; phylum Chordata; class Mammalia; order Diprotodontia; family Potoroidae; genus Potorous; species Potorous gilbertii. Next base: position 474,531,422 of record CM053769.1, on the reverse strand, counting down.
GAGTGGAGGAGATTTCTGTTCCAGAGAGACCTGAAAAACCAACATCAAAGGTCTGTCACAAACTGGACCTGGAGCAGAACGCAGCCCTTACTTAGCCACGTGGCACTGAGAGGAACTATCCGACCAGGCTTCAGGGAGAGAATCTCCAGCAGCCCCGCAGCTCCCTCCACCCACAGGTGCCAAAGGTCAGTGAGAAGGTCTTTTCAGCTTGCTGAGAGGGGAGCGGGGTGTCTCCATAACTCGGGCACCCTTGCGAGGCAGCAGTGGAGACGGCAGTGAAAAGGGCTCCCAAAGCAGGCAATAGCCCGGATCCATTGTCGAAGGTCTCCGAATAAACCCCCTGAGGGAAATAAGCCCCGAGTGGTGGCGCTGCCCACACCTGAGCAGCTGAACTTAATCTCATACTGAATAGCAGCCCTGCCCCCACCTAAACCCCTGAGGGAACTGAACCCTGGGTGGCATCACTGCCTGCACCAGAGCACCAGAAATTAATGTCACACTGAATAGCAGCTCCACCCCCACTGAAAGCCCTGAGGCTGGGAAGCACCATTTGAATCTCAACACCCAAGCACTTGCTGGGCAGGTCTGGAGACAAGGTGAGTGTGGAGACTTGACTTGACTCAGAAGTCAAATAACTGGCTTGGAAAATGTCCAGAAAGGGGGGAGAAAATAAGACCATAGAAGGTTACTTTCTTGGGGAATAGGGGTCTCCCCACATCCCTTTGGATGAGGAAGGACAAGGCATAGTGCCAGAGGAAGTCAAGGGCCCTCCTTCCAAAGGGGACTTAAACCTGGCTCAGGCAATAGAAGACCTCAGAAATCAAGTTAGCAGATTACTAAAGGAGAACCAAAAAAATGCTGAGGAAAATAGCAGCTTTAAAAAGAGGCTAACTCAGTTTGAAAAAGAGGTCCAAAAAGCCAATGAGGAGAAGGTTTTAAAAAGCAGAATTAGCCAAATGGAGAAGGTTCAAAAGCTCACTGAACAAAATAATTCATTGAAAGAGAGAATTGAATCCAGGGAAAAGAATGACTATGAGTTAAACCAAGAAGTTAGTAAACAAAACCAAAAATTAAAAAAAAATAAAAGATGATGTGAAAGAATTCATTGGAAAAACAGCTGACCTGGAAAATAAATCCAGGAGAAATAATTTAAAAATTATTGGGATACCTGAAAGTCATGATCAAAAAAAGACCCTAGACACTACCTTCCATGAAATTATCAAGGAAAACTGACATAATGTTATAGAATCAGAGGGCAAAATGGATATTTAAAAAATTCATCTGTCACCCCCTGAAAGAAACCCAAACAGAGAAACTCCTAGGAATATTATGGCCAAATTTCAGAGTTCCCAGATCAAGGAGAAAATATTGCAAGCAACTAGAAAGAAACAATTTGAGTACTGTCGAAATACAATCAAGATAACACAGGATCTGGCAGCTTCAACATTAAATGAATGAAGGGCATGGAGTAGGATATTTCTGAAGTCAAAGGAACTGGGATTAAAGGCAAGAATCACCTACCCAGCATATCTGAGTATAATACTTCAAGGGAAAAAATGGACATTCAGCGATAGAGACAAATTTGAAGATTTCATGTTGAGGAAAAGACAAGATCTGTATTTAGAATTTTGAATTCCCAAGACAAGAATCAAGAGAAGCATGAAAAGGTAAACAGGGGGGAAAAAAAGAAAAATCATAAAAGACTCTCTAAAGCTGAACTGTTTACATTACTACATGGAAAGAAAATTTTTTACCTCTTGAATCTTTTCTCAGTATTTGGGTAGTTGGAGAGATTGTACACACACACTCACATACATATACATAGATAGATAGAGAGTACAGGGTGTGTTATATCAGAAGAGATGATATCCACATACACACAAAAAAAATAAAATAAAATAAAATAAAAATTAAGGGTGAGAATGGGAGTAAGGAAATGGGGCAGGCTATAACTCATAAAAGAGATTTAAAAAATTTTATTCAATTGAGGAGATAAGGCAGAAGGGGGGGGAATAAAGCTACTCTCCCCACATATGGCTGAAGGAAGGAATTACATGCTCATTAAATTTGATATGAAGATTTCTAACACACCACAGGAAAGTAGGAGAGGAGGCAACAGGCAGAGCAAAGTGAATGTTAGAAGGGACGGCAAATGGGAGAAGGGAATCACTAGAAATAAACACTTTTGAGAAGTGACAAGATCAATTATATGGGGGAAAATAAGGGGATAAGGTAGGTCAGAGGGAAATATAATTGATATTACACAACATGATTACTATGGAAGTCATTTGCAAAACAACACATGTTTAGTCTGTATTGAATTGCTTCCCTTCTTAGTGGGGTTGGGGAGTGAGGGGGGGAGGGAGAGAAGTTGGAATTCAAAGTAGTAGAAAAGAATGTTGAGAATTTTTACTGCATGTAATCAGAAAATAAGAATTACAGGGATAGGGGTATGGAAATTTATCTTACCCTGCAAGAAAAGAAGGAAGATGGGGATAGGACAGGGGTGGGGTGTGATGGAGGGGAGGGTACATTGAGGGAAGGAGCAACCAGAATGCAAAGTATTAGGGAGTGGGGGTAGGCGGGTGATGGGGAGAAAAATTGGTCATGTTACAAAATGAGTTAAAAGCAATTAGTATTAAAACAATAGACTGAATTAATTACTGAGAGTTAATCAATGACATCTTTAGCTTGGAGAATAGAATTTCAGTCTAACTTTCCAAGAGGAAGGTAACCTTTGATAAAATTTGGCATTGATGGAAAAGTCAAGGTTTTAATGGTAAATTTGATTTTATGATTGCCATTTAATCAGGAACCAGAACATGTATAGAAAGACATGTATGCAACTTAAGACTTGCCTAAAAGATGTTCCTTAGCCAAAGTGAAACTATAATCATATTTTAAACCTGGTTATAGGAACTTCCCATTTTTAGATGATGTGGGACTACTGACTGTTCCTCTGAATGTAATTCCAGGTATGGGAAGCAAGAAAGGCAACCTGAACCTCCATTACATGATGTCAGTAAACTGGTGAGATGCTGGTATGAATTGCATAGGTGATCTCAAAGGAAGAGTGTGAGAGCAGCTGTTCAGCATGGACTGAGGTGGGCTTCTCTGGACTCAATTTCCCCAATGACACCTAGAAGACTTTAAGTCTTACTGAATACAGTGGACAATCTACTTCTGCCTGGAATAGGCATGAAGTTGTGGAGATATTGTTTCCCTGCAATGTCCCTACTCTTGGTGGCAATTCCCTACAGTCAAAAGCTTTGTAAACTTAATATGAGATCTATTCAATTATAGGTTATGGGGAGAGGAACATCCGAGACTGCCTAAAATTAAGCTATTAGGCATAGGACTTTAGACCAACAACATTAAGTTAGGGTCTTTTTATTCTTAGTAATACTGAGGAGACAATTAGATCAAGAGATTGTGAAGTTAGCACCATAAATATTATCTGTGCCTCAGTTGGCTTATATTAAAAAAAAAATTCTTTTGTGGTCTATATTGTAAATGCTTTAAAAAGATGTATCACTTGACCAAAAGTTTCGATTGCTTTATCTGTTATAAACTGTGTTAAAAATAATATGTGTGTGTGCGTGCGTGTGTCTGTGTGTGTATAATTATTTCCTCCAGTTCGTTTTATACTTCTTTTTCCATTTATCCAATTTTCCCAGTTAGGTTTTGTGCTTCCTTTTCCATTTGTTCAATTTTCCTTTTTAAAGACATGTTATCTTCACTGAATTCTTTCTTCGTACTTTTAAAATCATTGGCCTTTTTTCTTTTATTTCCTTCTTCAACTCTTCCCAGAATGCCCTTTATGCATCTGAGCACTTCATAGTTCCTTCTAAAGTTTCAGATGGGGTTACAGACTCAATGCTGACCTCTTTGGTATTCGTATTTTGCTCATTGTCCCTGTAGAAAGATTTTATGTTCTTTTCCTTCCTCCTTTGCTACTTACTCATAATGGTGAGGTTATTTATGTTGTAGTCACTAGTTCTTTCAGCTAGAAGCTAAAGAACGTGGTTCTCATCTGGTTGGTGTGAGAAAGTAGAGTTAGGCTGGATTAGTTTTTGTGTGAGGTTCCCAGGATTGGCCTTGGACCTAGCTTGTTAAGTGTGGAGGAGGGGTGGTCTGGGCAGGGCAGATATCCTCAGTTGAACCAGAGCAAAAGTATGTTCAGTGCTTGGTGATCCTGGCTCCCCTATTGTCTTCCTATTTCCCCTGAGGCATGCCTGAGATCCTGGTGTGAGTCTCCACTCCCATGGTGTTTTGGTCCTCTGCCACAGTAAGAGGAGTACTCCTTGGCGATTTTCCTAGCCTCTAGAGCTATGAGGCTGTTTGCCCCTTTTGCTACTTCCACTGATCCAGGATTTTTCTGGGGAAATATTTTACAATTCTTTCAAGATCAACAAGGGGAGAGGGAGAGAGCATTTACTGATCACGCTGCCATTTTGACCCCAGGATGTCTCCTGTTTACTTTTACATGCTTGTCTTGAGTCTTGTATTTGAAAATTAAACTTTCTATTTAGCTTTGGTCTTTTCATAAAGAATGCTTGAAAGTCCCCTATTTCATTGAATGTCTATTTTCCCTCCAGAAGGATTATACTTAGTTTTGTTGGGTAGAAGATTCTTGGTTTTAATCCTGGCTCCTTTGACCTCAGAAACATCTTATTCCAACTCCACACCCCCTTGTTCCTTTACTATAGAAGACACTAAATCGTGTTATCTTGATTGTATTTCCTCAATACTTAAATTATTTCTTTTTGTGGTTTTTTTTATTATTTTTCAAAATATCCTCCTTGACCTGGGAACTTGGGAAATTAGCTTCAATATTTTTAGGAGTTTTCCTTTTGGGATCTCTTTCAGGAGGTTTCTTTCCATTTCTATTTTATCCTCTGGTTCTAGAATATCAGGGCAGTTTTCCTCCATAATTTCTTAAAAGGTGATGTTATGTTTGATCATGGCTTTCAGGTAGCCAAATAATTTTAAAATTATTTCTCCTGCATTTATTTTCCATGTCAGTTATTTTTTCCAATCAGATATTTCCCATAGTTTTCTATTTTTAAAAATTCTTTTGGTTTTGTTTTATAATTTCTTGATTTTTCATGGAGTTATTAAGTTCTGTGATATTCATTCTAATCTTTAAGGAATCATTTTCTTCACTGAGTTTTGGACCTTCTTTTCCATTTTAACCGTTTTGCTTTTTTAAGGCATTCTTCTCCTCCTAGGCTTTTTGGAGCTATTTTCCCTTTGAATTAGTGTATTTTTAAAGTGGTGTTTCCTTCAATATTTTGGAGGAGTCTCCTTTATCAAGTTGGCACATTTTTCATGACTTTCTTGCATCACTCTAATTTCCTTCTCAATTTTTCCTCTACTTTTCTTACTTGATTTTCAAAATCCTTTTTGAGCTGCTCCATGATCTGAGAACAATTCATGCATTTTTGGTGGCTTTGGATATTAGAGCTTCAAACTTGTTTTCCTTTCTGATTTTTTTTCGGCTTTCTTCTCACCAAAGTAAGATTGCACAGTCTGAGGGTTTTATTTTTTCTACTGGTTGCTCATTTTCTCAGCAAATTACTTCACTTTTTAACTTTTTCTTTTTCAGGTAGACTCTACTTCCAGAGTACAAAGTGTACTCTCCCATGATTCAGGGGTTTTGTGCAACTGTTTTCAGAGATAGTTCTGAAGACTTGTAAGTTTTTGTCTCTTCCAGAGTGGTATGATTTAAGGAGAGGTCTTTAATCCTCTCGTGGCCTGTGCTCTGATTTGTGAGTGACCACAAACACTCATTTCTGACATGGAATTGTGAAGAATGTTCCATCTCCACTGTTAACACAAGGTTTGCTATTCCAGTGCTCCTCCTCACTCCAAGACTACCACCTAGGATGGCAACTTGATCGAAGTTTAGTAAAAGCAAGAGAAATACTCCTCATTGCAAGGAAAGAGATTCCTTTAATGTCCTTTTTAACAGCTATTTGATTCCCTTACCATATGTGGACTAAGAGATCTGGAAGCAGCTGCCGCCATTGTTGCCATCTCTGCTGCTACCACTGCCTTCACTGCTGAAGCAGCTACCACCCCAGGATATGCTGGGGCAGGTGTTGGTCTTTCCTCCTCTGTTACTCAGTCTGACAGACCTTTCCAACTGACCTTGTAAGTTGTCTTTGGCATTTCTGAGTGGAGAAATGTGAAAACCATCTCAGCTTCCAGTGGTTCAGTCTCTTGAGGCCTATTTGCGATTTTCTAGAGCCTGGTCTGTGCCTGGTATGGTCGATGCTGGTTTCTGTTCCTCTTCCATGCCTGTACCACAGATCTTTTCCATTGATCATCCAAGTTTTCTTGGGCTAGAAATTTGTTTCACTCTGTCTTTTCATGGGTTTTGCTGCTGTAGAATGTGTTTAGAGTCATTTTTACAGTTATTTAGATGGGTTTAGTGGAGATCTCAAGTGAGTTCCTGCTTTTCCTCCACTATCTTGCCACATCTATTATTTTCTTTTTTTAAAAATCTAATTAACCAGTGCTTTGTGTATTTTTTAACAATATCATAGTTTTATTAAAATTTCAGTAGTTTTTAATGTTTTTTTATTAAATGCTTTTAATTTTGAGATTTCTACTTTGGTGTTTAATTGATGATTTTCAATTTGTTATTTTTCTTTATTAAAAATTAATTTGTTTTCTACAATCACTTCTATAAATCTTAGCTTTTCTCTCCCTCCCTTTTTCCTCCCTCTTTGAAATGATGTGAAATCTTATATGGGTTCTACAAAGACATTATTAAGCACATTTTCACTTTGGTCATGTTGTATAGAAGAATTAAAATGAATGAGAGAAACCATGAGAAAAACTAAAACAAAACAAAAACTCAAGAGAAAAATTCGGCTTCATTGTACAATCCAATACCATATTGCTTTTGTTTATTTTATTTATTTTCAGTGTTCCACAATCACTACCATACAACCTAGATTTCTCTTTCCCTCCTTTCCTCTTCCTCCTCCCCACCTCCCCCTTCCTCCCAGAGATGAAATATAATTTTATATAGGTTCTATACATACATTCTTATTAAATACTTTTTCACCATAATCATGTTGTATAGAAGAATTAAAATGAATAGGAGAAATCATATAACAAACCAAAGCATAATACAAAAGAAAATGATATGTTATGTTCTGTGATTGAATTACATAGTTCTTTCTCTGGATGTGGAAGGTATTTTATTTCAGGGGTCCACTGAAAATGTTTTACGTCTTTGCAATGCTGTGAAGGGCTAAGTGTACCAGAAAATTTCCCTGCACACTGTGGTTGTTACTGTATACAATGTTCTCCTTTTTCTGCTTCTTTCACTCATCATCGGTTCATATGAGTCCTTCCAGTTCTCACTGAAGTTTTCCTATTCATCGGTTCTTATAGTACAATTGTATTTCATTACATTCATATACCAGAACTTGTTCAACCACTGTTCAATTGATGGGCATCCCCCAATCTCCAGTTCTGGGCCACCACAAAAAGAATTGCTGTAACTAATTTTTCTACTTGTGGGACCCTTTCCCATTTTTATGATCTTTTGGGGATACAGTCCTAGAAGCAACATTATTGGGTCAAAGTGTATGCACATTTTTGTAGCCCTTTGGGCATAATTCCAAATTGCTCTCCAAAATCTTTGGATCAGCTCACAGCTCCATCAACAATAAAATAGTTTTCCAACTCCTATATTTTTCCAGCATTTATCATCTTCCTGTATTGTCTTGTTAGCCAATCTGATAAGTAGGATGTGGTGCTCCAGAGTTGTTTTGATTTGCACCTCTCTAAACAATAGTGATTTGCAGCATTTTTTTATACAACTGTAGATAGCTTTAGTTTTGTCTTCTGAAAGATGCCTGTTCATATCCTCTCATTTTTTATGAATTGGTGAATTTTGTTCTTTTCCTAATATTCTAGTTGTATGCCCAATTCATTGTTCTGCTCTTTCATAGTTTTGTTTCTTGCTGCACCAAAATGAACATTTAGTTATTTGTTTTTTAATTTTTGTTTATCTATTTTTTATTAATTTTTCCAGACGTGGGCATATGAGAAAGCTCTTTAGTTGGTTATGTATGCGAATTAAAATATAACTAATAAATAACATTAGTATAACTCATCTCTAAACATTAAAAATGCATTGGTAAACAAAGTGAACTTAACCTAAAATAAATATTTAAGCTCTGCTAATTATTCTCTACAGTGTATGTGTCTTATGTTTCTTTACATGCAAGAAGTGATTAGACACTGCTAATATAAAATCATACTCAGAACATGTACTTTTTCAAATCCTGTCTGGGCTGTTGTTTATGTTGTTGTTTGACATTGTTATGCAAACTGGGATTCTTCATTTTGAAGAGAGAAAATTATTGGGTCTTCTGTCTAGCCCCACCCAGATAAAGAATTTTGAAATGGATAACAAATATGCATGAAAAAAACAAACAACAACAACAACAAAAAAAAACAGGGGCCGAGCCAAGATGGTGAAGTGAGAGCAACCACTCACCTAAGGTCTTAGACAAACTGCTTCAGATAGGTCTAAAAAGAGAATCTGGCCAAATTTTGGAGATGCAGAATCCAATAGGAGACACACTGTGGCAGATTCACAGACCAGGACAGACTGGAATATGAACGGGAAGGTTCTGTTCCACGAGGTTGGAGTAGCATACAGTACACAGCTCAGCACATCCCCATCATGGCATGGCTGAGAAGGAAAGCCATAGGGTAGTCTGAGGCAGTGACAGTATGGCAAAATTTTGAACAAAACACCTCAGTATCATAATCTAGCAGAATCCAATAAGTGAGAGTCCTGGAGCCCCAGATAACTTCAGCAACTACTCCTGAGACTATTAGTCCACAGATTAAATGTCTGTATGTCTTCTACTTGAACTTCCAGGAGCCAAAATGGTAGAGTGATTGGTAAATGCTCTCTCTCCCTCCACTTGTTGACCTTGAAAAAAACATAAAATATTTCCCCAGAAGGATTCTTGAACAGTGGGATCAGCAGAATGGGCAAAAAGTCTCATAGTATGTGAGGCCAGGAAAATCACTAAGGACCATTCCTCTTTCTGTGGTGGAGGACTGGAGATGTCCCAGGCAGCCCCACCTCAGTGAACCAAGAGGATATCCAGAGTTCCAAATGGGTGGAGCCTCACAACCTTGAACATCAGGAACCCATGTGTGCCTTAGCACTCCAGAGGAAATGAGAAGACACAAGGGCAGACAGGATCACTAACTACAGAGCTTTCTTTTGCTCTAGATCAGGTAAGGAGATCTCTAGTGACCAGACCACCCCTCCACCACATTTAACAAGCTAGCCTCAGGACCAACCCAGGTAAAAACACACACACACACACACACGAAGAAGAAGAAGAAGAAGAAGAATTCACCTGGTCTCTGCCTTCTCACACCAGCCAGCTCACCACCAGGTCCTTCAGCTTCTAGGTGAAAGAGGCAGAAGCCACAATACACAAAGAGTCATCATCATGAGTGAGAAGAAAAGCAGGAAGGAAAAGACCATCGAACCTTTCCTTGGGGACAAGAACCAAAACACGAATAACAAAGAGGTCAGAATTGAGACAGTGCTCCCATCAGAAACTTCAGAAGGGACTATGAACCAGTCATTTGCACGAAGGGAACTCTGGGAAAAGCTGAAGAAGGAAATAGAACAAAAACTGACCAGTGATTTTAAAAGTATGAAAAAAAGAATTCACTGAAGAAAACAGTTCTTCAAAAAGAACAATTGAACAAATGGAAAAGTAATCACAAAACCTAACTGGGAAAATTAGGAAAATGAAAAAGGAAGTAAAAAAAAAACTAACTGAAGAATATAGTTCCTTAAAAGAAATAATTGGACAGATGGAAAAGGAGATGCAAAATTCATGGAAGAAAACAATTTCATAAAAATTAGAATTAGGCAAGTAGAAGCTAATGACTCTATAAGACATCAAGTATCAGTCAAACAAAATCTAAAGAGAGAAATTATAGAAGAAAATGTAAAATATCTAATTGGAAAAATGAGTGACCTGGAAAATAAACCGAGGAGAGACAATTTAAATGTTATTGACTTACCAGAAAGCCATGACAGGAAAAAAAAAAAGAATGTGGACAATATCTTCCAAGGAATCATCAGAGAAAACTGTGCAGAATTCCTAGATCCAGAGGGCAAAATACTTATCGAAACAACCCAGAATTCAACCTCTCGAAAGGTATCCCGAACTAAAAACACCAAGAAATATTGTTGCCAAATTCCAGAACTATTAAGTGAAGGAGAAAATAATACAAGCAGCCAAAAAGGAACAGTTCAAATATCGAGGAGCTACAGTCAGGATCACAGGACCTTGCAGCATCTACATTAAAAGGTAGAAGGAATTGGAATATGATATTCCATGAAGTAAAAGAGCTGGAATTACAACCAAGGATCAATTGCTCAGTAAAGTTTAGCATAATATTTCAGTCAAGGGGAATGAAATAAGAGATTTCCAGAACTTCTTGATAAAAAGGCAATAGAAAATTCGATCTTCAAACGTAGGTCTCAAGAGAGACATAAAAAGATAAACAAGGGAAAAGAAAAACTTGTTACTCAATATGGGCAAACAGTTTACCTCCCAATAAGGGAAGATGATACTTTTTAATCTTGAGAATTACATATTTAGTATGAAATTTAAAAGGGATATACATAGGTAGAGAGAGCAGATGATATAGTATGATGATGAAAATGGGATGTGTGACTGCGAAGGTATTGTAACAGGAAATGTAAAAAGGAGAAAGAAAAAATTATGAATTACATCATAGGAATAAGTAGAAAATTGTATTACAGTAAAGGGAAAGAGGGCAAGGAGATGAGCATTTTTTGAGAGGTGCTCTCATCTTATGTGGTTCAAGGAGGGAACAACAAACTTAATTAAGCAAATAAATCTAACTAGCTCTAAAAGCTGTAGGAGCAGAAGGGGAAAAGAAAGAGGAAGGAGGCTAAAAGGGAGGCAGAAAGGGAAGCTGAAAGAAGGAAGTGAAGAATTTAGGAGGAGGTAGTCAAAAATTAAAACTGTATTGTGGAGGGGAAGGGAGAATGGAAAAGTAAAAGCACATATGGTAGGAAAGAGGATGGAGGGAAAGACAGAGATAGTAATCATAACTGTGAATGTGAATGGGATAAACTGTCTCATAAAATGGACACGGATAACAGAATGAATGAAAAACCATAATCAAAACAACATATTGTTTACAAGAAACACATTTGAAACTGGGGCATACACCCAAGGTAAAGTTAAAAGTTTGGAGCAGAATATTTTAGGCTTTAGCTGATGAAAAAAAAAAAAAGAGGAGTAGTAATCCTAATCTCAGACAATGCAAAAACAGAAATAGATCTAATCAAAAGAGATAAAGAAGGAAACTATATCCTCCTAAAAGGCATGATAAACAACTAAGCAATATCATTACTAAACCTATGTTCTCCAAGTGGTATAGCATCCAGATTATTAGAGGAGATGTTAACGGAGTTACAGGAAAAAACACTCAGCAAAACTATACAAGTGAGGGATCTCAACTTCCCTTCACTGAACTTGATATATCTAAAGTTAAAATTAAAAAAAAGAAGTTAAGGAGGCGAAAAGAACTCTGAATAAGGTGGATATGATAGATCTCGGGAGAAAATTGAATGGGGATAGAAAGGAATATACGTTTTTCTCAACAATACATGGCACATACACAAAAACTGACCATATTATAGGGCATAAAACCTCATAATCCAGTACAGAAAGACAGAGATAGTCAATGCATCCGTCTCAGATCATAATGCAATAAAAATTTTATGTAATAAAAGGTCAGGGAAAGATAGAACAAAAATTGATTGGAAATTAACTTATCTGATTCTAAAGGATGAGTAAGTTAAACAACAAATCATAGAAATAAACCACAACTTCATTCAAGAGAATGACAATAATGAGACAATCCACCAAGTTTTATGGGATATTGAAAAAGCAGTTCTTGGGGCAGAGCCAAGATGGCAGAGTAGAAAGACTCACATATGCTAGCTCTGAACCAAGAGACCATGGATTTCCTCTAAAAAGAACTCCCCCCCCAAAAAAAAAACTCCCAACAAATTCTGAAACAGCGGAGCCATGCAGCAACAGGGTGAAGGAGATTTCTATTCCAGGGAGCCCTGAAAAACCGACTCCAAAGGTCCATTACGCACCGGATGGGAGCGGAGCCCACGCTGCCCTGCCCATGTGGCACTGAGAGAAGCGAGCAGATCCGGGCAGGCTTCAGGGACGAAATCTCCAGTGGCCTCAAAGGTCCCTCCGCCCACAGATGCACAGGTCAGTGAGAGAGACGTCTGGATGGGCTGATAGGGGAGCGGGGTGTCTCCATGACTCGGGCCCCCTCATGAGACAGCGGCAGAGGCAGCGGGTGGCCAGAGGCTCCCAGAGCAGGCAGGAGTTTGGCAGGAGGTCCATTACAGAAGGTCTCTGAATAAACCCGCTGAGGGAACTGAGCCTGAGAGGCGGCCCTGCCCCAACCTGAGAACCTGATTTAATCTCACCCTGAATAGCAGCCAGCCCGCTACCAAAAGCCCTGAGGCTAGGGAGCAGCATTTGAATCTCAGATTCCAAGCACTAGCTGGGCAGATCTGGAGGCAAGGTTGGGCAGAAAGGACTCTCAGAAGTCAAGTACTGGCTGGGAAAACGCCAAGAAAAGGGGAAAAAATAATAAGACCATAGAAGGTTATTTTCTTGGGGACCAGATGATTGCGCCATTCCTCTCTGATGAAGAAAACTGCTTACCATCAGGTGAAGACATAGGAGTCAAGGCCTCTGTATCCCAAACATCTGAAATAGATATCCAATAGGCTCAGACCTTGGAAGAGCTCAAAAAGGATTTTGAAAATCAAGTTAGACAGGTGGAGGAAAAACTGGGAAGATAAATGAAAGAGATGCAAGAAAAGCATGAAAAACAGATCAATACCTTGATAAAGGAGACCCAAAAATTGCTGAAGAAAATAACACCTTGAAAAATAGGCTAACTCAATTGGCAAAAAAGATTCAAAAA
>CM053769.1:474496887-474517857 GCA_028658325.1 Potorous gilbertii | reverse complement strand
GGTAATGGGGAATAGAAAGTTATCTGGCCCTACAGGACAAGAAGATGGGGACAAGAGAAGGGAGGGATGATAGAAGAGAGGGCAGATTGGTGATAGGGGAAATTAGAATGCTCAGTGTACTGGGGTGGGGGGTGGGGACAAATGGGGAGAAAATTTTGGAAACCAAATTTTCTGAAAATGAATGTAAATAGTTAAATAAATAAATTTATATTTAAAAAAAAAAGAAAAAGCAGTTCTTAGGGGAAATTTTGTATCTTTGAATGCCTACATGAATGAAATAGAGAAAAAGGAGATCAGTAAATCGGGTATGCCGCTGAAAAAACTCAAAAAGGAGAAATTGAAAATTCTCAAGCAAATAACTAAGTTAGAAATACTGCAAAAATCAAAGGAGATATTAATAAAATTGAAATTAAAAAACTATTGAACTGATAAATAAACGTAGGAGTTGATTTTATGAAAAAACCATAAAATGTATAAAACTTTGGTCATTTTGATTAAAAATAAAAGAAGAAAGCCAAATTACCAATATCAAGAATGAAACTGTGAACTTAACTCCAAAGAGGAGGAAATTAAAGCAATAATTACTAATTACTTTACCCAACTTTCTGCCCACAAAATTGACGACGTAAATGAGATGGATGATCATTTAAAAAAAAAAGATGAGTTCGCCAGCTTAACAAAAGAGGAAGTGGGATACTTAGGCAACGTCATCTCAGAAAAGGAAATTGAACAATCCATCAATGAACTCCCTCGGAAAAAATCTCGAAGCCAGATGTATTTACAAGTGACTTCTATCTAACATTCAAAGAAGAATTAATTCCAATTCTATGTAGACGATTTGGAAAATTGAGGAAGAAAGAGTCCTCTCAAGTTATTTTTATGATACATGTATCGCTTTGGTATGTAAACCAGGAAGAGCCAATACAAAGAAAATTATACACAAATTTCTCTAATTCACATAGATGCAACAATTTTAAATATGATTTCAGCAAGAAAAATACAGCAACTTATAACGAGAACACTATATTATGATCATGTAAGATTTATACCAGGAATGAAGGGCTGATTCAATATTAAGAAATCTATCAGAATTATTGACAAAGCTAATGGAAACCACATGATTATCTCAATACATGCAGAAAAAGTTTTTGGTCAAATACAACACCCATTCCTACTAAAAACACTGGAGAACATGGAACTTTCCTTAAATTACTAAGCAGCATCTACCTAAAAACTTTAGCAAGCATTATATGCGATTTAGATAAGCTAGATGAATGAGATCAGGGGTGAAACAAGAATGTCTCTTCTCACCACTATTATTCAATATGGTACCAGAAATATTAATTGTAGTAATAAGAGAAGAAAATGAAACTGAAAGAATTTGAATAGGTAAAGAAGAAACTACGTTATCACTCTTTGAAGATGATACAGTGATATAGTTAGATAATCCCCAACACTAGTACAGTACTTAGCAGTCAAACACTAGGTGCTTAAAAGTAAATGATAGATCATTTGAATTAGATTAAATTATTGTGGATATACTCCTATAAATCCTCTGTAGAGTATCTCAACACAAAACATTGACAATGTTTGACTTTATCTTCCAAAATTCTATAAATACACATTCCAAAATCATTCTGACCATCTGTTATCCTTTCCTTTTGCTAAATGACTAACCCATTTTATTTAACGATTTTACAGTTCTTGTATGATATAATTTGTTCTAAGTCTTGCATTTAAATTTTCAATAGTCATATAGTATAGTGACTTTAAGCGAATATAACTCTGTAGGCCCTCCCTCCACCTAGGCTTAAGTGTTGAACCTCAGCACTTATCACAGTACCTGGCGTGTAATAAGTCCTTATTAATTGCCTTTTGATTTCAATAAATTGTCTTCATCATTTAACAGTTATTTCCTAATTACCCAATTCAAGAGTCTTTTCTCAATTCTCATCCGTCTTGAATTCTCTGTGGTTTTTTTAAATTTATTTTTACTAGTTTCATTTATTTATTTTTATTTCCACAAAATTTTTGGTTTCTATTTTTCCCCTTCTTGCCCCTTTCCCAACCCCATAACACCTAGCATTCTGATTACACCTTCCCTCAATGTGCCCTCCCTTTTATCATACCTACCCTTCCCTTATCCCCATCTTCTCTCTTTTCTTGTAGGGCGAGATAAATTTCTATACCCCAATACCTGTACTTCTTATTTCCCAGTTACATGCAATAACTGTTCTCAACATTTGTTTGTAATACCTTGAATTCCAATTTCTCTCCTTCTCTCCCTCCCTCCCCACCCATACCCACTGAGGAGGTAAGCAATTAAATACAAGCTATATATGTGTCGTTTTGTAAAAGACTTCCATAATAATCATGTTATGTAAGACTAACTATATTGCCCTCCATCCTACACAGTTCCCTCTTTTCTATTCTCTCAATTGACCTTGTCCCTTCCCAAAAGTGTTTACTTCTAGTTACTCTCTTCTCTCATGTGCCCTCCATTCTGTCATCCCCCTCACCCCACTTGTCCCCTTCTCCTCTACTTCCCTGTAGTGTAAGATACATTTTCATATCAAATTAAGTATGTTATTTCTTCCTTAAGCCATAGGTGAAGGGAGTAAGTTTCATTTTACCCCTCTTATCTCCTCCCTTTTCTCCTCCATTGAACACGATTTTTCTCATCTCTTTTATGAGTTATAGCCTGCCTCATTCCATTTTTCCCTTTCTCCTTCCAATATTTTCCTCTCTCACCCCTTAGTTTTATTTTACTTTTTTATGGATATCATCTCTTCTGATTCAACTCAACCTGTACTCTGTCTATATGTGCATATGCATGTGTGCACATGTGTGTGTGTGTGTGTGTGTGTGTGTGTGTGTGTGTGTGTGTAATCCCTCCACCTACCGAAATACTGAGAAAAGTCTAGAAATTACAAATATTATTTTGCCATGTAGGAATGTAA
Organism: Potorous gilbertii; assembly: GCA_028658325.1. Taxonomy (NCBI): domain Eukaryota; kingdom Metazoa; phylum Chordata; class Mammalia; order Diprotodontia; family Potoroidae; genus Potorous; species Potorous gilbertii. The sequence goes on along the minus strand of CM053769.1, from coordinate 474,514,897 downwards.
ACAGTTCAGGTTTAGAAAGTCCTTTATGGTTACTCTTTCCTGTTTACCTTTTCATGCTTCTCTTGATTCTTTTCTCTTTTTTTGTATTTAAATCTATTAAAGTTTTCAACATTCATTTCCACAAAATTTTGGGCTCCCCATTTCTCCTCATTTCTTCCCTCCCCCCACCCCAAAACATCAAGTATTCTAATTATGCCTATCACCAATCTGCCTTCCCTTCTAACATCCCTCCCTTCCCTTATCCCCATTTTCTCTTTTGTCCTGTAGGGCAAGATAATTTTCTATACCCCAGTACCTGTATTTCTCATTTCCTAGTTGTATACAAGAGCAATACTCAACATTTGTTCCCAAAACTTTGAATTCAAACTTCTCTTCCTACCTTCCTCCCAACCCATCCCTTTTGGGAAGGCAGGCAATTCAATATAGGCCATATCTATGTAGTTTTGCAAATGATTTCCATAGCAGTCATTTTGTGTAAGACTAACTATATTTCCCTCCATCCTATCCTGTCCCTCATTTCTTTTTCTTTCTCTCTTTTAAAGAACTTCAATAAACTTTTTAACCTCCTTTTCCATTTGACTGATTCTGCTTTTTAAAACCTTCTTCCCCTCATTGACTTTTTGGACCTCTTTGTACAATCGATTTAGCCTATTTTTAGAGGTGATATTATCCTGAGCATTTTCTGGGGGAGGGTTCTTCTTTAACAAGCTGCTGACCTGCTTTTCAAGCTCTTCTATTGTGAAGGTACTAGAGGCAGAAGCCTTGACTTCCTCTGACAGTATGCATTGTTTTTCCTCATCTGAAGGATGGAAGGAGATACCTGTTCACCAAGGAAGTAACCTTGTATGGTCTTATTTTTTCCCTTTTTAGGACATTTTCCCTGTAAGTTACTTGACTTCTGAATCCTTTGTCAAGAGGAGGGTCCCAGTGCTCCTCCTTCCCCTAGGACCATGTTTAGGGCTGAGATTCAGATCAGTTGCTCAATTCCCCCAGAGGTTTTGGGTGGGGCTGGGGCCACCACTGATAGCTGAGGTTCAGATCCCCTGCTCAATTCCCCCAAAGACTTCAAGCTGCGCTGCTCAGATGACAGACACAGGCTGCTTATGTGGCCTCTGTAGCGTCCTACCACCCCCTCTGCCACCACCTGGGACCAGTGATGGAGGGACACTGCTCACTTCTCACCCAGGTGGGAAAGTTCTCCCACACTGACCTTTGAAACTTTCTTTGTTGCTTGTAGGTTGAGGTATCTGGGACCCTCCCTGCTGGGGATTCTTTCCCGAGGCCTGTTCAGATCCTGTTCCTCCCCCTGCCCCATGGCAGGGATGGGCTCTGCTTTGCTCAGCATTCCATGGGATAGACCTTTCCTGTGATCCTTTCAGGTTACCTTTGGCTGGAAATCTCTTTCAGTCGGTTGTTCTATGGCTTCGGCTGCTCTATAATTTGATGACAGTCATTTTTTAAAACAGTCATTTTTTACAGGTATTTTGTGGAGTGTGGGGAAGCACTAGAGTATATGCATCTTTCTACTCTCTCATCTTGGCTCTGCCCCTTCTCTGTAGTTTTTAACACTGTTCATCACAGTCTTCTCTTTAATACTATTTTCTCTACATTTTTGTGGATATGTTATAGTTCTCTGTCTAGAATCTTATAAATTTATATCCCTCTCCCTCTATACTATTTTATATGGTGATCTCATCAGCTCCTATAGATTAAAATGTCTTGTCTGTGTTGATTATTCTTACACACACACACACACAAATATACATATATGTATATATGATAATGATACATGTGTACATATGTATAGATATATGTTTTTGTGTGTGTATATGTATGTGTGTGTATGTATTTATATATATGGAGAGAGAGGAGAGAGTTCTATATCTCTATATCTATCTATCTATCTATCTATAATCTTTAATTCCTCTGTTAACTCCCAGTCCCACAACTCCAACTGTCTATAAGAATTCTTGAACTTGTTTTTCTATAGATATCTTAAAATCAAAATGTCCAGAACTGAACTCATCATCTTTTCCCATCATCCCGTCCACCTTTGCTTTCTTATTAGTATCATGGTGTCCCAAGGCTTACATTCTATATGTCAGCCACAACTTCTCATTCTCTCTCACCTTCTACCAATATCCACTTTGTTGCCCAAACTGGTCAATTTCATCTTTACAACCTCTTTCAAATATGCCTCTTTCTCAGCTATGATAATGCAACAGCTATGAGCTTGTGGATACTCATTTCTTCATAACTGTACAACTAAAATTGCGTTATTATTAATGTCTTCCATAAAATTCCCTCCAAGTTACCTCACCATCCACTAAGCCAAAAAATGATTTTTTTTAAAGCAGAGGTCTAATCAAGTTGTACCCCTACTGAATAATCTCCAGTGGAATACTATCATTCCAGTATACAATATAAAATTCTCTATTTTCCAAAACCCCCCAAAATCTAGCAATATTCCCCCTTTCTAGTTTCCTTATATCTTACTCTAGGGGGATTCAGATAGTCAGGAATATATCATTGAGAGATTTTATTTGAAATATTCTCATGTAGTAATGAATAAGTCTGACAAGTATGATCTACCAAGGCTTCCTCTGCCTTATCAATAAACAACCTTAAAATGCAGATCTTGTTGAAATGTAGAACCAGGAAAGTGAAGAAAAGATGGAACTCATTTGAGTGATGGAGGATGACTAAGGAAATTTTGAATATAAAACATCAAAAATATAATGTAGAATACACATGCAAAGTAATGAAAAGACTTAATTGTGTTAAGCTAGACACCTAGATATTTTGAACACAAAGTATTTATAAACAGATGTTTGACTAAATATAACTGTTTACTTTCCATGTAACATCAGGAGAAAGTCAAGAAGATGAGCTGCATGGGAATGGTAGACATGGGAGTGTTTCTCTTTGACATTATTAAAGAGAACTCTGAATCAGTTAGCACCCAAATCCATTAAAGGTTGAGAATTTTTTAAATGACTGATTGAATGAATCTGTCCTTTTAAAGAGAACGGTTTCTGTATTTACATGGCTTAAATTGTATTCTAGAAATCCCCAAAATACGTGATGACTGTGACATATGGGAAAGGAATGATGATATTGAAAGTGAAACATGATTCACTTGGGAGTTACAATAGGGACAAGGGCCTTCTAGCTTCATATTTCTCAAAAAGAAAGAGAGAGAAAAGCTCAGTGAGAAGTTCCTGGATCTCAGTGATAGAAACATTACAAAAAAAATTTAGTAGAGTAAACAGGAATTAAGAACAAGTCAAAAGAAATAGAAAGATATGAAAAAAAGTCAACAAGGTATGTAGTAGAATTGGCAAAAGATTAATAATTATAGGATGTTCTTCAAATTTGAAATAAACTAATTACCACCAGAATCTTCTATGATATCATTTCATCTGTTTGAGGCTTGATTTTCCGCTCTGTAGTTTCAATTTGGTAATCTTTAAGACTAATTCCATCTCTACAATTATGAACCCTTGATGACCTAGATGTTTGAAACCAAACCATCATGGATTTTACGCTCCAGTGTTAATTGGGTCAGTGATTGTTATCTGCTCATTTTGTAGATGAGGAAACTTAGTCTCACAATGATTAGTGACCTACCCGGTTTCATGTATCTTGTTAGTGTTTGAGGCAGGATTTAAATACTGATCTTCTTAATACCAGGATGATTATTCTTCTCTTCACAGTAGATTGTTTTATTCTTAAAATGGTAGCAAAACAAGAGTAATTTTGTCTTTATGTTGGTAAATTTTAATCTAGATTAGTTAGAAATTAGAAGTAAGTAATAAATATTTGGAAAACAATAAATGTACAAACTATGGTTGAAATAATGAAAGCCAGTGAAGTTCACTTGTAAATTTAAGAGAAAAAAATAGAGTATTGGATGGAATGGAAAATACCTGGGGGCCTCATTAATGCTCAGTTTCTTTGATTCATTTTCAAAGAATGCATTCTCTGAGAATGATCCTTGCATTACAGTTTTCATAAATGTAAATGTGTTCAATTCAAGGAACTGAATTATAATAGCATAAATAATGAATTGTAACTATATTCTAAGGGGAGTATATTTGGCAAATTCTCTTAGTTCTTTTGGCCTGGTAAATTGATCAATTTTGTGATCTGTGTGAGGAAAAATGGGAATAATTCCTGTGTCCATTTTGACTTCTTGATAAACACTGGGTATTATGCTATGTCTGGAGAGAGCTATTCCTTAATCTCTGTTTCTTGAAATGATGAATATATCAGGTAGATGTTCCTATTACCTTGTAAGTCATTGACTGAGAATTAGAATAGCATGTTATTTAGGAAAATGGTGCTGTATTTCATAATGCATTTTTATCGTGGTATTTATTTCAACAAGAATTATAAAGAGCTTTGCCCTTTTTTCAATTATTCAATGTTAGCACTCTTTGACCCCAAATACTTAGTATTCCTTTTGCAAATATTTTCTATTTCAGACTTGCTGTATATGTTGATGCACTCCAGGATGGTGCTCTTTTTTATCTGTTTCTAATTTGGATCTCTATCTTCAGTACCTGGCACTGAACGTGGCACATAGTCAGGTTTAATAAAATTTTTAGATTTGCCTTGACTGACCACTTTCATTGAATATATTACTTTGTAAGAATTATCTTAGTTGTATAATATTTGCACACTGTATATTCCCATCTTGCACGTATAGAAAGTACTAAAAAGCTACCCTTTTAACTTCTCCATCTTTTTGGGTGTGTTCCTTCTCTATCTCATCTAGTTTTAGTCAGTTTATCATTTGTATAGAATCATGGGCTGAAGAACTGAAAAATGTCTTGTAGAGCAGCTAATTTAATAGTTTGATTTTATAGCTGACAAAGCTAAGGACAAGGGATACGAAGTGACTAGAAGAAACTGACTGACTAGAACAGAACCCAGGACTTCTTAACCCAATACAATTCCCCCTATATCATGTTGCCTCAATAAAATCATACCTGACTGCTCAAACATTATTGAAAATGTGAGAACATGTATGATGTACAAATTGCAGAAGAAAAGATAAGAACTGATATATTAGTTGACTTTAAAAATTTGAAGAACTGTCCTATGTTAGCGAAAATTGTTCTGTTTAGCTCACATGGGTGGAACTAAATAAATGGATAGAAGTTATAAAGAATAAATTAGCCTTGATGTAATGGGGAACAAATCTTCCTGACAAATGTAGGACTTCGAATTTGAGTTACCTTGAGAGGTGACTTTCCCCTAATTGGAGATTTTCAAAACCAAACTGCATGATCACTTACCAAAAATGTTGAGAGGATTATTTTACAGTTATGGGCTGGCAGAGATAGCCACTATGGGAGCTTCCAACTCTGACTTTCTGAACTTCCAAAAAACAAATATTACCTGAGGACAAGGGATTCCAAACCATGTAGTTCATTTTATTGATAAGTTCCTCCATTGTTCAACGTGGAAGAATAAAAGACAAGGGTAAGAGGGAGCAAAAAGAGGAAGGTAAGTGGACTGCAGGGAAGAGGAGTAAGGTTCAGTAGGTGAGGCTTGATGTCATGAATCATTGAGAATAAAATGAAATAACTAATAAGGGAAAGTAATTATGAACATACAGGATGTTAATTTACTTAGTTTATGTTTTTAACCTAACATTTGGGTTTATCAAATTTGAATTTCTAAAACTTTGAAATAAAAACAAAATTCTTATTCTAAAAACAGACACAGCCATTGCTTCTAAACTATTAATTCTATTTTCTTTTTTTAAAAAAGGAACTGTAGAATCCCATGGTTCATTTTGAGAACTTTTCTAAGTCTAATACTAGCAGCCAAAATACAATATTTTTATACCCTCCTAACAGTATCTCTGCTTCTTCCCAACACAAATCACTATCGGTTACATTTGTCAGATTAATTGTTGCTAAGAAATGTGAAATGCTCCACAAGAGAAGTGAAATGGAAATAGAAAACTATAATGGTCTATTTGTGCAGCTAAGGCAACAATTAGAGTGTGGGAAAAACAAATTCTCAGTGCTAAGCCAATATTTAGGAACAACGAGGATGCAGAGAAAAATGATTAAATATGCCACTTCCATAAATATAGGTATGTTCTTGGTACAGAGCCTTTCTAAGACTCTAACTTCTATTAAGCAAACTTCTCTTTCACTCTTATTGGCATTACCAAAAGTGAGCTCTCCAAAAGCATCACCAATATCCATCTATCTGGGACTTGGTATTTTCCTTGGAATTTTGGTCATAACAGTTACATGAGGTGCATAAGACAAATTGTATCAAATCGCTGATTTTATAGATGAGGACATTGAGTTTCTAAGAGAATAGTAAGAATCAAATTAGTAAGTATGCAATATGTATCTAGGATATGTAGGCGTGGAGATAAAAAAAAGACATAAAATTGAAAATATCCTCTGCCCTTAACAAACGTATTCTTCTGGGGATAATTACACATACACATTTTGCATAAATGGAAAATGCACTCCAATAACCACAAAATAATTTTAAGGTGAGTCACTGACAACCATAAGAATATAGTTAATTGATTTTCTCATATTTAAAGCTTTAGAAGGTATCATATATATGTCTTATTATTCTCAAGTTCAAAATATAACTGAGAATAACCAGAGAAAATACATTCAATTCATTGCATTTAATCAATAAAAATGAATAGGAAACAGTTATTCAACTACCTGCTATGGTGCAAACAATGTGCTAGATAGATGCAAGATGATAAACTATAAAACAACACCTGCTTTCTGGGAGCTGCTGTTTTAGAAATTGTCATGAGGTACAATTCACATTTATACAGAATGTTGATTTTTACTGAGAGCTTTGAGATCAGGGTGCCTGACTCCTTGTCCCCTCATTTCATACATGAATATAGCACTCAAAAAGGAGATATCAAGACAGAGATTTAGAGCAAAATCAACAAAGTTTTATTTCCTGAAAAAGAAATCAGAATAAGATAGACTTCCAACCTGTTAGGTACAGTCCCTAGAGTATCATCTAACAGCCTATCTCATAGAAGAGGAAGGATTCCTTATTAAGTTTTCCCTCCACATGTGCCTTTAATCCAACATCTTCTCTCATCCCTAAAGTCCTTAAAAAAGTAAGTGTTCCTTTCATTCATTTATACTTACTTCCTCTTTACCATACATGATCATATGATGTCTCCCTCAACACTGAAATCCAGCCCACAAATAAGCAAAGGATGAAGTAAAACTCTTTTCTTTGACCCTAATATATTATTCAGTTACCTTTCCAATTTTCTTTTCCCAAATATTTTCATAATTGTGGGGACAGGGATAAGGCATTTATACCCTATCCCTTCACCTCCTCACCACCTATTCTTTCCTCAGATTTAACTTTCAATCCATCCACTTCTCTGAGAACAATATCTCATAGATAATTAGTAAGTTCCTAACCATTAATATACACAGACTTCTTTCCAATCCTCTTTCTGCTTGACTTCTCTGAAGGGTCTGATTTACCAGAGTCAAACTGGTAAAGTGGCAGGAATCAAGTGATATGATTTTGTATTTTTCCTCTTGGATTGCATAAGAATATAATCATACATGGTCTTTGGATTTCTCTGAGCCTTGATATTTTCATGTGTAAAACAGAGACAGATTCCTCTAGATCAGTTTGGAAGGGATTCCACCAGATGGTTAGGCATGATTTGTCTGTGTACTGCATTGTTCGAGGGATTATTCATGCAGATGATAGCACAAAGTCATTTGGGGAGTTGAGCAATTCCTACAACACTTCATAGCAAAGTTCAAATGATATTATTTGAAACAGTTTCTAAATTTTAAAGCTATTCGCATGAATAATAATTATATTTTTATCATGTTTTGACCATTCTTAGCTTTCTCCACTCCATTAGCTTGATGTATTTTGGTGGATTAAAACATAAGATTGAAACCTGGATGCCCGTTAGCCTTCATCTACTCCATTTTCTACAAAAGCAAACAAGGTCACAGTAATTAATTGGCTTGCTCTTTGCAAAGGGTAGAAGGGTTCATGGTCATTGCTTTTCTTATGACTTTGTGTCAATGGCTTTCAACTTTAAAAATTTTCTGCGGATATATCCAAGATGGCACAGTGAGAACATGGACTTACTTGAGTCCCACCACAGATCGCTTCAGATGCCTCTAACAAAGAGTATCTGAACAACTTTTGGAGAGGCAGAATCCGCTAGAAGATAGAGTGTGGCAGATTTCCATCCCAGGATATTCCAGAAGTTTGACAGGAAGGATCTGTTACACAGGGCTCAGGGAGAACAGGTTCTGCCATAGGAGAGCAGAGCAGGAACTGCTGGAGCAGAGTGAATCAGAAGCAAAGTATGGCTTCTTAAAGGTATCAGCCCACGGTGGGAATCCAGAGGAACTGAGTGAGAGAGTACAGGGCCTTCTGAGGACAGCAGCCACTTCTGAGACTATCAGGACACAGATTAAATCTCTGAAAGACAACTAGTTGAACTTCCAGGAGCCATGATGGCTGAGTAAACTGTAAGTGCTCTCATCCTTTTCTTGTTGACCTCAGACAACCAAGAGAATCTTTTTTATCATTTTTAAAAATTTAATTATTTATTTTTAGTTTTCAACATTCATTTCTACAGGATTTTGAGTTCCAAATTTTCTCCCCATCTCTCCCCTCCCCCACCTGGAAACAGTGTGCATTCTGATTACTCCTTCCCCAAACTGCTCTCCCTTTTGTCACACCCTCCCTTCCCTTATCCCCATCTTCTCTCTTTTTTGTGTAGGGCAAGATAGATTTCTATACCTCATTAGAAGTATTTCTTATTTCCCAGTTGCATGCAAAAGGAATTCTCAACAATCAATCCTTAAATTTTGAGTTCCAACTTCTCTCCTTTCCTCCCTCCCCAACTATCCACACTGAGAAGGCAAACAACTCAATATGGGCTATATATGTGTAGTTTTGCTAAAGATGTCCATAATAGTCAAGTTGTGAAAGACGAATTATATTTACCTCAAACCTATCCTGCCCCTTTTATTCTATTCTCTCTTTATATCTTGCCTCTCCCCTAAAGTGATTGCTTCTTATTATTCCCTCCTCCCATTTGCCCTCCCTTCTAACATCCCCCACCCCATTTATCCCCTTCTCCCCTACTTTTCTGCGTGTAAGACAGATTTTCACACCAAATTGGGTTAGCATGTTATTCTCTCTTTAAGCCTAATGTGATCAGAGTAAGTTTCATTATTTCTCTCTCACCTCCTCCTTTTCCCCCTCCACTGGAAAAAATAAACAAATATTTCTGACTTCTTTTATGACAGATAATTTTCCCCATTCTATTTCTCCCTTTCTCCTCATATATTCATCTCTCACACCTTAGTTTTGTTTCTGAGAAATCATCCCTTCCTATTTAACTCAACCTGTACTCACTGTACATATATAAATTTTCAAGAGTTACAAATATTATCTTTCCATGTAGGAATGTAAATAGTTCAACTTTGTTAAGTCTCTTATGATTTCTCTTTTTTGTTCACCTTTTGATACTTCTTTCGATTCTTGTGTTTGAAAGTCAAATTTTTATTTAGCTCTGTTTTTTCATCAAGAATCCTTGAAAGTCCTCTATTTCATTGAATGACCATTTTCCCCCCTGAAATATTATACTCCATTTTGCTGGATAAGTGATTTTTGGTTTTAATTGCAGTTCCTTTGACTTCTGGGATATCATATTCCAAGCGCTTCAATCCCTTAATGTAGAAGCTGCTGCATCTTGTGTTATCCTGATTGTATTTCCACAATACTCAAATTGCTTCTTTCTGGCTGCTTGTAATATTTTCTCCTTGACCTGGGAGCTCTGGAATTTGGGTGCAATATTTTAGGAGGTTTTATTTTCGAATTTTTCAGGAGGTGACAAATGGAGTTTTTTCATATTTATTTTATCCTCTGGTTCTAGAATATCAGGGTACTTTTTTTTTTTATAATTGCATAAAAGATGTTGTTTAGGCTCTTTTTTTTATCATGGTTTTCAGATAGTCCCATAATTTTTAAATTGTCTCTCCTGGATCTATTTTCCAGGTTAGTTGTTTTTCAATGAGATTTCACGTTGTCTGTGTTCTATTTTATCAATATTTTGGAATTTTTTTGTAATTTCTTAGTTTCACATAAAGTTATTGGCTTCCATTCATTCCATTCTAATTTTTAAAGAACTATTTTGTTCAGTTAGTTTTTGAACCTCCTTTTTCATTTGGCTAATTCTTCTTTTTAAAGCATTATTTTCCTCATTGGCTTTTTGGGCATGTTTTGCCATTTAAGTTACTCTGTTTTTAAAGGTGTTATTTTTTTCAGCACTTTTTTGGATCTCCTTTAGCAAGCTGTTGCATCGCATTTCATGATTTTCTTGCATTGCTCTCTTTTCTCTTCCCAATTTTCCTCCACCTCTTCTGCTTGATTTTCAAATAATTTTTGAGTTATTCCATGTCCTGAGATCATTGCATATTTATTTTGGAGATTTTGGATGCAGAATACTTGCCTTTTATGTCTTCCTCTGATTGCAAGCAATACTCTTCCTCTCCTGAAATAATGGAAAAAATTGCATGTTCATTAAAAAAGTAGCTTTCTGTAGTCCTATTTTTTCCCTTTTTGGGGATTTTTTTCCAGCCAGTTGCTTGACTTTTGAGTTCTTTGTCAAGAGGGGAGTACACTATGTCGATCTGTACGTTATCAGTTCCTCCAAAGTGCTACAATCAAGGGAGAGGTGTTTACTCTTCTCCTTGCCTGTGGTCTGGTCTGGGAGCTACCAAAGCTTTTCTGCCCAGGGTCACTAAGTAGAATTCCTTTTCTTAGAGCCTCCACCAGCTCCACCATGCCAGCACTCTTCCTCACCTCAGGGCTACCACTCAGGACTGAGACCACGATTAGTGACTCAATTCTCTCAAGATCTTTAGGCTAAGGACTTGAAAAATGGACACTGCTGCTGTCACTGCCATTTGGGGCCAGGGTTAGGGGAGGATTCTGGTCCTTTCTGACCCATTTGAAAAGCTTTTTCACAGACCTTTGAAGCTGTATCTGGAGCTTGTGGATTGAGAGATCTAGGGGCTGCAGTTGCTTATGGGATTCCATGCCCCAGCCTGCTCTTATCCTATTCCTGCCCATGCCATGTAACCAAAGCTGGGCTGAGTTCCGTGGGTTGTGCTCCTCTCTAGACCCGGTGCAAAAGACCTTTCCTTTTGGGCTTACTGGCTGCTTTAGACTGGAAATCTCTTTTACTCTGTTGTTTTGTGATTTCTGCTGCTCTAGAATTTTTTTATAATCATTTCAAAAGGTATTTTATGGGCTGTGGGACAAGAGCTAGAGTAGGTGCATCTTTCTACTCCACCATTCCAAGAGAATATTTCTCCAGGAAAAATTTTTGGAATGCTGGGATCAGCAGAAAGGCTATAGCTGTCTCTCAGCTTCTGAGACTGAGGAGATGGAGTAGAATAGTCCCTCTAACCATGGCTTAAAGTGACCAGTGCAGGACCATGGATGTCTTGGACAGTCCCACATCATTGAAAAAGGAGGGGATCCTGAGCCCCAGAGAAGTATAGCCTGTAATTGCCAACATCAGAACCCAAGACATTCCTTAGCACTGTCAGGGGAATTGGGAAGATACTAGCTCAGAAGGTACTGCAACTGCCTAGGCTCTAACTCTTGGGAAGAAAACTTCAATAGTCAGACTACCCCTCGCCCAAAACTCATGCCAGGAGCTTCAGTGTAACCCTGGGGAAACTCAGAAAGACTTCACCTGGCCTCTGCCTTCGCACACACCAGTCAGCTCAGCAGCAAGTAAGCTGAAGCATTCTAGCTTCTAGATGAAAGAACCAGAGCCCACAAGATACAAGGTCTCTACTTCTCATCATAAGAAATGTGGGTTAGAGCACCATTATCCTCAGAAGTAGATATTCACTTTAAAAGTCAGGAAACAGGCTATCACCATGAACAATAAGCAAATCAGAAAAGCAGACCATAGAATCATGCTGTGGGAACAGAGAAGGCCAAGCTATGAATACAGAAGAGGACAGCATTGACAATATACCCACATCTGAAACTAATAAAGGGAAAATGAACTGGTCTCAAGTTCAAAAAAGTATTCTTGGAAGAGCTCAAGAAGGATTTTAAAAGCCATATTAGAGAAGTAGAAGAAAAATTGGTCAATGACTTTAAAAATACAATTGACAAAATAATAAAAAAAATAATTCCGTGAAGCAAACAGTTCCTTAAAAAGGAAAATAGGGCAAATGGATAAGGAAGAACAGAACCTAACTTAGAAAATTGGAGAAATGGAAAAGGAAGTACAGATCCTAAACGGAGAAAATAAATCCTTAAATGAAAAATTTGGTCAATTGGAAAAGGAGTTACAAAGTTACCTGAAGGAAACAATTTATCAAAAATTAGAATTGGGTGAGTAAGAAGCTAATGACTCCATGAAACGTCAAGATTCAGTCAAACAAAATCTAAAGAATTGAAAAGTAGAAGAAAATATAAACTATCTCATTCGAAAAAAATGACCTGGAAAACAGATCCAGAAGGGAAAATAATCTAAGAATTATTAGTCTATCAAAAAACCATTATGAAGAAAATGAGCCTGAACAACATCTTTCAAGAAATCACCAAGGAATCCTGTCCTTAGATACTTGTCATTGAAAGAACTTACTGATCACCTCCTGAAAGAGATCTCGAATTGTAAATACCAAAGAATATGGTTGCCAAATTCTACAACTATCAAGTTAAGGAGAAATACTACAAGAAGCCAGAAAGAAATACTTCAAACACTGAGAAACTACAGTGAGCATCTCACAGGACCTTGCAGATTCTGCATTAAGAGAACAGAAGGATTGGAATATGATATTCTGTAAGGCAAAGGAGCTTGTACTACAATCAAGAATCAATGACCCAGTAAAATTGATTTCTTTAATGCAATTAGATTAAATAGTTTGAATGGTAAAATACTATTTTTTAATGATTCAGTGTCAAAAAAGGAGTTTTCCAAAGGTTTCTCCAAATGTATCAATATCCTCTCTTCTGTTTAGAAGTATTTTTGTTAATGGAGAAGTTAAAGAGATATAACAAATTATCTTTAGATCTGCAGATGAAATAAAATGGGGGGAGAATGCTTACAAACATTATCAAAGAGTTGTGATCCAATAAGATCTTGAGGGCATCAACATTGGGTCAAATCAACCTAGTCTAATAATAAGTGGAGCAACATGACCTTGGGTCCTCATCCTTTGAAAATAAGTTGAAAGAAATTCCCAGCACTTAGAAATGAATAAATTTGTATAATTGATTATGTTTTATCTTAGTAAGAGAGAGGTAGAGGGAAAATGATGCTAATCATCTTCAAGTATATGAAGGGCTGTAATGTAGCAAGTGACTTAAATATTTTTTCTTTGGCCCCCAGAGGAACAATTTGGTATACTGTGGGCAAACTGAAAAAAGGAAAATACTGCATAGGGTGGGGTACTAACAAGGAGAGATACTCCCAAAAAGGAGGGCTACATTAGGAGGTCAGTCACTCACTCTCTTTGAAACGATTAAGACAAAGGATGGATCACCTTTGGTAAAGTGTTTAATAGAAAAAGATTCCTTTTTAACATGGGGGTTGAACTCTGTGACTGATAAGGTCTCTCCTACCTCTAAAATCCAGTCATTCTCTTATAATAATGGGAATAATAATTATAATATAACATTTTAGAGTTTGGAAAATATTTTGCTTTTATCTTTAAATTAATAAGTTACCTATTTTTATCATTGAAGCAGAATTCCATGCAAATGGGAACACAGTAACTACAAAGCAAATAAAATAAATAAACAGACTTATGACTACTCAGCATTTAATTTCTTGAGATGTGACAGGACAAAATCGGATCCTTCATCAAATACAACATGCTTTGTATTTTTACCTCACCACTTTTCCTGTGTTTTCTTATGTTCTTTGTATTCTCTAACTAACATGTACATCTTGGAGCTGAACATATTGCATCATTGGATTATTTGATAACGCCATCAGCCCACGAATGTATTCTTTTATGGTGTGTGATGGAAGAGGAGGAGGATAAAGAGGAGAAGTGGGGAAGGTTGTATTTTTTTATTTTGTTCTTATACACCATGAGGACTGAAACAAAAATCACTTAAACAAGCCTACTACAGCAGTTCTGAAATTAACTTTTCTTAAATGACCTGAAAAAGAATAAGAGATTGACTTATCCAATATGTGTCATGAATCCAAGTTATCCTTACTGATATACTTTACTATCTACAACAATATAGTGGGCCTATGATATGGAATAAAGGAGAATGAATAAATATTTCCATAGCACACATTTGAATATGAGAAACCACACCACAATTTAAAATATTCCAGTCAAGTTTAAACAATGTTAGGATAATTCATTGGAACTAATTTCAGTTTTTTTAATGAGGGTAGTTCCTTTCAGTTGTGTGAAACTATGTAACTTCTCACTGTGTGAAAATGCTGTTACATGACCCCCCAAAAAAGAAAGAAGAAAATAAGGCCTTAAAATAGGCTAATCCAAATGGCAAATGAAGTCCAAAAAAGCCAATGAGGAGAGAAGAATGCCTTTCAAAGCAGAACTGACAAAATGGAAAAGGAGACTTAAAAGCTCACTGAAGAAAATAATTCCTTCAAAATTATACTGGAGCAAATGGAAGCTAATGACTTTATGAAAAATCTACAAATTATAAATCAGAACCAAAAAAATGAAAAAAAATAGAAGATAATGAGAAATATCCCTTTGGATAAAACAACTGTCATTAAAAATAGATCCAGGAGAGACAATTTAAACATTATAGGACCACCTGAATGCCATCATCAAAATAAGAGCCTATATATCACATTTCAAGAAATTATCAAGGAAAACTACCCTGATATGCTAGAACCAGAAATGAAAATAGAGATGGAAATAATCCACTGATAACTTCCTGAAAGAGATCCCCAAAGGAAAACTCCCAGAAATATTCAAGCCAAATTCCAAAGTTCCCAGGTCAAGGAGAAAATATTACAAGCAGTCAGAAAGAAACAATTTGAGTATTGTAGAGATACAATCTGTATAACACAAGATCTAGTAGCTTCTACATTAAGGGAGCAAAGGGCTTGGAATATGATATTCAAAAGATCAGAGGAGCTACGATTAAAATCATGAATTACCTTGCAAAATTAAGCAAAAGTGGATATTAAATGAAATAGAAGACTTTCAAACATTCTTGACACAAAGACCAGAGCTGAATAGAAAATGTGAATTTCAAATACAGGAATCAAGAAAAGCTTGAAAAGGTAAATAGGAAAGATAAATCATAGATAGATAGATAGATAGATAGAAAAATAGCTAGATGAATGGATAGATCAATAGGTAGACAGATGACAGAGGATAAGTTGATTATGAAGGGATGACATCTAAAATAAAATTAAGGGATATGAGAAGAATATATTTGGAGAAGGATAAAGGCAGAGATAGAATGGAGCAAATTATTTCACATGAAATAGGCAAGAAAAAGATTTCAAACTGGAGGAAAAGGAGGGGGAGGTGAGAATGAGTGAACCTTACTCTCATTGGATTTGGCTTAAGGATCAAATAACATGCACACTCAATAGGTTATCTTACCCTACAGGAAATTAGATGGGAAGTGGGGCAAGGTTGGGAAAGGGGCTAGTCAGAAGCAAACACATTAGAAAAGGACCAGGGTAAAAGGAGAAAATAGAATAGTTGGGAGGATAGGATCACATGGAGGGAAATATAATCTTTCACAAAGGTGTATAGAAATCTATCTTGTCCTTCAATAAAGTAAAGGGGAAGGGGATAAATGGGGATGCTAAAAAGGGAGGGGAGACTGGGGAAAGGTGTAATTAGAATGCATGCCATCTCAGGATAGGGGGAAGGGAAAGATAGGACAAAAATTTGGTACTCAAATCTTGTGGAAATGAATGTTGAAAACTAAAAATTAATTAATAAATTTGAATCTTAAGAAAAGAAAAAAAGAAAAATGGTGTTATACTAAATCATTCTTTCCATTAGATGATAAATATTGTTAATCAACATGTAAACACACAGGGATCGTTATGTATAGATTATGGACATTTGTTTCTATTTTTTTTTGACATTTCTGATCTACATGAGTGGTCCATGACTAGAGGGGATTCTGACTCATTTATGAACTCTCCTAAATGGTCTGTGTTACCAGTGGTATTCTGGCACATATTTAACAACTTCCTTTATGAAAAAAAGACAATTTACAGATGACACACTTTTACTTTTTGTCTATATTATAAACTTTTCCCTATCTTTTTGACTATAAAGAATACAATAAATTAAACTCTGATTTGTAGACTTTTTAATTTCCCATTTGCATATACTGACAGTGAAAATGAACTGATGATTGGAGAAAATTGGATTCTTTTACTTGGAGAGACTTGTTTGCTATATAAACAATTGGGCAACTTTTTTTTTTGATAAATCATAGCTGTGGAATGTTCACAAATTGGGAAACTCAGTATTTTACCTACTACCAGGAGATACTATAGAAATGTGTCACAGAGGAAAAGCATATTCCTTGCTATAATGGAGCCTATTTTCAGCGAAACTAACTCATTTCTTATTTCCTTGGTCATATTGATTCCCACTTTTGGCCTGGTTAATGTTTGTCCTCATGCTCTTCATGGGGGTGATTTTCTCCTGATTTCACAGACATCATGTAATAGTAAACAAACCTAAGGTTGACAATTATTTTATTTTTCCAAGAAAATGACAAACAAATTCAGACCAATGCCTGAGTACATAGATCTTTTACCTTCCAAACAGTCCTAATGCTCATTGCCACTGACGCCAATATGTCCAGATATCTCAGGTGCACATAAGAAATGCAGTTTCATTTTATGTTCCCCAAGCTAATAAATTAAAATAAATGTCATTGATTTGAGAACCAGTGGAGTCCTGTCAGGCAGTGTTAAGCATAATATGGAAGGCTTAGTTTGAAAAAAAAAATGTAACCAGGTTATTTTATTGGGCAGTGGTGAGAAACTTAGGCATTACATCTCTTGAGCAAAAAAGCCAACCGGGGGTCCTCGCTAAAACATTTAATAATCTTGGAGGTTGGGTAGACTAATCAATTAGTATAGGTTGACTCTACATGGTAAACATAAAAGCTATCAAGATATTAGGATGCATTAAGAAGCCACTAGTGCTCAGAATTGGGGTGGGGAGAGTCCTTTTGTCTTCTTCCTGACAATTCATTGGTGGGTCACATTTTAGGGAGTATAAGCTTGAGATCACCTGGGGAGGGGAGCCAGGAAAAATAAAGTACTCAGGTCCCTGTTGTATAAAAACTGTTGAAGTTAACGAACATGTTTAGCCAGGAGAAGTTCAAGTAAAACGTAAAAATTGTCTTCAGATATTGTTTTTTTCTTAATATTTATCTTCAGTGTTACAGACTTTATACACATTATCGAACACAAACATTACCTTAGATTAAAAAAAAAGACAGGCATTAAGCTAGATATCTCCTCTCTCTGTTTTATTTTAGTATCACTACCATCACCCTCCCCCGCAAATCCCACTGTCCCTCTTAAAATAAAATAATATACTTAACTAACATTTTAATAGAGCTTAAAGTTTCACAAATCATTTTGCATATATTATATAAATTGTTCTTTGCTACGTCCCCCTTAAGGTGAAGAAACAGAGACTTAGAGACTGAATTAACTATTCACAGTCCTATAATAAGTTTGTGAAGCAGAACTCAAGATCTTGTCTTTGAGATTGCAAGTCTAGCATTCTATCCCTATAACAATTTTAAATGAAAATTGTGTATGAAAATTATACAGTTGGAGGTAGGGGGGCGGAGCCAAGATGGCGGAGTAGAAAGACTCACCTATGCTAGGTCCGAACCCACAGCCCATAGATTTCCTGTAAAAAGAACTCCTGACAAATTCTGGAACAGTGGAAGCCGCGCAGAAACACAG
>CM053769.1:474448315-474496387 GCA_028658325.1 Potorous gilbertii | reverse complement strand
GCAAATCTCCTTCACTGTGTTGCTGCGCGGCCTCCACTGCTCCAGAATTTGTCAGGAGTTCTTTTTACAGGAAATCTATGGGCTGTGGGTTCGGACCTAGCATAGGTGAGTCTTTCTACTCCGCCATCTTGGCTCCGCCCCCTGATATGGTAACTTTAAAAAAAAATTAATTTAAGTAATGGAATGTGATGTCATCTTGTGTTGGCTCAATAATGCCTTTAAAGTCATGGATATTACCACACACCAGGGTAAGTATGATATATACCTCATTCTGTTTCAGTGTGGTGGTAATTTCTGTTGCTAATTATCTGCATTATGAAAATTCATCCCATATAATTTGGAGATTATGAAATATGGTACAGAAATATTTCCTTAAAATGTTTTTCTTGAGAGTTGAATGTTATCTACTCTAAACAGTTCTGCTTGTTCCAAACATTCTTCACAATCATATTATTTTTAATTTTTTTAATAAAATAATTTATTTTTCGTTTCATACATTCACTTCCATAAGATTTTGTGTTCCTAATTTTCTCCTTCTCTTTCCTTTCTCTCCACCAAACACAGCATATAATCATATACAGGTTCTATATATACATTCATATTAAACATGTTTTCACATCAAAATAGAATTAGAACCAATGGGAGGAACCACAAGAAAGAAGAAACAACAAAAACAGAGAGAAAATAGCATGCTTCCCTCTGCAGTCAGACTCCATAGTTTTGTTTTTGTTTGTTTATTTTTTGTTTTGCTTGGATGTGGATAATATTTTCCATCATGAGCCTTTGGAGATGTCTTAGAACTTGGCCTTACTAAGAAAAGGTAAATCAGTCAAAGTTAGTCGTCATATAATGTGGCTGTTAATGTGTACAATATTCTCCTGGTCCTGTTTACTTCCCTTAGCATCAGTTCTTATAAGTCCAGGTTTTTCTGAAATCTGCCTGCTCATTATTTTTTATAGCATATTAGTATTCCATTACACTCATATACCACAACTTGTTCAGTCATTCCCCAATTGATGGGCATCCTTTGAATTTCCAAATCTTGGCCACCACAGGAAGAGCCACTATGAGTATTGTAAATTTTGGCCCTTTTCCCATTTTTATGGACTTATTGAGATACAAACCTAGAAACAGCATTGTATATTTGATTGCATTTGTTGATTGGTTGATTGTTGATTTGTTGATTGTCCTTAAAATGGGAAACAGTGTTGTTTTGTTTTGTCTCATTTATCTATGCTATTCATTATCCACTCCATCACTTATTATATTTTTTGTAACTTATTTCATCAGAAAACTAACAAGTAAAACATCAAACATTAATTTCCTTGTGAAGGGTCACAAGGTCATTTATAATAAGCAGAATTTGAAACTGGGTCATCAAAACTTATTCTCTGTCTATTACATCCCACTTCCTCATTAGTAGATTTTCTTATTATAGTGTAAAAAAAGAAGTCTCAGTGAAAGATCACATATTTTAATAAATTATCAGGGAAGGGGAAAGGAAAACTGTTTTTTGGGGGGGATTATTTTTAATTTGTTCTTGTTGAATAATTAGGCATTTTGAAATATCTTTTTTTTTTCAACTAGCACCAGGAGAAGCAGTGGAGGAAATAATTTTATAAGTAAAAGTATATGCTAAGAATTTTAAAAGTATGGAATTTTTCTTCTGAGCCTATAATTTTTAACAGAGGGAAGGAAATATTTAGTCAATCACTAAAGAAATAAACAGGGAATAATGATGCTTTTGAGGGTAGTGTTGGATAAAATGTAAGATAAAAATGGAATTTGGAAAAATAATTCTTTGGTACTAGACCTGTCTTTTTCTTTTATTTTGTAGGCTCTAAACACATGGTTAATATACTCCCTAAGAATTAGCAGGAATTACAGTGTATTTATTGAACTATTTACACTTAATTGTGAATGACAAGAGAAAACCAGTTCACAGTGAGGGAAATAAGAACAGCAAATAAATGTCACAAACTAAGGAAAGCAGTAACAAACCACTTGTGGTTTATAATTATAATGGAATACTGTTGTGCTGTAAGAAATGACGAAGTGGTTGGGTTTCAGAAAAGAAGCATATGTATGTATGAACTGGTCCATAGTAAAGTGAGCAGAGCCAGAAGGGCATTTTATACAGTAACAACAATATTATGAGGAAATCAACTATGAATGACTTAGCTGCTCTGATAAAGGCAATGACTCAAGACAATTCCATAGCACACATGACGAAAAATACTATCGACCTCCAGAAAGAGAGAGAGACAGACAGACAGACAGAGGCAGAGAACTAATAAACACTGAATGCAGATTGACGCATACTTTTTATACGTTTTTTTCTTTTTTGTTTTTGTTTTCATTTGTAACATTGCTAATATGGAAATACATTTTGTGTGACTTCACATATGTAATTGATGTCAGATAATCAGATTGCTTGCCTTTTCAAGGAGAGAGCAGAAGTGAGAGAGAAGGAGGAGAAAATTTGAAACACAAATTAAAAAAAAGAATTATACATTTTACAAGTAATTGGGAAATATTTAGTGAAATAAATTTTAAAAATTAAAAAAAAACCCTTTTCCTATCCATGAGATATTTATCTATTAGGTAATGATTTTGAGGACATACATTCCAATCAGTTACATATGCATTTACATACATACATATATACACATTTGTGTGTCATACACATTCTGTGTATGAATGACTGTGTGGATGGATGGATGGATATGCAGATGTCTTGGATATGTGAATTATGTAAAATTTTGTGTTTCAAATACATGGTGACCAAGTTATTTATTTCCTTTCTATTTTAAATGATGACTTGATTTTCAGAAAATAATTTTTTTTAACATTTTCAATTGTTATCGTAACTCACCTCCAGTCATTTGCTCTGTCACTGCTCTTGTCCTGAACTCTTTCTTCTTTATTCATTTAGTTGTTTATAGTGAATCCATTTATATCTAAGGTATGCATTTGGACTCAAACTGTTATATGGAATGGTAGGTATTTATTTGAGCCACATAGCTTTTCATTTACCCCCAGCACATACATACATACATATATATATATATATATATATTTTTTTTTCCTTAAATAGTGAACTAGATAGCACAGTGGACAGAGTGCAGGACTGGGAGTCAAGGAGATCTGTGTGACACTGAGCAAGTCACTTAATCGCTATTTCCTTGGTTCTTTGTCTATAAAACAAGGACCGAATAGATAATGAAAAGGCAAACCACTCTATTGTCTTTGACAAGAACGCCTCATGAAAAAGGTCCCTGGTTTCACATAGCAAGACATGACTGAAATACTGAATAAGAGTCCTTACCCTGATATCCATGCTGTTTTGTTTTAGCAAGCATCACACTACAGTGTTTGCTTTTGCATGTTGTGTACATCATCTTTTCAACTGCTTAGCCTCCGTATTTAACCTGCACTAATTTATTTGGATAGTTTTGCATAATTTCTGGCACTGCTAGCTCCTACTTCCACCAATATTTTTTTTCTAGTTGCTTTTTCTTTTTTTTTACTTGAAATACTTGTATTTTTGTTTTTCCATATAAATTTTGTTTTATTTTTCTAACTCTAAAGTATAAACTTTATCCTTACTTATTCAGTCCTTGATTGATGTGACAGTAAGTAAAATAACTTATGTAGGAGTGTGATTTTTATTATATTACCATGTCTACCCATAAACAATTAGTATTTCTCTATTTCGGTACAATTTTATTATACCTAAGACTATTTGTACCTAATTGTACCTATTTGTAACTATATTATACCTAAGACTATTCAGTAGTTATACGTGTACAGTTACTGCATATGTGGGTAGATGTATTTCCAAAGTATTTTTTTTTGTTCTGCATTTGTTTTGAATGCTGTTTCTCTCCCTGTTTATCTCTGGGGGGCAATAATATGCAAAAAAGCTAATGACTCATTCTTATTTATTTTATTTCTTATACTATATATATATGAGAATATTCGCACATACACACATACATTTCTCTACTCTCTATTTTTCTATATCTCTATGGTACATAAAAGAATAGTCCATTTATCCTTTGTGTGTATGTGTGTGTGTATGTGTGTGTGTGTGTGTATGGTGTATGTGTGTGTGTGAAAAGACATTCATTTTTTAAAAACGTTTAGACGTCTATTGATAAAATAATTTTGTTTTATTTTTGTCATCAATTTATCTGATAGATTAATATTTTCGTTATTATATCATTTCATAGATTATAAAATAGCATTATAGAATTTTACTTTCCTAAGTTCACACAAGTATTAGGGTGATAAAGCAGGATTTCTAATTTCCACATCACACTTTTCCCAGTTAAGAGGCAATTATTGCACAGTGGAAAGCATGTAGACCCTGACTTCAAGTGGTACAAACATGGATCTTGCCTTTGATACTTCCAGTTCTATGAAAATGAAATTTCTATTTAACTACTCTGAGTATATCTTTAAATCTAAAAAGTATAATATCTGCATTATTTCCTTACAAATTTATCATGAAGACCAAATGAGATATTTCAGACTAAATCTGTTAATCTTTTAAAACATGGTATAAACTTGACACTTCAATGATGACAACACACTATGAGTCTATTGTTAAAACTATTATTATGCATCCAACTATTCTGTAGAACAATTTGGAACTATGCCCAAAAGGTTATAAAACTATGCATACCCTTTGATACAATAGCAGTACTTGTTCTGTAATCCCAAAGGGATCAAAGGGAAGGAAAAAGCACTCACATGTACAAAATATTTATAGCATTTCTTTTTATTTTTGGTGGTTAAGAATTGGAAATTGAGGTGATGCCCATCAATTGAGGAATAGCTGAAAAAGTTGTGGTTTGTGAATAAAAAGGAATACTACTTCGTTATAAGAAATCATGAGTAGGAGGGTTTCACAAAAATCTGGAAAAACTGAAAGGAACTGATATTTTGTGAAGTGAGCAGAATCAAGAGAGTATTGTATACAATAATAAGAACATTGTACATTGACTAACTTTGAGAAACTAAGCTCTACTCAGCAATGCAATGATCTCAGACAATTCCAAAAGACTCATGATGGAAAATTCTACTCGCATCCGGAGAAAAATGTATGAATTCTGAGTGTAGATTGAAGCATTCTTTTTTCCCCTTTTTAAAAGGTTCCTCATGGATTTTCCCTGTTCTGAATCTTCACAACATGACTAATGTGAAAATAGGTTTAATATGATTGTACATGTATAGCCTAAATCAGACTGCATGCTGTCTCAGGGATAGGGGAGAGGAAGGAGGGAGAAAAATATTTGAAACCCAAAATTTTATAAAAATGAATGTTGAAAACTAGGAAAAAGAAAAGGAATAAAAATGAAAGTGATTTTGGACAGTGTTGGCACTGCAGATAGGGGCAGTGATGCTTGTGATTAGGGCAAAGATTTGTGAAAGTATAGTAATACCATTACTTAGTTGTACCATGCCTTAGTTGCCATATCTTAGAGGCAAAACAATTTTGCTTTAATTATTTAATTTAGACAAATGATTAATATTTAATTTAAAGAAAAGGCTGTCTATGGTTCTCCTGCACTCAATTATCAACTACTATACTTTCAAATCATTTGCTTCTTTCACAGAGTGAAAGTAATATCTAGATTCATACATGAGGTGTGTGAAGGAGAATCTTGGCCATCTAGTGTTTGTTTGTTTTTTTTATTGTTGTTCGTTGTTTTTAGGAATTTATTCTATGATGTTGGTTTTTGTCTCTTTTGGGTGATTTAAATGGAACAGACATAGGCAGTCAATGAAGAGAATGACTCAAATCTCTATTCCCCTACCTCAGATATTATGTTTGTCAACATTGAGACTGTACTCCCATCTAAAATTTCAGAAAGGAATATGAACTAGTCAGAAGCACAAAGCACCTTCTTGAAAGAATTTTGAAACCTGAATACAAAAATAGAGAAATAGAAAAAAAAATGGCCAATGATTTTAAAACTATGAAGAAAAGAATTCAATGAAGAGAATACTCCTTAAAAAGGAAAATTAGGCAAATGGAAAAGTAAAAACCTATCTGGTGAAAATAACTCCTAAAAAGGAAAAATTGGACTGATGGAAAAGGAGATGCAAAAGTTAACTGAAGAAAACAACTTGATAAAAAATAGAATTGAGCAAGTAGAAGCTAATGAATCTATGAGACAAGAATCAGTCAAAACAGAATCTAAAGAATGAAAAGACAGAAGGAAATGTAAAATATCCAATTGGAAAAACAACTGACATGGGAAATAGATCCAGGAGAGAAAATTTAAGGATTATCGGCCTACCAGAAAGCCATGATGAAAAACAGAGCCTGGATAATATCTTAGAAATCATTAAGGACAATTACCCAAAAATCCTAGAAGCAGAGGGCAAAATAATAAGAATCCACCATTTAGCTCACAAAAGGGACTCCAAGCTAAAGACACCAAGGAAGACCATTGCAAATTCCAGAACTAACATGTGAAGGAGAAAATATTGCAAGCAGTCAGAAAGAAATAATTCAAATATCGAGGAGTTACATTCTGGATCACATGGTACCTTGCAGTTTCTACATTAAAAGATTGAAGGAATTGGAATATGATATTCTGGAAGGCAAAAGACCTGGCATTACAACCAAGGATTAATCACCCAGGAAAGTTAAGCACAATATTTCAGGCAAGGAGATGGACATTCAATGAAATAAGGGATTTCCAGGCCTTCATGATGAAAAAGCCAGAACTCAATAGAAAATTTGGTCTTCAAATGCAAGTGTGAAGACATGAATAAAAAGGTAAAGAAGGAAAAAAAATAAATCTTTTTACCCAATATGGACAAAGTGTTTGCATCTCTACAAGGGAAGATGATACTTGTTAATTTTGAGAATTATATATTAATTATGAAATATAAAAAAGACATACACAGATAGAGGAAGTGGGTATAAATTAAATGAGGTGATGATAACACGTGGATTTAAGGGTACAGACTGATTGTAAGGAAAGATGTGAAAAAAGAGGAGGTAGAAAAAACAAATTCTATCACAAATAGAGGCACAAATATATTACAGGAGAGGGAAAGGGGAGGGAGATGAAAATTGTTTCAGTGGTACTATCATCTAATTGGGTTCAAGGAGGGTACAAAAGGCTGAGTTAAGTATAGAAATGCAATTAACTCTATAGGCAGTAGGAGGAAAAGGGAGGGGAGGCTAAAAGAGAGGGAAGAAATAGTAAAGGAAAAAGGGAATTAAAGAGAGGGGAGCTGAAAGAAGGGAGGGAAGTCTGAGGGAGTGGTCAAAAATTAAAACTCTGTTGTGAAGGGGAAGGGAGAAGGGAGAACTCAAACATAAACAGGGGGAAAAGGGATAGAGGGAAAGACAGATAGTATCCATAACTATGAGTGTGAATGGGATAAACTCTCCCATAAAATAGACACGGATAGCAGAATGGATTAAAAACCACAATTCAACAAAATGTTATTTACCAGAAACACATTTAAAAATGGGAGATACACATAGGGTAAAGGTAAAAGGGTAGGGCAGAATTTATTTGCTTCATCTGATGTAAAAAAAAAAAAGCAGAGGTACCATTCCCAATCTCAGACAAAGCAAAAGAAATAGATTTAATCAAAAGAGATAAGGAAGGACCCTATATCCTGTTAACAGACACCATAGAAAATGAAGCAATTTAATCACTGAGCATATGTGCTCCAAGTGGCATCCAGATTCTTAAAGGAGAAGTTAAGGGAGTTACAGGAAGAAATAGTCAGCAAAACAGAAATCCTTCCCCTCTCTGATTTTGATAAATCTAACCTCAAAATAAACAAAAAAGAAGTTAAGGAGGTAAAAAGAACTCTGAATAAGGTAGATATGATAGATCTCTGAAGAAAATTGATGGTGATAGAAAGGAATATATCTTTTTTCTCAGCAGTACATGGCACATATACAAAAATTGACCGTGTAGTAGGCAACAAAAATCTCACGATCCAATTCAGAAAGGCAGAGATAGTCAATGCATCCTCCTCAGATCATAATGCAATAAAAATAATATGTAATAAAAGACCATGGAAACATAAACCAAAACCTAATTGGAAACTAAACAATCTAATCTTAAAGAATGAGTGGGTTAAACAACGAATTACAGAAGCAATCAACAAGTTCTTTCAAGAGAACGACAGTAACGAGACAATCTACCAAATTTTATGGGATACTGCAAAAGCAGTTCTTAGGATAAGTTTTATATCTTTGAGCCCCTACATGATTAAAATAGAGAAAAAGAAGATCAATGAATTGGTCATGCAGCTGAAAAAGCTAGAAAAAGAATAAATTGAAAATCCTCAAGTAAATACCAAATTAGAAATACTGAAAACCAAAGGAGAGACTAATAAAACTGAAAACAAGAAACTATCAAACTAATAAACAAAACTAGGAGTTGATTTTATGAAAAAACCAATAAAATTGAAAAACTTTTGGTCAATTGTATTGTGAAAAAGAAAGAAAACCAAATTACCAATATCAAAAATGAAAATGGTGAACTTACCTCCAAAGAGGAGGAAATTAAAACAATAAAAAGAAATTACTTTGCCCAACTGGATGCCCATAAATTCAGCAATCTAAATGAGGTGGATGATTATTTTAAAAGTTATAAATTGCAAAGATGAACAGAGGATGACGTTGACAACCACATCTCTGAAAAATTGAGCAAGCAATCGATGGACTCCCTAGGTGAAAATGTCCAGGGCCAGATGAATTCAAAAGTGAATTCTATCAAGCATTTAAAGAACAGTTAATTCCAACACCATATAGAATATACAGTGAAAATGGGGAAAGAATGAATGCTCCCAAATTCTTTCTACATTATAAATATTGTTCTGATACCTAAACCAGGAAGAACAAAAACAGAGAAAGAAAATTATAGAAGAATTTCTCTAATGAATAAAGATGAAAAAATTTTAAATAAAATTATAACAAAAAGAAAACAGCAACTTATCATGAGAATAATACATTATGATCAAGTAGGATTTATACAAGGGATGCAGGGCTGGTTCAATATTAGGAAAATTATTAATATTATTGATCATATCAACAACACAACTAAGAGAACCCAAATGATTTTCTCAATAGATGCAGAAGAAGCTTTTTGACAAAATGCAATATCCATTCCTATTGAAAACACTGGAGAATATAGGAATAAATGGAACTTCCATAAAATGGTAAGCAGTATCTACGTACAAACCTCAGGAAGTACTATATGCAATAGAGATATATTAAATGCATTTCCAATAAGATCCAGGGTGAAACAAGGATGTCCATTATCACCACTATTATTCAATATGGTACTAGAAATGTTAGCTGTAGAAATAAGAGAGGAAAAAGAAATAGTAGAAATTAGAATAGGAAAAGAAGAAAGTAAGTTATCACTCTTTGCAAATGATGTACTTAGAGAATTCCAGAGGTTCAAGTCAAAATCTACTTGAAATAATAAACAATTTTGGAAAAGTTCCAGGTTATGAAACAAACCCACACAAATATTCTGCATTTCTATATATTACTAACAAAATCCAACAGCAGGAGATAGAAAGAGAAATCCCATTTAAAGCTTGGGTAGACAACATAAAATATTTGAGAGTCTACCTGCCAAAAGAAACCCATGGACTATATGAACACAATTACAAAATGCTTTTCACACTAATAAGGTCAGATGTAAGAAAGTGGAAAAACATCAGTTGCTTGTGTGTAGGCTGAACCAATACAATAAAAATGACATTTCTACCTAAATTAATTTATTTATTCAGTGCCATACCAATTGAACTATCAGATAATTGTTTTCTAGAGGTAGAAATTATAATATCAAAATGCATCTGGAAGAATGAAAGGTTCAGAATATCAAGGGAACTAATGAAAAGGAATGCTAGGAATGTTGGCCTAGATCTACCAGGTCTCAAATTTTATTATAAAGCAGCAATTATCAAAATCACTTGGTACTGGCTAAGAAACAGAAGGATAGATCTGTGAAACAGGTTAGGTACTCAAGGTACAACACTCAATGAATATAGCAATCTACTGTTTGATAAACCCAAGGACCCCAGCTTCTGAGATAAGAACTCATTGGCAAAAAGTATTGGGAAAACTGGATAACAGTGTGGCAGAAACTAGGCATTGTTCAATGCTTGACATCACACAGATGAATAATGTCCAAATGGGTACATAATGTAGGTATAAAGAATGATACAATTAACAATTTAGGGTTGCAAGTAATAGTGAATTTATCAGATTTATGGAGAAGGGAAGAATTTTTTTTTAACTAAATAGGAGATAGAAAACATTATGAAGCGTAAATGGATAATTTTGATTACATTAAACTGAAAAGTTTTTGCACAACCAAACCCAATGCAACCAAGATTAGGAGGGAAGAAGAAAACTGGGAAAGAATTTTGCCAACTAG
The DNA here is from genome assembly GCA_028658325.1 of Potorous gilbertii. NCBI lineage: Eukaryota > Metazoa > Chordata > Mammalia > Diprotodontia > Potoroidae > Potorous > Potorous gilbertii. The sequence continues at coordinate 474,485,945 of CM053769.1, read as the reverse complement.
TGTCTGTGATAAAGGTCTCATTTCTAAAATATATAGACAACTGAGCAAGTCATTTCTCGATTGATAAATGGTCAAAATTCTCTAAATCTCCAAGATTAGAGAGATGCAAATAAAAACAACTCTGAGATACCACGTCACATCTATCAGATAGGCTAACATAACAAAACAGGGAAGATGATAAATATTGGAGAAGATGTGGAAGAGTTGGAACACTAATTTATTGTTGGTGGAGCTATGAGCTGATCCAAACATTCTGGAGAACAATTTGGAACTATGCCCAAAGGGCCATAAAAATGTGCATACCCTTTGACCCAGCAATACTGCTTCTAGGACTATATCCCCAAGGAGTCATAAAAATGGCAGAGTCCCACATGTGGAAACATATTTATAGCAGCACTCTTTGTGGTGGCCAAAAATTGTAAATCAAGGGATTGCCCATCAATTGGAGAATGGCTCAATAAATTGTGGTGTATGAATGTAATGGAATTCTATTTTACTGTAGGAAATGATGAACAGGAAGACTTCATATGGGTCTGGAAAGACTATATGAACTGATGCTGAATGAAAGGAGTAGAATCAGGAGAACTTTGTACACAGTAACAGCCACAGTTTGAGAGAAGTTTTTTTTTTGGTAGACTTAGTACTTCATTGCAATGCAAGGAAATAAAAAAACCCTAATGATCTCTTGAGGCAAAATACCTTCCACATTTAGACAACAAACTATGAAATTCCACTGCAGAATACAGCAGATCATTTTCTTTTGTATTATGTTTTGATATGTTTTATGATTTCTCCCATTCATTTTAATTCTTCTATGTAACATGATTAAGGTGAAAATGTGTTTAATAGAAATATATGTTTAGAACCTATATAAAATTGTATGCTGTCTCATGGAGAGATTGGGGAGGTGGGAGCGAAGAAGGGAAAGGGAGGGGAAAAATTGAAGCTATATCGAAATGATTATAGAACATTGAAAACAAATAAAATTTTAATAAAAATAATTCTCCACATGGGGATCACCTCACTCACTAGGATTTAGTTTACCGAGCTCTTGATGTTTTGAGAACATTAAAGGAACATAACATGCTACTCTCCTTTGCTTTTGATAGGTGACTGATCACCTAATCTTCGTTTGTGAATATACATTTCTTTGATGATATCATTTATTTGTCCCTTGTAGCTCCTTGTTTACAATGCTGTGTAGAACTACACTGTAAACTACAAATTCTGAAGTCATCAATTTGGAGATGAAAAAAATTTAGAGTACATCTTTTCTAGTCCCCTAATTCTATAATGGAGTAAATTGTGTACCACAAAAATAAAGGCAGTCAGGTGGCATAGGGAATATAGTGAGTTATTTGAATCAACCGATCAATCAATTAGCATTTATTAACCACTTACTATGTGCTATAGTCATTTAATGCCTTTGATACACTGAAATATGAATTCAAATACACATTTCCTAGTTGAAAGTCTGTAGATCATTTAACGTCTCAGGCTCAGTTTCCCTTATCTGTACAACAGACATTAGAACAACTTGGTGTCAGATTGGGTAGAGGGTTAGGAATGGAGTTAGGAAAACTCATTTTCCTGAGGTAAATCCTAGCTTCAGACTCTTAGTAGTTGTATGACCCTGGGGGGGAGGGTCTTAGTTTGCCTCAGTTTCCTCATCTGTAAGATGAGCTGGAGAAGGTAATGGGAAACATCTCCAGTATCTTTGCAAAGAAAACCTCCAAGGGGTCATGAAGTGTCAGATATGATATAAAATGACTAAATAAAAACAGCAAAAGAGGGACAGGATCATGCAATAAAGAAAAATTAATAAAGCAATGTGTAGAATTTAAAGTGCTCTATAAATGATTTTCTTCTCCTTTTCATTCTTATTTTTGTTGTTATTGTTGTTTTTCTTCTTTTATCGTCATCATCTGTGTCATCATCATCATCATTTGATATATCTGATATATAGATAGATATATCTGATACATCTATGTGGAAGAATGGAGATATGAACACGTGTCTCTTGACTACACAGTTAACAGTCTTTGGCTGGATTTGGGCCTCTTTTTGACTGCTTAGAATATTGAGTTGACTTTAATCTGTTTGCTTTTTTCCCTTAGAAGGAGTAATTTTAAAGTTATACTATGTGTTTTTCATAGGATAAAACTTTATCATAGTCATTCCTGAAATTTTATTACATATATTTACTGTAACAATGACACAATTGTACAATATGCTCAAGCTGATCCAACTTAGCGTTTTTGTCCTGCTCAATGAAGAACTATTCTTTACCTTTTGGATAATTTTGCCTTCTCACAGAGAGAGATATCTTGACATATATGACAAGTCATACAGACAGGATTGGATGCATTATTCAAAATGCACTCACATTTCCCCATAGAACAGAGAGATATCATCCAATAGATACTGTAGAGAAGAATTCTAAAATTTCTCTAATGTTTTCTGTCTGTCTGCAGATTTAGCCACATACTAACTGGCATAACTCAAGCCTTAATAGTGTCACTGATAGAGAGATGTGTGTGTGTGTGTGTGTTCAATTTATAAAAACCCAATAATGATGGAAACACATACATCCAATCCTCCAAAATGGAGATTGCTTTCTGGGTTTTCCAAAAGATTCTATCAAATCATTTCCTGGTGTACTTATAACATAAAGAAATGTTCAAAGAAATGTTTTGTACCCATATCTTTTAGGATAAAGAACAGTCATGATAAGGAAATCCCTGATTATATTCTGAACTATCAACCAGTTCTTTATGATTTTTTTCATATTAATCACCACAGATCAGATGCACAACATACAGCCCACTATTTACCATCATTTCATAGTAGCACAAGTAGAGTGTTGTTAGTAAGAATGTCTTCCTTCTAATCTTCACCTAAAAACTTTCCTGAAAATTTCAAATGAACCATGGTGAAAACTGCTATCTACCCAGAGAGATAATTGATGTGACTTTGAGATCAGATTGAAACATACTTTTTAATTTGATTTTTAATGTGTTTTCTTCTGCAACATGGGTAACATATAATCAATATTCTATTGCTTATATTTTCAAGGGGGTAAGAGAATGACAGGAGGGAGGAGGAGAAATTGAAATTCAGAATTTTAAAAACGACTTGTATGTTTACATGTAATTAGGAAACATTTAATGAAATGTATTATAAAAACTTGTCTGATACTTTGAGCATGCTCATTATTCTCTTTCAGTCTCAGTTATATAACCTATGAAATGGTACCACAAGATTATATTTCCAGAAGTTGAAAACAATTCAAAATACATCTGCTCCAACCCTTTCATTTTACAAATGAGGAAACTACGTCTTAGAGAAGTTTAGTGATTCCCCTATGTTCACGTCTCTAAGCTTCAGAGGTGGTGTTTGCATCGTTTTAGATACATGGATGATAGAGAGAGTGCACTTTCCATGGTATTCTACCTCACTGCTACTAATACTATTTTTAACACTTATTTAAAAATATTCCCAAATTCTCATCCTCCCTCCAGCACTTCTACCTGTTGAGAAGGCAAGTAAAGGCACCCATTACACATGTTAAGCCATGTTAAACATATTTGCGTATTAATCAAGTTGCAAAAACAGAAAAAAATGAAAAAAATATACTCCACTAAGGATTAAATTGATTACTAATATTTTATCTGTCTGAAGGCAGAGTTCTTCACCAAACCAAACCAAGAGTATACCAAAAGCTGTTATGGATCAATTTCCAGCATCCAAAATTCTAGATAGGATCTTCTTTCCTTACTTACAGGCTATCAGTAGTCTCAGACTCACTTAGTTTTCACAGCACGAGAACACTGAAAGAAATTCTTTTAGAAGGCCTAAAGCCAGGAAAACTAAACAAAACAAGGGCTTACCCAAAAGAGAAAAAGGGATGCTTACTGTGAGAGGATACTTTGGGATAGCTTATTACAACATGACCAGATACAGGAGTATTATCTGAGGCATTGTGGGATATCTCTGAAGCTTCCTTGGACTACCATTGAGTTAGAAGTAAAAACAAAACTGCAGAGATCAAGTATTGCAGGTTATCAAGATTTCATGAGCTGCTTCTGTTGTCCTGAGATTCCACTAATATTTCATTGACTCCTAGAAATCTGAGAGCCAGAAGGAATTTTAGTAAACTCTTTATCTGAACTTTCATTTAATAAGCCAGGGAACAAAGGTACAGGAGAGAAGATGCATTGGATTTGCATCACCCATTAAAACTCACCAAGAATTGTCTATGTAGTCTCTTATTTGATCTTTATGACCACGCTGTGAGGCAGGTGATAATATTAGCACCATTTTACTGATGAACATCCTGATTTTGAAAAACATATGAGCTGACTTTCCCAGTTATAACTTTAATTATTATCAGAGACCAAATTCAAACAAGTCTTTTTGCCTCTTTACCCATTACTCTACTCAACATTCCACACTACCTCCCCAAAATGGCTTATTCCAACTCCTATAGATGATGAGGGACAGATCTAATACTAGACAAGGGATTTTTGATTCAAAGGCCACCATTCTTTCATTGTTAGACATTGTGACTCTAGGCTTTATATCAGCTGCTTGCTGAGTTAGAGTGGTCATCTAAGGGCATTAAATATATGACACTGAATATAGTCATCTGGGATTATTGTAAGCATATACTATTAGTCTGAAGAATCTTTAAAATGTATTGTGATTTGGGTAGGTCAGATTTTCTAGCCGTAAGGACTCTGTCCCCCATGCATTTGCTACATTCCAAACTCACTTCTTAGAATCCTTAGTTTTTCTTCAATATTCACCTGAAGGTCAAACTTCTACCAGAAGCTTTTGTTGATTTTCTCAAAGACTGACCCTTTACCTCCCTTCAATTATCTTGCATCTATTTTATCTATAACTGTGTATTACTCTGTTGTCTCTAATAAGCTATTCCGGGACTAAGGACTGTCTCACTTTTGATTTTAGAACTTCAAGGACCAGGTTTCAATCTCTAGAACATCTTATTCATTCAAAATATATATTTTCTTTGGTTAATTGATCACTTGTTGTATCCTTCCATAGAACTCTGTGGACTTTCAAAGAAATCACGTCTGCTTGAATGACTTTTAGTTCTGAGTTCAAAGGTGTTTTTATGCTTCATTTTACTTGAAGATTTCTGCTTGGTATATAATAAATACTTATGTCCTCTTATTTACTCAGTGACTAACCACTGACTGAATAAAAATAATGTGAAAGCTTTGATTTATATTCTTGGAAGAGCAATGAGAAAAAATAGGGATGGTGTATATCTTATGGTTTTAACAAGAGGAGGTTTGCGTTAATGTGCCAAAAGGTTTCAAGTATAGTATAACAATTTCTTTTGCCTAATATGAGATCCCTCAGATCCTCTTCACACCTTATAAATGTCAATGATTTGAGTCGAACTCTCTGTAAATTCTATTAGTGTTTTGTAACAGTGTGTTGGGACTTGGTGTTTTTCTTTTCTTTTATTTTTTTTTACTTTATTTACTTAACTTTTCAACATTCCTTTCCACAAAATTTTGAGTTCCAAATTTTATCCCCATCTCTCCCATCCCCCCACTCCAAAATTCCCAGCATTCTAATTACCCCTGTAACCAATATGCCCTCCCTTCTAACATCCCTCCCTTCCTTTATCCCCATCTTCTCTTTTGTTCTGCAGAGCAAGACAAATTTCTATACCCCATTACCCATATTTCTTATTTCCTAGTTGTATGCAAGAACAATATTCAACAGTTGTTTCTAAAACTTTTGAGTTCCAACTTCTCTTCCTTCCTCCCTTCCCAACCATCCCCATAGGGAAAGCAAGCAATTCAATATAGGCCATACATGTATAGTTTTGCAAATGACTTCCATACTAGTTGTATTGTGTAAGATTAATTATATTTCCCTCCCTCCTATCCTGCCCCCCATCTATTCTCTCTTCTGACTTTTTGCCTCCCCAAGGGAGTTGACGTCTAATTGCTCTCTCCTCCCATTGGCTTCCCTTTCATCATCTCCCCACCCTGCTTATCCCCTTCGCCCTCACTTTCCTGTATTGTAACATAGGTTTTCATTGCAAAATGAGTGTGCATTTTATTCCTTCCTTGAGTCGAATGTGATGAGAGTAAGCTTCATGTTTTCTCTCTCACCTCTCCCCTTTTTCCCTGCAATAAAAACTTTTTTATTTATCTCTTTTGTGAGATACAATTTACCTCATTCCATTTCTCCCTTTCCCCTCCCAATATATTCTTCTCTCAATTATATTTTTTTAGATATGATCCCATCCTATTCAACTGACTCTGTGCTCTCTGTCTCTCTCTCTCTCTCTCTCTATGTGTGTGTGTGCAGATGTGTGTGTATGTGTGTGTGTGAGTGAGTGTATATGTGTGTAATCCCACCAACTACCCAGATATTGAAGTTTCAAGAGTTACAAATAGTATCTTTCCATGTAGGAATGTAAACAGTTCAACTTTAGTAAGTCCCTTATGATTTCTCTATGCTTTTTACCTTTTCATGCTTCTCTTGATTCTTGTGTTTGAAAGTCAAATTTTCTTTTCAGCTCTGGTCTTTTCATCAACAATGCTTCAAAGTCCTCTGTTTCATTTAAAGACCATTTTCCCCTTGAAGTCTTATACTCAGTTTTTCTGGGTAGGTGATTCTTGGTTTTAGTCCTATTTCCTTTGATTTCTGGAATATCACATCCCATGCCCTTTGATCACTTAATATAGAAGCTGCTAAATCTTGTGTTATCCTGATTTCATTTCCACAATACTTAACTTGTTTCTTTCTGGCTACTTACAATATTTTCTCCTTGACTTGGGAACTCTGGAATTTGACTACAATATTGCTAGGAGCTTCTCTTTTTGCATTTCTTTCAGGAGGTGGTCAGTGGATTATTTCAGTATTTATTTTACCCTCTGGTTCTAGAATATCAGGGCAATTTTCCTCAACAATTTCATGAAAGTTGATGTCTAGACTCTTTTTTTTCTTATCATGGGTTTCAGGTAGTCCCATAATTTTTAAATTGTCTGTCCTGGATCTGTTTTCCAGGTCAGTTGTTTTTCCAATGAGATATTTCACATTATCTTCCTTTTTTTCATTCTTTTGGTTTTGTTTTGTGATTTCTTGGTTTCTCATAAAGTCATTCGCCTTCATCTGTTCCATTCTTATTTTTAAAGAACTGCTTTCTTCAGTGAACTTTTGAACCTCCTTTTCCATTTGACTAATTCTGCTTTTTAAAGCATTCTTCTCCTCATTGACTTTTCGAATTTCTTTTGCCAAAATTGAGTTAGCCTATTTTTAAAGGTATTATTTTTGTCAGCATTTTTTGAGTGTCCTTAAACAAGTTATTGACCCATTTTTCATGATATTTTTGCATCTCTCTCATTTCTCTTCCCAATTTTTCCTCCACCTCCCTTCCTTGAGCTCTTTCATGGCCTGAGATAATTGAATACTTATTTTGGATGTTTGGGATACAAAAGCCTTGACATTTTTGTCTTTCCCTGATGGTAGGCATTTTTCTTCCTCGTCTTCAAAGATGGGAGAAGATATCTGTTCACCAAGAAAATAACCTTCTATAGTCTTATTTTTTCCCCTTTTCGGGAATTTTTCCAACCAGTTACTTGGTTTTTTGGATCCTTTACCAAGAATAGGGTATACAATCCAACAATGGATGTGGATTGCTATAGGGACTGCTGTGGAAGCACCATCTGATGTTTCCTCTGTTGCTGCTGCCTCAGGTCAGAGCTATGGGAAGACTCTCTTGCCTTCATGGCCAGCTGAAAAAAATCCTGTCACTGACCTTTGGTGCCTGTGGGTTGAAGGATCTGGGAACCCCTGCTACTGCGACTGGGGATTCTGCCCCCAAAGCCTGCTCTTGTACTCCTCCTACAGCCACAATACATGGCCAAGGCTAAGCTAGTTTCTGCTTCATTTCTGGTGCAACAGACACTTCCTGTCAGCCTTTCTGGTCACCCTGGGCTGGAAATCTCCTCCACTTTGTTGTTCTATAACTTCTGCTGCTCTAGAATTTGTTGAGAGTCTTTTTTCACAGGCATTTTGTGGCCTGTGGGGGAAGAGTTAATATATGTGTGTCATTCTACTCTGCCATCTTGGCTCTGTCCCCTTGTTCTTTTTCTTAAATAATTCTTAGTAACATCACTGCTGATTTATTGTGGCAAATTTTCCAAAATACTTGGTGTGAACCTCTCTTGGTGGGCATCATCTTTGTGAAAGTCTAAGATGCTGTAATATCCAAAAGCAGAAACTCTTACTGTGCTGTGCACAAGTTCTGCTGATGCTGTAGCTTCAAATGAGTCAAGTCTTTGATGTATTTTTTAAATGTAAAGCAATTCTAAGTATTTGGGTCAAAGCAGTAACTAGATGTAAAAAAGGAGGGAAAAACTCTAATCAAGACCAGAGTGCTGAATACAAACTGCAATGTTGATGGGCAAAGGGAATTCAAGTTCTTTGAAAGGAAGAACTCTTTTCTTTTGGTCTTTTTTTTGCCTAAGCATTCCAAATATCTCTGAACTTATTTTCAAATATTAGATCTTTAACAAAGGCTTATTTGATTTAATTTTTTTTATTTAGTGAATATTTAGATCAAATAATTGCTTGAGTTTCCTTTGGAGGTTAGGATTGCAATAGCCACAAGACTTGATATTTCTTTGGTATAGAAATCTGTGTCACTGCAAGGTGGCACATTACGTTCAACTTATGGCCTTAGAGTGTTATGTAGACTAGTGAGAGTTAATTCATTTGTTTGGAGTCATAGAGGCAATATGTGTCCAAGTAATGTATTGTTGTGAGCTCTTTCTGCCCTCAAGGAAATAGAGGGAAACGAGCACTTGGCATTTAGAGTAAGTGGAAGCTTTCCAACAACTGGGTAGAAAAGTTTGCTTTAAAGAAAGATACAGAGTTAGTTATAAATTGCACATTGAATTGACACATCAAATGAATCTATCTTCTACTATGCTTAGGTCCAAAGTAACATTTGTTGCCCAGGTTCTGAGTTACAGAAAAATTCTCCAAGTTAAGCTGTGTTTATTCATCCCCCCCCCACTTTTAGCAATGTTTTCTATATGTTTGAAGTATAGAGGCAGCTGTGATTAAAATAGATTTTGATTGTTGACCATGACCTTCCAAGAAGGCCTCCATGACTGTCTTTCAGCACCTGAGATGATTGACTGGTTGGCTTAATTTTTTCTAAGCATTAAAAAACAAACAAATAAAAAAATACATTAACCAATTGGGTGTGTTTTTGAGAAAGAAGCTATATCTTTGGGCCTTTAATTATTGGATGAACTAGATTAAAGAAGTTGTTAATAGAAGAGGCAATAATGGGTTTGTTCATAAAGATAATTAAACTGCCTCTCTGGAATTAGAACTTCAGTTTGAGGCCAAGGACTGGAAGAAAAAGTATTGGCCCAATGAGAAACAAGCCTATATGTTTGGCTTGATTTCCACACCATGTTCTAATTCTTAACAAAGATAACCAGTAAAAATATTTAGCAAGTTACTCCTAAAACAACACACATTCTTTGGTTATTTCCTGATTCAAATGAGAAAAATCATTCCTCTGGTCATCCTTCATCTCTGAATTATTATGTTTTCAATGTGAAACTCCTTAATGCTTTCTTCAACTTCCATTTAAATTGATCAATGATCAACAACATCTATGTAAAATTGAGATTTCATTTTTTAATCACTTGTGATTACCCATTAGTATTTTCTTTTCAGTTTTCCTTTCTCTTCTCTACTTTCCTCTTTTTCCTCTTGAAGAATTGTTTCTTTTGAACATTTTTGTTTATTAACTATGATATTTGAGCTCACTTTTCTTACAAATCCTTTATTCCTTCATATAACAAAGTTTTTTTGAACTACCAGGGATGTTCTGTTGTGAGTGGCTGGCACTTCACACTAATGAAATTCTCATGGGCTTACTCTGTAGGATGTCCAGATACTTCAACACCTGCCCTGAATCTCTTCCTTCCTGCAAATTGTCTTGTGCATCAGATGCCTTGTAGTGATAAAGTTTGACCTTTCTGAAGACAAGACTACTTATATAAAATAAATAAATGCTGGAGAAGAATAAATGATAGATCAGACTTTGAAATGTGGAACATATCTTCAAAAAGTACCTAATCATTGATCTTACCTCAAGTCAAATCCCCAAAAAGGTTCAAAGCTATCAAATGATTATAGATTTTAGCCTTAGGAATTTTAAAAAGATCATTAAGAAATGTCCACTAAGAGAGTATTTATAAATCCTTAAGGCTCAGCCATTCTGTTTAATGCAATCTATGATGGCTATACCAAATAAAGAATTGTTATCTGCATTATTCACCTGATTATCTTCTTATTTTCACTTATTTTGCTAACTTTCACATGATCTTTTTTCTTCTACCAGACTTCCTCCTTCTGCTCCCTTCTACTCCATTGATTCACAGTGTATAAGGTGTTTTGTTCTAGTCTCTATTTTCAAAGAAGTTTCCAATGATATGGGCACAAAATAAGACTAAAAGAAATATATATATATATATATATGTACAATTACACATACGATATATACGTGGACATACATACATATATATATATATATATATATATATATATATATATATATACACATACCCATATATACATACACACACACACATATATATATACACATGTACACACACATAAACATACGGACACTCATACATACATACACGCACATTCTCAACCATCGTTTCTATTTCTGGTCTTTTGAAACAAGAAGTCAGCAAGAAGTCAAGCTTTCCATTGATGTTGCAAAACTGAAGACATATGGAAAGAGCTCAAAAGATCCTTACTCAACAAAGTTTCTCTTTTTGAGAAGGTTGGGATAAAGGAAGAGAGGGATGTGACAGAAGGGAGGGCAGATTTGGGCAAGGGGTAATCAGAATGCACAGCATTTTGGGGTGGGGGAAGGAAGAGATTGGGAGAAAATTTGGATCTCAAAATTTTGTGGAAATGAATATTGAAAACAAAAATAAATAAATAACCATTAAAAAAGAAAAACACAAATTTTCTTTTTTTGAGAGAAAAATGCAGTTTTTGCTTTCCTCATTCATTTATGTAATTAATACTTTAGCAACCAATTCCCCCTTATGAAAGGGAATCAAGCTCATGATATTAACTACTTAACGACAGACATGACACATATAAAATAAAAAGTAGGAGTATTTTTGGTAGATGTGGCAAAACTCTAACATGTTTCTATTGTTTTTTTTTTATTGGAAATTAACTACAATAGCATATTAGGCCATACTATTTCATTAAATAATAATTACTTGTAATGATGTATTGGAATCACAGATATCAATGGGACTTTCAGTCCATTTAGTTCAACTTATACCTAATTCCAAATCACAAGTCTATTCCCCATTTGTTGGGCTCTCATTATTACCTTATAGGCAACATAATATGCCCTCTTTGTTCCTTCACCTATTTTACTTTTCTTTCAAAAAGTCTTCTCTCATCAAAGTAAGATTTGGTATTACATTTTCAAAATTAAAAATAAAAACAATTTTTAATCACTAGCTATTCTTGGCAATTTAAAAAATCTTTATCTTGCTGCCCAGAGCTCAAAATGAAGGTTTTCATCTTAATAGAAATGCAGAACTTATCTTCAGAGTTGTTATTGCTTGAATATTTGAATAATGCATATCTATAGACAATCCAGGAAAGAATGCCTTCTCTCCCAAAGGCATCCATTTTCTAACTTTGGTATCAGCTACATTACATATGAAACTTTTTTAAAGTATCTTAGATAAAAAAATTTCTTTATTGTGTTAATGTGCTTCAAATTCTTTATCAAAATGGATGAACAATGCTCTTTTCAGATATTTCCATTTAGATATTGATTTCTTCATTTTTCTTTGCGCTTTAGGAAAGTAATCATGTCTAATAAAATTGTTATCAAAGAGCACAAGGGCTGGTCCCAGCTGTCACTGTAGTGCTTGCTAGCTTAGCTATGATGTCACTTTTCTCTCTTTTAAAGGACAATAGGGGAGATATGAGAGACTAATATAAATTTCCTTCTTCATTAGGAGACCACATGGACAATAGAAGGGACTGTTCAAAATGGCAATTTGAAAACTCATTATGGATAGCAATGAGATTAGATATATAGACAAAAATCACTATTAACATGAAAGTCAGAACAATATAAAATTCATGATTAAACAGAATGTAAGTAAGACCAGTTCTCAGAATTTGGAGATGAGAGAGAAGGTATTAGGAAAAACTTTATATGGGATGAGACACTTCCGTGGGTTCTAGAAGGAATCACCAAACCATGGAGAATTTTCTTTTAGGCCACTATGATATGTAAGATACTGTGGTATTAATTGGGAATGAGGGAGAGAGAGAGAGAGAGAGAGAGAGAGAGAGATTATTCTTGATGTCAATGAACTTACGGTTTTGGAGTCTTTATTAGATAGAAATATGGAAAAGGAAGAAATTTTGGTAGATTGGAAGCAAGACTGGGGAGGCATAATCTGATGAGACCCAGACCATAATATGGAGAGTAGTCCGATATTTGACTGGATTATACAATAAATATATATAAATAATTTGATATAAGATCAGAAGTATACTTTGGAATCAATTCATAAAAGGTCTTGAATGAAGAAGTAAGAAGTTTGGACTTGATCTGCATGGAAAAATTTAGAACCAGAAGGGACCTTTTATAGGATCCAGTCTACTCTTTTTATCATCAGGAAGCAGAGGATTGTTATTGTCCAGTTGTTTTCAGTCATGTCCAAGACTATATGGGCTTTTCGTGGCAAAGAGACTGAAGTGGTTTGTCATTTCCTTCTCCAACTCATATTACAGATGGGGAAACTGAGGCAAACAGGGTTAAGTGACTTCCCCAGGGTCGCACAGGTAGTATAAGTCTGAGACCAGATTTGAACTCAGGAAGATGAGTCTTCCTGATTCTAGTCCTGACATTCTATTCACCTACCTGCCCCTAACAGAGGTCTATACATGTCATATTACTTATGCAAGATTCCAGTGGTAATAAGTGGCAAGGTCAGGATTCAAACTCAGGACTAAACTCTGACTCCAAATCCAATGCTCTTTCCACTATAGTATAGGTTCTCTCAGTTGCAATAATGAATGTCTATAGGGTTTCCTTGGATAATGGCTATTGGAAATGTCTATTTCCTTCCCCTTCCAAAGATTGTTTGAAGTTCATAAGTATGCCATTATAGAAAGCCAAATTTAGTTAATAGGTAAAGATGCTAATCCTTTTATTAAGAGTAGGGCAAGATATTTTAAGAGAAAGTTAAACAATAGATTTGGATACGGAATGAGGGTTATTTTCTACTATGGTTATTAAGCACCATTAAGGAGAGTGCCACACCACAAGCACTTCAATCACTCTCAATATTATGTTAATTTTACTGGAACCAACAAAAATTCTTTGTTAAGTTCCCAAAAATATATAACAAAAACATCTAAAGAGGTGAGCAACTGTCGGAGGATAAAAAATAGCTAATGTTAGTGTCCCTTCAGATACTGAACTATGGCCATCTTTCTTTTTTCTTTTTCCATCTCTCTGCCTCTCCCTTTTTTCTTTCTCCCTCCCTCTCTTCCTCCCTCCTTTCTTCTCTTCCTCCGTATCTCTCTCTTCATTCCTTCTTTATTTTCTTTTTTGCTCACTTATTTTCTTCTTTCTTTTTTCTTTCCCTTCCTTTTCTTTGCTTCCTTCAGTCTTGCTTTCCTTTTTCTTTCTTTCCTTCTTTCTTTGTTACTCAAAATCAGTTGCAATTTTTTCAACCAAGACTATAGAGATTATATGATTAGCAAGACTCTACTTACAGTTTCTCATGCATAAGATCTTCTTGTATTGTGCAAACTCTCTGCTTAGATACTCCCATTTGCTCTATTGTGAAACTTGACTATCTTTATATGACAAATAACTTGATCCTTTCAAGTCATTTGAGAAAGCAGAATTCAATGGAACCCACAAATGCATATTTATATTTGACTTGTATAATTTGCTCTTTGCATTTCATCTTGGAGACCATATGAAAAGAGCAATAACCAGTCATGAATTATTGAACAACTTGGAGAGAAAATGGATCTGTTATTTCATTGGGTATAGTGAACCCCCAGATAAGAAAACTCCATCTACCACATAAGGAAGGTCAGCTTTAAATGTGTCTTAGTGAGTTGTCTAGAACACTGAGAGGAAAAGGGATTTACCTAGGGTTTCACTGTCATCAAATATTAGTGGGGACATTTCAACTTGATTTGCTGGCTGTAAGGCCAGCACTCTGCCCACTAAACTCACCATTTCTCTCATAAATCCTAATAATTTTGAATAGTTGCTTTTGTTATTGGTTCCATGGAGGGTTATTGCTTCAACATCATTTGAACTTTCAAGCAGGAGCTTCTTTCTAAAGCCAGAGATTCATAAATGGGAGGAGTGCTATTCGAATTTTGGGGGATTCTTCTGAAGTAGGGCTTATTTGTACTGAACTCCATGATATCCCCAGAACAAGCAGTGCTGTCTTTTGGCTGTCACAGTAGAATGTTGTAGAAATGATACTAGAAACAAAGTACTACCTGGTCTCTAAAGTTAAAACCTTCAAGTGCTCTTAAATGTAATGGTCTGGAGCCCTTCATATGGGGTGTGCAATAAAGAATCCTAGCTAAGATGATAAGGTACAGAACTGAAAGGGAAGAGACTCTAGTCAAGTAGTCTAGTCTGTTTTATATAAGAACAAACAGAAAGGCCAACTGACTCAGGATGAGAGAATCATAAATTTAGAGCTAGAAAGGATTTTTTTTCCAATTTAAGTTTTCAACATTCATTGCCACAAGATTTTGAGTTTCAAAGTTCCTCCCTTTATCTTCCCTCCCCCACCCCAGAAAACCATGCAATCTGATTACCCCTTTCTCCAATCTATCCTTCTTTCTATCACACTCCTCCCTTCCCTTATTTCCATCTTCTCTCTTTTCTTGTAGGTTAAGATAGGTTTCTATACCCCACTGCCTGTATTTCTTAATTCCCAGTTACATGCAAAAACAATTCTCAACATTGGTTCCTAAAACTTTGAGTTCTAACTTCTGTCCCTTCCTCCCTCCCCACCCATCTCCGCTGAGAAGGCAAATGATTCAATATAGGCTATGTAAGTATAGTTTTTCTAGAGACTTCCATAATAGTTATGTTGTAAAATTCTAACTATATTTCCCTCCATTCTATCCTGGCCCCCCCATTTATTCTATTCTCTCTTTTGATTACTTCTGATTACCCCCTCTGCTCATTTGTCTCCCCTCTATCATTCCCCTGCACTCCCCTTACCCCGCTTTCCTGTAAGAGATTTTCATATCAAATTTAGCATGCATGTTACTCCCTCCTTAAGCCAAATGTGATGAGAGTAAGCTTCATTCTTTCCTTCTTACCTCCCCTCTTTCCCTTCCATTGAAAAAAACTTTTTCTTGCATTTTTTATGAGAGATAATTTGCCCTATTGCATTTCTCCCTTTCTCTTTCCAATGTATTTCTCACTCCTTAATTTTATTTTTTACATATATGTATATGTGTGTGTGTGTGTGTGTGTGTGTGTGTGTGTGTGTAAAATCTCTCCCCTTTACCTTTTAAGCTTTATCTTGATTCTTGTATTTGAAAGTCATATTTTGTATTCAGTTCTGGTCTTTTCAACAAGACTACTTGAAAGTCCTCTATTTCACCGAATAATCATTTTTTCCCTTGAAGTATGATACTCAGTTTTGCCAGGTAGGTGATTCTTGGTTTTAATCCTAGTTCCTTTGACTTCTGGAATATCATATTCCAAGCCCTTCGATCCCTTAATGAAGAAGATGCCAGAACCTCTGTTATCATGATTTTCTTTAGACAATACTCAAATTGTTACTTTTTTGACTGCTTGCAATATTATCTCCTTGACCTGGGAACTCTCTAATTTAGCTACAGTATTCATAAGCATTTTCCTTTTTGTAACTCTTTCAGGAGGTGATTGGTGAATTCCTTCAATATTTATTTTACTCTCTAGTTCCAGAATATAAGGGCAGTTTTTCTTGATAATTTCAGGAAACATGATGTCTAGGCTCTTTCCTTTGATTATGCCTTTTAGGTAGTCCCATAATTTTTCAATTGTCTCTCCTGGATCCATTTTCCAGGTCAGTTGTTTTTCCTGAAATGAGATATTACACATTATCTTCTATTTTTTTATTCTTTTCATTTTGTTCTGTAATTTTTTGGTTTCTCATAAAGTCATTAGCTTCCATCGGCTGCATTCTAATTTTTAAAGGACTGTTTTCTTTAGTGAACTTTTTTACTTCCTTTTCCATTTGATTAATTTTGCTTTTTAAAGCATTCTTCTCCTCATTGGCTTTTTGGACCTCTTTTTGAAAATTGAGTTGGCCTATTTTTAAAGGTGTTAATTTCTTCAGCATTTTTTGGGTCTTCTTTTGCAAACTGTTGACTTGCTTTTCATGATTTTATTGCATCATTCTCATTTATCTTCACAATTTTTCTTCTACCTCTCTTTCTTGATTTTCAAAATCCTTTTGAATTCTTCCATGGCCTGAGACCATTGCATACCGTTGTGGAGGTTGTCAATGCTGAAGACTTGACTTTTAGGTCTTCCTCTGATGGCATGCATTTTTTCTCCTCATTCTAAAGGATGGAAGAAGATACCTCCTCACCAAGAAAGTAACTACCTATTATTTTATTCTTTTCCCCTTTTATGGGCATTTTCCCAGTCAGTTATTTGACTTTTGAGTTCTTTGTCAAGAGGAGGTTATACTATGAGGACCTGTAAATTCTCAGTTCCTCCAAGGTGACACAATTAAGGGAGAGTAGTTACTCCTCTCCTGACCTGCTACCTATTCTGTGAGCAGGATTCCCTGAGGCAGGGGCTAGACCAATTTGTTCCCTTCTTTCCCAGGTGAAAGAGCTTTCTCACTGACCTTTGAAGCTGTCTTTGGCATTTGTGGGTTGAGGAATCTAAGAATCGTAGCTGCTGAAGGTGGCACTGTGGAGGAGTGGCTAAGGTTGGGTTGTGCTCCTCTCTGCACCCGGTGTGATATATCTTTCCTGTTGGCCTTTTAGCCCTCCTTGTACTGGAAATCTCTTTCACTTTGCCTTTTTGTGGCTTCTGCTGCTCTAGATTTTGTTTAGTCATTTTTACAGGTATTTTATGGGTTGTGGGAGGAAAGTTTCTAGAGGTACATCCTTCTACTCCACCGTCTTGGCTCTGCCACCCCTAGAAAGGATTTTAAAAGTTGTATAGTCAAACGTTCTCATGTTGTTGGTGTGTAAACTGAGGCTTAAAGATCTTGAGAGGTGGAATGCCCTAAATCCCACAACATTTTCTCTTATAAAATTATGCCACCTCATATTATATGTATATATTTGTAAAAATTTGTTTTATATATATATATATATATATATATATATATATATTTACATAAGTATCTTGTATATGTATGTGTATGTTTGAAAAGTACTTAATAAATCTATAATCTTATCCTGACAACAATCTTGAAAGGTAGACATTATTATTATCCAATTCTACAGGTGAAGAAGCTGAGGCAGATGTCGAACGACTTATCCATGATCATAGAACTACTAAGTTACAAAACCTAAATAGACAGTCGGGTTTTCCTGACTTCGGTTCTAGTGAGTAGCCATTGTTTCAAAACATTTTAGACTTTACAGAGTAATTTTAATCGTGTTATATCTTCTGAGGTTCATGGTTCTCTGACATAGGCATTGATTTCCAATGTTATAGAAAAAAAGACACAAAGATAATTTCGACTCAGTTAAGATAAAAGCCTACGCCCAAGTGATTGACTCTCCAGTAAGCACTGGCCTAAATCTTATGAGTTAAGTGTTCTGACTTGTTCTGTGGTTTCGCACTTCCCGACATCTAAGGATATTGTGCTGTGTTGTTTCTCATAACACTGGGATTTTATTTAAAGTCTTAATTGTAATTTTTAAAAATGTGTGTAATGTGAATCTTTGAGCATATAATTAATATTTACTTAGACCTCAGGAATTTTACAGTATTATAGTGACCTAGTAATCTCATAGTGAGTGGAATTCATTTTAAGGTACTTTACCCTCCTGTGGTGACCACACACACACACACACACACACACACACACACACACACACATGCTTATATGAATACCTTATTTAACACATGTGTGGTGCTTAGTGTGGATAGGTTAACTTTTTAAAAATCCATTAGGTACTTCAAAATTATTCCTTAAATGTATTATCACTATAAAAGAATTGACTATATTTCCGTATAAAATACACATGAATTTAACTTTTCTCATTAATATTTGATGCTACACAGTTTTAATATTAAATAGAAGCAGCACCCTGAGGTGATTAGAGAAAGAATGATTTATAAATGTAGATTTTATCTGGGGATGATAAAGGATGCCTGATGTAGTAGTATTTCTTTAGGTGACAGTGACTTATTGTACTCTCTCTGACATTTTTCCTGTTTTTCTTTTCTATCTGAAGCATATTTAGATTGGATATCAGGTAAAATGTACTGATACTTTGAGCTGTCCCAAAATGAAATGGAGGGACTTGGTAGGTGATAAATTTTCAGGCTTTAAGCAAAGGCTGGATGACCATTTGCCAGATGTTAAATTAAAAGAAATTCAATAAGCATTTATTAAACTCCTACCATATTCCAGGGACTATTCTACCTTTTTGAGATGTTAATATATGAAAGAAAGTGATCCTGTTCTCCTTAAGTTAATAATTCAATAAGGTAGGAAGGAAGGGGTAGTCTATTGTAGACAAAATTGTTATTCAGGGAGTTTTGACTACTTGACATTTGAGGTCTCCTAAAGCTCTGAAAAATGCATGACTGGAAAATGGAATTACACATTTAGTCTAATCAAATGGAGAGAGTTATAATTATTTTCTTTCTATTTTTCATGAGTATTTTCTTGTAATTATTAATTAGTTAAAGAAAATTATGCATTACCTTCTAAAAGCCAAGTTGGGCAGAAAAACAAACAAGTAAATATTCTGCCCATGGATTCCAGTACACTGGAAGATGCTTTGACTAATTTATGCTTGGTTTGTCTTACATTCTCTCACTATCTGTAAAACTTATGTGGTTTTCTGGATATAACTCCATATCATAGCTTTGTTTTGACTGGAGATTTAGGAGGACTTAAGTACTATTGTGTTCTCATAGCTTAGGTTTCATCAGTGGTGATTGATTTCATTTTCTTCGCATGTTTTAGAATTTGGCCTCTCAGTAACTGGTTATTACCTGCTTTTACACATGTCTAGTAAGGAAGGATTTGGAAAATTAGTATTTATGAAGCGGTTACATTGTCACATATTTCCTGTGTGCATTAGGGGAACTAGAATTTACATTAAGTGTGTATGAGATCAAATCAGTGTATCTTTCTACAGAAAAATTGACTATCTATGAGGGGAAAGCAAAGATGTGGTAGAAAATAAAGTAAAGGAAGCCTTCAGAGCAATTGGTTATGTGTGTGTGTATATAGCCTCTTCATGTTTCTCTTAAAATTTTGTGAATACCAATGTATCATATGATAGTGTGTGCTTGTCACTAGTCTTTGCCTAAGATAATCCAAAAAAATTCTTCAGGCCTAGCAAAGGAGAGAAGACTCAACAATTCTCAGCTGTTCTGAAGGATTCATTTTTCTTTAATTTCCTTTTCCCTCACAGAGTTACAATTTTTCTGTAGAAAGCTAATAGATTTTGATCATATATATGTGTGTGTGTATATATAATCAATATTTCAAATATATATCAAATTATATATCTATATATCTTTATTATCTGCATCTATCTACACACATATTATATATATATATATATATATATATATATATATATATATATATATATATAGAGAGAGAGAGAGAGAGAGAGAGAGAGAGAGAGAGAGAGAGGTTTGCATGCTATGTCCATTATATTGTTAACTACTTGAGAGCAGGGATTGTCTTTTACCTTTTCTGTAATGGCACTTAGCACAGTTTCTGAGAAATAATAGATGTAATAAATGTTTATTGATTGAATGATTGATATGAATGATAATTTGGCAAAGGTCAGTCAGACAGGTAGCAGGAACAAAAAAAAAGATATGTCCTCCAATCCCTTGCAAATTGTGTTATATATTTTCCAAGGGGTTCTGGTGATAGTCTTTTTTTTTAATACTGTTACATTATACCTCCAATATTTCCAAGCTCATACATGAAGGTAAAATTTCATTTTGGAGAGTATTGTTGCTCTTTGTACTCCAAGAGGACCATGGTATCATGGAGGTGATGCCATGTGACATATGAGAAAACTTAATTTTAAGTGAGTAAAGGCTGAGCAAACTCACCACCTTCTCTTTCTCCTCACAGCTATTTGGGTGATTTTGGTGCCTGACTAGTGACTTTGCAAAGCCCTCCCTCACTTAACTCAAATTCACTTTCATACTATAGCATCACCTTCTTTATGTCATTTTCCTCTCTGAGAATGAAGGATAAAACAGCTTCTGCAAGTAAGAGCTGCCCCACTCAGGTCCACATTGGAAATGGCCAGAGGAGCAATTCCTCTCTTCTTCCTTCCTTCCCACTTTCCCTTCCCTTTCCTCCCTTCTGTCCACATAGGTTATCATACCCTTACCTACAGGTACTCTACACAAAGGAATATAAATTTTGATCACTGAAAACTGAGCAAAATACCTTGGGGTTTACAGATTAGATTTTTTTTCTCTTAAGGATCATGCCTCAAACACAAATCACTCTGACTCTCATTGATTGACCAAACACACAAAAAATAGGTCCCAAGGCAATCCCCACTTGGTCATTGTTTTGACCCTGATTAATTTAGAGTGAATGTCAATAGCAAATGTTGCTATTTTGGTCAGAAACTCAGAGGACTGGGTAAAAGAGGCCATTCTCTGCCTTATTTCTTACCTAGCCTTAATCACCAAAATGGTACTGCCTCAGTCAAACTGAGACCTGGGAAAGACCTTAGCCTTAAAAATGCCAAGTTATTCCACTGCATTCAGAGCCATCTCTAGTTGTTCTCCTCTATATCTTGCCACTGAACTTGGATGGCTCCAGGGATTGTTACATAACTTAAGGAAAACAAACAGATCAATCCTTTATCATTTAGAAC
The DNA here is from genome assembly GCA_028658325.1 of Potorous gilbertii. Lineage (NCBI taxonomy): Eukaryota > Metazoa > Chordata > Mammalia > Diprotodontia > Potoroidae > Potorous > Potorous gilbertii. Next base: position 474,464,759 of record CM053769.1, on the reverse strand, counting down.
TAAATTTTAAATAAAAATAACACAAAGAAAGCATTTCTTTCTACTTTGTCAAGGTAAATACTACATACTATTTCTTGAGTGCAAGGAGTGGAACAAAGTACAAAATTATCATGTACTTTTCTATGTAAATTGACCACTTTCCTCTACTATTCAGCTTTACTTTTTCTATTAACTCTCATTCCTTTTGATAGACTGTCACACATGTCAGTTATCTGAGTTTTGCAATTGTATTTTGTGTTTTGTGTGCTGTAGAATACCAATGGTACACCTGCCCTTCCTTATTTTATTACTGAAAAATTGATCTCTTTTGAACAATTCAAATAACTGCCTTCCATAAGTCACAATATGTTTTGAATACCTCTGTGCAATTGTGTGCATGTTTGTGTGTGTGGTATTGTGCTTATTTTTATACATTTTTGGTCCTCAAACTCCAAAATTAAATATATGTTTATAAGGTATGAGGAGACTTTCTTACCTTTGCTATTTATTTTATGAAACAAAATGGAGCTCAAAGGGACCTTTAGGTCCATCCTATTCCACAGACAAGGCCTGAATGAGGTGGACACTGGAAATTTAGCAGAAAAGTCTCAAATGATGTTTGTGAGGAAAATTGAAGTGTTCAATGGAGTGTAAAATTGAAGTAGCCTAGATTCAACAGGGGACTTCCCTCAGCTTTTGCAAAACATTGAGGGAGTTCAAACTATTGGCACCTCCCAGGTTGACAGAAATGGATAGTCTTTCATTGGCAAATATACAAGAAACAATCCCTAAATCAATCTTATTTCAAATTTCTTAAAGAGATTTATAACCTATCCTGTCAATTTATTAAATTATATTATCAGTTTGAAATAACAGGTTTCAAATTACGAATGCTAAATGAGATTGTCTTCTTTGACTCCTGTTCTGCAGTAATGCTCCTTGGCTTATTAAACTTTACTTGGAGGGTGAGTGCCTTAATCTCTTTGAGCCTGAGTCCTCAACTGTAAAATGGGAATGACTATAATAGCCTCAGTATTGCCTTCACCTGAGTATTGTTAAGATGAGTTGATCAATTTTCATGTTTTTTATATGTGCCCACAGTTTACATGACTCTGTACTAGTCATTGAAGATATCAAAAAATGTAGTATTTTTAGACTTAAGTTCCTCAAATTATGTTTCATTGGAGAGGTAAATAGATAAGTAATTTTCTTTTAGAAAGTTACAAAAGGTGAGAATTGGAAGGGACCTCAGTGACCCCTTAATCCTACCTGTACATGAAAGGAAACTCAGATATGACATACATAGAGAGTGGTTGCCCAACCTGTGCTTAAAAGAAATACTGCCTACATTGAACAAGCTTCTAACATCCTAAAATACAGGAAGGGACAAAAATGGGAAAAATAATGCTGCATGGAAGGGAGTGATAATGATGATTAGAAAGAGAACTGAATGCCGCACTATGAAAGAGTTAAGGCAAACTCTCTTTCATTTAGGTGTGACAAAAAAGCAATTGCCCTTAAGTAGGGGCATAGTAAAAGAAAGGACCACACCAGAATTATTTCCTGTCAATAACATGGAGGGTTAAAAAAAAGTTTATAAGAAGAAAGAGTGAAGGACACTTTAGTTGATTGAAACTTGAAAAAAATATTGATTAAATAAAGATGCAAACCATTTGAAAGAACTGATAAAGGAGAAACAAGAAACAACTCAAGTTCCATGTCCATTTTAAGACCTTTTCCGTTCTCCCTATTGATTAATGTTCTCCGCCCACAAAATCACCTTGTTATTCATTGGTTTAGATGTTAAAAGTTACTCTGTATTTATATATTTTCTCCTTAATAACTTATGAGTTCCTTAAGGTCAAGATTTTTTTTCACTTTTATTTTTATATCCCAAGCGTGTAGGTGGTGTCTGGAACACAATAGGTACTTAATTAACGTATTTTGATTGGACATTTCGGTGATCTGTAATTGTGTTAGTGTGCCTACTCCTTTGACTTCTTCAAAGCATACATGCTGGACCTTAGTAGCTGCTTTTTGAGATGAGCTGAGGTTCCCAGAAAACAACCCTTCTGTGCTCAAGATGGCGAAAACTGTCTGAATTTAGATAAACTGGGCTTAGAGGACGAGAATACATCCTCTCTAAAATCATTCCAGCTATATGCTTTCATTGATTGTGGTTCATTGGCATTACTTTTGTGACACTGAGAAAACATGCAAACTACAATATATCAGAAGGACCCTGGTGAAGAAATTGTACTCAATTCATAGAAACTATTCTACGTAAATGTTACTTGCTGTTTATCCTTCATTCTCAAAGAGTACCATGACATTGGGAAGGTGATGTCATGACTTACAAATAAATTGAATTAAGTGAAGTAGGGCTTTGCGAAGTCACCACCCTCATTATCTCCTCCTGAGCCATCTGGGTCCAGTGGCAAGATATGGATCAAGACATGAGATAGCCCTTTTTAAGCTAAGATCTTTCTTAGGTGAGGGTTTATCTGATGACAGTCATTCAGTGATTAAGGCTAGGTAAGAAATGAGGCAAATAATGGCCTCTTTTACCTGCCTAAAAAATGTCAATCAGGCAGGGGAACACTCTCAGGCTTTCTGGTCAAACAGAAATAATTGTTGTTTATTCTTAATCTGATCCATCGGAGTCTTGGGCTGGAAAAAGAAATCTAGCCTCACTGAAGAACAATTGGTGCAGTTGAGCAACACAGGTCCTTCCTTCCTTCTTTCCTTCCTTCCCTCTTTCCTTCCTTCAAACCCTGAAAGTCTTCCCCCTCCAAAACTAATTTTGGACTACATAAAACAGGTCATTCTTTGTCTTTTCTTGTCTATCCTTAATCACTGAAATGTTATGACTTTTAAGTCCAACACACAAGTTCAAAATAATTAGTAGAAATTTCAGAGAAGCCTTCATAAGATTTGCTTCGCTTTTTGGAAGATGCAGTGTCAGAAAAGTGTCCTTTTAGTGATTAATTAAAAGATATTCGGTGATGTATATCCTTTTCAGTCTAATCATGTACTTCTTCAAGGCTAGTATCCATAAGCACAACACAATTGACACATTGACATTTGTTTCATATTCTCACCATGTTCAATCTACTTCATAAAATCCCACTAAGATGGTTTTTAAAATTGAGTTAATGTTCATAAAATTGCATTCAGAACATATTCTCTTCCCAGTCTAAGTAGCCCTAATGCCTGTCATGATGAACAGCCATGGTGTACAGACCTGGGATGGGTCTGAGAGACTAGGGAGAGACATCACAAGTTGTTTTTCCTGTTTAAAATATGGCAATATGGTCACTAATGAACATTTTATGAGTGGGAGCCTCATCATTTAGCAGCCTTGGAGTCCATGATAGCCTTCCTCATTATGTTGTTAATGGTGGAAGCTTAATTAACAGAGATTAAGCTTAGAGATTTAGACAAAGTCAGTAGGAAGTGTTCTGGTTCTTAAATAGAATGGTAGGATAAGAATTTTCAAACTGTCCAAGAATGAGGTTTTTGTTCTGTTTAAAAAATAATAAAAAGTTGGATTCTTGATATTTTTACTTCATGCTATTTCTCTATTTTCTAGTAAGCAAAAATAAAAATGTGTGAGTAAATGTTATTTTGCATAGTTGTTACCTTCCACATGGGAATTTGGATAGAGTGGAAGCAGAATAAAATGAAAACATGAATCTGACTTACATGAACAAGAAGTCTATCTGGAGTGGAAACTAAGACAGGAAGAATTCACAGCACTGTAGGAATGTGTGGAACTTGAAATCATAGGAATAGGCTTTGAATCATGGATTTGTAATTAGTACCTCTATAACCTTGGGCAATTCATTTCTACTACCTGAGTCTCAGTTTCCTCATCTCTAAAATGGGTGTATTGCATATTGGTACCTGAAGTTCATCCCAGATTGTATTTTATGTTCCTGGACCAATTATTTACAATGCACAGTAGTCCCTAACTTACAAAAGGACTTATTTACTGTAATGTTCAGTAACTTTTCGGGTTTAGTTAATACTATTTTCTTTAAGCAATCAGCCACCATCTGTTGCATTCCTGCTGTACTGCAGGAACTGTATTTAGTGCTGGAGACAAAAACATAAAAGATCAAATAAGTTCACAGCACTTTCAATCCACTGGGGAAGGCAATATGAACATATTTCAAAAGATTAAAATATTTAGAAAATAATTTTAAAAATGTAAGTTAAGGCAGGAATCATCAGTATAGATGAGATGAAATGAAAACTGTGTCAGGATTATATTTATTTGAGTTGGTGAAAGGCAATTACCATAGGTAATATGATGGAATTAAATCTGACATGGCTTATCATGACTAGGAAATGGTGGGTCATGAAAGTGAAGGAGAGAGATAGAGACTGAGACAGAATGACAGAGAAAGAGACATGAAGTCACACAGAGGTAAGGTAATGATCACTGCCAGATATATTGGATGTGGTAAACTCCTTAGGTGTTCTAGTGAACATTGTTCTATTTTTTGCATCCTGTTAGGGCTTGAATTCTCTTTTCATACCCTAGAGAGGCACTCTATTATATTATATACCATGGTAAATGTTTCACAAAATTGAGTTTATCTGATGAATATAATCAATTAAAAACAAACAAATGAACAATGGAATCTTGCAGACCACTGAATCATTGTACTCCATACTGAAAGGAACACATTTTGACCAAAATCATTCCCTTTCTCTTAAATCTCCATTGTGATTCCCCTCCAAAACCCTAGTTATATTAGGATGCCCAACCTACTTCCAGTGACTATACTTTTCTTTAAAAAAAAATAGTGAAAATATGCTCAATAGGAAAGTATATGTCGAACCTATACAGAATTGTATGCTGTCATGGGGAGAGAGGGGGGTAGGGGGGGAAGGTGTGGGGGTATAAAATCTTAATTTTAAGGAAGTGATTGTAGAACATTTATAAATAAATAAAATAAAAATTAAAAAAAAACTCAGTTGGCATTATGATAAATATCTACATGATTGAAATATCACTACCACCACAAAGGAAACATAGAATGTGCAAATTTGGAATAACCACTCCAAATGTTCACATGGAATATCTGTGGCCTATCTGTGGTAGAGCATTTCGAGCTCGTATTGGTCTGATCAAACATAGTCTTACACATTTAAACTTCATTTTGTCATTGTGTTGTCATTTTGGCCGTCTTCAAGAACAAAGGACAATAACCAACCAACCAACCACCACCACGACCAGCAAACCCAGAATCACAATCAGATATGATGGAATTCACCATAATGCTCTTTTTTTGTCCAAAAAAACTTAGTTGTCCAAAGTTTTCCCAATGAAATAGAGAAATAAAAAGTTCTTTTCTGGCCTCAGAATACTTTTATAAGTGTAATGTAATAGGAGGGACATCAGTATACCTATTGTACCTTCATATTATTCATTAAACCCAATACAGCTGTACTTGAGGTGAATATTATTTTTGTTTTTTCTTGTTTGTTTTGATTTTGGTCATATTTTTAAGTTTATTTTTATTTCTTCTTTTTAATTTTTTTTATTAATCTTATTTATTGTCAGTATTCTGCAATCATTACCATATAATTTGGATAATTATTTTTCCCTCCCTCTCCACACCTCACCTCTTCCTCCCCGAGATGACATACAATTTTATATAGGTTCTACACATACATTTCTATTAAATACATTTTGACTATAGTCATACTGTGTTGAAGAATTAAAATGAGTGGGAGAAATCCTCTAACAAACCAAAATGCAATACACGCACACATTAAAAAAAAATGATGTACTGTATTCTGCGATTGAATTCCATAGTTCTTTCCCTGGATGTGGAAGGCATTTTGATTTAAAAGACCATTGGGAATTGTTTTAAGTACTTTCATTGCAATGAAGTTCCAAGTCCACCAGAAAAACTTTCGCACACTGTGGTCGTTGCTGTGCAAAAATTTCTCCTGGTTCTGCTCCTTTCACTCAGCATCAGATCATATAAGTCTTTCCAGGCTTCTGTGAAGTCTTCCTCTTTATCATTTCTAACGGCACAATAGCATTCCATTACATTCATATGCCATAATTTATTTAGCTATTCCCCAATTGATAAGCATCTGCTTGATTTCCAGTTTTTGGCCACCAGAAAGAGTGCTGCTATAAATAATTTTGTAATTTATTTTTATTTCATGAAATATTTCCCAATGAAATTTGAAAACATGTACATTTAAAAAAATTAAATTGAGTTTAAATTTCCCCATGCATTCTGATCCATCACCCTTCCTTGAGAAAGCAAACAGTTCGATTTTTATTATACATATGAGGTCATGCCAACCATATTTTCACATTAGCCATGTTGCAAAAGAAAATACAAACAAAATAAAAACTCAAATGTTTCATTCTGAATTCAGAATTCATCAGGTCTCTCTCACAATGTGGATAACATTTTTCATCTTGAAACCTTTTAAACATTCTGGGATGATTGTTTTGATTAGAATAACTAAGGCTTTCACATTTGTTCATCCTTAAAATATTAGTTACTATGTATAATGTTCTCCTGGATCTACTCACTTCACTTTGCATGAGGTCGTGTAAATCTTTGGAATTTTTTTTTTCCTGAAAATATCCTACTCATCAGTTCTTATACAATAATAGTATCCCATCAAAATAATGTACCACAATGTGTTCAGTTATTCCACAATGGATGGACATCCCCTCATTGTCTCATTCTTTGCCACCAGAAAAACCACTAGGATAAATATTTTTGTACAAACACGTCCTATTTTTTCTTCCTTGATCTCTTTGGTATATAGACTTACTAGAAATATGGTTGAGTCACGGGATATGGACATTTTTATAACCATTTGAGCATAGTTCCAAATTTTTCAATAAAATAAAATGACTACCTCATAACTCTACCAATAATATATTAGTGACCCAATTTTTCCACATGCACTCCAGCATTTGTCATTTTCCCTTTTTTGACATTTCAGCCAATCAGATAGGTGAGGGTGGGAATTGTTTTTATTTGCCCTTCTCTAATCAACAATGATTTAGAATATTTTAGAACAATTGATTATTGATAGTTTTGATTTCTTCTGAAAAATGCTTGTTCGTATCCTTTGACCATTTGCCAGCTGTAGAATGGCTACTTTAAAAAAAATAATTAATTAATTTAAGTTTTCAACATTCATTTCCACAAAACTTTGAGTTCAAAATTTTCTATTTCTCTCCTCCCCCACCCCAAAACGACAAGCATTCTAATTACCCCTATCACCAATCTGACCTTTCTAACATGTCCCCCTTCCCTTCTCCTCATCTTCTCTTTTGCCCTGTAAAGCAAGATACATTTTTATACCCTATTATCTGTATTTCTTATTTCCTAGTTGTATGCAAGAATAATACTCAGCAGTTGTTCCTAAAACTTTGAGTTACAACTTCTCTTCCTCCCTTCTTTCCCACCCATCTCCACTGAGAAGGCAAGAAATTCAAAATAAGTGAATGACTACTTTTTAGAATAAATTTGATTCAACTCTATATATCTTTGAGAAATGAGACCTTAATCAGAGAGACCTGTTGCAAAATTTATTTCTCTTTTTTTCCATTTTGCATCTAATTTTAACTACCTTGGTTTTGTTTGTTGAAAACCTTTTAAATTTCATGTAATCAAAATTATATATTTACTTCTGATGATTCTTTATACCTCTTATTTGAACAAAAATTCTTCCTTTATCCATAGATATGACAGGTACAACATTCCATGTTCCTTTAATTTATTTTTAAACTTCATTTTATTTTTTCCAATGGCATGTAAAGATATTTTTTAACATTCATTTAAGCAAAATTTGATTTCCAAATTTTTCTCCCTCCTTCTCATGCAGCTTACCTGAAATGATAATCAATTTGATATAGGTTATATATGTGCAATCATATAAAATATATTTCCATATTAGTCAATTAGTGAAGGAAGAAACAGAACAAAAAAAATGAAGTGAAAGTAAAGTACTTTAATCTTCATTTCAATGACATCAGGTTTTCCTCTGGATAGTGGATAGCATTTTCCATTATGAGTTCTTTGGAATTGTCTTGACTCATGGTAATGCTGAGAAGAATGAGTCATTTATGGTTGATCATCACACCATGTTGCTGTTACTATGTACACTGTTCTCCTGTTTCTGTTCAATCACTTTGTATCTGTTTATGTAAATATTTCTCTGTGTTTCTGAAATCTGCCTGCTCATCATTTCATAGAATAAAATAGTATTCCATTGTATTCATATACCACAAAATTTTCATCCACTCCCCAAATGATAAGCATCCCTTCAATTTTCAATTATTTTCTACTACAAAAGGATCTGCTTTAAGCATTTTTATACATGTAGGATATTTTCCCTTTTTTAGATACAATATTGTTTACATTCTTCTCCCAATTCTGCTCATTTCATATTGTTTTACTTCATGTAAGTCTTTAGAGATTTATTTTTGCTGTTATATATTATTTTATTTTTCTCATAATTACAAATCAAGAAAAAATTTAATATTCATTTTTACAAGATTTTAAGTTCCAAGTTTTTCTCCATCCCTTCCATCTTCCGAAAACAGTAGGCAGTTTGACATAGTTTATACATGTGTCACCATGTAAAACATTTCCATATTCATCAAGGTTATGGAAGAAGAAACAAATGAAAAGTAAAAAAAAAACAGAAAGAATAAAGTAAATGAAAAAATATACCTCAATCTGCATAGACAGACTATCAATTCTTTTTTTCTAGATATAAATAACATTTTCCTTTCTGAATCCTTGGTACTTGTTTTGGATCATCGTGTTCCTGAGAAAAGTTGAGGCATTCACAGTTGATCATAACATGATGTTGCTGATACTGTGTACAGAGTTTTCCTGGTTCTGCTGATTTCACTTTGCCTCAGTTCTTACAACTTTTTCCAGGTTTTTCTTCTACATACATCTCTCTGTTTCAAGTGTGCTTCTTGTAAGCAATGCATTACAGGATATAGATTTTTGATCCACTCTATTATCAGCTTCCTTTTGTGGGGAAAGTCTATCCCATTCACATTCACCATTATGGTTACTACCTATATATTTCCCTCCATCCTATTCTCCTTCCAATTTGTCATCTTTCTCCTTTTTCCTCTTTCCCATATTGCCAGTGTTTTGCTTCTGCCTGCCACCTCCCCTGATCTGCCCTGCCTTCTGTTGGTCCCCTTACCCTTTATTCACTTTTCTCCCCTTCTACCTCCTTGTCAGGTAAGACAAATATCCGTATCCATCTGACTGTGAATATTATTACCTTTTGGAGGCAATACTGATGAAGGTAAGGTTCAAGCAATGCTGACTGCACACCTATTCCATCTTCCCCTCCACTGTAATAGGTATTTCTTGCCTCTTCATGTGAGATAATTTACCCTATTCTATCAGTCCCTGCCTTCTGCACCCATTTTACTCCTCTTTCTCATCCCTTATTCTTTTATGCCATTCACTCAAATACAGCTTATACCTGTACACTCTGTTTAAGTTTATTCCTTCTATTCTTCTTCTATCTATGATACAATTTTTAAGACATACAAATATCATCTTTCCCTATAGGGATGTAAACAGTTTAGTTCCATTGAGTACATTCTGTTTTCTTTTCCTTTTTTGTTTTAACCTGTCTATGCTTCTCTTGGGTTTTGATATTGGAGGTAAAATTTTTGGTTTAGTTCGGGTCTTCTCCTTCCGAAGGCTTGAAATCCTTCTATTTCATTGAATGGGTTTTTTCCCTTAATGTGTTATGCTTAATTTTACCAGATATATGATTCATATTTGTAGTCCTAGCTTCTTTGCCTTCTGGATTATCATGTTTCATGACTTCTGATCTTTTAACATTACAGCTGCTAGGTCCTGTGTACTTTTCTGATGATGGCTCCGTGGTATTTAAATTGTTTGTTTCTGTCCTCTTCCAGTATTTTTTAATTAATAGTTCTGAAATTTTACTATAATGCTCCTTGGGGATTTTATGTTGTGATCTCTATCTTGAGGTGATCAGTGGATTCTTTCAATGTCTATTCTGCCCTTGGGTTCCAGGACATCATTGCAGTCTTCCTTGATAATTTCTTAGCCTTTTCCCTTTCTTTCATATTTGCATTCTGCTCCCAGGGAAAGGATATTATTTCCAACTTCTTGTTGTCCTGCTTTTGCCTGAGGCCCATGCTCTCTGGGGAGTGTTGTGGGTGTTAGCTGGTGCTGCTGGAGGCTGTGGGAGTGTTGTGGGTGTTGGCTGGTGCTGCTGGAGGCTGTAATGTCTGGCAATTTACCTGGTGTTGAACTGTGGTCATGGTGGTGGTATCTGGCATGTGCTGAGACCCAGTAGTGTTTATCTGCATTTCCCCAAATCAATACTGAAGCATTAAGAGGTCTGCCCTTTGGAGGATAACATTTGCTCAGAGCTGCACTGAAGCATATGATGGTTCTCCTGCCTAGAGTCTACTAATTTTCCTGTCTATGCTGAAGCATGCAGGGTACCTGGTACTTACATCTGACTGCTCTACCCCACTGGGTCTCAGACTCTCCCACTTGTTTACTGGGATGGGGCTAGCTGCTGACTTGCTTCCTCTCTGGAACTATGCTCCCCTTTTACCTGAGACAGATTTTCTTGCTGATCTTCCAAGTGTCCCTGGCTATAAAACTTTTTTACCCTGACTTTTCTCTGGCATTACTGTTCCTTAAATGTTCTGAGGAGCTATTTTATGGTTGTTTGGCTATTTGGAGGTGAATATAGGAGAGTGGCAGTGACTTACTGCTCATTCCACCATCTTCGTTCCTAGAAACCCCTGATTTACTGATGACATCACACTTTGTATCTGAATAATTTATCTATTTTTACCAGTTCCCCATTTTGTTAGTAGCAAACACAACACCCTGTTCCTGGTCCCTTTCCCTTCTAGGACTCTGTTCTTCTAGAATTTCCATTATCTGCTTCCCTCCCATCTCCACCTGCCCCACTCCTCATCGTGATGACTGCAACTGTTATGTTCCATGCATAGCCTAAACCCAGCGTTTTTCAGAGCTGAAAGTGCTGCAAAAGACTTGAAAGGGCTCAATTTTCTAAGCCAGGGCAGAAAGCCTTCTCGCTCCTCATATTATGGAGTCTGGCTGTCGAGACCAAGAGGACTTATATGAGAGATCAACCCCATGTTAATGTTAGCACTATTGGCCATGTGGACCATGGCAAGACTACACTGACAGCGGCAAGATTCTGGGTGGTTGGACCGAGTTTAAGAAATACAAGGAGATTGATAATTCACTAGAGGAACAATTCCGAAATATCATGATCAATGCATCCCACGTGGAATTTTGTACAGCCACTTGAAACTATAGTTGTACTGAATGTCCTGGGCATGCTGACTATGTCAAGAACATGATCACTGCCACAGCCCCATTGGATGACTGCATCCTGCTGGTGGCAGTCGATGGCCCCATGCCCCAGACAAGGGAGCACCTGCTGCTTGCCAAAGAAATTTTTGTGGAGCACATGGCAGTGGTTGTGAACAAGGCAGACACTGTGGAGGACAATGAAATGGTAGAGCTAGTAGAACTAGAAATATAGGAGCTGCTCACTGAGTTTGGTTATGGTAGGGAGGAGACTCATGTCATTGTTAGTTCTGCCCTCTGTGGCCTTGAGCAATGGCAGCCAGAGTTAAGGGCGAATGCTATAATAAAACTACTTGATGCCGTTGGCACTCATATTCTTGTGCCCACTTGGGATCTAGAGAAGCCCTTCCTGCTGGCTTTGGAGTTTGTTTATTCCATCCCTGGTCATGGCGCAATGGTCACAGGGACTCTGGAGATAGGACTGTGAAGAAAGTCGATGGATGTGAATTCCTGGGCTGTAGCAAGAGTATTTGTTCTGTGGTCACAGGAATTGAAATGTTTCACCAGAGTCTGGAACAAGCTGAGGCCAAAGATAACCCTGATGCATTAATGAGGGGGATAGAAGAGGGAGAATGTTCCATTGGCTGTGATAATAATTAAACCAGGCTTCGTTCAGCCCCATCAGAAGGTTACATTCAGCAAGGAAGAAGGGGGCTGCCACAAGCCATTTGTGTCACGCGTCATGACCATCATATTCTCACTCACATAGGACATAGCCTGTTAGCTCCTTCTGCCCCCAGAGAACGAGATGGCCATGCCTGGGGAAGATCTGAAATTAAACTTATTCTTGACACAACCCATGATCTTGGAGGAAAGTCAGCAGGTTACCTTGAGGGATAGTAGTAAAACCATTGGTACTGCTCTGTTCAACAACATATCAGCTTCTGATTGAAAAGGAAAAGGACATTAAGTAGAATTGAGCTCAACTCTGGTCTTCTTTCTAACATTTGAACTTCCTTGGCCTGAATCAAGAAGCTGAAGTATGGGGAGTGAAAAAATAGTCCTTAAGCTTTTCTTTCCTTCCGCAGTGATGGTGTCTTCTGGAACTGAGGGGTCTGTAAGTTGTATGGGAAAATAAAGTGTTGTCTGAATGGTGGGAAAGAAACTGTGTATTTTGACTGTAACTTGTTCTATGGTGCAGTATTTTGGGTCATGTGTACTTTTTTGGCAAATTACATTTCAGTTTCTCAACAATTTTTGTCAAGTAAGAAGTTCTTGCCTCCCCCAAACTTGGATCCTTGGGGTTATCAAACATTAGATTCCTAGAGTCATTTACTATGGTGTATTGTGTATCTGAACTATTTCACTGACCCAGCATTCTATTTCTTAGGCAGTACCAGTTTGTTCTGAGGTTTAATTGCGTTTTAATATAGTTTGAAATTTGAAATTCCTAGGCCACCATCTTGGACTTTTGATTCCCTTGATTTTCTACTCTTCCAGATGAATTTTGTTATTTTTTTCTAGCCCTATGAAACAACTTTTTGATAATTTTATGGATATGGAATGGAATAAGTAAATTAAATTAGGAAGGCTGGTACATTTTATCATATTGACTTTATATATCCAAGAGTAATAACTATATCTTGAACTGTTCTGATCTGTCTTTATTTGTGAGAAAGGTGTTTTGTAATTGTGTTTGTATAATTCCTAAGTTTGTCTTGGCAGGTGAAATCCTAAGTATTTTATATTGTCTGTAGTATTTTAAATGGAATTCCTCTAACTTGCTGATTTTTTAAAAGTATATACAAATGCTAATTTTTATGTGAGTTTATTTTATGTCCTGGGCAGTGAAGTGACACAGTTGATAGAGTGATGAGTTTCAAATTGGGAATATCTAATTTTCAAACTGACCTTAAACACTTAATAGCTGTGTGACCAAGGATGAGTCACTTCTTTTTTGCCTCAGTTTCCTCTTGTGTAAAATAATCTGGAGAAAAAAATGACAAAGTACTCCAATGTTTGCCAAGAAATTCCCAAATGGGATCATGATGAGTCAGGCATGACTGAAATAACTGACCAAAAGAAATAAATAATTTGCAACTTTGCTGATGTTGACAATTCTTTCAACAACTATACCATCTGTTATCTCTAAGTATAACATCATTGCATTATCTAAAAAGAGTGATAGTTTTGTTTCCTTTTTGCCTGTTTTTTATTCTCCAGATTACTTCTGCTAATGTTAGCATTTCTGGGACTTACAATGATGATAACAGAAATCTTAATTCACTTGATCTTATTGAGAAGGCTTCAAGTTAAGCCTTACTGCAGATAATTCTTGTTCTTTGTTTTAGACAGATGTTGTTATTCAGTGTTTTCAGTCATACCCCACGCTATGTGGTCCCATTCGGGGTTTTCTTGACTAAAATACTGGAATGATTTGCCATCTTAATCACTATCCTGAGGGAAATGAGACAAACAGGGTAAGTGACTTGCTGGGGGTCACACAGTAAGTAAGTGAGGCCAAATTTGAACTTGGAGATGTATCCTCCTGACTACAGGCCCGGCATTCTATCTATTGTGCCACTTAGCTGCAAAGATAATTATTTTAATGATGGATCCAATGATTACTATGCTTTCTAATTTTATTTTTAACAGGAATGAGTATTATACTTTGTCAAAGACTTTTTCTGCATGTAATAATACAATCTTATATTTTATGATGTTATTTTTTTAATATGGTCAATTGTACTTAAAGTTTTATTAGTATTAAACCAGTCCCATTCCTAATGTAAATCAAACCTGGTCATATTGTATGCACTTTGATGTATACTACTATAATCTCCTTGCTGGGATGTTATTTAAAATTTTTACTACTGTATTCATTAAGGGAATATATCGATAGTTTCCTTTCTCTGTTTTTGAACTCTCTGGTTAAGGTGTCCAAACCAAACGTGTATCATAAAAATAAATTTGGTAAGCCTCCTTTACACTATAATTTGTGCATTATTGAGATTAATTATTCCTTAAATGTTTTATGGAATTCCCTAGTAAACCTATATGGTCCTAAAGATTTTTTCTTAGAGGAATTCATTGATAGCCTATACAAATATTTTCCTCTTCTGTTAATCTGGGAAGTTTATAATTTTGTAAATATTCATTCATTTATCATAGATTGTGAACGTTACTAACACATAATTGGGCATAATATCTTCTCATAATTATTTTAATTTCATCTTTATTGGTGGTGAATTCAACCTTTCCATATCTGGTACTAGTAATTTGTTTTTTTGTTATTATTTTAAATTAAGTTAACGACTGGTTTATATATTTTCCCATAAATCAGTTTCTAGTTCTATTTTTGCTGCATTTTTGGCTTTCAATTTAAGTAAACTATTCTCTGATTTTTAAAATTTTCATTTTGATGCTTAATTGGAAACTTTTAATTTGTTCTTTTTCTGTTTTTATTAATTCCATTTCCAATTCATTGATATGACCTCTCTCTGTTTTACTGATATAAACATTTAGAAATCTCTCCTTAAGCACTACTTTGGCTGCATGCTACAAATAATAGAATTTTTTTGCTGTAATATTCTTTAATGAATTTGTTTATTCTTTCTATGATTTCTTCTTTGATCCACTCATTCTTTAGGATAAGTTTGTTTCCATATACCAAGATATGGTCAATATGGGTACATGATTTAGACAAAAGTTGATAACAGAAGCAGATTAGGAGAGAAAGGAATAACTTACCTTTTAGATTTATGGAGAAGGAAAGAATTTACAATCAAACAAGAGAAGGAGAACCTTATAAAATGCAAAATGGATAATTTTGGCTATGTTAAATTAAAAAAGGTTTTGCAAAAACAAAGCCAGTGCAACTAAGATTAAAAATACAGCAGAAAGTTGGGAAACAAATTTTGTAGCCATTGTCTCTGATAAAGGTCTCAATTCTAAAATATATAGAGAAATGAGTCAAATTCATAACAATACAAGTTATTCCCCAATTAATAAATAGTCAAAGGATATCAACAGACAGATTTCAAATGAAGAAATTAAAGTTATCTGTAGTCATGAAAAAATACTCTAAACCACTCTTTGTTAGAGAAATGCAATTTGGAATAGCTCTGAGATACCACCTCCTATCTTTAAAATTGACTACTATGACAAAAAAAGTGATAAATGGAGGAAAGGATGCATAAAAATTGGAAGACGAATTTGTTGTTGGTGGAGATGTGAACTACTCCAACAATTCTGAAGAACAGTTTGAAAATATGCCCAAACAGCTGTAAAATTGCACACACTTTGATGTAGCAATAACACTGCTAGTTCTGTATCCCAAAGTGATCCTAAAAATGGGAAAAGGATACATATGTCCAAAAATATTTGTAGCAGCTCTTTTTGTGGTGGCAAAGAACTAAAAATTGTGGAGATATTTATCACTTGTGGAATGACTGAACAAGTTGTGGTATTTGAGTGTGATAAAATACTATTGTGATATAGAAAATGATGAGCAGGCAAATTTATACAGGGTTACATTTGTGAAGGTGCCATGTAAAACAGAAAAAAACAATAGCCGTTCTATTCAAATTCACTTTTCTACAGAATTATTCCACGTCTATATTTTTGCAGATTCTATTCATCTCCTTGATTTCCTTCTTATTTATTTTATAGTTAGGTTTATCTAACTCTGAGAGGGGAAGTTAAAGTCGCCCCTTGTATACTTTCAACATTTCCCCCAGTAATTCATGTAACACTTTCTTTAGGAACGTGAATACTATGCCACTTGGAACATATGTGTATTATTGATATTACCTGTTGTCTATGATTCCTTTTAGCAAGATGTAGTTTTTCTGTTTATTCCTTTTAATTAATTCTATTTTTTGCTTTTGCCTTTTCTGAGATCATGGTTACTACTCTTGCACATTTTTTTTGTTGTTGTCCCTGTGGGCCCAAGATAATGGCTAGAGTAGAAAGAGGACCTAATGCCTTAAAAAATAAAAGAAAATGAGAGGTTTTAAATTTTCTTTTTTTTTTCAATAAATTTATTTAACTATTTACATTCATTTTCACAAGATTTTGGGTTCCAAAATTTTCTCCCC
>CM053769.1:474419112-474447815 GCA_028658325.1 Potorous gilbertii | reverse complement strand
GATCTCTTCCAGGCAGTGATTGGTGGATTCCTTGAATACTTATTTTGCCCTCTGGTTCTAGAATATCAGGACAGTTTTCCTTGATAATTTCATGAAAGATGATGTCTAGGCTCTTTTTTTGATCATGGTTTTCAGGTAATCCCATAATTTTTAAATTATCTCTCCTGCATCCATTTTCCAGGTCACTTGTTTTTCCAACGAGATATTTCACATTCTCTTCCATTTTTTCATTCTTTTGGTTTTGTTTTATGATTTCTTGGTTTCTCAGAAAGTCATTGGCCTCCATCTGTTCCATTCTAATTTTGAGAGAACTATTTCCTTCAGTGAGCTTTTAACTTCTTTTGCCATTTGGCTAATTCTGCTTTTGAAAGCATTCTCCTCAGTGGCTTTTTGAACCTCTTTTGCCAATTGAGTTAGCCTATTTTTCAAGGTGTTATTTTCTTCAACACTTTTTTGGGTCTCCTATATCAAGGTATTGACTCATTTTTCATGCTTTTCTTGCATTCCTCTCATTTCTCTTCCCGGTTTTTCTCCACCTGTCTCACTTGATTTTCAAAGTTCTTTTTGAGCTCTTCCATGGCCTGAGCCCATTGGATATCTATTTCAGATGCTTGGGATGCAGAGGCCTTGACTTCTATGTCTTTACCTGATGGTAAGCATTGTTCTTCCTTATCGGAAAGGAAAGGAAGAAACATCTGGTCCCCAAGAAAGTAACCTTCTATGGTCTTATTTTTTTCCTCTTTTCTGGGCATTTTCCCAGCCAGTTACTTGACTTCTGAGATTCCTCTCCAGCCCCGCCCAGATCTGCCTAGGTAGGGCTTGGGGTCTGAGATTCAAATGCTGCTCCCCAGCCTCAGGGCTTTCAGTGGCAGTCCTGGCTGCTATTCAATGTGAGCTTAAGTTCTAGTGCTCAGGTAGGGGCAGGGCTGCCTCCCAGGCTCAGTTCTCTCAGGGGGCTTATGCAGAGACCTTCAGTAATGGACCCCAGCTCCTGCCTGCTTGGGGAGCCTGGGTCTGCTGCTGTCCCCATCTCTGCCACTGCCTCCCGAGGGGACCTGAGTTATGGAGACTCCCCACTCCCCTCTCAGCCAGCCCAGGAGTCTCTCTCACTGACCTGTATACCTTTGGTTGGAGGGATCTTCACGGCCACTGGAGATTCCATCCCTGAAATAAGCTCAGATCTGCTCCTCTTCAGGTCACATGGCCAAGGCAGGGCTTGACTCTGCTCCTGTCCAGTGTACCACGGACCTTTGGAATCACTTTTTCAGGGCTCTCTGGAACAGATATCTCCTCCACTCCGTTGCTTTGTGGCTTCCACTGCTACGTAATTTGTTGGGAGCTCCTCCTTATAGGTAGTTTATGGGCTGTGGGTTTGGAGCTAGCATATGTGAATCTTTCTACTCCACCATCTTGGCTCCTCTCCCCTTGCACATTTTTATTTCCTTTAATCATAATAGATTATTTTCCAGTCCCTTATTTTTTTGTGATTATTTCTCTCTGTTTCAAACATGTTTCTTTTGAAAAACATGTACTTGGATTCTGTATTCTAATCTATTCTGCAATTCATTTTTGTTTTATGGCTGAGTTCATCCCTTTTACATTCACCGTTAAGATTACTAAATTTTCATTTCTTCCCTCCTAATTTTATCTCTCCATTCTTCTCTCTCTCTCTTTTTCTGTCCCTCCTCTAAAGTGTATGTTGCTTCTGACTACTGCCTTCTTTTATTTTCCTTCTTTTTTATCACTCCCCTTTTTTTCTTTTCCTCTTTCCCACCTACTTTCTTTTTGGATAAGATAGATTTCTCTTACTAATTGAGTGTATGTATGTATTCCCTTTTTGAACCCATTTAGAAGTGAGGTTTAAGCATTGCTCACTCAGAAGCTACCATTTCCCCCTTCACTGTAAAAGCCTTCCTTTGTGTACCACTTTTATGTGAAATAACTTCTTTAATTCTTCTTCTTTTCCCCTCCTCCCAAGACATTCCCCTTTTTCATCTTTCCATTTCTTTTGAAAGAAAAGAATATAATCAACTGACTCTCATAAACTTTTTCTGTAGTACCTTTCTAACTACACTTGTCATAAAGTTCTGAGAAGATATACGTGGCATCTTTCCATGTATACGTATATGGATATAGATATAGATATATATGGATATAGATATAGATATATATGGAGAGAGAGAGAGAGAGAGAGAGAGAGAGGGGAGAGGGAGAGAGCTCAAACGTGTTAACCACTGTATTCTTCTTTTCATAGCTCTAAACTAGGGAAAATTGACTAGAGTTTTGAATGGGTATTGAAATTAACAAAATACATCAAGTGTCATGGCAGAAAATGTGAGTTTAGCACTTAATTATCAAGGAAGTTAATTAAAATAGAAAGCTACCAGATGATCACCAAGGACCCTGGATAGCAGCCATCTCTCAAGTGATATTTTCTCTAGTATGGTTCTATGTCAATTTTCCTCTCACTGTTCTGGACTAACCAGCGACAGCTACAAGGTGTAGTTTCCTTAGGACCTTATTTTCCCTACCTTAAACTGAATATTTTGGAAAAAAGAAAGCATCAACAAAATGTTATTTTATCATAAAAAGATAAACAATTTAAAATTATATTTTTACATAAGGATATTTTTGCTCTGAAAAGCTAAGAGAATTTGCCAGGACTCAAGAAGAATACATTGCAGACATAAAGTGTGAACCCAAGTGAATTATTGTGCGTGCTCTCTCTCTCTCTCTCTCTCTCTCTCTCTCTCTCTCTCTCTCTCTCTCTCTCTCTTTCCTTCCATATGTAGATAGACTGTATTTGTAGGTATTATCTGTCTAACTACCTACCTATCTATCTATCTGTCTGTCTGTCTATATATTTATCTACTGTCTGCCCACATTCTTTTCCTTTTCTTTTCTTTCCCGTCCCTTTGTTTGTTTGATATCCCATCATCAACATGTTTGGTGAAAGTTGATCAAATGATTGTCTGCAGTTGATTTCTGCTTTCTCAGCTCGTGTGCTTCCAGAATTTATCCTTCATAAGGATTAGAGCTCCTTTTGGGGAAGAAATGTAATGCATTTCAAAGAATGCCCTGAGTGTCTCCAGAATTTTGTATTTCTCCCCAACCATTTTTTTCTTATTTTATTTGTCACAAGTAATTTAACCCTATTTTTCTCAGTTTCTTCAACTGGAAAATGAGAGGATTGGACTAAATGTCCAGATTTAGATCCCTAACTTTCTTGAATTTCCATAGAATAAGTATTATGTAACATTCAATGGTCAAGAAAAAAGATTCCATGAAAGAAAGGTACCAGGAGAGAGAGGTAACCATAATTGGAATAGGTTGCCTTAGAAATCCGTGGATTACCATCCATGAAAGAATTCAAGTCAATGAAGAATGACTACTTTGTGGCACTGCTGCTAAGATGATTCTTTTGGGGATGACAAAATTAAAATCCTCCAAGGACTATCCAAAGTCTATAAGTTCAATTTTATTCCTTTGTAATGTTTTAAATATGGATGTCATTAACAATAATTGAAAGAGTGATTTCTTTGGAAAGAATAGCAAATAATTTAGATGGAAGACATTTATTTGCTTTTCATATCTACTGAAGAAGCTTTTGCTTATTTACCATACTGAGCCATGCTGCATATTTTTTTGATGCTAGAGAAAAGAGAAATTGCAACACTTTTAAGTTTATATGGTTTTTTATATCTCTTGACATAATTCTGAGTCTTTCTAGCTCCAAATTGGAGAAAGATTATGCAACATAATTTTTACCGTTTTGGAATAAGTTATCCTCATCCACATTAGAATCCTTACTTCTTCATTTTCCTCCCAGTTCTCAAGATAAATAACATCTGAGTTGCAGTTGTAGCTCTGATACCTGGCCAAGCTGCAAGACTCAAATTCTGAGTTTGCTCATCTATAACACAGAAAAAGTGACATGAAAGTTTATCTCTCCCCCTCATGTAATAAGACACACTCTTTGTGAATAATAAAGCTCTGTTAAAATGGAAATGCTTGTTACTATCACCAAAAAATTCAGGCCTAAGGTAATATGACTTGATACTGTCAATATTCTACAGTGAGAACATATATTGATGTTTTTAATCCCCTCATATCCATGTCAGTAAAAAAATCATCATAATTCTTCCTTTGGCTAAAACAAACTTCTCTTAAATGCCAAAGATAATTAAACTCTTAATTCAGTTAGCACACTAATTAACACTTGGAACACAATTAACAGAACTTGCAGTAATTCTCATTAAGTAAATCTCAGAGCTTAGTACTGTGGGAAATAATAACTGAACTGTAAAATTCCTGTTCTGAGTTAGGTTTGATAAGTCAGTCTTAGAAATAGCTGAAGTTTGGTCTTTCCATATGACCGTTTTCTCTCTTCCTCAATCAATCGGCAAATCTCTGAGAGTAGGTGGCTCCCAGTGGCCTCTAGGCCATTTCAGACCTGAAAGAGAGGTCTCTTTGTAGTATATCTGCCCTTGTTGCTTTGGGCCTAGAAAGTATATGCCCTTTACAAGTTTTTCTGGTCTCTGGTTATTTCCTCTGGTGCCAGATACTGATCTTTTTGATATTTTCACCCTGACTAAATGGAGCATTTGTGCTTTCTTAGATAAAGTTGGACAATCTGTTGTTCAGTTGGGGCAATGAATTTATCCTGCCTTACATCTTTCAAAGACCAAAACCACAATATTAAGTATACTAGGGAAAAGCTTCTTAGTCAGATACATCACCACTTGGGTCCCTCCAATATCAAGATGTTAGTCTTCCCTCAATAGAGGGACATCTCCATTATTTCCAACTTGTTTATGTCAGTAAAATTCCTCTATAAATATTTTGTTGTATATATCACTTTTTTCTCCCTATCTTTAACATCTGTATGGCATATATCTAGCAGAGGGAAGTCCAGGTTAACAGCTCTGGGTGTTTTAGTCAGTTTTTAGCATGATTACATGTGGCTTTTTAGAAAGGCTGGATAAGTTTACAAGTCAACTAAGATTGTTCCTGTCTTTCCACAAATCTACTAACATTCATTATTTATTAAGACTTAATCATCTTGTTGGGGATAGTATGACACTTTGGAGTTGTTTTAATCTGCATTTCCATTATCGCTAATGACTTTCAAACATCTTCCAAGTGGTTAATTATAGTATCTTTTGAGACATGTGTCTTTATATCCTTTGGCCTACTTTTGAGAAAGATATTTTTTGTCCCTCCACTCAGTTTAAAGAAACTGAGCCTCTGTAAGATCACAAAGAGCATCAAGCAAATCTAGGAATCAAAAAAAAAAAGGATTTCTTATCTATGAATTCCATACCATTTTTATTGCACCACATCATTTACTCCTATTCTACTTTTCCTGCAAGAGATAAGAAGGGAGTGAACCCTACATGCCAACAACATCTACATGGGTTAATGCCTTACAAAATATATCCAATTACACAATTTTATACAAATCTACTTCATTTTCTCCCCTGAATTTGCTCTTGTTTTCTTGCTTTAACATTTACCTTGACTGGTTCTCCTACCCTTGATAGCAATCCATTCAAATGAATTTTATTTTTGTTTTAAACATACTTAAAGTAATCCCTTGTATAGTATGTTTTCATGGTCAATTACCTCTCAGCATACTTCACTTCAGACACATACATTATATTGGCCCTTTATGGACTGAACTCCTTAGGGTGCTCATTTAATTTCAGTAGGTTTTACAGATGTAGTCACCCACTTTATTGGTCAATCTGCATAGTTCAGTGGCTCTGTTTAATATGCACTGCTGCATGAGCCATAGACTTTACAAGATCAGCTATGGCATATTTGGGAATTTAGTGATAAACTGTTAGAGCCAAGAGATAAACTTGAAAGATGTCATGTTTTTTGTTGGAACACAGTAATTTCATCTCATATGCTTAATGATATGATTAGATTATGAAGTGTACTCTGTGCTGGCAATGGTTGTTTAAAAGATATTAAACTATTATGCTAATTAGTGATTCATTATCAATGGAATAATCAAAATGGATGAAAATTATCTCCCTAGAGAATGAAATGTTAGAAAGCAAGAAGACAGACATTGAGAACATTCACAAATTGTAGGTCAGTGGCTGAGAAAACACAGAGGCTATGTTTGTAGAAAACTCAAACTGTTGGATGAAGTTCATAATTCAACTAAGATATCCATTTCTACCTACCCATTTTGTCATAACCTGTTTGATATAGATTTTAAATACGGGTAAAGGTTTAAACATGTATGTGTGTACTAAATTAAAAATTTTAAGAACTCATTAAAATGAAACCTGACATCCCCCTCTTTTCAATCACCCTGCTCTACACTTTATCCTATAGTCATACTCCGCAAGTTTTACCTCTACTACATCTCCCTCCAAGTAGAAAGCATCTATTGGAAAGTTGTTGTTGTTTTTAATATGGGTGTGTGCAGACTAATTACCCATTGGTTTCCAAGGAGAGAGTAACAAAAAACACTGACCATATTTTATTATGGTGCAGCCACCAAAGCCATGGGAAAATATGACCAAAGTAATAAAGCGTAATTCATTAACCTGATGGCAGTCTTACACTCCCAATCATTTTTTGTTGCACTGGGAACAATAGATGGGTTTCTGAGAGGTATATTTCTCTAGGGAATCTCTGATTTTACCCTCCTGGCTGTTAGGGAGTAAGTTACAAGTATTCAATGGTCTCTACTAAATAAGGAATTGGCATTGTTGCATGGAATCAGCTCATTAATTGCTCTCCCTGCCTAAGTCTGTCTGTCCTCTCTATCTCTGACCCTGTAGGCAGCTAACAAAGCTCTATTCATCAAATATAGTATTCAACCTTATTGTGCTCAAAAAACTCCAATGACTCATCCACCTTTATTAAATGAAACCAATGGCTCTGTTTCATTTTTGGAAGTCTTCTAAGTTTTTCTCACCTTGCCTTTCTAGCCTTCATATACATTACTCTCCTTGCGTACTCTCTAGTTTGACCAAGGTCATCTGTTTGCTGTTTCCCTAAGGAGGTATTCTATGTTTTCACATTTCTGTATAGTATTTCTGCTAAGCCTGGTTTGCTTTTTCCTGCTACCCATAGAATTCCTAGCATCCTTTGGAAGTCAGGTAAAGTTCCCTCTCTATCAGGGAGACCATCACGGTATGATAAAAATGGTATGAGCCCAGAAAATCAGAAGACCTGGGATCAAATCCTCCTACCCAGGCTTATTCGCTTTGTCTCTTACAGAATGACAGTTAGCAAGTACAAGCAACAGAAACTAAGAATACTTAGCATGGCAAATAAAAGAGTGATAATAATTTGTTCTTCAAATATGGAAGCTATAAAATAAAAATATGTAAATGAAAACATCAAAAAGTAGAAATAACATATAAAGATAAAAATGTGTTGCACTCTGTAAATACATTGTTCCCATGCTTTTATAAACATTTAACAAATTCAAATACTCTTAATAAAAATAAGTATGAATGTATTCTTTCATTTACAGCAAAGGTTCAATGTTTAAGCATATGAATCATTTGATACCATCTGCCCCTCATAGGAAGAACCTCATTTTATGTTATTTCTTATATACCGTTTTTAGAATCTTAAGGAACTTGTATAAAAATGATAAGATCATTTAGCAAAAAGTAGAAACAGCAAAACTTTTCAAGCTTAAAAATATTTCCTTTTTCTTTCTTTCTAACCTTTCATTCATCTAAGTATTAATTTATTAATTTGTTCATCTATTTCTCTTCTGTTTGACTCTCTCTCTCTCTCTCTCTCTCTCTCTCTCTCTCTCTCTCTCTCTTTTTCCCCCCCCACTCCCTCCCTCCCACCTGTTTATTTATTGTGTATACTTATCTCTCTGGCCTTATTTTGCTATTTTTAAATAAATGAAGAGTTTAACTATATGATCTGAGATTTCTTCCTGTTATAAACCCATGATTTCATCATCCTAATTTCCCTAAATATATGAATACTTTCTCAAAAAATACATACTGATACAACTGTATTCTATCTGGGGCATGCAATATGTACAAGAACTGTTTTTTTTTTTTAATTCATTCAAAAATGGGTATAGGTTCATTATGGAGGGGGAATGTTGGCAATTTGGGAGTCAGGAGTAGCTTCGTAGTAGAGTTGACACTTGTGGTGCCTAAGTGTAAAAAGGGATTCAACAGATAATTGAAGGAGTGGGAAATGTCGCACACTGCTTTTTCCCCTGGGGTCAGAGGATTACGTCACTCAAAAGTTATGTGTGTTTATAGGAGAACTTGAAAAAACTGAGAAACTTGGCAAAGGGAGGTCCCAATGGGCAGAGTGGAATGCTGTGTATTCTTAACCCTGTCTCTGAAAAACCCCATCTCCCTTCAAATTTCAGTTCTAGTTCTCCTTCCTAGAAGGAATCCTGCTACCGCTACACCCAAATTACTTTGTATCTAAATGTTTTGTATTTTATATGTACTTCTCTGTTCATGTTCTTTTACCTCAGAAGCATATAAGCTTATTTTTCAATTTTATTTTACATTCATTTTTAAAAGTTTGATTCCCAGATTCTCTCTCCCTCTGTCCCACCCCTCTCCTACCAATTAAGAAGGCAAGAAATATATCAGTTATATATATATATATATATATATATATATATATATATATATATATATATATATATATATATATGTGAAATCATGTAAAACATTTTCTTATTAGTCCTGTTGCAGAAAAACAAGGAAAATAAAGTAAATGGAAAATAAGTTATGCTTTAATCTGCACACAAATTCCAACAATTCGATAGCATTTTTCATCATAAATCCTTCAAGATTGTTTGATCATTGTACTGATCAGAATACCAAGTAATCCACAGTTCGACGTTGTACAGTATTATTGTTGCTGTCTACAACATTTTCCTAGTTCTTCCTTTTGCATGAGTTCTGATACATCTTCCCAGGTATGTACGAAATTCTCATCATCATCTTTTCTTATAGCACAGTAGTAGTACATCACAAACATATACCATCACTTGTTCAACAGTTCCCCAATTAAAAGACATCAACACAGTTTCTAAGAATACAAGGCATGGTTGGTGTCCTTTTACAATCTTTCTATTCTTGGTATCTACTGCAGTACCTGGACCAAAATAGGCAGTTAGTAAATACTTATAGTATACTTGATTGAAATCTGGAAGGGACTTTGTAGTAGTTGTTGTTGTGCCATCATTTCAGTTTGTCCTACTCTTTAGGACACCATTTGAGATTTCTTTGGCAAAGATATTGGAGTGATTAACCGTTTACTTCTCCAGATCATTTTTAAGTGAGGAAACTAAGGCAAACAGGATTAAGTGACTTGCTCAGGGTCCCATAGATAATAAGTATGTGAAGGCAGATTTGAACTCCGGTCTTCCTGAATGCCTGCCTGCCACTCTATCCATGGCACCACCTAGGTTCCCTGGAAGAGAAGTTAGAGGTCATCTTATCCAAATCTCCCATTTTATAGATGAGAAAATTAATGCCTTGAGAGGTTCAGTCACGTGATGAAGATTAAAACATATGGTTTGTAGGCATGTGTCTACATAAAAATTCAAAAGTTATAGTGTATAGAATCTATAAATCCCGTATTCTGTGAAATGAATCTGACTCACAGGGATTGAACACCCAATTTGGGTATAATTAGTGGCAAAGGAGCTTATCACATCGAGGGCTTTAAAATATGTAAATGTGTCTAGAGCCAAAGAGTAGAACATTTCAGAATTGTTGGCCTTGCATAAATGCAGGTGGAAATATCTTTTCACTTTGAAGAGCTTGTATTTTCAAATCTGTGAATCATTTGTCAGCAAATCTTAACTACATGGTTGTCAAATTGTGAAAAGAAATCCCAAGAATGAGACTACTTTTAAATGGTTTCTAGATGGAAAACCCTATGTTTTGTGTGGGAGACACAAACATAAAAGGAAAATAACTCTGCTCTCAAGAATTTTGCCTTCTAATAAGGAATGCATGTGCCTCTACCTACCTACCTACCTACCTACCTGTATGTAAACATGATTACACACATACATATGCATATATGTGTGTATGTATGCATGTGTATGTATATGCATCTATATGCACATATATGTATATACACATGCACACACAACCTATAACATTTAATCAGCATTTGGTGAGTTAGGCTCTATTCTTGGTCTTAGGGATCAAATACTAAAAAACATAGAATAAAACAAACAAATAAAAAAATATATGCTGTGCACAAAGAATGAATATTATTCCAGGGCAATTAAGCTGTTGTACAGGTAAGATGAGGCATTTGTAGTATTAAGGAAAAAAGATTCACTTCTAGGGAGAATTCCAAAGACTTCTTATAAGAGATGGTATGAAATCTGAGTCTTGAAGGAAAGGAGGCATTGTTATAGTTGGAATTGAGGAGAGCATCCAAAGGTAAAGCTTAGTTTGTTCGAAAGAACCAGGGCAGGAGAAGGAATTGTGTATGAAGGAAACTTCAACTGGACCTCTTTGACTTCAGTGTGGAGTGAGTGGGAAAGATAATGGGAAAGAAGTCTATAAGATAACTTCAAGCCAAGTTATGATTAGCTTTAAATGTAAAATGGAAATAACCTAAAAACTGAATACTGATGACATTTTACTAATTAATCCTCATAATATTTCTTTATTGATATTCATTTATGAATTGACTGTATGTCCGCACACAATGGGACCCAGGAAAATGCATCTCTCATTGTGTGTTTAATTGATGTAATAAAAATTATGCTATAGAAAAAGGAAAACAAATATTGCTGTTATTTTAAAAATAATTTTGTTGTTGTTCAGTTGGTTTACTCATGTCGGTGACTCCATTTCTGATTTTCTTAGTAAAGATACTAAAGTGATTTGTCATTTCATTCCCCACCTCACTTTAGAGTTCAGAAAACTAGATCAAACAGGGTTAAGTGACTTGCCCAGGATCACACAGATAATAAATGTCTCAGGTCAGATTTGAACTCAGGATAATAAGTCATCCTGATTCCATGCCCAGTGCTCTAATCCAGCTATTTAATCTATCCACTGCACCACCAGGAGAGATGTGGGTTCATATTATGTCTCTCCCTTTTCCTAGACTGTTAGTTTTGTGAGGATAGGCAAGTTAATAATACTTTGAGTAGTTTTCCTTATCTGAAAAATAAGCTCATAAGTAGAATTGAATCAAATAGTTGTGTTTGGTGTGAAAATTTATAACTGATACAAAGTTCTTCCTAAATCTTCGCACCCATTGTAAGTATCAGCTATGCTTCTTGCATGACAATCATCATCATATGTATTTTTTTCCTTTGCATAAAAAGAAGTTCTAATAAAAATGATCCTGGGACAAGTTACTAAACAATTATTATTCCTTTGTATTAAAATTTTCTATTGGATACTGCATATTTCAATAACATAATTGGTTTTTTTTCTAAGTAAATAAAAGTATTAGACTCTAAGTACAGGTAAGTGCATCTAATTTTATGGTTGTTATTAATATGTGTTTTGCCTTGCGTTGGTTATTTTAAGCTCATAATGTAATCATTCACTACAATGTAACCTTCTTGAGTACAAGTACTTTCTTCTTTTTGCCACTTTTACCATAATATAGCATAGTTCTTGGCACAAAGGAAGTATTTAATAAGTGCTATTTTTAAAGACAATGTTTTACTTTTCAATAATAGATTTTGGCAGACTGCAAGATCCTATAACATCATGATAGTATAATCCTCTAAATATGTTAGACAGTTAAATGGGATTAAAGACTTGATATCAATTGAATAACGTTCACAAATTTTTTCCATCAATGATCTGTTTCAGTTAAAGCCACTTGATCACAATGTGTCTTACTGAGCGCCAAGAGTACTTGTGGTTTGTAATTAGATAGGCAAAAGTATTTTAACTGATATCCCTTATTAAAAAGTAACGCTTGCTAGCAGAAGGATTTTTTGAGTCCTCTCTGGATGTTCCTCCCCACCCCCATCCCTTGGTGGGTGAAATTGTTTTTAAAATTTATTTTTTTAGTTAGTTTTCAACATTTACTTCCACAAGATTTTGACTTCCACATCAATCCCCTCCACTAACCCCAAAATATTATGCATTCCAATTATACTTTCCCCCAGTCTGTCCTTTCTTCTATCACAGCTCTCTCTTCTCTCATCACCCTCCTGTCCATTTTCTGGGAAGGGGAAGAAATATTTCTATACCCCATTGTCTGTATAGCTTATTTTCCATTTGCATGTAAAAACAATCTTTAACATTCATCTTTAAAACCTTGAGTTCCAACTTCTCTCACTTTTTCCCTCCCCACTCATCACCAC
The DNA here is from genome assembly GCA_028658325.1 of Potorous gilbertii. NCBI lineage: Eukaryota > Metazoa > Chordata > Mammalia > Diprotodontia > Potoroidae > Potorous > Potorous gilbertii. Next base: position 474,435,487 of record CM053769.1, on the reverse strand, counting down.
TGAGAAGACAAGCAATTCAGTATAGGTTATACATGTGTTGTTATTCAAAACACCTCCAAAACAGTCATGACGTGAAAGACTGTATTTCCCTCCATTTTATCCCTTCCCCCATTTATTCTACTTTTGTTCCTGACCTGTCTCTCCTCAAAAGTGCTTATCCTTAATTAGTCATTTCTCCCATTTGTCGTATCCTCCATCATCCCGATAATCCTCACATCCCCTTCCTCCCTACTTTCCTCTGGAGAAAGATATATTTTCACGCCAAATTGAGTAGGCCTGTTATTCCTTCCTTAAGTCAAATTTGATGAGAGTAAAGTTGGGTCTGACTTCCCCCCTTTTCCATTTCATTAAAAAAAAGGTTTGTTTTTTTCTTGCCTCATTTACATGAAATATAATTTGCTCCATTCTATTTCTTCCTTTCTCCTTTTCCCAATATAGTCCTCTCTCACTCCTTAATCTCATTTTTAGATATCATTCCTTCATATTCAAGTCACCTTGTGCCCCCTGTCTCTATGTATATAATCCCTCCAACTACCCTAATACTGAGAAAAGTCTCAAGAGTTCCAAATATTATCTTTCTAATTAGGAATGTAAACAGTTCAACTTTAGTAAGTTTATTATGAATTGTGTTTCTTGTTTACCTTTTCATGCTTCTCTTGTGTTTGAAGATCAAATTTTCTATTCATCTTTGATCTTTTCCTCAAGAATCCTTGAAAGTACTCTATTTCATTCAATCAACATTTTATTATATGATATTCAATTTTGCTGGATAGTTGATTCTTGGTTTCAATCCTAGCTCTTTTGATGGAATATCATATTCCAAGATCTCTGATCTCTTAATTTAGAAGCTAATATGTCTTGTGTTATCATGATTGTGTTTCCACAATACTTGAATTGTTTCTTTCTGGCTGCTTGCAATATTTTCTCCTTGACCTGAGAGCTCTGGAACTTTGCTGCACTATTCCTAAGAGTTTGCATTCTTTTGATCTCTTTCAGGAGATGTTCGGTGGATTCTTTCAGTATCTATTTTACCCTGTAGTTTGAGAGTATCAGGGGAATTTTCCTTGATAATTTCTTGAAACTTGATGTCTAGGCTCTTTTTTGATCTTGGCTTTCAGCTAGTCCAATCATTTTTAAATTGTCTTTCCTAGATTTCTTTTCCAGGTTATTTTTTTTCCAATGAGACATTTCTGCTAGTTTTTCATTCCTTTTGTTTAATAATTTATATCTTTCTCATGAAGTCATTAGTTTCCATCAGTTCCATTCTAATCATCATGGAATTATTTTCTTCAGTGAGTTTTTGACTCGTTTTTCCACCTGACCAATTCTGCATTTTTAAGGTATTCTTCTCCTCATTGGCTTTCTAGATATCTTTTACCATTTGGATTAGTCTATTTTTTTAAGAGCTTATTTTCTTCAACATTTTTTATGTCCTTTTTAGCAAGCAGTTGACTCAGTTTTCATGATTTTCTTACATCACTCCCATTGATTTTTCCCAACTTTTGCTCTACTCTTACTTCATTTCTAAAATCCTTTTTGAGCTATTCCCCAGTCTGATACCAATTCATAGTTGTCTTGGAGGCTTTAAATGTAGGAGATTTGACTTTGTTATGTTTTTTTTCATTTGTATATTTTGGTCTTCCTTGTCACCAATGTAAGATTCTATAGACTGATCCCTTTTCTGTATTATGTTCATTTCCCCAGTCATTTACTAGACTTTTCAAGTCTTTGTCAAGGTAGTTCTCTGCTTCCAGTGGAAGTGGAGGAGTGTACTGCTAGCTGTTTAAATCCCCTCACAATATGTGAGCCTAGAGTTCCAAAAACAGCTAAACAGCTGTTGCCACCACCCCTGCCTCTGCTGCTGCTAACATGGATTCCTCTGATCCCTCTGACACCTTGGGGCTGGGGATGGACAATCCACTCTCTCACACAGGTCTGCCAGGTTATTTTCCATTGACCTTCCAATTTGTCCTTGGTGCTTTGGTATCTTAAAGTCTAGAAACTACCACAGGTTCCAGAGATTCAGTCCCCCTTAGGCCTCCTCAGGTATTGTGCATACTGACTCAATTCATGCTGTCCCAATCCTCTTCTCCTAGCATGGCATGATAGAAGTTTTCCATTGTCCTTCCAGGCTGTTTTGGGCTGGATATTTGCCTCACTCCATCATTTTGTGGGTTCTGTAGCTCCAGAATTTGTTTACAGTCATTTTATAGGTATTTGGCTGAGTTTGGGGGAGAACTGTACCAAGTCCCTACTTTTACTCCATCTTCTTCCAAAGTGATAGATAGTATTTTAAATCTTTTAATAAAGAGGGTGGTGAAAGAGATGGTGCACTTTCCCCAAATAGTTCTACTCTCTGAATCAAATTCTTCTTTTTGATGTAGGATCTATCTGAGACTGGGGCAATGGAGCAGAAGGTGATATATTTCTGGAGAGAATTCTCAAGTAGTCTCCTGATTCCTCAGAGTACTCTTCTTCCTGAGGTTTAATATGTTAGTATAACAAAATGCATCTCTGTCAGGTCCTGAGGGTGTTATAGGTTTTGCCTAATGACTTACTGTGCTGGGCTTTCCAGTGACAGAATGAGAGTTTGGCTTGGTGTTTAACCTTTCTCTGCAGAACAGGAGTTGTTTAGGCAGATTCAGAGACACTCAGTGAGAGAAATGAAGAAAAAATAACATGTTTGATTAGGGCAGAGAAAAAGAAACTGGAGCCAGAATCACAAAATTGGAGATTCCGAAGTCTTGAGTAGCCATCAAAGCCCCAGATTTGTGGATCTGACTCATAACCTAAAGTGAAGACCATGGTAGTATACCTGATAAGCGATCATATATTCTTACCTTAAACCTCTGCAAGGAGAGGCCAGTGCCTGCAAGGAATATACAAAGATGCCATTTATGTGAAACTAATCAAAGAATGAAGTGATCAAGAGAGATATCAGGGGATTGACAGTGAAACGTGCCATATGTGACTTATATTGTTAGTATTTGAAAGATTTTTGAGTGTGAAATCATAGGTACACTGTTTAATATGATCAAACATTGCTTTAATTCATTTAACTCGACTCCTTCAGTGGTAACAGGAGGTTTCAGCGTATTTTGTAAGGGAGCCATTGAGGTATGATGGCAATGGCAAAAAGAAGCACATAACAAAATATTAAATATAAAAATACAAAAAAAGGTGATGATTCTAAAATACATGAACTAGAGCATTAGTGTGTAATTCAATATTCCAGATATTTTTCTCCTTTAGTAATATTCATTTATTTCATTTTGTTTCCTAAGCCTCATTCTTATTTACATTTCTATGCATAACCTGAAGTCTGTCACTCTATCTTTCTTCCATTGTGAACTTTTGTATTAATCTTAGATAACAGATTTGGAGCTGAAGCAGGTTTAGGGAGTCATCTAGTCCAAAGTATTCTTAAGAGAACTGAGGAAATTAAAACCCTTACAGGTCAAATTAGTCACCACAACCTACCTAATCTCTTTTTTGGTACCACTTAACAGCTAACCAAATTTTCCTCCTTCTCCTCCTTCTCCTCATCATCAGCAGTAGTAGCAGTTAGCAGCAGCAGTAATAATTTATAGAGTGCTTATTTTATGCCTGGGATTATGCTAAGAATTTTATAATTAATGTCTCCTTTCATTCTCAAAATATTGGAAAGAAAAGGCTATTATTATACTCTTTCTAATAAGAAACCTGAGGTAAATAGACTGTGACTTGCTCTAGGTCACATAGCTAGTAGTTGTTTAAGTCAAAATTTAAACTCATTTATCCATAACTATGCATATATATCCACAATAGAAGATAAATCTCTTGAAAGAAAAGAATCTTTTTTTTTAACATTTGCATCTCCAGTGCCTAGCTAAGCACTTTGCAAATAGTAAGCACTTAAGCAATGTTCATTAATTGGTTGATTGGTTCCATGTTACACAGCTAATGAGTGTTAGACCTAGGACTCATATCAAAATTCTCCAAGTCCAGTTCTAGTATTCTTTCCATTATATCAAATTGTTTCCCCTTTGTTTACATAAATAGTCATAAATATCACACCAGTTGCTTTTTCATGAGTTGCCAACTTGTTGAGTTGATTTTCATGCTATGATGAGTCATCAAATAACATTTATGCAGCAACGCATACCTATCAAATTGGACCAAAAGCACACATCAAATTGTCCTCCAAGTGTTTGCATTGTATTGGTGAAGTCTTGTATACATTTATAAATATAAAATATTTTTTTAAGTCACTAATTGCTGTGAAAACAGGAATCGTCTCCTATAAGAGGCAGTGTTTGAGCTGAGTTTTAAGTGAAAGCAGATCATAAAAGGCAGAGAGAAAGAGAGAATAAATTCAAAGCATTGAAATGCAAAATCACAGATTGGAGATCAGGAGATGGGATGTCCCACATGAGGGAGAAAAAGAAGTTATCTTGGCTAGATCTTAGAAGTAAGTGAGAATGAAATATAGAGTAAACCTGGAAAGTTCTAGTCAGTTTGGGAAAAGTTTTAAATGCCAAACAGATGACTTTGTATTTGATCCAAGAGAGGACCAGTGATATTTATTTAGCATTTATATTCTCACTTTAACAATTATGTGGAGAGGGAATGGAGGTGCTTCAAAGCTCAGAATCTGTTTCCATATTTGTAAAGTTGAAATAGTAAAATTTAGATTACTGTTCTCTCAGGGTCATTTTGATGCTCAACTGACATGTTTGTTAAGTAATTTGCAAACACTAGAATTATATTTAAATATGATCATGAGGTTAGAGCTGGAAGCAACAACTCAGTCCAACTTCCAATTTATGCAAATGAATTAACTGAGGCACAAAGAAGTTAATAACTCCCTTGGGGGCATGTGTCTGAGGTGAGATTATAAGGGGGATCTTCCTGACTATAGTGTAATGTGTTGCAAGAAGAAGGAAAGGAGAAGGGTTTAGTGGAAATTCTGTCTAACTGGAAACTATGAAACATGGAATACCATTGCAGACCCTTGCTAGCTATTTAACCTTAGGGAATTCACTTACCTCCTCAGAACCTCAGTTACCTCCTTTGTAATATGAGCCAAAAACTAGTTATACTTGCTTCCTCATGGTATCGTAGTTAGGAGGGCACTTTGTGGTTACTAATGAATTTCACTAACTTCAGTTTTCAATCTATAACTTTCACATATTACAAGCAAATGCTAATTTTATTGCAACCCACATTTCGCATCTTCCTGTAAGCTACCTTTAAGCATGGTTAATGCTCACAGTAATCATTGTGCTGTCCCCATTCTTCCCTCAAGGGCTGTTGCAGGACATCATGAATCTGCTTTGTAGGTATCTTAGCCTTACCCAATTCCCTTTCATGCCATCAATCAGGGAATACTAGCAGAATGAATCTGATCTTGAATAGACATTAAATCTGACACTCTTGTTGAATCTGATTGATCTTACAAGATTTCAGGTGCTCATGGGACACTGAGTGATTACTCTAGTTGTCCATATTTGTGAGACAATTTCCAAGGGGAAGCGTCTTTTCCTTAGGGTAAGAGGGGGATCTCCTTCAGAAGACTTTGAAAACAAGCTATTGCTTTAAACTGATAGAAATAAATTTCTTTGGTTGAAAGTTATGTTGACTCAGTTATCTGTTATTCCTAGTCCTTGCATATCAAACAATTTTGCAGGGAAGGACACACTAAGCCAGAGTCACCTGTTCTTTGTCACCTACCGCTACCTGCAAATTGTCCTATTCCTGCTAGCTTTGAGATGGAATGACCCAAACTCTTGCTGAAGTAGATTTCTCTGGATTATCATAGTTACCTGTAAAAGCTCTCCCTGATTTAAAGCCCTTGCTGATTTTCACTGATTAGCCTGTCAATATATCACTTCCATAACATACTTATAATGAAATCTTTTTTAATTTCTTTGTCCTGAGATTTACCTTGTTAATCAGGGTGGAAGTCGAAAATTAATAATTTTATTCTGAACACATGCACATCTCAAAGTTCCTTCTCAAGAAAGTTTGATGCCAGGGAGAAAAATATTCCAAATAATGAGGAAGTTTGGGGTGCTGCATATTCAGAAAGACATGGATAAACTCTAGAATCTCAGCAGAACAAGGATAGTGAAGCACTTTGAGACAATACAATAAAATGATTGATTACAGAAGCTGGTAGATGTAGGCCAAAGAAAAGACATTTTTGAATGGAAGGAAATGATTCCAGTCTTCAGTGATCTTCTTCAGTTTTTTCTCCTTGTCTAAGAGGGCAAAGCAAGGAAAAATGACTGAAAGACAAACAGCCAATATTACGTTCTACTTCAGGCAAAACTCACACAAGGATAACTATCCAAAAAAGGAAATGGCCTGCCTTGGGAAGAGAGTTTCCCTTTGCTAGAAGGCTTCAAGGAAAAGGTGTATGGCTACTTTTCATTTATACTACCACCAGACTTACTTTTCAAACACAGGTTGTAGCAGTTACAAACTGTCATGACTTTGTACTTAGAAATGTAGAGATTCTGTGTTGTTATGACTTTATTACTGGTTCTGAGAAAGAGTTGAATAATGAAGAGGAAGACTCATCATGTGAGGTTCTTTAATTTCTCTGAATCAGCTCTTTTTGACAACCAATTCTCTGAAGTTCAAAATATGCTGACAATTTAATAGAAACACAAAATGTCTCTGTATTTTGGCCTCAGTCTTCTTATCTGTAGAGTGAGTGTGTGGGAATAGATGACTTATAAGACCCTTCTAGCTCAATGCCTATTAACTTTCTCACATTTCACCTATTTGATGTGTAATACTAGCCAATCTGTATTATTAAAAATTTCATGGGATTATGGTAGCATATTTTCAGGTGAGAAAATGTGGGAGGGAGTAGATTTTTAACTTCCTAAGTAGTATCTCTAAGCAGCCAACATTAACTAGCACCTAGGACTTTCAAGGTTTTAGCTTCACTCTCCTGGCTAGGTAATGACTCAACTTGATACTTCCTTCTGTATCACCCTGGGTGGTAAACTCCTGAGCACAATTTCTGTTTTCCCCTTTTGTCCAAGTAGCCTATCATTTTGAGAAGGAAAACAGAATGTATTAATACAAAGAGTGAATGGCAGGAAGTCACTTATTCAAGGTGATAATTAAAACTGCAAAACGGGATTTGCCATTACCAGAGTATTTTTCTATTGAGAACACAAGGACAGGAGCTGTTTTTACCAAAACTCCTGAGGTTAGCAAATAGCTTGAATGACTGACTGTTATTCACAGTGCCCTGAGATCTAGTAGATATTTTATCCATTGGAAATGAATGAGGGGTGTGTGTGTGTGTGTGTGTGTGTGTGTGTGTGTGTGTGTGTATATGTGTGTGGATATATATCTAACTATCCTAAGTGGAAGAACGGAATCCAACTCTCTATCTGCAACCCCCATCCCTAACACACACGTCTTCCTATTATCATAATCCGCAAGGAGTATATTGATCAGAATATCCTCATGGATTTGTAGTTTTCCTAGTTTAGGAAAAAAATAGAAAGTAACATGAGAACAACCTCTGAAGGAGGGTTAATATTTCATCTGAGTGTTGGTGGATTGTGGGGGACATGAGGAAAGAGAAAGACAGAAGGGTCGAAATGTGATGGTTTGGGTGGCATCCTTGTGACCACAGAAGGCAGTAATAAGTAAAACTCAGGGCTTTGAAAGGTAACTTCCACATAAAGAAGGAGGGTGTATTACTTAGTGGGGAAAGGTTGTCAGGCATACATTCCAATAGCATGAATACTGAGATAAAACCAGAGAGGAGGAAAACCAGGAAAATTACTTTCCTGTCAATAATTACTGGTAATATTTGTTTGTTTATTTAAGATTACTACATTTGAAAGGTGTTCATATTAATTTTATGTACATCTACATAATCAGATAATAAGGTATTCTCCATTCCTTAATAGACATCATGTAAACCCCATTAATGTGACACTTTCTTGTAGGAACGCTTTCACATCTTTTGTTATTAAGTTGACTAGGCAGTGAGTCACAAGGGTTGTGATGACTTTTGTTTGTGAGAAGTGTACATATACTCTGAATTGATATTTTGTTTTAGGGGCTCACTTATGAGAAGAACCACTTGATTGCCTGGTTGGGATTCTGAGTAGCCATATGTTCAGAAGCCTCTGACTGCTCAAACATGAAGGGTCTCACCATCTAGTAGTGTATGTAAAGTGTATAACAATATCCTTTTACTCTGATGGGTAGAGCTCTGTCTCTTGATCTTTATGTTAATTTATCTGCTTGTATTCTTTCTGAATTTCAGGGTACTGACTTTTCCTCAAAATCAGTGAATGTAATTAAAGGAGACTTTTGACTCCTTAAAAGTTACTTTCCTTTAAGAAATGCAAATCCAAGAACCTGTGCTAGCAGATCATCCTATATATGCTAGAGTGCTTGCTGTTAAATGGATCCTGCCTTTTAGTTGTCTAGTGTTCTCTGTGACAAAAGAGTATAGGGGAGCATTAGAAGTCACTCAATAAAGCGGGGAGTTTCTTTCAATAGCAATGGAAGGTAAAACCCCAGTCCAGTATTTGAGAATTCAGCTTTCTTAACTGAGAGTATGAACATGTTAATTTTTTTTGCTTTTTCATAAATGTATTTATTTATTTTGAGTGTTCCACAATCACTACTATACAACCTAGACTTTTTTCTTTCCCTCCCTTCCCTCTCCCACTTCTCCTATCCCTCCTCAAGATGACATACAATTTTATATAGGTTCTACACATACATTCCTATTATATATATTCACCATAGTCATGTTGTAGAGAAGAATAAAAATAAATGGGAAAAATCAAACAAATCAAAACACAATACAAATGAAAATAATCTGCTACAATCTGCGATTCTTTCCATAGTTCTTTCACTGTATGTGGGAGGCATTTTGCCTTAAAAGACTGTTGGGAATTTTTTAAGTCCTCGCATTGCAACGAAGTTCTAAGTCTACCAGAAAAAATCCACACACACTGTGGTTGTTGCTTCATACAAAATTCTCCTGGTTCTGCTCCTTTAGCTCAGCATGTCTTCATATAAATCTTTCCAGGACTCTCTGAAGTCTTCTTGTTCATCATTTCTTATAGCACAATAGTATTCCATTACATTCATATACCATAATTTATTCAGCCATTCCCCAACTGATGGGAAGTCCCTTGATTTCCAGTTTTTGGTCACCACAAAGAGTACTACTATAAATATTTTTGCACATGTGGCATCCTTTCCCATTTTTATGATCTCTTGGGGATACAGTCCCACAGGCAGGACTGTTGGATCAAAGGGTATGCTCAGTTTTGTAGCCCTTTGGGCATAGTTTCAAATTGCTCTCCAAAAGGGTTGGATCAGCTCACAACTCCACCAACAATGAATTAGTGTTCTCACCCTCCCACATCTTATCCAACATGTATCATCTTCCTGTTCTGTCATGTTAGCTAATCTGAAATCTGTGATGTGATGTTTCAGAGTTGTTTTGATTTGCATATCTCTAATAAATAGTGATTTAGAAAATTTTTTGATATGAGTGTAGATATCTTTAATTTTTTTCCTCTGAAAACTGTCTATTCATATCCTTTGATCATTTATCAAATGAGAAATGACTTGTATTTTTGTACATTTGACTCAGTTCTCTCTATATTTTAGAAATGAGGCCTTAATCACAGACACGAGTTGAAATATTATTTCCCCATTTTCTGTTTCTCTCCTAATCTTGGTTGCATTGAATTTGGATGTGAAAAAAACTTCTCAGTTTAATGTAATCAAAATTATCCATTTTGGACTTCATAATGCTTTCTCTCTCTTCTTCACTCAAAAATTCTTCCCTTCCCATAAATCTGATAAATACACTATTTCTTGTTCCACTAATTTGTTTGCAGTATTGCTCTTTACACTCAGATTTATGTACCCATTTGGACTTTATTCTGGTATATGATGACAGGCATTTGTCTATGCATAGTTTTTGCCACATTTTTATCCTGTTTTCCAAGCAATGTTTATCGAACCTTGAACTGGGGTCCTTGGAGTTATCAAACAGTGGATTGCTATATTCATTGCCTACTGTGTCTTGAGTACCTAGTCAATTCTACTTCTCTACCCTTCTGTTTCCTAGTCAATAGTTTTGATAATTGCTGCTTTATAATACAATTTGAGATCTGATAGAGTGAGGCCATCTTCCCTAGAAATTCTTTTCATTAGTAGCTTTACTGTTCTGGAACTTTTGTTCTTCCAGAAGAATTTTGATACTATTTTTTCCAGCTCTAGAAAATAATTATCTGATAGTTTGATTGATATTGTATTAAACAAGCAAATTAATTTGGATAGAATTGTCATTTTTATTATATTGGCTTAGATTTACCCAAGAGCAACTGATGTTTTTCCACTTATTTAGATCTGACTTTATTTGTGCGAAAAGTGTCTCATAATTGTGTTCGTATATTGGATTTTTTTTGGCATGTAGACTCTCAAATATTTTATAGTGTCTACCCTAACTTTAAATGGAATTTCTCCTTCTGTCTCTTACTGTTGAACTTTATTCCTAATATAGAGAAATGCAGAAAATTTGTGCCGGTTTATTTTGTAACCTGGAACATTGCCAAAGTTGTTTATTATTTCAAGTAGTTTCTTACTTGAATCTCTTGGATTCTCTATGTCTATCATCATATCAACTGCAAAGAGTGATAACTTAGTTTCTTCTTTGCCTATAATAATTGGTCCAATTTCTTTATCTTGTCTAATTGCTATAGCTAGCATTTCTAGTACCATATTGAATAATAGTAGTGATAATTTTGATCCCTGTTTCAGTCCTTATCTTATTAGAAATGCATCTAGCTTATCTCCATTGCATATAATGCTTGCTGAAAGTTTTAGGTAGATACTGCTTATTATTTTCTGGAAAATTCACTTTTTCCTTTGCTTTCCAGTGCTTTTAATAGGAATATTGTGTTATAATTTCTCAAAAGCTTTTTCTGCATCTGTTGACATAATGATGTTGGTTTTGTTAGGGTTGTTGTTGAATGATCAAAAATACTAATAGTTTTCCTAATATTGAACCACCCCTCCATTCCTGGTATGAATCCTACCTGATCAAATGTGTTATTCTCTTGATAAGTTGCTGTATTCTTTTTGCTGAAATCTTATCTAAAGTTTTTGCATCTATATTCATTAGACATATTGGTCTATAAAATTTTTCTCTGTTTTGTCTCTTCCTGGTTTAGGTATCAAATTCATATCTGTATCAAAAAAGAATTTGGGAGGCCTCCTTCTTCCTCATTTTTCCAAATAGTCTATATACTACTGTAATTAGCTGTTCTTTAAATGTTTGATAAGCTTCACTTGTAAATCCATCTGGCCCTGGAAAAAACCTTTTTTCCTAGGGAGTTCGTTGATCACTTCTTGAATTTCTTTTCTGAGATGGAGTTAAGTATTCAACTGCCTCTTCTCTTAATATATGCAATTTATATTTTTTAAAATACTCATCCATCTCATTTAGATTGTCGAATTTATGGGCATAAATTTGGACCAAGAAATTTCTAATTATTGTTTTAATTTCCTCCTCATTGGAAGTGAATTTTCCCATTTCATTTTTGATATTGGTGATTTGGTTTTCTTGTATCTTTTTTTAAATCAAATTGACCAAAGCTTTATCATTTTTATTAGTTTTTTTCATAAAACCAAATATTAGTTTTATTTATTAGTTCAATAATTTTCTTAATTTCAATTTTTGTAATCTTTTCTTTGGTTTTCAGTATTTCTAATTTGGTATTTGCTTGAGGATTTTCAGTTTGTTCTTTTTTGAGGTTTTTCAGTTGCATGCCCAATTTACTGACCTCCTCTTTCTCTATTTTATTCATGTAGGCATTCAAAGATATAAACCTTCCCCTAAAAACTGCAGTTTCCCCTAAGATTTAGTAGGTTGCCTCATTATTTTCATTCTCCTGTATGAAGTTGTTGATTGGTTCTATGATTTGTTGTTTAATTCACTTCTTCTTTAGGCTTAGATTATTTAGTTTCCAAATAATTTTCAGTCTATCTTTCCATGGCCTTTTATTATATATGATTTTTATTGCATTATATATGATCTGAGAATGTTGCATTAACTATCTCTGCCTTTCTGCACTGGTTTGTGATGATTTTATGCCCTAGTACATAGTCAATTTTTGTATATGTGCCATGTACTTCTGAGAAAAAGATACTTTCCTTTCTATCCCCAATCAATTTTCTCTAGAGACCTATCATACTACCTTATTCAGAGTTTTATGCACCTCCCTTACTTCTTTCTTGTTTATTTTAAGGTTAGATTTATCACGTTTAGAGATGGGGAGGTTGAGGTCCCCCATTAGCATAGTTTTTGGGTCTATTTCTTCCTGTAACTCCATTAATTTCTCCTCTATGAATCTGGATGCTACACCACTTGGAGAGTATATGTGTATGAATGAAATTGCTTCATTTTCTATGGTGCCCTTTATCAGGATACGGTTTCCTCTTATCTCTTTTGATTAGTTCTATTACTGCTTTTACTTTATCTGAGATTAGGATTGTAACCCCTCCTTTTCTTACATCAGCTAAAGCACAATATATTGTGCTCCAAACTTTTAGCTTTACCCTATGTGTATTACCTCACTTCAAACATGTTTCTTGTAAACAACATATTGTTGGATTATAGCTTTTAATCCATTCTGCCTTATGACTCCATTTTATAGGAAAATTCATCCCATTCATATTCACAGTTATTACTATCTGTGTCTTTCCCACCATCCTCTTTCCTATCATTTGTGCTTTAAGTTCCCCCCTCTCCCTTCTCCTCCACAGTAGAGTTTTAATTTTTGACCACTATCTCCTGCAGTCTTCCCTTCCTTCTTTCTGCCCCCCTCCCTTTTACTACCCATTACCCTTAGTACTTCTTCCCTCCCTTTCAGCCTTCCTTCTCCTTTCTCCCTTTTTCTCCTACTGCCTATAGAGCTAGTTAGATTTATATACTTAATTAAATTTGTTGTTCCCTCCTTGAATCAAATCAGATAAGAACACCTCTCAAACAATGTTCATCTCCCTCCCCTCTTTCCCTCTACTGTAATATAATTTTGCACTTCTTCCTCTGATATAATTTACCATTTCTTCTTCCTCCTTTTCACATCTCCTGTTACAGTCCCTTTGCATGCTTGAATCACATTTTTATCATTTTATTTTATACCCATTCCCTCTATCTATGTATATCCCTTTTATATTTCATAATAGATATACAATTGTCAAGATTAACAAGTATCATCTTCTCTTATAAGGAGGTAAAAACTTTGCCCAAATTTAGTGGCAAGTTTTCTTTTCTCCTGTTTACCTTTTTATGCTTCTCTTAAGATCTGCATTTGAAGTTCAAATTGTCTATTGAGTTCTGATCTTTTTATCAGGAAGTTCTGGAAATCATTTATTTGATTGAATATCCATCTCCTTGCCTGAAAAGTTATTCTAAACTTTGCTGGGTAATTGATCCTTGGTTGTAGTCCCAGCTTCTTTGCCTTGAGGAATATCATATTCTAATTCCTTCAGTCTTTAATTTAGAAGCTGCAAGGTACTGTATAATTCTGACTGTAGCTCCTCAATATTTGAATGGTATCTTTTCAGCTGCCTGTCACATTTTCTTCTTCACTTGATAGTTCTGGAATTTGGCAACAATAATTCTTGATCTTTTGAGTTTGGCATCCCATTAGGGAGGTGAACGGCAGATTCTTTCGATGAATATTTTGCCCTCTGGATCCAGTACATCTGGGCAGCTTTGCTTTATTTTTAAAAATATCTTGAATATCTTGAAAGATATTGTCCAGACTCTTTTTTTCATCATGGCTTTCTTGTAGGCAAATAATTCTTAAATTTTCTCTCCTGGATCTATTTTCCAGATCAGTTCTTTTTCCAATTAGATATTTTATACTTTCTTTGATGTCTCATAGAGTCATTATCTTCTACTTGTCCTATTCTAATATAAATTGTTTTCTTCAGTTAACTTTTGCATCTCCTTTGCCATTTCCTATTATTCCTTGTAAAGAATTATTTTCTCCAGTTAGTTTTTGTATTTCCTTTTCTATTTGTGCAAATTTCCCAATTAGGTTTTGTGCTTCCTTTTCTATTTATTCAACTTTCCTTTTTAAAGAGCTGTTTTCTTCAGTGAATTCTTTTTTCATACTTATAAAATCATTGGACTTTTTTCTTCTATTTCCTTCTTCAGCTCTTCCCAGAGTGCTCTTTGTGCATGCGAGCAGTTTATAGACCCTTCTGAATTTTCAAATAGATGTATAGTCTCAATACTGATATCTTTGGTACTCGTGTTTTGGTTCTTGTCCTCATAAAAAGATTCTAAGGTCTTTTCCTTCTTTCTTTGCTTCTTCCTCATGGTGGTGAGGCTTTGTGGGTTGTGGCCTCTGCTTCTTTCAAACAGAAGCTAAAGAACCCGCTGCTTAACTAGCTGGTGTGAGAAAGTAAAGGTGGGTGAATCCTGTTTTTGTTTACCAGGATTAGCCCTGGATATAGCTTGTTAAGTGGTGGAGGAGTGGTCTAGTCATGGGAGATCTCCTCAGGTGAGACAGAACAAAGGAAAGCTCAGTGTTTGGTGATCTTGGCTGCTGCATTTTCTTCTCATCTCTCCTGAGGCATGCCTGAGGTCTTGGTGTGAGGCTCCATCCCCCCTGGGGCTCTGATCCACTTCCACAGTAAAAGAAATCCTCCTTAGTGGTTTTCCTAGCCTCAGGTGCTATGAGACTGTTTGCCCCTTCTGCTGATTCCTCTGATCCAGGATTTTTCTGGTGAAGTATTTTATGGTTCTTTCAAGATCAAGAGGAGAAGGAGAGAGCATTTAGCAATCCCTCCACCATTTTTCCTCCAGAAAGTTCAAGGAGGTGACTTATAGACATTTGTTCTGCTGGCTGAAAGTCTCAGGCACAGCTGCTGCATAGATTCCTGGGGCTCCATCCATGGCTGTCACTCAATTAGCTCTCCTTGATTCTCACCCTGAGCTGCTATCCCTCTGTGCTGCTGCTTCCTCAGATTGCTTTCTGCTTTCCTACTCAGCCCCACCAAGTCTGGGATGTGCTGCGCTCTGTACTGTGTGATGTGTGCCCCTCCACACCCTGGAGAACAGATTCTTCCTATTGATCTTCCAGTCTGTGCTGAGCTGTGAAATTGCCACAGTCTGTCTCCTATTTGATTCTGCACCTCCATAATTTAGTCAGATTCTCTTTGTAGAGTTATCTGATGCAGTTTGTCCAAGAGCTTGGGTGAGTAGTTGCCCTCACTCTGCCATCTTGGGTCTGCCCCCTGAGTATGAGAAATTTTATAGGAGCAGAATCATTATAAATTCAGTTCCTAATACATAAATTTACTTCACCGATAACTGAAATAATCTTTTCTCCCTCACCCTTATCCTTCCTTCCTTTCTACCTTCCTCTTTCCCTCACTTCTTCTCTCCCCCTCTTGCCTCCTTTGCTCCTTCCTTTTTAACTTCCATTCCACTGTCCTTCCATTTTCTCTCTAACCCTCCTTTCTCAAGCTTTTCTTTCTTTCGTTTTTTTTTTTTTGTTTCATCTTTTCCATTTTCCTCTCATCTCAACTAACTTTCATTTTAGGAAGTTAGTACAAAATTTATTTGTGTGAAGTTAGAACAAAAAAGAGCATGATTAATAGAGTATAAAGCAATGAATGTTCATTTCCCTTAAGAGGGAATATAGACTATTATTTTAAGTATTCCAAATAAGAGGTAGAAGAGCCAAGATGATGGATTAGAAAGATGCACATACTTTAGCACTTCCTCCACAGCCCATAAAATACAAAAAACAAATTCTAGAGCACCAGAAGCTATAGAAAGATGAAGCAGAGGAGATTTCCAGCCCAGGGTGACCTGGCAGACTAACAGGAAAGGTCTGTCACCTGAGATGTGCAGCATAGTCCAGCCCAGCCTCAGCTATATGACTCTGGGGGAAGTAGGACTAGAGCAGGGGAGGAAAGCCCCAGAAGCAGAAGTGGTTGACAGATTCTACAACCCACAGGCACCAAAGGTAACTGAGAGGGCTTTTGCAAATTGAGCAAGGGAGCAGAGTCCACGCTTAGGTCCAGCCTAAGGGTTTGTGAAGGCAGGGCAGCAGAGACTTCTGGAGGCCCCCAGAAAGCAGGAAGAAACCAGCATCCATTGTTCCATTGTTGTAGCACTGAATATAAAGCCCCGGGGAGAACTGAGCATCTGATCTGAATCTCAGTCCTGAGAATGGTTATCAGATGAGCAGGAGCACTAGGACCCTCCTCTTTTTTTTTTTTTTTTTTTTTAAATAAATTTATTTATTTAACTTTTTACATTCATTTTCACAAGATTTTGGGTTCCACAATTTTCTCCCCA
>CM053769.1:474373824-474418612 GCA_028658325.1 Potorous gilbertii | reverse complement strand
TTGTTTTTCCAATGAGATATTTCATATTCTCTTCCATTTTGTCATTCTTTTGGTTTTGTTTTGTGATTTCTTGGTTTCTCAGAAACTCATTGGCCTCCATCTGTCCCATTCTAATTTTGACAGAACTATTTTCTTCAGTGAGCTTTTGCACCTCTTTTTCCACTTGGCTAACTCTGCTTTTGAAAGCATTCTTCTCCTCATTGGCTTTTTGAACCTCTTTTGCCAATTGAGGTGCTATTTTCTTCAGCATTTATTTGGGCCTCCTTTATTACGGTATTGACCCGTTTTTCATGCTTTTCTTGCATCTCTCTCATTTCTTTTCCCAGTTTTTCCTCCACCTGTCTGACTTGATTTTCAAAATCCTTTTTGAGCTACTCCATGGCTTGAGCCCATAGGGTATCTATTTCAGATGTTTGGGATACAGAGGATTTGACTCCTATGTCTTTACCTGATGGCAAGCAGACCTGTTCGTTGTCAGAGACAAATGGAGGAATCATCTTCCCAAATAACCATCTATGGTCTTAGTTTTTTTCCCTTTTCTGGGCATTTTCCCAGCCAGTTACTTGATTTCTGAGAGTCCTCTCCACCCCCTGGCCTAGAACCGCCCAGCTAGTACTTGGGGTCTGTGATTCAAATGCTGCTCCCCAGCCTCAGGGCTTTTGGCGGCAGGCCTGAGTGCTCTTCAATGGGAGCTTATCTGCTGGTTCTCAGGTGGGGGCAGGGCCGCCTCTCAGGGGTTTATGCAGAGATCTTTTGTAATGGAACTGGGGTGGAGCTCCTGCCTGCTCTGTGGGCCTCTGGCCAAGTGGCCTCTGCCTCTGTGGCGGCTGCAGCCTCCCAAGGGGTTCCGAGTCCCGGAGATACCCCACTCCCCTCTCAGCCCGTCTCTCTCATTGACCTGTGCATCTGTGGGTGGAGGGACCTTCTCGGCTGCCCGTAGATTCAGGTCCCTGACGCCTGCTGGGCTCTGCTCGCTCCTCTCAGTGCCGCGTGGCCGGGAAGAGCTCTGTGGCCGGGGCGGGGTAGGGGAGCACTCCGCAGGGCAGGGCTCTGCTCCCGCCCGGAGTACCTTTGCGGTGGGTTTTTCAGGGCTCTCTGCAACGGAAATCTCCTTCACTGTGTTGCTGCGTGGCTTCCACTGTTCTGGAATTTGTCAGGAGTTCTTTCTACAGGAAATCTATGGGCTGTGGATTCGGAGCTAGCAAATGTGAGTCTTTCTACTCCGCCATCTTGGCTCCGCCCCTCCTTGTCTGATCTATTTTAAAGAAG
Organism: Potorous gilbertii; assembly: GCA_028658325.1. NCBI lineage: Eukaryota > Metazoa > Chordata > Mammalia > Diprotodontia > Potoroidae > Potorous > Potorous gilbertii. Next base: position 474,417,343 of record CM053769.1, on the reverse strand, counting down.
AACATTGTGAATCAGAAGTTTCTTTCACTATTCCGTAAATAGCAAACACTATTTCCACCTTTCACCATTCAGTTTTTCAAAGTTTAAATTTCAAAATTCCAAAGTTGTATTGCAACTGTTTTACATGCTTAATGTGATAAACCATGTCGAATTTGAACACATTAGTAAAGTGGGAGAAAGTATGGAGTAAAGTAATAAGATTTGTACTTTGAATCAGATGACTGGTACTCAATCCTTTGTGACTTTGGGCAAAACACTTCCACCTTTTTTTGAACTCCTTTCTTAGCTCTAGAACATGAAGTTTTTTGTGGTGGGGGGGAGTCCAGAGGATGGAAGAAGTGGCAATAAGTCATAGTCCAGTTCTGCCCATGCCTGATCATCATGGGATATTTAACCTAATTAATTTTTTTAACCTGGTCTGGTTCATCCTTTAGGAATTCAAGAGGTCCCCTTATCAAGTTTTCACCATATGTGTGTGTCAACCTTAGTGTGGACACCTGATTAACTTTAGGCCACTGAATTCAGGATCTCATATGTCTTCTATCTTCAGGTACCAGGGATTAGAGGCATGTGAGGTAGCTTAATTAGGGTTTGACTAGATCACTGTTCTCTTCTAATCTGTTGTATCTGTGTTTATACATAAACATACTTATGTACATATGTGTATATAGAATGAGAAACTTGCATATATATGCCATATAAACATGTATATATGTATATGATTATATGTATACACACACACTTATACACACATGTATATGTGCATGTCTGTGGCTCTATTACTATATGGTGTTAGTGAGTTGTATAGGGGACCCATGTAAAGGTTGGTTTCTTCAAAATTTATTGAAAAAATAATAAGCATTTATAATTATCTTTTGTGTGCCATGGGAGTTTTAAGCACTTGGAATAGAATGTCAACAATCAAGTTATTCTTGTCCTCAAGGAATGTATATTTTATGTAGGTGAAAAATATGTCTAACGATAAGTAGATAGATATAGATGTGTGTGTACATGCATAGTATGAATGTAATGTGTGTATGTATATATGTGTATATATGTATATATACAGAGAGAGAGAGAGAGATGTTTATCTATATGGATCTATTTGATGATTAAAGTTTGAAGGGGGCAAATAACCCTCATGAAGAAGTCAGAAAAGACCTTTTACAGTAGACAATCGAGTTAAAACTTCAACGAAGGTAACTACAAGAGGCAAGCAACCATGAAGAGGGAGGATATTCTAGGCATGGAAAACAGTCTCTGTAAGACTGTAGAGTTCAGTAGCCTTTGAATATAGAATATACTATGGCCGATAAATTTAATAATCAGAGATACAAGGAAATGTAAACAATTTCATGGTTATTAAGAATAGTTTATGTAAATGGTTAGCAGGGAATAGGATGAGGGATGTTTTGGAGATGACAGACAACACTTGGCAATGCAGTGGATTTGAGAAATCAATCTATGTAAAGATTTGTGGATGATTCAGATTATGAACCTTAGCGATTATAAAATGAGATTGCCATTGACAAGAAAATGTAAATGAGGAGGATGGAATTGTTTAAAAGAGAGAACTCTTTTCAAATAAGATTTTTTTTTTCATTTTAAACTGTACTTTTGATTGAAGCTTCTAAATCACCATTTGAGGCTTGTTTCCAGTTGTCTTTAGATTTTAACAGTGATCTGTATGTTGAAATGGAAAACTAGAATTTTGGAGTCTAATTATTTGATCTCTGATTTAGAGAATTATTTTTTTTCTTTTTCTAAATCTTCCTTTGGTTCAGGATGTGGATATTATGATTGTTGTTTAATATAAGGGTAAATTGCTTGATAATTGAAAATCAGTATGCCTCCTTGAAAAATATTTTCTATCAATCCCCTCATTAATTCATTACTAAGAATTTTAGCTCCTTTTATCTGGTGATAGTGGGTAGAAGTGTTGTGTGTGTGTGTGTGTGTGTGTGTTTGTACTTCATTGCCAAAGACCGTATCATCAGAGAAATAATGACATGCGCTTGATTTTGTTTTGAGTGAGGTAGGGCTGTACACGTCACCAGTCTCATGTCTTCTCCCGAGTCATCTGAATCCAGTGACCAAATATTCATCAGGATGACTGGAGATGGATTCCAACTCTAGGATGAGGCAGTTAGGGTTAAGTGACTTTCCCAAGGTCACACAACTGTGAGTTAAGATTTGAATTCAGGTCCTCCTGACTCCTGCACTGGTACTCTGTCCACTGTACCCACTATGTAAAAGGGTAATTTACCGAAGTTATACACACCAGTTTCAGTAATGCCAGTTGATACATTCCACTTCTGACTTGATGAGTCCTACAGAGTATTACAATTACTTTTGACTTATTTTTCTTCTGGGTGATGAATGTAACTTCTGCCATGGTAACAAGCTGTTCATTCATTGGTTCTGGATAGAGCACCAGGTGTGGAGTCAGGAAGAAAAGTGGTAGTGATAAAGGAAACAATAGCTATGATATAAACACAATGAAAAAAATCTATCCTGAAAGCGTTTCTATTCTAGTAGCTTGAATATTTTCCATTGATAACTGTGATTTGGGTGTGATTCTCTTTCTTAACACTACTACTTGAAATCTAGTTATTAGTTGATATATTACCAAAAAGAGTCATAGCTTCCAAGAATAAGGAATGTGTAATCCCACTGTCCTCTTCCTCAGCACACCCACTTGAAGCATTTTCTTCAAATCTAGATGCAACTTTTAAGAGAAAAAAACACTGAAAAACTATCTAGAGAAGATAAAACAGGCAAATGAAGGGTCTTTATTACTCAACCATATGAAGACTGGGTGAAGGAAAGGGGATTTTTTTATATAATTATAAGAAACTTTGATACGGTGGAGGACAATAGATGTCTTCAGGTATTTAAAAGGTCACTAGAAGAAGTTGATCTTTTTAGGACCTGAGAGAAGTACCAAGAGTATAGTTACAAAAAGGCCAGCTGAGGCTTGAAGTCATGAAAACTTCCTAAACAACAAAGCTTCTCCCTCTGAACTTCTTTGAAAGTCCTCTAGAAGAAGTTAAATGTGTGGATATCACATTATATGTTGGAATATAATATTAGAGAGATATAAATTTTTATCACATAGTACTATTATATATACAGGCATGCTTAAATAATTATATCACATAGTATAATAATAAATAATAACATATTCACATGCCATTGTATATATAAATATATATCACATATAGCAACATACAATAGTTTATGTATATATACAACTAAATGCATAATAATGAGAATCCCTTCATATGTGTTCTTAATTTTCTTCCAAAAGCATATATATGACATATCTTTATGTTTAATCAGCTATATTAATATTTTTCTAATCATTTTCTTAAAATTAGACAATATATAAAATGATAAATTAAACTCTGATTTGCAGTCATTTCTGATTTCTAAAGTATAAATGCTCAGGCTGAAGATTTAACAATGAGTTCTTTTGAACTGATATGGCCTGGGTCCAGTGTACTCTTAGATTTCTTCCTGTGTGGGTTGACCTAGACAACCACTTAGGTCTTTTCCAAGTCTATAATTCTGTGATCCTGTCCTTTACATTTATCCCTCCTGAATTCAATCTTGCTAGATTTGCTCCAATGCTCTACTTTGTCCAAATTCTTGGGATCTTTATTTGATTATAGAGCATTTTTCTATTTCTCCCAACTTTGTGTCATCTGTATTTGTGAGGATCATCTGGTTTTGCTTTTTTTTCTTTTAGAAAAATATTGATAGTTAAGTCCTTGATTAAATTCCTACTTTGACATTAACATCTGTGGGGTCTTAGACAAGTCATTTAGCTTAAATGACTGCCTCGATATATTTGTAAAATGAAGTGAAAGAACTGGGTGATATCTAATACATCATCCTGCTACAGGTTTATGCTCTTCTAGTCCATAATGATCCTGTGAAACACGTAATATCATATAATTGTATCCAGTTATGATAAGAAGAAAGTGAGGCACAAAGAAGTGACTTGCTCAAGGTAATAGAGGAAGTAAGTGATAGAAGTTGGATTCCAATCCTGGTTTTCAGGTAATAAATTCAGTACTCTTTTCTGCCACAACATAGAAGAGTTGTTAAGTCACATACAAAAGACATTATCTCCACTCTTGGGTAATTTTCATTTGTCTTTTAGTTTGAGACCCTGATTAGGACTTTATTTGAAAAATTCAAAGAGGAATAATTCCCTCAGCAGCTCCATTTAAATGGTGGGTTGAAAATTTGTAGAACACGAGCATTTTCCCCTCAAGATACACTTACCTATTCAGGTAGTGTAGTGACTTCTAGGGGCGAAATATGTACTTTAATAGATGACATATGTGAAAGATGTACAAAGCTGAGGACTTTTTGCAAATAGAAAAATGACCATTTAAAGCTCTAAAAATGTAGTAAGTGGTCAGAGAAATTTCAAGAGAACATTAGTTTGGTGTTCCTGTCATCTCCAGGAATAACTAGTCTCTTGGTGGATTTTTTTTCCCTTAAATTGACAATGGACAGCTATCAATAATTTGTGTTTTATAGAATAGCACTTTCACAAAAAGTAGATTAAAGCATAGTTTTTTTTTCAGTTCATTGTAAGTTTTTTCATATTGAAAAATAGGATAGTATTATAAGCATATAAATATTTCTCATGAATGAGAATTGTACTGAGTTAATGTGAACACATACTGAAATTTTTGTCATGGAAAAACTTGAAAAATAACTATCTTTAGTAAACATTATTAAAATTTGTCTATTATGAACTAAGTATACAAGTGTGGGCCTGTTTCTGTATCTACAAAGTGAAGATAGATTTTAAGAGTATGTAATATTCAATGTGCATTTAATTCAGAGATTGGGAAAATAAAATCAGATAAGTATCTGGACAGCTAATATGAGAGTTCCCTAAAGAGATTTATGTTGCTCAGAATCTAGCTTATTTGCTCACATGTACAGTATTTTATAATTTGACATTATTGATTACCAACTTAAGGGTCCGCCCCATTTGATTTATTTTTGGAATCACAATGAAATGAATACCACCATTGCTACTAGAAATAATGTGCCAAACTACTCTACTCACCATTCCAGTAAATCACAAAACAAAAATACTCCTCACAAGTCATAACTTCCTAATATGTAATAATACTTATTTCCTAATATATTTTCATTTAAGCTCCTTGAAGGTAGAAATTTTCTTTGCCTCTATATTTGTATTCCCAGTGGCTAGAATAAATCTTGGCACAATTAACTTAATACAAGTTTTCATTCATTCCATATTTGAAACTACAAAATTGTTCCTTTAGAAAAATAGCACCATGATGTATTGTCTAGTCAGAGGGAGATAGTTGTGAGTAAAAGGAACATTTGAAAACCAGTCCTAACAATGTGTCAAGTCTAAGTCCTCAATTTTCATGCCAACTTAGGCTGTGGTAAGAGATATGACAGTACCTCTGTCTTCTACCCTGGTCAGATAAAAAACTTTATTGTTGTCAGTTTTCCATTTTTGAAATGACATTGGTGGCCTGGAGTATATATAAAGGATGCAGACGAAAGTAATAGATTGGCTGGAGATTCTGTCAAATGACAATGAGCTGAAGAACTTTAGAATGTTCAGCCTGTTAAGGGGATGATTCAGGAGTATGGGATGGGAATCATAACTGTGGACAGTAGGGTTCATATATATTGAATAGCTTTCATGAGAAAGAGATATTTACTTTTTTCTACTTGGTCTCAAGGGGCCAAAGGAGAATAAATGAGTGCAAATTGATAAGAAGGAAATTAAGGATTCCTATAAAGGAAAAAATTTTTAACTGTCTGAGTTCTCCTAAAATTTGCTAGCTTTGTAGTTAGTTTCCCCACCATCAAAGGTCTTTAAGTAAAAGCTAATTCCCAAGGTGTGCAATAGTGTGGGGTACTAGTAGTAGCCTTGGGTGCATCTGGTGGCACTGAATAAGAATAAGGAAAAAAGATAAGAAAGTTTGAAAAATTGATTGTACATATTTCATATTGTGTAAAAACGTTTAAATTATAGTGATTATATTATTTTCCAAATAAACACAAAATAATGCAAATTGCAACTAATCAGTGGTGAAGTCTGCTGAAAGGTCTTAAGAAGCAAGTGTTGTCAGGCAAGTGGCTCACTCATTGCCAGAAAGTGCAGCATACATCGGCCACAATACGTGACTGTAATGACTTGTTTACAGTATAATACTATATGATTACATAATGCAATATTTTGTCATCACAGTTTCAGTGCAGAAAAAAAGCAAATTTGAAGTAAGCGTTTAAATTTAAGATGTGTTATTTAAAAACATATTTTTGAAAAGATGCAAATTTAAAAAAAAAACCTTTAAAGTATTAAAGTAGATTTTCAGGTTGGAGGGCTCTGCATATTTGTTTTTAGAAAGGGGGTGGTAGGCCAAATAAGTTTGAGAACCTCTGAGCTAGATACTTGATTGAATGTTTTAAAGAAGATTGTAGAGTTGCATTTTAAATTAGGTGGTCGTTGAGGGTTCTTATAATCCCAATATGTAGTGACTCTGTGAAGAATGATACCCTCTCTATTTTCTCCCTCAACTTGAAAGTTTAGCTAGTGGCTTCTGCTACAAAACAATTTTCCCTTTTTGATGCTTACTTTTTACTTTTACTCATATAGCCCCTAAAACATTCCATTTGTGCTTTGTATTTCATATTTGACTTTCTATATGTGTTTTTAAATCCCACTTATGTTACTTTCTACCTGCATGGCCTTGGGTAAATCATCTCTCGTTTTTCCTCATTGTATGATGAGGTGGTTGTAATCAGTAGACACTGAGGGTTCTTCCAGGTATAAACCTCTGACACTAAGACTATAATTGTGGTGTAATATTGATATGTTAGTTAATCAACATAAAACATAGTCACTAAGCAAATTTAATTGCTTATATCATTGATCGATAGTTAATGAAACATTTCAAATAAATATAACAAACATTTTAATAGTCACTATGATCCAGACATCTAGGCAAGAGTATTTGGTTATAGGACTATGAGATCATAGATCTAGATGTTGAAGGAACCTCAGAAGTCATCTTGTTAAATGTCCTTATTTTATAGATGAGGATGTCGATTCACAAAAAAATGGCATATCTTTCTCAAGGTCACATGGATAATAAATGCATGACTTATGTAGAGTGAAACAGTCAGTATTCTCATTAATCTCACTTTCTTTTCAATTTTCATGAACAAGACAAGATAAATTCTTGTTTCATTATATCAGATGTTTTTCTTGATCATACAGATAATTTCCTCTAAAGTATGAATGAATAATGGTAAAGAAGATATATTTATTAGTTTTTTTCTGATTAACTGAAATTTATTTTTAAGATGCTAACTAAAAGATTCTTTGGTTCTAATTGGTGTGATCCTTTTTAATGGCTGGATAACTGAGGTCTTTATTAAGAGTTTTCTCAAAACAGCAATCATCTCATTAATTATCAACTGTTTTATTTGGAAGAACAAGGGAGTTATGAAAAGTTACAACATTTCATCTTTAAAGAATGATATATGAGTGACACTTTATCCATATTGCCCTTGCTGAAACTCCCAATGATGTTTTGTACCAGGTAACCCTTGGATATGTTTTTTAATGAAATATTTCACATGTTGATACTTTAGTGAAACCTTTATCTCATTGAGATAGAAACTCCCTTCGCTGTCAGAACATTCCACTCCATCTATTCTTTCTAATCTTGTGTAATTCCTAACTACTTCATTCCATTAATTCTCCAAAGAGAATCCATCCAACATGCTGGAGAATTTTCTCTGGAGCTTTTAATATTTTGTGAATACTAGTGCAATATTTGGAATTACTATCACTTGTTTTCAAAATGTGACTATCATTTCTTTATCTGTTCCCACCAGTTCCTGATGTCTTCTGTACAAGATACTGTTGCCAGTTGGCCAAATCTGCTTAGAATCATCACACATTTTTACATAGTGATTAAGGTCAACTCCAATAAATTGTAGTATTTTGGGGTTTCCTGTTTTGTGAGGGCAGAAAGCACTGCTGAGAGAATATTGAAGTAAAGAAAATGAGTTTTTATGTCAAAAATAGTAAAAAAATATATATATACTGAAAATGAAAGAAGATCTATTCAACAAATCATCTAGACATTATTCTATTAAGTGCTGACCATGTCTCAGTTATTGCTCAGATATAAATTTAAAGAAAATGTTCCCCTTATGTTCTCATGGAGCTTATATTCTAATGGGAGATACAAAAATGCTTGCATATAATGATACAAGCTACATTCAAATGAAATACAAATTAGTTTTAAAGGTAGGCACAGGAGATGAAGAAGGTTTGATTTAGACCTTTGAGCTTAGTTTCCATTCTTTTCTGTTTTCTCTACCCTCCTTCTCCCTCTTCCTCCTCCTTTTTCTTCTTCCTTCTGTCTCTCTCTCTCTCTCTCTCTCTCTCTCTCTCTCTCTCTCTCCCCATGTGTATTTATGTGTGAATCTTTGAATGTGTACATTTACATATACAAATTTGCATATGTGCTTTATACCTGCAAATATATATGTGTATATATATATATATATTATATATACACCCCCTCCCAAAATCATGCTTATGCACACATGTAAAATTTACACAGAGTGCTGCATATCCTTGTATGCATGTTGTGTGGTACATTTATCTGTTTGTCCTATATCTATATATATATGTATATACACGTACAAAATCTCAATCAAATATAAAGTACATTCAAGGAAGTTTGAGTCAAATGGCGCTAGTAGTTGAGTCTGGGAAGATTTTTTGTACAAAGTAGTACTTGATCTGTGTCTTGAAAGAAGAAAGAGATTACATGAGACCAAAGGGAGCAGAAGCATATTCCAAGTATGGGGTGCTGTAGGTGCAAAGATACAGTGACATTTGGCTCACATCTTTTTAGTCATATTTTAGGATGACCTTCCCATCTTTATTACATACTACTCTTTCATTACCTCCAAGCTTTGAGGATATCTGGAAAACTGATGCTTGAGTATCTTATAAAATTTGTCAACTCAGAATCAGATCTACCATACATAATGGACAAAATGCTGGACTTAGAGGTAAGAAACTTATCTTCAACTTGGATTAAGGTATCAAGAACAGAAATTGTATTTCTTTTGAAGCCTACATTAAGGGAACTACTTATTCATTAATTACTTGTAGGACAATTCTGAGACTCTAAATGGATTACTTGCTTTTGTTCATCTCTCTCTGTGTCTCTGTCTCTCTCTCCTCTCTCTCTTTCTCCCTTCCCTTCATGAAAGCTTGTTTAGGTAGGTGATTTGGAACTACTTCAATTGTCCATGATGCCTTTTTTTACCCTGTCCCTTTGATTTGATATTGATTTTGACCTTTTCTTCAAATAACTGGTGATTTGACTGAAAACAAACAAATGATGTTAAAATGACCACAACCTTAGTAACCTATTATTTATTGCCTCTACATGCAATTGTTATAAGAGCCAGAGATTATTTAGAACCATCATCAACATCACTGTCAACATCATGGAGTACCCATATCAATAAGATCATACATTCAATGAAGTTCAAGAATATCAGTGGACCTGATCAGAAGTGTTTTTAAAAATAGAATTTTAAAAATATGTTTTGTCATAAAGACAAACTAATTTAAGTTTATGTCAGCAGTATTGTAACCATGATGACTTTAAATTGTACAACAGTCACCTGCCTGCATTGGCAGAGTAGGAAGTTCTCTAAGGAAATTAAATTACAGGTTCAATATAAAATGAGAGAGAGAGAGAGAATCAGACAGAGACAAAGACAGGGAGAGACAGAGAGAAGGAGAAGGAGAGAGATCAAATAGTCCTAAGTTTGGAGGAAGGAGGAAGGAAAGATGATTTCTGAGTAGAATATCAGAGAAAGCTTCTGAAAGAAATTCATGTTTGAATTGTACTTGATGAACAGGCAGGATTTCAAAAGGAAGAGATTACAGGATGGGAAAATGTATGAACAAAGGTACAGTGGTGCCAATATAGATGGCTTTGAATGCCAGGCTAACAAATTTGAACTTTGTTCTGGAGGCAATAGAGAAGAAATTGAATAGCTGTGAGCAGTGGAGTAACATGTTCAGCTAAATTGACAAGTAATATGAATCTGGTCTTATTAGTCCTTTAAAATCTTTCCCTATCTCTAATATAATAGAACAGATAATTATATGCACATCCTTCCTCTCCATATTTCCTGAAATCCAGTCAAAGTAGCTAACTTTGTGTCAGAGAAAATATTCAATTTTCTTTCTCCTTATTTTTTTGCAGAGGTTATTTGTCCCAATGCCTGGAATTTATTTTGTCCTTTCATCCTAAATTACCTAAAACAAAATCTGGCACAAAGTAGGAAATGTGTGTGTGTGTGTGTGTGTGTGTGTGTGTGTGTGTGTGCTCATGTTTGATTGATTGACTAAAATGTTAAGGGCTGATTGGAGGAAAGAAATGAGAGTATGGTAGACACATTAGACTAAGCAAATGGAGTAGGCTTTTGGTTAGGAGGGCATCTACTAGTCTGCTGGCATTGGGAAGATAAAACATAAAGCAGATGTATGGAATATACTGGGAAAAATAATTGGACTTTGAAAATGATTAAACAAGAAGGAAAAGGAAAATAATCAAATATGTTTTTAAATAGATCATTGATGTTGAAAAGTTTGAAAATTTTGTCCTTTTACACATGTGGAATTTAAGATACTTCTGGGCCATCTAGAGTGTATCCACTAATCAATTAGAAATGAACATCTAAAATATATCTACAATTATATAATAAATAAGTGGAAGGAACACTGAATTAATCTCATCTACATCCCTAATTTTAATCAAGTGCTGTGCTCAATTACACAACGTTTACACACATTTGGATTATTTCCAGTTACACAAACTTCAGGGAAGTGCTCTTTTTCATAATTGTCCCCCAAAAAAGGATGAGGTGAGATAACAAGGAATTCTTGATTTAAAGCTGGAAGATACTTTGAAGATCAACTAGTCCAACTTGTTCATGAGTGTAATGGGGGTTAAAAATCTTCCCTGCCCATTAATCGGTCTCAGGTGGAGCCCATTAAGGGATGTTTGATTGGGGAAGGCTTGTTTTGTAGGAAGGCCCACACCTTTTGTTAATTTCTAATGAGGCATTGGATCAGGAAGTTCCGGATGCCCTCTAGGTCTGATAAGTGATACTCTGAGGTGCGGTTTTGTTTTGTGGCTTACTCCTTGGAAGAAGATTTATGTGTCCGATGAGACCCTGGGTAGCTATTAAGAAGCTGCCCTCTCACCCCCCTTTCATTTGAAAACCAAGATATTGGTGCTTCTGTCTCTGGTAATGATGTATGTATTGTCTTTGGTCAGATAGCTGGAAACCCTGTCAGTCTTTCTGTTTGTAATTTCTGCTTGTCGTTTCTGTTTGTATTTTCTCTGAAGTTCAAAGTGCTGTCTTTTGCCCCTGAACTAAGTGAATGATATATGTCCTTGATTTCAGTAAGATTGTTTACCCTTTTTAAGGTTGCTTTTCTTAGAAAATCAGATCTAAGAAATATGCCAGAGTGTTTGCTGTTACAATGAGTAATGAAGAAAGTGAGGGTCAGTGAGGGTGTCACTCAAAGTTACACCAATGTAAAAAAGGAGTAGATCTAGGGACATCAAAGCAAAAAATAGTAGAAGAAATAAAAGAGATAAGTAGGGAAACTATATTTTGCTAAATGTACAAAAAGCAATGATGTAATAGCAATACAAAACATATGTGCATCAAAAGGTTTAGCATCAAAATTAAAGAAAATGTTAACTGAGTTAGAGGAGGAAATAGTAAAACCATAATAGTGGGGGACCTCAACATTCCCTTCTCAGAATTTGTTGCTGTTGCTGTTTTAGCCATTGTTGTTATTTAACCAGTTTTCAGTTGTGTCCAACTCTTCATGACCTCATTTGGGATTTCCTAACAAAGGTAATAGTTCAGTTTATCATTTCCTTCTGGAGCTCATTTTACAGATGAGAAACTAAGGTAAAGAGGGTTAAGTGACTTGCCCAGGGTAATAGATTTTAACTTAGGAAAAATGAGACTTCCAGACTCCAAGTGCTGTGTTCTATCCACAGCGCCACCTAACTTCCCTAGAAATAGAAAACTCTAACTAAAAATAAACAAGGAAAAAGTTAAGGAGATGAATAGAATTTTTAAAAAGTTAGATATGATAGACCCCTGGAGAAAATTGAATAGAAATAGAAAAAGAATCATTCTTTGTCTCTCTGTCTCTGGCTCTCTGTCTCTGTCTCTCTGTCTCTGTCTCTCTGTCTCTGTCTCTCTGTCTCTCTCTCTGTCTCTCTCTGTCTCTGTCTCTTTCTGTGTCTCTGTCTCTCTCTGTGTCTCTGTCTCTCTCTGTGTCTCTGTCTCTGTCTCTCTCTGTGTCTCGCTCTCTCTGTCTCTCTCTCTGTCTCTCGCTCTCTCTGTCTCTCTCTTTCTCTGGTACACAGCAATTTCACAAAAGTTGATAATATATTAAGGCATGCTAGAAAACATAGGATATGCGTGAGTCTACCTGCCAAGACAAACCTAACAACTATATGAACACAATCACAAAGCACTCTTCATACAAATAAAGTCAGATCTAAACAACTTGAAAAGCATTAATTACCCATGGATAAGCCATACCAATATAATAAATAAAATAATAAAAATAGAAATTTTGCCTGAATTAATTTACTTATTCAGTTCCTTAATAATGAAATTATCAAAATTATCTCATAGGCCTAGGAAAAATTTTAAAAAAATCATCTGGGAGAAAAAAAGGAATCAATATTGAAAGAATCAGTTTTAAAATGTGAAGGAATGTGACCTAACTATACCAGATATCAAATTGTATTACAAATTATTAATCATTAATCAACATACTATTGATTAAAAATATAGCTATGGGTCAGTGGAATAGATTAGGCACACAATACATAGTAGTAAATAACTGTAGTTATCTAGTGTTTACAAAGGTCTAAACTTTTCAGACGAAAGCTCACTCTTTGGGAAAAAAAGAAAGACTTTTGGTAAAACAGGAAAGCAATTCAGCAGAGACTGGTTATATACGAATATCTCATATTTTCATACTGAATACCAAGATAAAATCAAAATGAGACATGATTTAGACAGAAAAGGTGGTAACTCAAGCATATTAGGGGAGGATGGAATACTTTACCTGACAGATCTACTCATAAGGAAAGAATTTGTAACCAAATAAAAGATACAGAGAATTTCAGGATGTAAAATGAATAATTTTTTATTACATTTATTAAAAAAAGGTTTTGCACAAAGAAAACCAATGCAACTAAATTTAAAAGAAAAGCAGAAAATGGGCAATTTTTTTAAGTAAGTTTTTCTGATAAGGGCATCATTTCTTAAATGTGTAGAGAATTGAGTGAATTATAAGTAATTGACAAATAAAAATAGGATACTTTTCAGGTGAGGAAATCAAAGCTATCTCTATACACATGAAAAAATTATCTAAATGACTATTGATTAGAAAAATGAAGACTTTAAAAACTCTGACATACTACCTTACATTTCTCAGATTGGCTAATATGACAGAAAAGGGGCTGTGTGAAAACTGATACACTATTGCATTATTGGTCAAATTGTGAATTGCATCAACCAATCTGGAAAGTAATTTGGAACTATTTCTAAGGGACTAAAAAACTATGCAAACCCTTTGTCCCAGCAATGCCACCATGAAGTTTGTGTCCCAAAGAAATAAAAAAGAAAGAGCAACTAAAAATTTGTATGTACAAAAATATCTGTCCTAGCTTTCTGTGGTGTCAATTGATAGTTGAGGGGATATCTATCAATTGAAGAATGGTTGAAGAAATTGTAGTATGTGATTGTGATAGAATATTCTTGTACTATAAGAAAGGGAGAGCAGATTGCTTTCAGAAAAACCTGATAAGACTTACCCAAACTGATGTGAAATATATTGATCAGAACCAGGAGAATATTTTTTCAGTAACATCAATAGTGTATGAGGATCAATTTTGATATGACAGTTTTGAAGATTCACTATGAAAAAATGCTATCTTTATTCAGAGAAAGAATAAATGGAGTCTGAATATGGATCAAAGTGTACTTTTCATTTTTTTGCTTTGTGTTTTCTTTTACTATATCATGAATATAAAAGGGTGTCTTTCATGACTGCATATATATAATCTAAGTCAAATTTCTTACCTTCTCAATGATGGTAGAGGGGAGAAAGGAGGGAGAAAATCTGAAACAAAATTCAAAGAAAAGAACTTAAAAATTTTACATACAATTGGAAAAATATTTATTTTAAAATACAATAACAATAAAGAAAAAAAACGCCTTTCCCAGACCGGTTCAAGTTGACTTCAACACACTGGATAAACTGAATAGCTCAAGACCCCTTCCACTTCTGGGGAGGAATAGTGTGGAAGAGAGATAGCATTTTCCAGCTTTTGCCTTGTTACACCTACCCTTTTAATGCCAGGCAGTTTTTTCAGGCATCTATATGTGGTATGGATATTGTAATTGGCTATATTTAATTAAATAATCTTACCTGTCTCTACTCCTTCCTCATTTTCTTTGGTTGAGGCAGGAAGGTGTGTCATCAGGTGCCATAGACAAATCACTAGAAAATATGGTATTGTTGGAAAAAAAATGTATCTATCCTTTTTTTCTTATCTCATACCTGTAACATGAGATGGGCAAAAATCTGGTTATGTTACAATAATTATGTTCACATATATTCTCAAAGAATTACAAGATATTGTTCTATAGGAAGTGATAAGAAGCATAGCTTGTTAGTTTCTTGCCTAATGTTAGACATCAATAACTGCTTCTTGCAAGGTTTGTACTAGAACAAACTTGTATTTTGCATTTTATGTGTTGATGTCCCTGAGGTCCACTGAATTCATTAGTAAAAATATATATCTATTTAGAGCAAGTTGAAAATAATAGTTTGCTTTTATATTTAATCCCAATTTCAAAATATTTCATTTTATTGTACTATAGAGTAAATAATAGTGCAGAACAATGATATCTTATTATCAAAATATGTTTTTCTCCCTTTTTTGTTTCAATAAAAAATATTGATCAGGTACTTTTTCTATAACTATTATAAAGACTGCGCACCAAACATCCATATTATTTTAGTGGAATTGTGGCTTTACTTGGAAGAGTTACATATTTAATTTTTTAAAAATTTTATAGGTCACCTTTCAAGATTCTTTTGCAGACTATATATATATATATATATATATATATATATATAGAGAGAGAGAGAGAGAGAGAGAGAGAGAGAGAGATAAGTAGGTAGGTAGAGAAGTAGGTGGGTGGGTGATAGATGGATCAATATATGAAGATAAACAGCCTTAAAATGAAAATATATTATTTTCTCAAATCAAGAATTCATTTTCTATCATAAAGCCTCAAAGACAGAGGACATTGGGAATATATCATCATCCACTGATAAACTTTCTCTCTCTGCAGTTATAAAATAACTGTGTAATTCAAGTGATTTTCTAATCCCTTATTTTTTCTTTATGATAAATTTGGCATTTCTTGAGAAAATTTTATCTTCCATATGATTTTTGTATTCCAACGCCATTAAACTTCAAACTGTTGTAAATTCTCATTGAAATACAGCAATTCCCAGGAATTTCTATATGCCATTTCCAAGATGGGTTATTTTATTATAAGACAGATTCTTGGGTAAAGAAAAGCTATATAGAATAACAGAATAACAACTGTGTTTAAAATATAGAAACATGACATGCCACTGGGCAAATATGGATGGAGTCGTCATGAAACTCAGTGATGGCCTACTGAACTCCACTACCACATCTATGTTTTGCATTACTTATAATTTGATCTCTGCTCAATTTCACAGCAAAAATTCTAGAACAAAGGTCACCTATATTCATTTCTTTTTTCTCTTCACCTGCTATTGTATTCTTGATCTTGTGATTAGACATGATTGAAATTGGTCTCTCCAAGGTCACTAATGATCTCTAAACTGCTAAATATAATGACTCTTGGTCAGTTCTCACCATCCTGGAAACCTCTGTCGCACTTGATACAGTTTGTGAACATTACAACTCCTACTTTGTAGTATTCCTCTTTTAGGTATTTGTCCCACTGCTCTTTCTTTATTTCCCCCTTATACTTGCCTTAATACTTTTAGTCTCTCTTTCTGAAAAATTTTCTATACATTTTGTGACTGAGCTGGTATAGGACATGCCTCTTCCTCCATATCAAAACAATTGCCAAGTCTTTTGTACCTCACATTTATCATCTCTTCATGATTCACATGAGTGCCATATTAATCCATGTCTTTATTATCTGACATCACACCTAAATTTGCATTCCTGTCATTTCCAGTCATTTTTCTGGTATTCTTATAGTTCAGGACATAAGATCATCTTTGTTTCATCCCTATACTTTAATATGGACTGTCTTCAGGAATGAGATATTCTCCCATCTCATTACTACTTCTTAGAGTTTCTATGTTTCTTCAATGTTTAGCTCAAGCACCATTTCTTGCAGGAGGTCTCCTTTGATTTCCCCTGCCACTTGCTAAAACCCCACTCATATTTCCATGTATTTATAATTTACATATTCTAATAGGTGGGCAAGCAGTCCTGAAATTTGCAATTCTATCTCTAAGAAATTTTATTATTCATGTCTCATAGTGGGATATGAGGTCTATTCAGAAGAAAGGTATCAACCACATAAAGTCAAAGAATACCATTTTCAATACTCACAAATTTCAAAAGAAGCATAATTCCATCAGTATGTTGACTGACTTAATGAATTTATATAACAATGGATCTTTTTCAGGGCTATGGGTATCTTTATTAACTGTTTTGATGAAATATATTCATAAGTTGGTATCCAGCTGACTCCTGATGTGGATCTTATCACCTTCTAAGCTAGGCTGTTTTCTGGACATTTATGAGTCTTTTGCCTGGCCTATACCCCAAACAATTATTGGTAGAAAAGACTGGAAAGAATTTCCCTGTCAAAAGATAGCACTTTAAAAAAATCTATAATTGCCTTTTTCATACGATAAAATATAAGTAAATCATATTACAGGAGATCAGTTATAACAGTGTGCAATTCATTTCCTTAACTCTGTTTACAAATACTGAAGAAAAAGAATGAAAGATGGGTTAGTTTTTATTCCCTTCAGATTTCTCTTCTTTGATCTCAATACCCCTAATTCCTTAAATCAGTCATCATGATGGAATGACCTTTTGTCCCTTCAACTATATTACTTGAACCTCTCTCAAAGTATTATGTATTAGAACTTTCCCATCCTATTCATTCTTGGAGAGTCTCAATTTTGAGATGTTTCTTGTTTTTTGGACATGTTGAGGCACTATATTTCAATTGAAGGAAAATTGACATGAGTCAAAGATTTCAAGTTCAATTCCTACCTCTGACATATCCTGCCTTTATAAATTTAGTAGAAACTCTTAATGTTCCTGGGGTTACATTTCCTTATTTTAAAAAGAGATTTAGACAAAATGACCTCTAAATTCCTTTCAGTTCTGCATGTATGATCGTAAGATACTCCCATTACAACCTTGGGCAGATGACATAGAATAGGGTCCTCGTGAAACAAAGCTTCCTCATGTAAAAAATATTAATAAACCTCTGAATTTTCCTCCAACTATGAAATACCAAGAAATGACTTGGAGAGTGAGATATGAATTTTCTCATTGTCTGATAAAAAAAAAAGGCAGTGTAATCCACTATATCATTTTCGGTGGGATATATATGGAATCCTAAAAATCTAATTTGTAAGAATTCTCTGTGATCTATGATATATATTACTTCTCTAGAAGGTTCCTTTTCCACATTTCTCTCCATTTATTCATTATTGGGAAGAGTTTTACAGAGTGGAGTTGTAGTTGATGCTTCAGAAAATGATGTCTTTATTCTTCTATAGGCCATAAACTCTAAGCAATGTCTTATTTGCTTTTAGAGAATCTGGATTCCTTAGCTCCCTGCTAGGGAAATTTATATTGTAAATTTCTTTTCAGTCAATTCTTCCACATTTAGCTTCCCTTTTGCTGTCTGAGGAGTTTTAATGGTGCCATCACCAACTACAGAATGATCTGCTTTTACATAACAGGGAACTTGAGAATATATGGTTTTTCCAGAAACAGAGAAAAGTGTTATAAGTACCTCTTCATCTGGATGAATCAACTCTTGAGTGGGCAAAACGTGATGATAGAATAAGCTCTTGAGGAAAACTTCCTGGCAAAGTGGAGAGAGTCATGAAGTCCTCTGTTCAAGTCCAACATCAGGTGTTGATTACCTGAGTGACCATGGCCAATTACTTAACTTTGTAGGTCTCAGTCTCCACCTATGTAAAATGAAGCCCCTTTCCTGAAGGCTTATTGTGATTATGACAAAATATTTGTAAAGGTATTTGCAACTTTAAGGAACGTTAGGTAACAATCATTTCAACAAGCACTTACTATACATCAGACATTCAGATTTACCATAATCATTGTTTTCACCATCATCTTCATCTTCAGCAGCAGCAGCAGCAGCAGCATCAATTTCTCTACAAAATTTGACATGTTCTTCCTACTAAAGGAGATTGAAAATGAAAATCTATAAATTCACATCAAAGAACCTTTCTTAGAACACCACTGTAAGATAGCACATAATTGTGTAACCCGTGCCAAGGGCAACAAGGATTGTAATTAGGCTAAGCCAGTCATTAAAAACAAATATATCACTATCTCCTGAGTAACAAGGACCAGGCTATTTACTGGGGGAGCAAAGGAACAAGTGTTCCAATTTTTGTTCTCAAGAAACTCATATTCTCTAGGCGAGAGACAATCTTTTCATACACATTTACAGAGAATAGATACAAGGTAATTTAAGGAAGGAGAACATCAGCAATGAAAGTAACCAAGAAAGATTTTCATTAGAATGTAGTTAAAAACTCTGATGCCTGTTCCACTAATGTTCTTAACCATTATTCATATGTGCATGGGGCAGGCAAAGAGATGCAGTGGGAAGGAAAGTGAATTTGTGGTCAGAGTACTTGACTTTAAATTTCACATTTTGTGTTCACTGATTAAATGTCTTGGGGCAAGATATTCCCCTTCTAAGGATCTTGCATTCTTCATCTGTTAAAACAGAGGGAGTGTTGGCAAATTTAGATCACCTGTAAGTCTTGTTTTAAGTATAAGTCCAGTTCTAAGAAGCATATATGAAGTGCTATGTATTTTTTTCCTAATCCTTCCAGTATTAAGGAAAGGAAAAGGTGTGTTTGTCTGTTCCTGCGTGAGAAGCTATGATCAAATTTGTGAGAACTGTCCGTCTTTAAAAGGTTGGACAATGAAATGCAGTCATAACAAAATTCATGATTACATGAATTTCCAGTTGGGCACAATGAACAAAAGGACATACCATTTAATGAGCAAACCTCTTTCAAGTTCTCTTAAGTGCAATGGTAGCTTTCAGGAAAAACCAAATTGTTAAGATCCCATCTATGTAACATTCAGACACTTGATTGAGAAAACACATACACAAAAATTATATCAAAACCTCACTCTCAAAAAAGAACACAAAATAAAAAAAAAAGTTCAAACAACCAGAATTCCTGAATCACGCAATATCTGAGCTGAAAGAAGACACAGAAGGCCCTTGAGAAAGATCCACAGATGAACAGAAGATTATACTGAGCCACCATTCATCATTACTAAAGGTGCAAAGGTAGGGTTATCCTGAGTTGGGGAATCAGCTGCCTGGAGGCCACATGTGACCTTCTAGGTCCTTGGATGTGGCCTTTTGACTGAGTCCAAGTTTTACAGAACAAATCCTTTTATTAAGGGCATTTGTTCTAGGAAGTTTGGATTTTGTCAAAAGTCCCTACTTGAGGACCTACTAGGCCACAGGTGGGCTCAAGGCAGCAGATTCCCAACCTTTGTATTTCAGCCACAGGCAGCCCATTTTGCTTGAAGCAACATTAATCCTAATGAAATTTTCCCTTATATCAAGTCTAAATCTGCCTTTTGGCAATTCCTACTCATTCCTTGCTCTCAGTTCTTCCCTCTGGGATCAAGCAGAAGAATTTCAAGACTTTCTTAAAGTTTTAATATGTATATATAAAGTAAAATTGTGATTTCTACTTCTCCCTTGAATAGAAAATATTTTCTTCTGATTGATCAGAATGAGTTTACAGTAATTTATTCTTTAAATGTTCATTTGTTCCAATCTTGTTGTTACTGTATTTGTCCTTCACTGCTGAAGAAGCCCATGACTTCACAATTTCAATCTACTGTTTGTAAGAAACATATAAAAATTTGCTGATAATTAATCTTCACTGATGGTCATTCAGTATAATCTATGGCATGCATTCCAGAGAATGTGGAGTTTTATTTTATGAGTAAGAGGCAAACAAACTGTGAAATTGGATAAATAATAATGGAATTTTAAAGCTGGAAGGTGACTCAGAGACCCCCTAGGAAAAAAACCTGTAACTGAATAGGAGTGCTTTCTAGAATGGACATGACCAGATATCAGGTAGCTTCTGTCTACTGACCCCAAAGAAGGGGACTGCCACCTTCTGAGCTAGCCCACTGGATTTGTAACATCTTCAATTGTAAAGAACATTGAGGATCACAGAGTCAGAATCAGAGGGAACTTGCAAAATCATCTACTCCAATTCCCACTTTTTAAGATAAGGAACTCTACTCTCAAAGAGGGCTCCATGTGTACTAAGTGGCAGAACTCCAGGTTGAACCCAGATTTCTAGATACAAATTCATCACTTTTCCCAGCATGTGACTTTTTGCCAGGATTTGTGCCAGGCTCTTGGGTTACAGGAACAAAAGTGAGAAACTCTATTCCTAAGGAGCTTGTCCACAGTTCCATTGGAATGATTCTTTCACTTTCATGATGAGGGTTGGGGGAAGTGCTGGGAGGGGAGACAGAGAGGAGAGAAGAGGAGAGGAGAGGAGAGGGGAGAAAGAGAGAGAGAGAGAGAGATTGGGGGCTTTTACAAATGAATGAATGAATGAGAAAAAAGTATTAAGTTCTTACTGGTTGCCAGTTGCAGTGATAAATGCAAAGCAGAGCATATGTGTGCACATACACACACCAGCACACACACATACCCCACACTCCTTTTGCCCATGCAATAAAATTCTACTTCATGTTGAAGTCTGTTGTTGGGTATATGTTTTCATTCCTAGGTAAATCTGTCAATGTTTGGTTAAAGTGTTCATCCCAGATGAAAGAGCTGTTCTCCAAAGTCCTGGTTCCTTTAGAGCTGGCTAAGAGAGAGCATAGTCTGGGCAGCCATTCAGTGTCAAGGAAAGCTCTTACCTTCTGCTTCTGTGCCACAAACTCAAGTCTAATTGAATGTTTATGCTCTCTGGTGGCAAGCTTTTACTTTTAATTTAGGCTAATTCACAAAGAAATGCAAATTTGGATGTAAGTAGAAGATATGGTTTGCCAAAAGACATTTTATTCCCCTTTTCTTTTCCTCCCTCCATCCCTCCCTCCATCCCTTCCTTCCTTCCTTCCTCTCGATCTGCCTCTCTCTTTTCTTTTTGTTAACTGCTTAAATTTCCTTCCTTGTTCCCTGACATTCCCTTGGTTTGCTAACAATCAAATTTGCAGCACTGATCAGAACATCTGTGCTTAGTTTGCACACTGCCATTTATTCCATGTGTAACTTTGGCAAAACATTTCACTATTCGGCCTCAGTTGACCCATATAAAAATGAATGAATTGAAATGCTTGATGAAAATGACATTTATCCTTCATTAAAACTTAAAGTTTGCAAAGTGATTTATGAATTACATGTATTTTCACATTTAATCCTCCGAAAAACTTCAAGAAGTAGATTCTTTTATCTCTAATTCATACTCAATGAAACAGGCTGAGAAGGGTTTATAACTTCCCAAGGGTCACCGAGTTAGCAAGTTTCTTTTTTGGAACTTGAGCTTATGTCTCTTTAGATAATCACTAAAGTCCTTTATATTGACTCTGTCATTATTTTTTTAACTTAACGGGCAAAAGTCTCTAAAATTATCATTTTTAATGTACAAGCTGTAAGTTGCAGAGAATCATGTGTGGAGCCAAAACTTAATACAGTCTTATTGAATTTTCATTTTTTAAATATCCACTCATTTTATAGATGAGAAAACTAATCTTCAGAAAAATTTCATAGATGAACAAAACTAACTATGTCACAAACATTGGATTTGGAGTCAGCTTCTACAAATATTAATCATTTATTTTTCACAGTATCACCATATTATTGAAAAATCAATAATCAGTCAAAATCAATTATTAAGCACTTATTGAGGCAAGATGCTCAGCGGTAATATAAAGGTAAAAAAATCATAATCCTTGCCCTCAAGGAACTCATATTGTAATAGAGGGGGAAGAAAATATGTAAATAAATTATGCATAAACAATATATACAAAGTAGATGAAAAATGTTGCCAGAAAGACAGCAGTAGCAGTGGGTCCACAGAGATCAAGAAAGAAATACTTCCAGTAAAAAGTGACTTGAGCTGAATCTTGAAGGAAGCCAGTAGGTTGAAGTAAGAAAGATGATGTTCCAGGCATGAAAGTTATGTGAAAAAAAACACGGGTTCTGCACTGACAGATCATTTCACCCCACACAGTGGTGTGGGACCAAAGAATAAGAAAATTGGGTAGGTAGTAGGAAGGCACCAGGTAGCAAATATTTTTCAGAATCTAAGAAATACTTTTATATTTAATCTTGGAGAGAGTAGGG
Source organism: Potorous gilbertii (assembly GCA_028658325.1). Classification (NCBI taxonomy): domain Eukaryota; kingdom Metazoa; phylum Chordata; class Mammalia; order Diprotodontia; family Potoroidae; genus Potorous; species Potorous gilbertii. The sequence continues at coordinate 474,394,522 of CM053769.1, read as the reverse complement.
AGCAACTAGAGTTATTATTTGCTAATGAGGAAGATGGCATGGTGAGAGAATGTACTATAGGAATGTACTGTAGGATGTATTATAGGAATATGATTTTATAACTTTGGAAGAGGATGGAATGGGACAGGAAAAGACAAAGCAAGGGGACCAACCAGAAAGCTATTGTGATAGGTTATGCATAAAACAAGTATGATCTGGATCATCATTTTTCACATGAATGCTTTTCAGTACTTCATAATCTAAAAAATGTTTTTTTGCATAAGGTGAAATCTGCTCTGAAAAGGAAATAACACCTGTTCTCAAGGAGTTTGAATTTCCCTCTCCAAACACATGCTACCTCCTACCTTACCTCTACCTAAAATGGAAATTTCTCTTCTTAAGTACTTATAAACCATCTCATCTACAACCTTTGTTTATCTCTCATTTTACATATTATGTTTTTCATGTACTCCAGTATAGTATATATTCCTTAAGGGCAGTGACTGACACTTTTTAACATTGTTGTAATTCTAGAAACACATAGGAGAAACTTAATAACCTCTTCATGAATGTATATGTTTATCTATTTCCAGCCCTTCATCTCAGTCCCAAGGGAATTAGATGAGTTGCATAAGATCAGTTGGATAGCACAGGACAGAATTGTGATTTAAATTTATGCCCTCTTACTGCCTAATGGAACTATGGTTGTTTAGTCTGGAGAAGAGAAGATACAATAAGATATGTTAGCTTTCATCATGTTAAATACAAGTCATTGTATGAAAGAGAGCAAGATATATTCTCTTTGACTTCAGACAAAAGAACAAAGAGCAAAAGATGGAAGTTACAAAGAGGCCACTTTAGGCTTGATAGTGGGGGGGGGCATTCCTAAAAATTAGAATTGCCACAAATTGGAAAGGGCTACCTTAATTGGTAGTGAGCTCTCATATTGGAGGAATTCAAGTTGAGAGTACTGACCAATCTCCAGTTATGATGCAAAATAGTTTATTTTATCTCATTTTTTGGTGAGGTAGAGTAGAACATATATTTTACTAAATTACTAATTAGTTCACTTTAAGTTTTAATTTATGTAATTCTACATTTCTATGACTAAGCATTCATATATTCAGAATTTTTTCAGGATTTGATTTTTACTCTTTGAGTAAATCTTTGTGATTAATTAATTGCTCAAATCAATAAGAATCCATTTCATTACTTTCAAATTTGGACTAGATCTTCTAGCTCTGAATCTTTTAAATATGTGAGCTGGGCAATGTGTGTGTGTGTGTGTCTATGTGTGCATGTAAGCATGCCTCTGTGTGTGTGTGTGTGTGTGTGTGTGAGAGATATGAGATAAACCTGAAATGAGATAAAACAGAACCATTGGTTTCTAATCCACTTGAAAGAAAGATATCTGTGGAAAGTAAAAAGAAGGAAGGAAGGGAGGGAGAGAGGGAAGGAGGGAGGAAGGAAGGAAGGAAAAAAGCCAGGGAAGTAAAACTCAAGAGAAATACATTATAATAGACTTTTCTGATACTTTTGTGAAAATGAATTACTTTTCATTTCCTAATATCCTTAAGTCCATAGAAGTCAATCATTTTTTGCAGATGGGTAAAGGGGCTGGTGCCCTGACTGGTAAGTCTGTGCGAAGCTGGATAGTACCTGTTACTATTGACTATACTCTTCCATTCTAAGCATCTTAGTGAACCAAAACAAGGGGCCAAGCTGGAGAAAAACAATATATGTGCATCTTAGAGCCACACAATAGCCAAATGTGAGAGATAGAAATATGGTTTTGGAGAATATGTGCATATGTACATATGTGTTTATAAACATATTCATTGCATACTGTATATAGATAGATATAGATAGATATCTATCCATATATACATATACATATATACAGACATATATACATATACATATGTACACATATACAACTATGTAAACATGTACGTACTAATCCTGGAGTCAGGAATAACCTAGATCAAATCTGGCCTCATGTCCTTCCTAGCTATTTGACCTTGGACAAGTTACATAATCTCTGTCTGCCTCAATTTCCTCATCTGTAAAAATGAGGGTAACAGTAGCACCTGTGTTCCCAGGTTGTTGTGAGGATCAAATGATATAAAAATTGTCAAGTGCTAATCACAGTGCCTAACACATGGAGAGTAATATATGCATGTTAGCTATTATTATAGACTATAAAATAACATTTTTTGTCACAGGTAGTGACTGAGGTGGGATAGGAATTAAAGTCTTTTGTACCTCACAGCATAAATTTTTAATTTACTAGTGATTTAAATTTGCTCTTTGGGGACTTCGTTGGTACAAATACCATAGACAATTAAATACCAGAATTTGGAAATTCGTTATGAGTTTGGAAAAGGAAGATTTCATTAAGTTTATCATAATAGAAAAGGGATAAATGTTTATCATGGAAAACATAATATTTCATAGAAAAAAACATGACTTTTAGATGGTAGTAACATTCTGAAAGCATCATGAAGAAGTAATGGAATCCATAGGGAAGTATAAAAATAGCTTTATTATATATCAGTACAGCTGGAAATGTTACGCGATAGAATATTTCAGACCTTGAAATAGCTCAGAGAAAATGAACAAAGGTGAGGTAATTGCAAATTTTCCTACTTTAATATCCCACCTGGTGTTCATAAACTCATAACTGTTATTCAGTGATTTTTCAGTCGTGTCTACATCTTTGTGACCTCATTTGAGGTTTCTTTGGCAAAGATACTGGAATAGCTTGCCATTTCCTTGTACAGATGAACAGACTGAGATAAACGGTTAAATGACTTGCTCATGCACACGCAGCTAGTAAATGTACTAGGCCAGATTTGAACTCAGGAAGATGAGTATTCCTAATTCCAAAACCAGCACTCTATCTACTATACAATCTAACTGTAGATGGTGATAACAAGTTGTAAGAGCAAGCAAAGTAGGATTCTCAACCTTAGACAAAGAAACCCAAAATACCCTTTTCTATCAGGCTGAAGTAGCATATAATTTCCCTATAGGCCCCAAATATGCCTTGATTTATATTTTCTCTCTCCTATATTTCATAATCCTGAAAAAAAGTTACATTGGTCCGTAAACACCAAAGCACTATGCCCTCTTTATTTCAGTCATCGACCTTGCTTCTGCACTTCTTACTAAAAAAAAAAAATCATTTCAGTACATTGTCTGAGTGGTCATGTTTTCTCAGGACCTCAAAAATGTTTCAAGTTCCTTTCTTAGAGATATGTTATTTTTTCTCCCACTTCCAGAAACCATAATTTTCCCTATTTACCTTTTTGAAATGCTAAAGTAGGGATGAAGTGTTGCCATTAAAAAAAGAATATATTCCTCTTAACATGGTGCATGAAAATATCTGTGGGATTTAAGGAATGGAGGACCTGATTTAAAGTCTTAGCACAATCAACTCCTATATTTCTGACTTTAGAAAAGTCTCTTCAACTTTCTGATTCTCAGTTTCCTCAATATATCAAATGATGGCATTGGACTAACTGGCCCCTTCTAGCTTTCAATCTGTCAGAATAGCATTTAGTGGCTCAATTACATTTCAGAGGTAATGCTCTATGAATCAAGAATTTAAAATAACTCTAAAGTTCTGTCAATGACACTCCAGTGTACCAAAATATTCAGTGACTCTCTATTGCCCATAACTGAGATATCAAACAACAGATCTGCCAACCACAACCCCAGGGAAGCAGATTAAAATTAAATTTAGGAAAATATTGATGAAATAAACTAAACATGAAAAGCAGTTTAGATAATATTCACTTATGATTCATTTTAAATTAAATATTCTATTTTTAATTTATGAGCATAAGCAACTTTCACATTCATTATTTTTAAAATTTTGAGTTACGTATTATCTCATCCTTCCCCCTCATCAAGCAGTCATGCAATTTGATATAGGTTATACATGTGCAGTCATCAAAAATATATTTCCATATTAGTAAACATGAAGGAAAATAAAGTAAAAAACACATAATACAGTTGAACTACATTCACACTCCACCAGTTCTTTCTCTGGAGAAGGATAGCATTTTCCTTATAAGTCCTTCAGAACTGTCTTGGATATTTGTATCATGTGGAAGAGCTAAGTAATTAACAGTTGACTTATGGTTCATTATTGCTATTAATATGTACTCGTGATTCTGTTCACCTTGCTTTGCATCAGTTCTTGTGGATCTTCACAGGTATTTTTTAAATCATTCTGCTGGTCATTTCTTAGCACATACTATTCCATCATAACCATATACCACAACTTGTTCAGCCATTCCTCGATTGTTGAGCATTCACCCAGTTTCCAATTTTTTGTCATCACAAAAAGAGTTGTTTTAAGTACATTGTACAAATAGATTCTTTCCCACTTTTTCATCTCCTTGGAATACAGACTTAGTAGTGTTATTGCTGGATCAAAGGGTATTCGTGAATTTTATAAATCCTTGGATGTAGTTCCAAATTGTGCTTCAGAGTAGTTGAATCAGTTCACAATTCCACCAACTGTTCATTAGGGTCCCTGTTTCTCCACACCCCCTCTAAATTTTGTCATTTTTCTTTTCTGTGATATTAGCCAGTGAGAAATATGTAATGTGGTACCTCAGAGTTGTTTTAATTTGCATTTCTCTTATCAATAGTGATTTAGAACATTTTTAATGTGACTATAAATAGCTTTTATTTCTTTCTTTATCTGAAAACTTCCTGTTCATATGTTTTGAACATGTATTAATTGGAGAATGACTTGTATTCTTAAAAAAAGACTAAGTTTTATATATATATTTGAGGAATGATGCATTTAAATCAGAGAAATTTGCCATAGAATTCCCCACAGTTTTCTGATTTCCTTATAATCTTGGTTACTTCAGTTTTGTTTGAGGAAAAATAAAACAGCTTTTAAAATTAGTGTAATCAGTGTTATAATAATCCAATGACACTTTCTATCCCTTATTTGGTCATACTTTTTCACTTTTTCATAGATCTGACAGGTAAACTATCCCAGGCTCCCCTAACTTGTTTATCATCTCACCATTATGTCTAAATCATGTACCCAGTTTGATCTAATCTTAGCTTAATGTATAAGCTGCTGGTCTCCATATCCAGTTTCTGTGAAACTTTTCCAGTTTTTGTTAAATAGGGAGGTCTTGTCCACAAACCTGAATCTTTGGGTTCATCAAACACTAGATTACTATAGTCATTTACTACGGTTATTGTCTACTCAATCTATTCCCCTGAACCACTTCTCTGTTTCTTAGGTAGTACTGTATTGTTTGGATAATTACTGATTTATGATACAGTTTGGGTTCTGGTATGACTAGACTAGCTTCCTTAACATTTTTAAATTAATTTTCTTGGTATGTTTAACCTTTCCTTTTTCCACATGAATTTTGTTGTTAGTTTTCTAGTTCTAAAACATATTCTTTGGTAGTTTGATTGGCATGTTACTAAACAGAATTGTCATTTTTATTATATTGGCTAAGTCTACCCATGTACAATTCATTTTTTTTTCAAGTTGCTTACATCTGACTGTACTTTTGTGAGAAGTATTTTGTGATTGTGTTCATATAGTTCCTGGGCTGGTCTTGGCAGGTAAATTCCCAGGTATTTATATTATCTATAGTTACTTCCAATGGAATTTCTCCATCTCTTGCTTCTGGAATTTGTCTGTAATATATAGAAATGTTTATGAATTTTGTGGTTTATTTTGTAGTCTGCAGCTTTGCTAAGGTTATCTATTATTCTTTTTTGTTGATTCTCTAGAATTTTCCTAGTATATCATCATATCTTTTGTAAAGATTCATAGTTTGGTTTACCCTTTGCCTACTTTAATTCCTTCAATTCCCTTGTCTTCTTACTGCTGAAGGCAGCATTTCTGGTACACTGTTGAATGGCATTTGTGACAATAGGCTTCTTTTCTTCATCCCTGACCTCTTTGGAAAGAATTCTAGTTGATCTCACTACAGATAACACTTACTGATGGCTTTAGAGAAATACTACTTATTATTTTAAGGAAAACTCCATTTATTTTATTTTGTCTAATATTTTTAGTAGGAATAAGTTTTGCATTTTGGAAAAGCTTTTTCTCTACCTGTTGAAAAAATCATATGATTTCTGTTTTAATTTTTTAATTGATATGTTCAATCATGCTGATAGTTTTCCTAAGATTGAAACAGCCTTGCATTCCTGGTATAATTTAAAGTGGTCATAATGTATGTTCTTTGTGATGTGTTGTTACAACTTCCTTGCTATTATTTTCTTAAAAATTTTTTCTATAATATTTAGTAGATAATTTAGTCTATAATTTTCTTTCTTTGTTTTCAGTTTTCCTGGTATAGGTATCAGCACCACATTTTGTGTTTGTATTTATAATTTCTGTATCAGTATGTGGTCAGAAGGCACCCTTTTCTGTTTGAGTTTTACAGCACTAGTCTAATGTCCCAGAATAATGTCTCAAATCGGCCTTGAATGTCCTTATATTGCGATGCCAATATATGTTTCCAACTCTTACTTTATATTTCTTTCATACTTTACTTAAAATATTTTATATCATAGCAAAACTGTCTTACACATAAATCTTTACCTATACTTCCTAACCTCTCATTGTTCTGTATTCCATGTTAATAGAGGCTGCTACCTATATATCCTACACCACTTGAATTCATTCTTTCCTTAAGACTCAATTCTGATGCCACATCACTCCTTGAGTCCTTCCCTAACCCTACCCCAGCTCCTCATACCCTTTGCCCAAAAGATTTTTTTCTCCTCAATTTTTCTAAGTAGGCCTTTTGAAGATTTCTCCTTTGCCCTATCTTATTCCATGCTACTCGATGCATAATTATGTATTTCATATCAATTTTATTTGAATTTAAATGTTAAAGGCTGTTGATTATTATTTGGCAGAAGTTATCATTTCCATGGGCAGACCAATGGTGAGGATACTAAGAACTGGAAGACATGAAAGAATAAAATGTTCATTGTCTATACACTGAAATCAAAGACAGACAAATCTGAAGACTGTCAAGAAAGCCTGCTGGGTACTTAATAGGAAGTAACACACTGTGTCTTTCCTCTGGAGGTTGGAGACAGCCATTATTTTTATTTTTATTTCTTCCTGGAACACAGGTATTTCTGGTGGTTTGACCTGCAACATGGCTTTTCTTTGAATTTCTGTGATGCCATTTGTGACAATGCTTCTATTCTCTGTACCAGTTTCATTGATTTCTCAACAATTTAAAGTGGAACTCAAGATTTAGCCATCTAGGTAAATATGAATTCATTCTAAGCTATTTAGAAATATTGATCAGCCTTTGAAAATGTATTCAGAGTCCTAAGGACAAAGGAATTACTTTTATAGAGAAAGAGGAAAAATGAATCACGATTAAGCCATACCTGCTAAACAACTGTGTAGAACGGGAAACTACACATGAATTTGTTTGTAAGACTTTACTCAATGAAATATTCACCCCAGATATTATTCCTTTGCTTTTCATCTTCTGATATATTAATTATTAGATTCCGTAGCACATGATTCATTTCCTATATGTCTTCACTAGAAGACTAATCAATTTATGCTGACCTACTTTTAGTTCTTTTGTTTTTCTTGAGAGTTAGGATGGAGTTGTGGATTTGGTCCAGTTCCAGGTTCAAAGTCAACCATCCCTGAATTAACCTTGCATGGAAATGAACAAATGATTGAACAATTCAATTTTTCTGCTTTTATATCTCTGAAGTATAGATGTTAATACTTGTATGATCTGCCTCATGAGGAAGGACTTTACTGACTTTAAGGAGTTATATGTTTGCATTTGTTTTGGTCTACAATATTTATTTTTACTAGAGTGGAGAATTTCCTGTATGCAAATTTCTTTCACCAATAGAAACTTATGACTTACACAATATTGTTTTACAAATTGCACATGAACAGGTTGCTGAGTGAGGAATATGGCCAGGTCTCTTTGATTGAAGAACTCCCTCTGTGTATTATATTATGCTACTTCTCTAGTATAGAAATATTACTTATTATCCCTATATCCATTTTGTTTCTATTGAGTTTATAAACATGGCTATAGACACCTGCATAATTGAGATGTCCTATATTCCTCCATCCCTTTCTTTTTTGCCCTTTTTCATTGAATCAGTTAGCAAAATCTACTAATTCATCTTTCAAAATATTTTCTATCTCCATTCCTTCCTTTTCATCCTGACAGTCATTTCCTTTATTTCTCCTGACAACGTGAATGAATATTCAGTAAAATTCAAACTTTCAACATCTAAAAACTGGGTAAGTTGATTAATTGGTATTCTTACCTCCTATCTTTTTTCCTCCAGTTCATCCTACATAACTGATACAAGATTACGATCCTAAAGGCACTAATGCCATTGGATAATTAAACCTTCTAATGCTTAGATGAGAACAAGATCTGAAACCTCAGACACTGTTGAAGATAGTAAATTGAAAATATTCAAATAACTTTTTACCTTTATTAAAAATTTTAAAAAAAAATTGTGTGATATATCCGCCACTTTCCAGTTATCACAGAAGTTCCATCAGTTTCTCCCCATTAGGTGTTGATTTTCATATATTTTGAGAAAACTGGCTTGCTGTGTTTCTTTGTTTCTATTCTTTGTCAATGAAATTCTCCTTTCCTACTGTTTTAAATTTTAGCCATTAAAGTTAATTTTGATAATTAACTTTATTATAATATAACATGAAATCACTCAATACTAATTCCTATATTTTTATTTTTCACTGGCATTTTGAAGTCATTCTCCATATTAATATTTTTATTATTACTTATATAGCCCTGTAAAGTATCCCTTAATGAATAAATAAATAAAAACTCAGCTGTTAATTATTTGCTAAATCTCATGAGTGATGTTAAATGCTTAGTACAATGAGGAAAAAATAAACAGTCCATTCCTACTTACCTTTGATTAAATGACCCAAAACATAAAATGAAATTCACCATTGGAGCCAGATCTAAATCTTAAGTATGCAGGTGAATGTCTGTGTGCAGCATGGCAAGGCCTAGGGCCCTTATTTTACATTAGTATGTTAGATAATAATGCTTGTTCAATCGATTTACTTTGGATGACAGTGAAAGAAATTGAAACCCATAATTGTTGGATTACAGTTGGAGGAAGCAGTTTTCAAAGGGCTCAGAGTAAGGGTAAGGAAGATCCAAAGACCTCAGAATTTTCAGTGGAATTTAGTCCATTTTGAACGGAAAACTCAAAGGTAAAATAACTTTATGACATAAACAGATGATGATGATGATGATGATGATGGTGAAGAAGAACCAGATAATACTAATATATATGGATAGAGATACCTTGAATAACCTAGGAAACGAGAGACTTTGAGAGGTTAAATTCAAAATTTATGTAAGCACAAATAACAGAAAATGAGAAGAAGAGGAATAAATTATAGTGTTAATGATACAGTATGTAATTAATATCATAAAGACTTAAATTTTGCAAAGTATTTTATGTATATTATGTCTGATGCTCATGACCCTGTTAATTAGGTTTGATAATTATGCTCATTTAATGGATGAGAAAACTAAGAATAAAAGAGATAAAGTAATTGAACTCAGATCAACTAGATACCAACTGTCAGAGGTGGGATTCTAATGAAACAATTATTCCTTTTTTTCTAAACCCCAATGCTTATCATGGTGCCTGACATATAATTAGCTACTAATAAAGATATGTTGATTCACTCCAAGTCCAGTGCTCTATCCATTACACCACACTGCTTTTATAGAAGAAGAGTATTTTCCTATAGTAATTGGAATAGTTATTCCAAATTCACTTTGGGTAACAATCCTGAAGGCAACCCAAAGCATTTGATGTAGCTATGTTGGGAGTTGGGAAGATCAGTGAGGGGATCAGACTTCTGCTCAGAATGAACTGCGTGCTAATAACCAATCTAAAACATGACTAAGATGGGTCAATAAGATTCTTAAAAGAAATGAAGAATATGCCAAAAGAATTGAAAAATATGTCAAAAAATTTAGTGAATAGAGTGTACTTAATCCAGAGAAGAAATGTTTCACAGGCAGTATAAAAACAATCTTCATTAATTGAAGAGATATTATTTGAAAGAAGTACAGAACTTATTCTATTCGACCCCAGATGGTGTAACTGGAAACAACAGACTGGAGTGGGAGATTAGCAAATGTAAGCCTTTTTTTTTTCCAGAAAAGAAAACTCCCTAATAATTAGGGTTTTCTGAAATAGAAATTGTATTTCTCCCTGTATTTCTCCTTAATTATAAATTTTGAAAAAAAGTATCAAAAGTCAAGTGTTAGAAGCAATTATGGGCCAGGAACAGGTTGGACTAGATGAAGTTTCTTCCATATATGGATTTCTAGTATTCTATTGAAACCCTCATTCTCTTGTGGGACACTGTGTTAAGACTCTAATATGGAGAGTTGAGTGTAGAATCTGGTATTTGAGTTCAAATCTCTCCTGTGGCACACTTTACTTCTGTGACTTTGAGCACATCAGTTTATGTCTCTAACCATCAGTTTTCTCTTCTGTAAAGTGCAGGAGTTGAACTAGATGAACTAAGGTCCTTTCTAACTTCGCAATTTTTTCTTGATGTTGTTCAGTAGTTTTCATTCATGTCAAACTCTTTGTGACTCCATTTGGCATTTTCTTGCCAGAGATTCTGGAGTAGTTTGACATTTCCTCTAGCTCATTTTGCAGATGAGGAAAATGAGATGAACAGGGTTAAGTAAACTGCCCAAGGTCACACAGCTGGTAAATGTCTGAAGCAGTATTTGAACTCAGGAAGAGGAGTGTTCCTTGATTTTAGACATAATCTAGATGCCTTGACTTTCTAATTAGGAATTTTTAAAACTGATTCTTTCTGGCTTCTTTTAAATTCCAATAAAAATTCTACCTTTTTTGAGAAGGCTTCCCCAATTCTTCTTATTTTAGTACCTGCCTTCTGTTAATCATTTTCTATTTATCTTCTATATAGTATGCTTTGTGTATCTATCTCTGTATCTAGGATAATTATTTGCCTGTGATTTCTTCCATTAGATTGTAATTTCTATGAGGACAGGAGATGATTTTTGCCTCTTTCTATATACCCAGTGCTTAGCAAAGTTTCTAGCATATAATAGGTGCCCAATAAATGTTCATTAATTGATTGTTCACATGAACTCCATCCTGTGATGAAGCTTCTGAAGAAAACTAGAAAAGTTGGAACAGGAAGAAAGAGGGGGATGATAAATTGTTTCAACTTTGAAGTTGTTTCCTTTCTATTTATAGCCCAAGTCATCTTATGACTTCTAAAATGATAGGCTGTTATTTTATTTCACATTTTCCTAGATTACAGGAAGTTTTGATATCCTTAGATTTATAACTATACATGTGTCAACAAGGATATCCTGTATATTTAAAAATCCTGCCCCCATCACACCCCAAATCTTAGGGAAGAGAAGATGATTGGCTATATTCAATAAGAGTTTGCAGGACAGGTTCTTAATGATCTAGGCCCATTCCATGTTGACAATATCTGATGGGAGGAAGGAGATTGTCTCAGTTAGAAGGAATTCAGGCTTCCATTTTCTGGCTACATTTCAAGGACAGAAAATTATCTTGGGTCACTCCAATCACTTCAGAAACAATCCTATAAATAATATTTTTGTTTTGTTTTGTTAAATCCCCAACGGGTTCTCAATGTACAAATTGCACAGATGAGTCCTTACAATGTTCTTCTCATACAAGGGCAACATAGAATAATCCGATAGTAGTAATGGAAATAAAACTTATATTCAACAAGTAATCTATAGAATGAATTAAGAAAATGTTGTCTCCCTTCCAAAATATTATCCATGATATTTTTTTCTACCCCACAATGGACAGGGCAGTGGACTAAGGAGCTATTTATACATTTAACCAGAAATATTTGCAGTGATACACCTAATCAAATTCCATATTTAACCTACCCAGAAGTCCCCAAAGTCTTACCACATGTTTTATTTATTTGCTATCTGAATATAAGTGTGATTAGAATGCATTAGGTAGATGGTTGGAGAAAAGAAATGCCAATAATGTCATCTTCAACTAGCTGCTTTGACTCTTTCAAATAAACCAGTGTAACAGTTCTGACCTGAAAGAAAGGTAGCTGTGGCATATATGCAGAATAAGCAAGGAATAGAAAACTATGCTATATGCCCATTTGTTGAAAGAACTAGGGACAGATTAGCCTGGGGAAGGTGAGAATTAAAGACTGATTTCAGAAAATTCAGAGGGTTGTCCTGTGACAGAGCTAATATGATTTGTTTAACTTGATCCAGAATTTGAAACCAGAAAAAATGAATAGAAGTGATGGAGAAAGAGATTTAGACTTAATTTTAAAAGTTCCTAACAATTAGAGTGGAATGAGCCACCTTGGTTTTTGGACCACTTAAATTTCTAAACCAAGAGATCAATTTCTGATATAATATTTTACCCTAGACCTCACCATTTTTACCCTGCAAAGCATCTAATTGCAATCATAAAGAACTTTATAATGATACTGTATAGTATAAATAAATTTGGATTTGGAAGTTAAAGAACCAAGATTCATATTTCAATTCTGTGGCTGACTGTCTTTGTACCCTTGGATAAATCACTTGTACCCTTGGGCTTAAGACTCTTCATTTGTAAAATGAATTAATTTTGTTAGATTCCAAATATAAATCTAGGATCTTGAAAACTTCCTAACATTTAGAGCTATCTAAAAGTGGAATGGGCCACTTGGAGAAAATTTCTATTGAATTATCTCCAACATAAGGTTAGGTACACATTTGTTGGAAATGGAGAAACAGTAAATCTTTATCCATTATGATTTCAATTACATGACCTGGAATTATCTTAAAATTAAGAGATTCTGAGAAATTACTTTACCTTAATCTATTCTGTTACAAATTATTCATGAAGAAAATATGACTTATGGGGCAGAGCTAAGATGGTGGAGTAAAAGCCACTACTCACTCTAAGACAAACTTTTTCAGATACCCCTAAAAAGAGAATCTAAATTTTAAAGTGGCATAAGCCAGTAGAAGACAGAGTGTGGCAGATTTACAACCCAGGATAGACTAGAAGGTCTACAGGAAGAATCTGTTGCATGGGGCGGGAGGAGTGCACCACTCACAGGCTGTACCAGCTCAGCAAAGCTGAGGAGGAAGCCCTGGGCTGTCTGAAGCACCAGCCACACTGCATAAACTCAAACATACCAGCACATGATGGAATTCAATAGAAGTGAGTGAAAGAGAACCACAGAACCCCAGTTACCCACAGTAGCCACTCTTGAGACTATCAACCCACAGGTAAAATGTCTGTAAGTCACCTACTTGAAATTCAGGGAGCCAAAATATTGAAGTGATCAGTAAATGTCCCACCTCTCCCTTGATGATCTTGAAAAACCCATAGAATATTTTCCCAGGAAAAATCGTGAACAGTGGGATCAGTCGAAGGAGCAAACAGTTTCTTCGCCCTTCAGGCTAGGAAAATCACAAAGGGAGGTGGTGTCACTCTTGCTGTGGCTGAAGGAGATGAGTTCAAGACCTGTGCTGTCCCAGACACCCTAACCTCAGCAAACCAGGAGGAGATCCTGAGCCCCAGAGGGGTGCAGCTGCAGTCATCAAAACCAGGACCTCAGGCATGCTTCAGCACAGCCAGGGGAATAAGGAATTATAAAAGTACAAACACTGGTTCAGCAACTAGTTAGCCTGCCTGTACTCCATAGAATAGAACCCCTGTGGCCAGACCACCCCTCCCCCATACTTAAGGCAAATAGCTCAGGGTAACTCCTGAGAAGCTCAGAAAGGCTTCACCTTACCTCTTCTTTGGCACGTCAGCTCAGTAGTAGGTAAACTATAGGATTACAGCTTCTAACTGATAGAACCAGAGGTCACAATACACAAAGCCTTAAGTTCTAAGCACAAGAAGAATGGGACAGACTCCCCTGTGCCCCAGAAGCAGAGATTGACTTTAAAAGCCAGAAAAAGGGCAATCGTAATTTCAGAAAAGCAAACCAGAAAAGATAAGACCACAGAATCTTTCTATGTGAACAAGTACCAAAACAAGAATAACATAGTGGTCAGCATTGAGACTGTACTCCCACCTCCGAATTCAGAAGGGAATTGAACAGGTCTCAAACCCAAAGAGCGTTCTTGGAGGAGCTCAAGACAGATTTTAAAAGCCAAATGCTTTTTTAGTATCATATAGAAATGCAGAAGATTTGTGTGGGGTTATTTATAACCTGAAAATTTCCTAAGGTTGTTTATTATTTCAAGGAGTATTTTACTTGATTCTCTGGGATTCTCTAAGTGTATAACCCCACACAAATCTTCTGCATTTCTATATGATACTAAAAAAGCCCTACAGCAAGGGATAGAAAGAGAAATCTCATTCAAAGCTAGGATTGACACTATAAAATACTTGGGGGTCTAGCTGCCAAAACAAACCCAGGGACCATATGAACATAATTACAAAACATTTTTCACAGAAATAAATTCATGTCTAAATAAGTGGAAAAACATCAGTTGCTCATGGGTAGGTTGAGCCAAATACAATAAAAATAACATTTCTACCTGAACTAGTTTACTTATTCAGTGCCACACCAATCCAACTACCAGATATTTATTTTGTAGAGCTAGAAAAAAATAATACCAAAATTCATCTGGAGAAAGAAAAGGTCGAGAATATCAAGGGAACTAATAAAAAGAAATGCTAGGGGAGGTGTCCTAGCCCTACCAGACACAAAATTGTATCGTAAAGTAGCAATCATCAAAACCACTTGGTACTGTCTAAGAAAAATGCGATTAGAGCAGTGGAATAGGTTAGGCACTCAAGACACAGTAGTCAATGAATATAGGAATCTACAGGTTGACAAATTCAAGAACCCCAGCTTTTGAGATAAGAACTCACTTTTTGACTAAAATTGCTGGGAAAACTAGATAACTTTGGCAGAAACTGGGCATAGATTGATATCTGACACCGTACACATGAATAGAGTCCAAATGGATACATGATATAGATATAATTATTGGTACTATAAACAAATTTGGGAAGCAAGGAATAGTATATTTGTCAGATTTATGGAGAATGGACAAATTTTTGACCAAACAAGAGATAGATCACATTATGAAGTACAAAATGGATAATTTTTATTTCATTAAATTGAAAAATTCTTGCACAAACAAACCCAATGCAACCATGATGAAGAGGGAAGCAGAAAACTGGGAAAGAATTTTTGCAACTAGTGTCTGTAATAAAAGCCTCATTTCTAAAATGTATGGAAAACTTAGTCAAATGTACAAGAATACAAGTCATTCCCCAATTGATAAAAAATGAAAGGATATGAAAAGGCAGTTTTCAAAGGAAGAAAGATATCTACTCTTAAATGAAAACAACTCTGAGGTACCACATCATAGCTATCAGATTGACTAACATAACAAAACAGGAAGATGATAAAAGTTTGAGAAGATGTGGGAGAGTTGGACACTAATTCATTGTAGGTGGAGATGTGAGCTGATCCAACTATTCTGGAGACCAATTTGAAACTATACCCAAAGGGCTACAAAAATGTGCATACCTTTTACCCAGCAATACCACTTCTAGGACTGTATCTCCAAGAGATCATAAATATGGAAAGGGAACCATATGGACAAAATATTTTTTACTTGTTCTATTTGCTGTGGCCAAAAACTGGAAATCAAGGGGATGCCCATCAAATGGGGAATGGCTGCTCAATTTGTGGTATATGAATGTAATGGAATACTATTGTGCTATAAGAAATGATGAACATGAAGACTGCAGAAAGGCCTGGAAATAATTACATGACCTGATGCTGAGGGAAAGGAGCAGAACCAGGAGAACTTTGTATGTAGCTACAACCACAGTGTGTCAGGAATTTTTCTGGTAGATTTAGTCATGAACAGCAATGCAAAGACCTTAATGAACTCTTGAGATAAAATGCCTTCCACATCCACAGAAAGAACTATGCAATTGGATTACAGAATGAAGCAGATCATTTTCTCTTGTGTTATATATTTTTTTTATTTTCTCCCATTCATTTTAGTTTTTCTATTCAACATGACAAAGGTGAAAATGTATTCAATTGCAATCTATTTATAGAGTGTATAGGAGAGAACAAGTCATCTTGGGGAAGAAGTGGACGGGGCGGGAGTACGACAAAGAGTGAGAGGAAAAATCTAAGATACATAGAAATGATTGTTGAAAACTGGAAATAAATAAAATAATTTAAAATTATAAAAATATGACTTAAAATACCATCATTCATTACTACTCTGACATTGTGTCTGTAATGCTCTCTTCCTGTGTTTATGCTGAACTTCCAGTCATCAAGTTCCACAAAAGAATGGCTCAAGAGATGATTACAGATGCAGGCCCATCTGGTCAATCACTACTGATCAGATTATGACATCTGGTATTGGTAGCTGCCAAGTACACTATATGTGGCTATAGGGAGAGACTCTGAATATGGTATAATGTATAACAAATCTCAGTGACCATCATCATTGAACCATGCGGAGCTTTGAAATACTTTTCAAAATTATTTTGGCACACTGCTGGAATATTGAGAATTTAAATCATCTTAGTTTAGAATTGTTATGCTCTCTTTAGTGAGAATGTTTTTAAGTGGTCAAAGCACAAACACAAATGTTTTCATTAGAAATGACCATTATGTGAAAATCCATTATTTGATATGATAAGTATTTCTTTGTGTATTACAGTAGGAATGTAAAGCATTACTGGAAAAAAATAGATTACCTGTGTTCACAAAATAGTGTTTTTCCACCAAACTTGCAGGCAGAAGGTGTATTTTCTGTCTTACAGTCTGCTGGAAAATAATTATAGCAACATGCTTTTAAAATTCAATAAATTTATATTATATATATAATATATATATATATATATATATCTGTGTGTGAGTGAATTGTCTAGTCACTTTCATGGGCATATGAATTATTTAACAAAACCTTTGTTTTGCTTCCATGCAGATCTTAATTTTCACTTTTCAGATACACTAAATAGATTGGTTGAGAAAACAAACATTTTCCTGGACATATATTCCTTAAAAACATTCTGGGATATTCTTACTCAGGAGCTGGATTCCAGAGGCTGTTTAGGGCTCCGGTCATTTCCATCATGAGTCTAGACATACATCATGGAGTTGTAATTATAATTGCCAGTGTTGTGATTGACTTGTTTTGAAGTAATTTTGTTTCTCAGTCTTCATAAGGCTTTGATATCAGAAACATGATTTTTGACCTTCTTTATTAAAGACCTCTGTGAACAGCAAGGGGGAGAAAGAAAAGGAAAATAAGGCTTTGTAGGATTATTGTCTTTTAATCATATGGCCATATTAAAATTACTTGTGTAAATAAGCAGTACTTCAATCATATGGACCTCCACTTGTGTTGTTCAAGTGAATTCTGTTTTTCACTTATTTTGTAAACTGTGTATGTGTCTTCTCTGAAAAGAGAAAATTGGTTTAAAATATCAAATGATATTTAAAACAAAAATCAGTGGCTGTTAAAGTGAATTAAGGTCTTCAAATTAGATAGACATTTAATAGTTCCTACATGGTTCTGGGTGACTGAGTTCATTCAAGACCAACCCACAAAAAATCAAGAAGGGAAGAGGAAATGAGAGGATATTATGGTACTTTCCTCTACTGTGCTACCCCAGTACGATGGTCCATTGGAAAGATCTTCAGTTCCGTAATGCAAGAACCTAGATTCTATTCTTACTTCTGATGCTTACTTCTTATATCATCTTTGCCAGGTTATTAACCACCATAGTGGTGAATATCTTTATGTGTAAATAACCATCATGTGTTACATAATCTTTCACGTACTTCCTAGTAATACAACATGCTTCTAAGTTTACCTGAACATCTTCAAAGGCTCCCTCTTCCTACGATCTTTAGGAGAAAACAGTTATGCCTGTAATTTAATCCCTTTACAATCTTGATTCTAACAACTTTCCATTCCTAAATAATAGTTTACACTTTTCTACATGCTTAATTCTAATCCAACTGTTGTTCTAGCTGTTTCCCATCATTATCAATTCCACCTTATGCCCTATGACTTTTTTACACAAATTGTCCCATGTCTGGAATTAAAAACAATCTCACTTCACCATCACAGGATCCCTACTTTCATGACAAAAAATGACTGTTCAAATGTCACTTCTTATTTAGTATTTTCTTTTATTTTTCCCATCAGATGGCACTTTTTGAGATATTTCTTATCCCCTCTCATAGTTGTTAATATTATTCATCCCTTGAAATTATCATTTTAGTATGAATTTCTCATTGAAATCATGTTGATTCTGCTGTCCCCTCAGTAACATGGAAGCTCTTTAAGGTTAGGGACTAGTTTATTCTTCCCTTTCATACCCCCAATGCCTTGAATTTAAGTGAATTACTGCGTTTGAGAAAATATCTGTAATTCTATTTTATTCATGTTATATTATTATAGACTTTCCTGGACTTTAAATGACAGTTTCTTCCAAAGTCATTATTTCTGTGGTGCAGGCCTTCCTGCCTGTCTTTGTACTCTGGACTTTACTCTGCTTACCTGCAGCTACAAGTGTTAGTGCTCCTCGTAGCTCTGGAACTATGACCAGGTCCCCTCTTGTCCTGCAGACACAAGTGCTACTACTCCTTTCTGCTTTGCAACTAGTACCAAGTCCCTTCCTCTCTTGTGACTGATAACCAGCACCCTTCTTTGCCTTAAAACTGTGACAGAATTGTATATGGGCAATAGAATTGCTAATCGGCACTCACTGACCCTAGTGCCTGCCATTCTGCAGTGGTCTTCATCTTTATAAAACTTGTAAGATGATGTGTTGAATTGAACATTGTTGGACTATTGAAGGAAAATGACAGATTGCACACACTCAGCTCAATTCTCCCAACATTTTCCTTCAAACTACTTTAAAATAAACCTTAAAATTAAATTTTGGGAAGTCAACAAAAGGTCACAATGAGACTTTTTTCCTGCCATAAGACAACTTAAGAGGTCAGCAGGAGAGGTCTGTAACACCAAAGTGGGAGATTGCCAAGAAAGGAACATCAGTACCAGTCATGGGCCTTGCTGCCACTGGGGTCAGTGAGTGCCGATTAGTAATTCTATTGCCCATATGCAATTCTGTCACAGTTTTAAGGCAAAGAAGGGTGCTGGTGATCAGTCATAAGAGAGGAAGGGACTTGGTACTAGTTGCAAAGCAGAAAGGAGTAGTAGCACTTGTGTCTGCAGGACAAGAGGGGACCTGGTCATAGTTCCAAAGTCAAGAGGAGCACTAACACTTGTAGCTGCAGGTAAGCAGAGTAAAGACAGAGAGCAGTGACCACACCTCGCCCTGAATCCTACAACCTTAAAAGCATTCAAAACTTAAAGATCTCTAGAACTAGTTCTGAAAACATCAGCATCAAAAAGCCAGAAGTTTGGGACAGAGCCTCTCCACTCCGAGGTGAACAGAGTACAACTTCACTTTAATGTTCAAACCAAGAAATAGAATAGGTAAAGGAGCAAACAGAAATAACAAGAAGACCGTAAAGATAAATAGCTACTGTGCTGTCAAGGAAAACAAAGACATAACCTCAGAAGGTAATAATAGAAAAACAGTCATAAGAAAATAGTCAGGGGGGGGCGGAGCGAAGACGGCGGAGTAGAAAGACTCACATTTGCTAGCTCCGAACCCACAACCCATGGATTTCCTGTAAAAAGAACTCCTGAAAAATTCTGGAACAATGGAAGCCACGCAGAAACACAGTGAAGGAGATTTCCGTTGCAGAGAGCCCTGAAAAGCCGACCCCAGGGGTCCATCGAGCCCCAGACGGGAGAGGAGCCCTCCCCTCACACTGCCCTGGCCGTACCACACTGAGAGGAGCAAGCAGACCCCAGCAGGCTTCAGGGACGGTAATCTCTGGCGACCGCGAAGGTCCCTCCACCCACAGACGCACAGGTCAGTGAGAGAGACGGGCTGAGAGGGGAGCAGGGTATCTCTGGGACTTGGACCCCCTCGGGAGGCCTCGGATCCCCTCGGGAGGCTGCTCCTGCAGCAGAGGCTGAGGCAGCTTGGCCAGAGGCAGAGGCAGCTCCCCCAGAGACAGGCAGGAGCTCCACAGCAGCTCCATTACAAAAGATCTCTGCATAAACCCCCTGAGGGAACTGAGCCTGAGAGGCAGCCCTGCCCCTAGCACCAGCAGATAAGCTCCCATTGAAGAGCAGTCAGGCTGGGGAGCAGCGTTTGAATCCCAGACCCCAAGCACTAGCTGGGCTGACCTAGGCTGGGGTGGAGAAGACTCTCAGAAGTCAAGTAACTGGCTGGGAAAATGCTGAGAAAAGGGAAAAAAAACTAAGACCATAGAAGGTTATTTTCTTGGTGACCAGATGATTGCGCCATTCCTCTCTAAGGATGAAGAGATCTGCTTACCATCAGGTAAAAACATAGGAGTCAAAGCCTCTGTATCTCAAATATCTGAAATAGATACCCCATGGGCTCAGGCCATGGAGGAGCTCAAAAAGGATTTTGAAAATCAAGTTAGACAGGTGGAGGAAAAACTGGGAAGAGAAATGAGAGAGATGCAAGAAAAGCATGAAAATCAGGTCAATACCTTAATAAAGGAGGCCCAAAAAAATGCTGAAGAAAATAGCAC
>CM053769.1:474340703-474373324 GCA_028658325.1 Potorous gilbertii | reverse complement strand
GGACAGGATCAAAAGAGAGAATAGAAACAATGAGGGGCGGGATAGGATGGAGGGAAATATAGTTAGTCTTACACAACACGACTATTATGGAAGTCATTTGCAAAACTACATAGATATGGCCTATATTGAACTGCCTGCCTTCCCAAAGGGAATGGGTGGGGAGGGAGGGATAGGGAGAAGCTGGAACTTAAAGTTTTAGGACCAACTGTTGAGTATTGTTCTTCCTACTAGGAAATAAGGAATACAAGTAATAGGGAATAGAAAGTTATCTGGCCCTACAGGACAAAAGAGAAGATGAGGTAAGGGAAGGGAGGGATGGTAGAAGAGAGGGCAGATTGGTGATATGGGTAATTAGAATGTCCAGTGTATTGGGGAGTGGGGAGGGGACAAATGGGGAGAAAATTTTGGAACCCAAAATCTTGTGAAAATGAATGTAAAAATTTAAATAAATTTATTAATAAAAAAAATAAAATAAAAAAAGAAGAAAGTAGTCAGTTTTGGACCCAAGACCAACAAGGACTCCTGGAAAAATTAAAGAAAGATACGAGAGGTAGTGGAAAAAACAGGAAAAGAAATGAGAGGGATACAAGTGAATTATACAGAGAGAATTGATAGCTAGATCAAAGAGGCATAACAATATGAAGAAATAACACTTTAAAAATACAGGATTTGCCTAATGATGAAAGAGGCACAAAAATGAATTGAAGAAAATAATTCCTTAAATAAGTAGAATTGGTTAGAGTGAAAAAGAGGTACAAAAGTTCAGTGAAGAAAATTATTCCTTATAAATTAGAATTAGGCAGTTTGAAACTAATGATTTCATGAGACATCAATAATAAAACAAAGTTAAAAGAATGAAAAAAGTGAAGTATCTCAAAAACAACTGAGTGTTTAGAAAACAGATGGAGTGGATACAATTTAAGAATTCTTAGACTACCTGAAAATCATGAAAAAAAAAATCTTAAACTTAATATTTCAAAACATTATCAAGGAAAATTGCTCTGATAGCATAGGTACAGAGAGTAATATATAAATTAAAAGAATCCATCAATGTCATCATGAAACGTTTTCCAAAATTAACACTCCCAGCAATATTATAGCCAAATTCCAGAGACAAGGAAAACGTTTTGCCAGCAATCAGAAAAACAATCAATCAGTTTTCATGGAGCCACAGTCAATATCACAAAAATGTAATAGCTTCCACAATAAAGCAGTGGAGTACTTGGAACACGATTTTCTGGAAGGTAAAATAGCTGGGAGTAAAACGAAGGACAACCTACATAGCAAAACTGAGTATAATCCTTTAGAGGGAAAACATGGCTATTTAATGAAATAGAGGATTCATTTTTATTTATTATAAGTTGTTAACATTCATTTTCACAAAATTTTGAGTTTCAAATTTTCTCTCTCTCTCTCCAGTCCCTTCACCCCAAAACACCTTGCATTCTGATTGCCCCTTCCACCAATGTGCACTCCCTTCAAACATACCTCCCTGCCCTTATCCCCATCTACTTTCTTGACCTGTAGGGCAAGATAAATTCTTGTACCCCATTTCCTGTATTTCTTATTTCCCAGTTGTATGCAAAAACAGTTCTCAACATTTATTCTTAAAACTTTGAGTTCCAATTTCTCTTCCTTCCTCCCTTCCCACACCCCACCAGAAGGCAAGCAATTCAATATAGTCTACGTATGTGTAGTTTTGCAAATGACTTCCATAATAATTATATTGTATAAGACTAACTATAATTCCCTCCATTCCATCCTTCCCCTCCATTTCTTCTATTCTCTCTTTTGTTCTGTTCCTTCCCAAGAGTGTTTACTTCTTATTGCTACTTCCACCCATTTGCTCTCCTTTCTATCATCCCTCACACCCTATTTATCCCTTTCTCCCCTACTTTGCTATACTATAAGATATTTTCATACAAAATTCAGTGTGCATATTATTCCTTCCTTGAGCCTAATGTTATGAGAGTAAGCTTCACTTTTTCCCTCTCACCTTCCCCTTTTTTCTTATCTCTTCTATGAGAGATAATTTGTGCCATTCCATTTTTCCTTCTCCTTCCAATATATTCCTCTTGCACCCCTTAATTTTATTTTTTAGACATGATCCCTTCCTATTCAACTCACCTTGTGCTCTCTATCTCTGTCTCTCTGTCTGCCTGTGTCTGTCTGTCTCTCTCCATACATATATATATATATATATATATATATATATATATATATATGTATATGTGTCTGTGTATTACTGTGTCTATGTGTCTGTGTGTGTGAGTATAATTCCTCCAACTGCCCAGATATTGAGAAAAGTTTCAAGAGTTACAAATGTTATCTTCCCATGCAGGAATATAAACAGTTCAACCTTAGTAAATACCTTGTAATTTCTCTTTCCTGTTTACCTTTTTATGCTTCTCCAGATTCTTGTGTTTTAAAGTCAAATTTTCCTCTCAGCTCTGATCTTTTCATCAAGAATGCTTGGAAGTCCTCTATTTCTTTGAATGACCATTTTTCCCCTGAAGTATTATACTCAGATTTTTGGGCGGATGACTTCTTGGTTTTAATCCCAGTTCCTTTGACTTTTGGAATATCATATTCCAAGCCTTTCAATCCTTTAATGTAGAAGCTGCTAGATCCTGTGTGATCCTGATTGTATTTCCACGATACTTGAATTTCTTTCTGGCTACTTGCAATATTTTCTCCTTGACATGGGAACTCTGGAATTTGACTACAATATTCCTAAGAGTTTATCTTTTTGAATCTCTTTCAGGACATGATCAGAGGATTCTTTCAATATTTATTTTACCCTCTGGTTCTAGAATATCAGGGCAATTTTCCTTGATAATTTCATGAAAGATGATGTCTAAGCTCTTTTCTTTTATCATAGCTTTCATGTAGTCCCATAAGTTTTAAATTGTGTCTGCTAGATCTATTTTCCAGATTAGTTGTTTTTCCAATGAGATATTTCACATTATCTTACGTTTTTTCATTCTATTGGTTTTATTTTCTAATTTTTTGGTTTCTCATAAAGTCGTTAGACTCCATCTGTTCCATTCTAATTTTTAAAGAACTATTTTATTCAGTGATCTTTCCAACCTCCTTCTCCATTTGGTTAATTCTGCTTTTGAAGGCATTCTTCTCCTCCTTGGCTTTTTGGATCTCTTTTGCCAATTGAGTTAGTCTATTTTTCAGGGTGTTATTTTCTTCAGCTTTTTTTGTGTCTCCTTTAGCAAGCTATTAACTCACATTTCATGATTTTCTTGCATCTCTCTCATTTCTCTTCCCAATTTTTCCTCCACCTCTCTTACTTGATTTTCAAAATCCTTTTTGAGCTCTTCCATGGCCTGGGATATCTCATATTTGCTCTGGGGTTTTGGATGCAGAAGCTTTGCCTTTTATGTTCTTCCCAATTTGAAAGGATAGGAGAGAATATCTGTTCACCAAGAAAGTAACCTTCTATAGTCTTATTTTTTCCCCTTTTTGGGCATTTCCCCAACCAGTTACTTGAGTTTTGGGTCCTATGTCAAGAATAAGTTATACTCTGGGGACCTGTAAGATCTCAGTTCCTCCAAGGTGGTACTATCAGAGGAGAAGAGCTTACTCCCTGGCCAGGCTGGAGGCTGAGATTCAGATTAGCTGCTCAATTCCTCCGGGGTCCTTAGGTGGGGTCAGGATTGCCACTCAGGGGTATAGTTCAGATCAGTTGCCTCTGCAAGCTGCTGCCTCTGCCACTGCCACCTGGGGTTGGGGCTAGGGAAGGATCCTGCTTCCATGCCATGGAGATGAAAAATTCCTTTCACTGATCTTGGAAGCTGGCCTTGGTGCCTGTGGCTTGAGGGGTGTGTGAACTCTGGCTGCTGCTGCCAGGGATTCTGCCCCCAAGACCTGCTATGGTCCTCCTCCAGGCTCAGCTTGGCCAACACTATGCTGGGCTCAGCTCCATGTCCAGTGTGACAGATTTTTTTTCTCCATAGGCCTTCCAGGTCACACTGAGCTGGAAATCTTCTCCACTCTCTCGTTCTGTGGTTTCCACTGCTCTAGAGTTTGTTGAGTCTTTCTTTACATGTATTTTAAGGGATGTGGGAGAAGAGCTAGAGTATGTACATGTTTCTACACTACCATCTTGGCTCTGCCCCCAAAAGAGAAGATTTCTAAGTTTTCCTAATTAAAAGACCCTAACTGAATAGAAAATTTTGGCATTGAAATAGAAAACTCAAGAGAAGCATAAAAAGGCAAAAATGAAAGAGTAAACAAGGAAGAATTTTTATTGGGGAGTGGAAAATGAGAATGGGAGCCTGACAAGCAAGATTTAGAATTGCTTCAAAGAGAGAAGAACATACATACATATATACACACATATATGTGTGTGTACATCTATATATGTGTATATATGCCACATATCAATGCATATAAATATTTGTGTGTTTATGTATACATATATGTATATTCACAGTCTCACATAACATTCACACACACACACACACACACACACACACACACACACAAACTCAGTTGGGTATAGTAATCTATATTACCCAATAGGGAAATAGGATTAGAGAAATAGGAGTAGGGATGATTAAAGGAAAAGAGGATTAAGCGAGGTTGACTTTTGATAAGGGACATGATGAAAATAGAGAAGGATAAATAGAAAGTAATAAGATGGAGGGAACTGCAAACTTAGTATTCATAAATGAATGTTAATTGGGAGCAGTATACCCATAAAACGGAAGCAGATAGCACAATAGATTAGAAATCAGAATCCAACAACATGTTTTTAGAAAAGACAAATACACAATTAAAACAAAAGGTTGAAGCAGACTCTGTTATGCTTCAGGTGAAGTTGAAAAAGGCAGGCGGTCACAATCATGATCTCAGATAAAACAAAAGTAAAAAAAAAACTAGGTCTAAGGAAAGGAGATAAGCAGGGAAACTTCATTTTGCTAAAATGGTACCATAAACAATGAAGTAATATAATTAAAGAAAGAGCAAATTTCCCAGATAAAGGAACAATGTGTTATATATATATATATATATATATATATATATATATCAATGTGTTATATATATATATATATATATATATATATATATATATATATATATATATATATATATATAGGGACCTGGATAAATTTATAAAAATAAAAGCCATTCTCCAATTGTTAAATGGTCAGTTAATTTTCAGAAGGAATCAAAGATACCTATAGTCATATTCAAAATGCTCTATGACAATTAATTAGAGAAATACAAATTAAAACACCTCGGATGTACCATCTCATATATATCAGAAATGACAAATGCTGGAGGAGATGAGGGAAAATATGCACACTCAGGAACTCTTGGTGGAGCCGTGAACTGGTCCAATCATTCCACAGACAAAATTAGAACTATGCCCAGAAAGCTATTAAACTGAGCATAACCTTTGACCCAGCATTACCACTACTATGTCTGTGTCCCAAAGAGATTAAAGAAGAAGGGAGAGGACCTATATGTCCATACATATCTATAGTAACTCTTTTTGTGCTGGAAAGAATTGAAAATTGAGGGAATGCTAAGTTGTTGGGGAAAGGCTAAATAGATCGTGGCATATAATTGTGATGGAGTACTATTGTACAATAAAAAATGATGAGGGAGGTAGTTTCAGAAACAAATAAAAACACAAAAAAAATCATATCTATACCTATGTGAGCCGATGTAAAATTAAGTGAACAATTACATTAATTCTATTATATGATCAATTTTGAAAGAGTTGACTACTCTAATTAATATAATGATCCAAAGCAATTCCAGAGGAGTCATGATGAAAAAAAATGGAGGGGGAAAGCAAGGCAATTGGAGTTAAGTGACTTGATCAAGGTCATAGAGCTAGGAAGTGTCAAGTGTCTGTAGTCAGATTTGAACTCAGGTCCACCTATAAAGGAAAACAATACAATCTGGGTGAAAATGAAACCATAATTTCTCCACTTTTTGTGATATGACTAATATAGAAATATATTTTTATAATTGATAAAATTTCCTTGTTTTCTCATTACGTTTGCAGGAGGGTGGAAGAAAATGATAAAGAGAATTTAGAACTTAAATTTAAAAAGAAAAGAATTTTAACATTAAATAAATGATATTTTAAAAGAAGAAATAGTGTGGGTGTCATGTCTGGAATGTACTTGGTCCTTGATTTCATCAGCACTAAACTTAAATCTCACTTGTTCAATTTAAAGCTTTCTTTCTGCAGGACACCTTTCCCTAACTCCCAAACTTCCCTTGGAGATTACTTTCCATTACTCTGTACTTATATGTAAAGATATCTATCCTTTGACTCCCAGTATTTCCTCTAGATTTTCCCCAAAACTACAATTCCCATCCCCATTACCTCTGCTTCCTGACTTTCCTGGTCCCTTTATTTCCTAACTTGACATCTTAATAGGACACCTTTTCTAATGCTTCTTACTTATGGAGCTTTGTTGTGTAAATTGTGTCCTATTTATCTTGTATGTAACATGTTTGCTGACAGTTGTTTGTTATAACTCCTCAGAGGCAGGGACTGTCTTTTCTCTTTCTTTAAATCCGCAGTGCTTAACACAATGCCTGTCACACAGTAGGGACTTAATTCTTAAAGCTGACTGACTGAAATATTTCCTTATTCACTCCTCCATTAGAATGTAAGCTCTTTGAGGACAGGCACTATATTTCTACCTTTCTTTGTATCCCAAATAATTATTTTTAGAAGTTTTATATATTTTGTTTTTAATTTATGGAATAAAAATACTGTATTTCCATAACATAGTATAATAAAAAAGATACTGGCTCATGAAACTGCAAATATATTGTGTATAACTTCCTATTCCTTTTAAATATATAATGAAGTTATCATGGAAATTTTCTTTTTCTTTTTTGTTCCTTTTTTCTCTGCCTTCCCCCCTCCTCCTAGGGATGTCTACAATTAACCACAAATATGTATGTGCAAATATGTAAATATAAATACACACATTTATGTGTGCATGTAAAATCATTCTATATATATTTTTATTTATCACTTCATTATCTGGGTTTATATAACCTCTTCCTCCATATTTACTTCATAGTTTATTTGGTATGAGGGCATGTGGCAACATTGCTGCACTAATTCATTGTTGGTGGAATTGTGAACTGATCCAACCCTTTTGGAAAGCAATCTGGAATTATGCTTTGACTCAATAATACCACTACTAGTTCTATTTTCAGAGATGATAAAGGGAAAAGGAAAGGAACCTATTTGTTCTAAACTGCTCTTTTTGTGGTGACAAAGAACTAGAAATTGAGGGAATGCCCATCAATTGAGGAATAGCTAAACCAGTTGTGATATATGATTGTGATGGAATATTACTTTTCTAAAAAAGTTCATTAATCTTAGAAAATGTGGATAGACTCTTGCAAAATAATGAAGAGTGAAGTGATCAGAACCAAGAGAATATTGAATACATTAACAGCAATATTGTTTTAAGAACAACTTTCAGTGACTAAGATGTTTTGTCTTTAATAAATTCCCAGTATTCATAAAAATACCCTCTACATTGTAACTGCCATATGTCCAGTTTGTGGGCTGATTAATTACCAGACTTCAGGTCTAGAGCATCAGTAAAAGAATAGACATCCAAGGGGTAGTAAAGAGAAAATATAAAGCCTGAAATTACAAGAGGTATGGAAACAAGATACACTACAAACTAAGGTCAATTTGGAACTACTCTCCTTTCAGTTACCACACAGCCCAAGTACTGTGGACTCAGGATAAACTCACACATTTCCATGTCTTGAATGGATCCAAGAGAAAGATGGCTCTTTAAGACAAAGACTCTTTATTGTTTGTCTTTGTGTCTCCATCTCATGGGTCAGTCCTAGGCATCATATAGACTGTTAGTAAAGCCTTTTTTAAAATTTTGAATGAATTCATGTTATGCTAA
This sequence comes from Potorous gilbertii, assembly GCA_028658325.1. Classification (NCBI taxonomy): domain Eukaryota; kingdom Metazoa; phylum Chordata; class Mammalia; order Diprotodontia; family Potoroidae; genus Potorous; species Potorous gilbertii. The sequence goes on along the minus strand of CM053769.1, from coordinate 474,365,396 downwards.
TCTTCTTTCATGACATGAATATGCTCCTGAAAAGCCATATGGAAATCAAATGATATTTGACATTCCCTGGTGAGGAGCTGGTTTTCTCTGAAACCTTGAGTAAATCAGAGCAGCCTTTTGAAATGTCAGTTACCAGCCTCTAATTTTACCTTAATTCACCAGACACGTTGCTCCAATCACTGAGGCAGCCATGCCTATAAGAAAAGGAAAACTGTTTAACAGCTTGTAAGAGCCTGGCTGTATTTGCCCTCCTGTTACATATGGTCTCTAATCAAAAAAAGGGACTTTGAAATCCTTTGTTTTCAGATTTTATAAGTGATCAAATGAGACTTTATGACTTAGCTTTCTATTCTGCAAGCTTACTCCTATATAAGACACTGTCTTTAAAACAGAATGGCTTCCAAGCTTTCTAAAAAGCTGATCAGCAGGTCTTACTGAAAACAGCCTCGATAGAAAATGAATGGTGTAAAATTAATTGATTAGTTTGTATGAAGCCATCAGAACTAGGTCATAAATGTGAGGAATTTAGAGGACCCTCAGGCATTTGGAACTTGTGCTAGATTTCTGGCAGCAGCCAGTCACTAGTCTCAATAGGTTTGATATAACTTATTATCTCCAGGTCATTAGAAAGTCACTTGATACAAATTAATCAGGAGACATCTCATTCTTTTCATGTATGCAGAACGCAAGGTTGTAGGGGTAAATTCTGTGTATCTATCCATATATATAGATACACATGTATACACATGTATATGTGTATCTATATGTGTGTATGTAGGCATATTATATATGGATGTATGTATATGTGTGTACATATATAGACATATATGTAGAGAGAGATCTAAATCTGTGTAGATACTTAGACATGCATACATGTATATATATATATATATATATATGTCTAGATATATCTAGATATATAGGTAGATAGATAGATAGACAGACAGATAGAAAGGTAGATTGGTTTGTTAGTCAAGATGTTTTGAGGATGTACGTAAGTATATAGGTGGACTCCTATGGATACATTATAGAAGGCTTTGTCAAGAGTTTTATAGGATGTAAAGATATATATATATATATATATATATATATATATGTGTGTGTGTGTGTGTGTGTGTGTGCGCATGTATGTGTGCATGTATGCATATTATATATGTATATGGATGCTGATCTGACATATTGCATATAACAACCAAATTTATGGGAAAAATGATACATTTATGTATTTAAGGTAATCTTTTTATAATTAATAAAGCTTTAAAATAAAATCTTTCTGAAATCTTTTTTTGATGACTTAGAATAGAAATTGTCTGTGTTTTTTGCCGGTAACTTTGTTTCTTCTGATATTTTCCACATGAAAAGGGAGAAGGATTTATGAGAGTTTATCTCCCAGATTGACTCCTCCCATAATTAGTCTAAGGTTCTTGTTACATTAATGTGATACGTATAGGAGGTTTGGGAGTGGGGATTGAAATACATGGGAAATCTTTCCTCAGTTTTGTACTACACTATATCTCTGCCCTTTGTTTGAAGGATTAAATCAACTCCCATGGATTTATTTATCTCTTTGCAAATGACCATATCTATCTATATATCCAGAATTGATCTCTTTCCTAACCTCCATTCCCACCTCACCAGTTTTCTATTAAACACCCCCAGCTGGACAGGCTACAGGTTTATGCAACTTAACATTTCCAAAATGAAACTCCTCAGCTTCTTTTTTCCCCCCATAAACTCATCCTTCTTTCTAACTCCACTATTCCTGTAAAAGATAACTTCATCCTTCCAGTCACTGAAAGCCTCAAAGTTATCCTCAATTCTAGACCTATCTTTAATTTTTCTCAAATATCCAATCACTTGCCAAGTATTGCTCATTCTACCTACTTGCTCTCTTTTGATCCACCAAATTTTCCCCACTTCGCATCAAATGCACTTGTCCAATATCATTGTGATAGCTTTCTAATTGACCACTGTCTCCTTCCAATCTCTTTTCTAGAAAATCTTCAAACATCTAGCAAAGGAATATTTCCAATATGCATGCCTGACTATGACATGTCTTTCTCCTGTTTAATTAAATCCATTAGCAAACTTGGGATCAATTGCAAACCCCCTCTCTTTGACTTGATAAGACCACATAAGTAGAACTCAATCCATCTCTCTAGTCTTATTAGATATCCCTCCCTCTCATGTATGCAACATGGTCAGTCAAACATTAATCTTCCTTCTCTTCCTTGAACTGCATCTCCAGTTTCTATGATTTGGCAGGTTGTTCTCCAAATGAGGACTGTTTTTTCTCCCCATTTCCATGCCTTAGAATCTCTAACCTTCTTTAGGACTCAACTCATCTGCTGCCTTACATATTGCATCTTTCTTAATCTACTACCAGACTTCAGTCACTTCCCAGCATTTGTTCCTAACATAACTCTTGTGTTTCCTGTGGATGCATGAAAAATAATTTATTAAATCATTCATCATATGACAAAGCATAGGTATAATTGTTGGGGAAAAAATAGGAAAATAAGAGTTCTCTTATGGTGGTCAGATTCTACTGAGGGAAACAATATATCAAGGAGCTCCTACCAACAAGTCAAATAGAATGGCTTACAGCATGCAACAACAAAGTAGGTGATGATATGTCTTCTTTAGCTTCATTTCCACTGATAAAACTGCCTGAATTAGTGATGTGGAAGTTTCAGACTTGGTGGTCACAATTGCCTTTTCTGATTCTTCAATACCTGTGTCTCTGGAACTCACCAAAGTGGTAGACAGGTCATATCTCTATAGGGGTTGCTTCCCAGGTTGATAATTTTTAGCTTAGTTTGACAGTGTCATCACTGTTCTAGAAGGAATTGTTCTTCTCAGAGCTCTTAGGCAGGGGATTTGGGGCAGTAACCAACAGGACTGAAGGAATATGTTGTTTGAGTTGGTGGCAATGCTTTGACTGGCATGAGCATATGGATTCCATTATTTCTCTCAGGAACCTTTCTGTTTAAGCTAGTATGCTTTAGGGGATGCAGTTGGTGGATAGGACTGTCCCCATCTTTGCCAAGGTTGATCCCCTCAGGATGCCTATGAGATATAGACAGGAAGAAGCACTACTGATTTGAGGGACACATACTCTAGGAGCTACTGATAGTGCCTGATTTTTGATCACAATTGTGGTGTAGTTGGTGGTGAAGAAGAGAGAGAAGTAAGTGCCATATATGAGACCTATTCACTGTCCATAGAGTTAATTGTTGATACCACAAAAGTAGAAATATTGGCAGAAGAAGCATAAAGGAATCTAGGATAAAGCCTTGGGAGCACAGTCATTGAATACCAGCAAAGGAAGAAAAACCCGTAAAAAGCATGGGGAGACAAAAAGTGTTCAAAATTATAGGATCAAGTGTAGAAAATAGGACGGAGTTCTGAGTAGGCAAGAGGACAATGTAAGGGCAGAGACAAATGAGAGAGTAGAAAGACTGACCTGCTCTAGCTCTGCCCTTATAGCCCATACAATACATGAAAAAAATTACTGAACAAATTCTAGAACAATAAAAGTCACACAATGACAGAGTGAAAGAGATTTCCAGCCCAAGATAGCCTAGAAGGGCAATATTGTACTGTCTCAGAGCAGAGCACAGCCCACCCTAAGCCTCGCAGCATGGACAGGACTGGAACAGGTTTCAGGCTACAGAACCATGGACAGTAGCTGCAATTCCCAGATTTCTCAACTCACAAACGTCAAAGACAGCTTCAAAGGTCAGAGAGAAAATTTTTTCACCTGGGTAAGAGGGGAGTAGGGTCAGGCCCTGGCCCCAGCCCCAGGGTGGCAGCAGCCATGCTGAAGAAGCATCCACTTTTGGAGCCCTCAGCCTAAAGAATCTGAGGGAATCAGGCAGCTGATCTGGGTCTCAGTTCTAAGTGGCAGTCCTGGGGTGAGGAGGAACATTAGTATGGTGGATCTGGTGGTGACTGTGGAGAACCCTACTCACAAACCTTGGGAAGAAAAGAGTGCTTGTAGTTGCACACAGATCAGAGTGCAAATCAGGAGAGGAGTAAACTCTTCTCCCTTGATTGTGTCACCATGAAGGAATGGAGAATGTACACGTCCCTGGAGTATATGCGTTAGTTGAAGTAACTGACTGGGGGGGGGGGATGTCCTAAAAAGGAAGAAAAATAAGACTATAATAGGTTACTTTCTTGATGCTTTCTCATCCTTCTAAATGAGCAATAACAAATTATACCCTCAGAGGAAGACAAAAAAGGCAAACCATCCGCATCCAAAACCTCCAAAAAATTATGCAATGATCTTAGGCAACAGAAGGGCTCAAAAAGGATTTTGAAAATCAAATAAGAGAGATGGTAGAAAAATTGGAAAGGGAAATGAGAAAGCTGCAAAAATATCATAAAAAGCAAGTCAACAATTTGGTAAAGGAGACCTAAAAATGCTGAAGAAAATAATGCTTTTCAAAATATATACTAACCCAAATGGTTAAAGAGGTCCAAAAAGTCAATGAGGAGAAGAATGCTTCAAAAAGTAGAATTAACCAAATGGCAATGGAGGTTCAAAATCTCACCAAAGAAAATAGTTCTTTAAAAATAAGAATGGAACAGATGGAAGCTAATGACTTTATGAGAAACCAAGAAATTTTAAAACAAAACCCAAACAATGAAAAAAATAGAAGACAATGTGAAATATCTCATTGAAAAAACAATTGACATGTGAAACAGAAGGAGGAGCGATAATTTAAAAATTATTGGTCTACCTGAAAACCAAGATCAAAAAAAGAGTCTACAAATAATCTTCCAAGAAATTATCCAGGAAACTTCCCTGATAATTCAGAACCATAGGGCAAAATAGAAAAGGAAAAAAAATTCACCAATCACCTCCTGAAAGATATCCCAAAAGGAAAACTTTTAGGAATGTTGTAACCAAATTCCAGAGTTCCCAGGTTAAGGAGAAAATATTACAAGCAGCCAGAAAGAAACAATTCAAGTATTGTGGAAACACAATCAGGATAACACAAGATTTAGCAGCATCTACGCTAAGGGATCCAAAGGCTAAGAATATGATTTTCCAGAAGTCAAAGGAGATAGAACTGAAAATAAGAATCACCTACCTACAAAACTGAATATAATATTTTAGGAGAAAATTGTCATTCAATGAAATAGAGGACTTTCAAGCATTCTTATTGAAAAGACCAGAGCTGAATAGAAACTTTGACTTTCAAACACAAGAATCAAGAGAAAAATTAAAAGGTGAACAGAAAAGAGAAGCCTTTAGGAACTCATTAAATTGAACTGTTTACATTCCTACATGGAAAGAAGTTATTTGTAACTCATGAGACCTTTTAAGTATTAGGGTGGTTAGAGGGAATATAGATATGTAGGTGTGTATGGGTATGTATGTATGTATGTATGTATATGCTATATGTATGTAGGTATGTATAGGTACATGTGTGTATATTTGTGTATATACATGTATGTGTACAAATATATATGTATACACACACACATAGACAGAGGTCACAGGGTGAGCTGAATATGAAGGTAGAATACCTAAAAAAATAAAATATACTGTTCAGTGGAATTATTGGGAGTGAGACAAAGGAAGATGTGCAATGTAGCAAATCAACTCACATACAAGAGGGAAGAAAGAGTTTCTACAATGGAGGGGAAGAGGGGAGAGATGAAAGGAAATTGAGCCTTACTCTTATGGGATTTGGCTTAAGGAAGGAATAATACATATTCAATTGGATATGGGAATCTATTTTATGCTACATGAAGGCAAGGGGAAAGGGATAGGAGAGGGAAGATAATAGAACAGCAAATTTGGGAAATGGATAATCAGAAGAAAACACTTTGTGGAAGGACAAGTTAAGGGAGAGAATAGAATAAATGAATGGCAGGATAAGACAGAGGGAAATGTGGTTAATCTCTTACAACATAACTATTATGGAAATGCTTTGCCTTATTACACCTGTATGACCTATATTTAATTGCTTGTTTTCTCAATAAGGATAAGTGGAGAGGGAGGTAGAAAATATGAAACTCAAAGTTTTAAGAATGAATGTTAAAAAAGTTGTCTTAGCATGCAACTGGAAATTAAGCTATACAGGCAATGGAGTATAGAAATCTATTTTCTTCTACAGGATAAAAAGGTGTAATAGAAGGGAGGACAGACTGGAGGAAGGGATAGGTGGGATGCATGCTATCCTGGATTGGGGGCTGGGAAAATGGGGAGAAAATTTTGAATCCAAATTCTTGTGAAAGTGAATGTTAGGAACTGAAAAATAAATTATATTTTAAAAAAGAGTTCTATGCAAGGGAAATGATACAATAAAAGGGCTGATCAAATGGACTGGTGCTAATAAAAATCATGATGAATAATAATATAATGTCTTTGTAATGTAGTCTCCACCATTCCTAGTCTTCAGAAGCTGGGCTTTAAGAAATGAATGAGGAGAAATCAGATAATATATGTAAATTGCTTTGCAAGTCTTAATGTAGTATATAAATGTTAGCTATTATTATTTTCAAAAATTCAAAAATCATGGGTAGTTCTGTAAATTTATCAGAATAAACATAACCAGGAAAACAGGGCAAACAGTTGTAATAACAGCGGAAAAAGAAAAGGGAAAAATAAACTGAATAATGAGGTAGATATTTTGAGTAAAATGTCTCCCTTGTCTGTACTGAGGTTAAAGGACTTGGGGTATGGAATTGTCAGTATTCTGTCATATTGGGCAGATAGTTTGGTTGGTTTCACTTCCGTCAAACTGATTCGCTTTTCTATCTTTCTCCATCTCTCACCTCTTACTCAATCTCTCTGTCTCTTTCTTTATCACTGTCTCTGTCTTATAGACTCCTTTGATTGATGATCTGGTTATGCTTAGGATGCAAACACACAAATACACACATATATACATACATATATACAAATACATTATATACATATATGGATAGGGTATAAATTCAGACAACTTAATATTTTGAAAATGGAACTCCTCAGCTTTTCCCACAAACTTATCCTTCTTTCTAATTTCCCTATCCCTGTGAAATCTACCTTCATCCTTATATACATATCTGTGTTTTGTATATATACATACATGCATACATACATACATGCATACACTATGAATATGTCTACACATTTATGAAGATGTAAAAAGTGAATGAGGGAAGCTGGGTGGTACAGAGAATAGAGCCCTGATCCTGAATTCAGGAGGCCCTGAGATCAAAGCTGGTCTCAGACACTTCACACTTACTAGCTGTGTGATGTTAGGCAAGTCATATAACCCCAATTACCTCGTCTCCCCACTCAAAAAAAAATTAGTACGAAAGGAGTTAACGCTGGTGGGAAGGCAGAGGACTGTATCATATTTGACCCCTGTATTTTGGTGCCTTTCATAATGATTATAGTAGTCACTTAATCATTCCATGTTTGTTTTAATATATAAAATCAGGATGAAATCTTCTGTCAGACTTTCTTCATGTCCTTCATCCAACTGTGATTAATATTTAAGAAAAAAAAACTCGTCTAGATACAATATAATAGTAAACATTTAATAAGTGCCAGGAATTATACTGAGTCCTGGAAATACAAATTAAGAAAAAAGAAATTCAGTCTCTGCCGTCAAATACTTTTTCCAATCTAATGGTGTGGGTCAACAGACAAAAAGATGTTGTAAGGTAGGGATGGGTGGGGATGGAGGGATACAGGGGATATCCATCACGAGGTCATCATGTTCCATGGAGTTAAGATCTAGATCACAATCCTCTATAAAACAAAGCTATGGGAGGAAGTTAGTAGTCAACGCCTTAACCCTTTGATTAGAGAGGCAGGGGAGACTGAAGGAATTGGGAAGACATTGATATCCAAAGAGAAGAGAAAAAATTGCTGTTTGCCATACGTAATTTTTTTATTCATTAATTTATTTGATTTTAGTTTTCAACATTAGGTCCCACAAGACTTTGAGTTCCAAATTTCTCCCCATCTCTCCTCTTGACCCACCCTATGAAACCATGCATTCTGATTACACTTTTCCCCAATCTGCACTTCCTTCTATCACATTCCTCCCTTCTCTTATTTCCTTCCCCTCTCTTTCATTGTAGGGAAAGATAGATTCATATATCCATTACCTGTATGTCTTATTTCCCAGTTGTTTGTAAAAACAATTTTTAACATTCATTTTTAAAACTTTGAGTTCCACTTTCTCTAACTTCCTCCCTTCCTACCCACTCCCATTGAGAAGGTAAGCAATTCAACATAGGTTATGCATGTGTAGTCATGCAAAACACTTCCATAACAGTCGTGTTGTGAAAGATTGTTTTTCCCACCATCCTATCCTGCCCCCCCCATTTATCCTATTCTCTCTTTTGACCCTGACCCTCTATAAAAGTGTTTACTTTTAATTACGTACCCACTCCTCCCATTTGTTCTCCCTTCTATCATCACCCCAACACCCTGCTTATCCCCTTTCCCTCTACCTTCCTTTAGTGTAAGATAGATGTTCATACCAAATTGAATGTGTGTTATTCCCTCCTTAAGCCAAATCCAATGACAGTAAGGTTCACTGTTTGTCTCTCACCTACCCTTTCTTCCCCACTGTTGAAAAAGGTTTTGTCACCTAATTTATGTGATATAATTTACCCTATTCTATTTCTCCCTTTCCTCTACTCCCAATATGTTCCTCTCACTCCTAAATCATGTTATTAGATATGATTGCTTCATATTTAATTCGCTCTGTGCCCTCTGTATATGTAATTCCTCCAATTATCTTAATACTCAGAAAAGTCTCAAGAGTTGCAAATATTATCTTTCCATGGAGAAATGCAAACAATTCAACTTCAGTATGTCCCTTATGATTTCTCTTTCCTGGTTCCCTTTTCATCCTTCTCTTGATACTTGTATTTGAAAGTCAAAGTTTCTATTCAGGTCTGGTATTTTCATCAAGAATACTTGAAAGTCTATTTCATAGAATGGCCATTTTTTCCCCTGAAATATTGTACTCAGTTTTCCTAGTTAGGGGATTCTGGTTTTTAAATACCAGCTCCTTTGATCTCTGAAATATCATATCCCAAAACTTCTGATCCTTTACTGAAGAAGTTGCTGGATATTGTGTTTCCACAACACTCAAATTGTTTCATTCTGGCTGCTTGCAGCATTTTCTCCTTGACCTGAGAGCTCTGGAATTTGGCTACAGTATTGCTAGGAATTTTCCTTTGGGAATTACTTTCAGAAGGTGATCAGTGAATTCTTTCAATATTTATTTTACCATCTGGTTCTAGACTATTGGGGCAGTTTTCCTTGACAATTTTTGAAAAATGTTGTCAAAGCTCTTTTCTTGATCACGACTTTCAGGTAGTCCAATAATCATTAAATTGTCTCTCCTGGATCTATTTTCACGATCAGTTGTTTTTCCAATGAGTTATTTCACATTGTCTTCTTTATTTTTCATTCTTGTGGTTTTGTTTTATATTTTCTTCATTTTTCATAAAGTCATTAGCTTTGATCTGCTAAACTTTAATTTTAAAGGAAATATTTTCCTCAGTGACCTTTTGGACCTCCTTGTCCATTGGGCCAATTCTGCATTTTTTGTTGTTGTTGTTTATTAAATAAATTTATTTCTTTAACTTTCTACATAGATTTTCACATAATTTTGGGTTCCAAATTTTCTCCCCATTTGTCCTCTCCCCCCCTCCCCAATACACTGGGCATTCTAATTAATCATATCACCAATCTGCTCTCTCTTCTTTCATCCCTCCTTTCCCTTATCCCATCTGCTCTTTTGTCCTGTAGGGCCAGATAACTTTCTATTCCCCATTACCTGTATTTCTTATTTCCTAGTAGCAGGAACAATATTCAACGACTGTTCCTTAAACTTTGAGTTCTAACTTTTCCCCATTCCTCCCTCCAAACCCATTCCCTTGAGAAGGCAGGCAATTCAATACAGGCCATATCTGTGTAGTTTTGCAAATGACTTCCATAATAGTCGTGTTGTGTAAGACTGACTATATTTCCTCCCATCCTATCCTGCCCCCTATTGCTTCTATTCTGTCTTTTGATCCTGTCCCTCCCCAACAGGGTTGACTTCAAATTGCTCCCCCCTCCCATTGCCCACCCTTCCATCATCCTCCCCACCCTGCTTATCCCCATCTCACCCATTTTCCTGTATTGTAAGATAGGTTTTCATAGTAAAATGAGTGTGCATTTTATTCCTTCCTTGGTCAAATGTGAAGAGAGTAAACTTCATGTTTTTCTCTCACCGCCCCTCTTTCCTCCTCCACTAAAAAGTCTCCTGCCTGCAACTTCTGTGACAGATAATTTGCCCCATTCCATTTCTCCCTCTCTCCTCCCAATACATTTCTCTCTCACCACTTAACTTCATTTTTTTAAGATATGATCCCATCATATTCAATTCACTCTGTGCTCTCTGTCTCTGTATGTGCGTGCATGTGTGTATGTGTGTATGTGTGTGTGTGATCCTAACAACTACACAGATACTGAAAAGTTTCAAGAGTTACAGATATTGTCTCTCCATGTAGGAATGTAAACAGTTCAACTTTGGTAAGTCCATTATGACTTCTCTTTACTGTTTACTTTTTCATGCTTCTCTTCATTCTTGTGTTTGAAAGTCAAATTTTCTTTTCAGCTCTGGTCTTTTCATCAAGAGTGCTTGAAAGTCCTCTATTTCATTGAAAGCCCTGTTTTTCCTCTGAAGTATAATATTCAGTTTTCCTAGGTAGGTGATTTTTGGTTTTAGTCCTAGTTCTTTTGACTTCTGGAATATCCTATTCCATGCCCTTCGATCCCTTAATGTAGAAGCTGCTAGATCTTGTGTTATCCTGATTGTATTTCCACAGTCCTGGAATTGTTTCTTTCTAGCTGCTTGCAATATTTTCTACTTGACCTGAGAACTCGGGAATTTGGCCACAATGTTCCTAGGAGTTTCTGTTTTTGATCTCTTTCAGGTGGTGGTCAGTGGATTCCTTGAATACTTATTTTGCCCTCTGGTACTAGAATATCAGGGCAGTTTTCCTTGATAATTTCATGAAGGATGATGTCTAGGCTCTTTTTTGATCATGGCTTTCAGGTAGTCCCCACAATTTTTAAATTGTCTCTCCTGGATCTATTTTCCAGGTCAGTTGTTTTTCCAATGAGATATTTCACATTATCTTTCAATTTTCATTCTTTTGGTTTTGTTTTGTGATTTCTTGATTTCTCAGAAAGTCATTTAGCCTCCATCTGTTCCATTCTAATTTTGAGAGAACTATTTTCTTCAGTGAGCTTTTGAACCTCTTTTTCCATTTGGCTAATTCTGCTTTTGAAAGCATTCTTCTCCTCATTGGCTTTTTGAACCTCTTTTGCCAATAGAGTTAGCCTATTTTTCAAGGTGTCATTTTCTTCAGCATTCTTTTGGGTCTCCTTTATCAAGGTATTGACCCATTTTTCATGCTTTTCTTTCATCTCTCTCATTTCTTTTCCCAGTTTTTCCTCCACCTGTCTAATTCGATTTTCAAAATCCTTTTTGAGCTCTTCCATGGCCTGAGCCCCTTTGATATCTATTTCAGATCTTTCGGATAGAGAGTCCTTGACTCCTATGTCTTTACCAGATGGTAAGCATTGTTCTTCCTCATCAGAAAGGAAAGGCAAAAACATCTGCTCACCAAGAAAATACCCTTCTATGGTCTTATTTGTTTTTTTCCCTTTTCTAGGCATTTTTCCAGCCAGTTACTTGACTTCTGAGATTCCTCTCCACTCCTGCCTAGATCTGCCCAGCTAGTGCTTGGGGTCTGAGATTCAAAGGCTACTCCCCAGGCTCAGGGCTTTCAGTGGCAGGCATGGCTGCTATTCAGGGTAAGATTAAATCAGGTTCTCAGGTTGAGGCAGGGCCGCCCTCCTAGGCTCAATTTCCCTCAGGGAGTTTATGCCGAGACCTTCCATAATGGAGCTACTGGCTGCTCCAGGAGCTCCAGGAGCCTCTGGCCACCCTCTGCTTGTGCCACTGCTTCCTGAGGGGCCCTGTGTTATGGAGACACCCTACTCCCCTCATTTGCCAGCCTGGAAGTCTCACTAACCTGCAGCACCTGTGGGTGGAGGGACCCCTGCGGCCACCAGAGATTCCATCCCTGAAACCTGCTTGGGTCTGCTCCTCCTGGGGCTGCATGGGCAAAGTAGGGCTGGGTTCTGCTCTGGTCTCATGCACAACGGACCTTTGGTGCAGGTTTTTCAGGTCTATCTGGAACAGAAATCTCCTTCACTCCTGTCCTGTGGCTTCCAACATTCCAGAATTTGTTAGGAATTCTTCTTTACAGATATTTTATAGGCTGTGGTTTTGGAGCTAGTGTAAGTGTGTCTTTCTACTCCACCATCTTGGCTCCTCCCCCCCCAACTCTGCTTTTTAAGGTATTCTTCTCCTCATTGGATTTTTGGATCTCTTTTGCTATTTGGGTTAGTCTCTTTTTAAGATGTTATTTTCTTCAGCATTTTTGGGTCCCCCTTAGCCAGAATGACTCATTTCTCTTCCCAATATTGCCCCTACTTCACTTATTTGATTTTTCAGGATCCTTTTTGACCTATTCCTTGGCTTGAGACCAATTAATGTATTTCTTGAATTCTTTCAATGTAGGTGTTTTGACTTTGTTGCCCCTTTCTGGTTGTGTGTTTTGATCATCCTTGTGGTGGAGGAAAAGTAAGTTTCTATACTCCAAAAAAAGATTATTTTCTCCTATTTTTGCTCATTTTTTTCTAGCCAATTGCTTGACTTTTGAGCTCTTTGCCAAGGTAATTGTCTGCTTCCAGAGGGAGTCATGTGATGTACTACCAGCTACTGGATCCCCCACAGTGTGTGGGCCTAGATCTCCAGAAACAACTGCTCGTACTTCCCTGGCTGCTACTATGGTTGCTGCAGGCTCTTCCACCTACTCCTCTTACCTGAGGCTGGGGATCGACCACTCTGCTGTCTCACAAAAGTGCCACAGGTTTTTTTCACTTTCCTTCCAATTTGTCATCAGCACTTTGGAGCTGCAAAGTCTGGAAACTACCACTGGTGCAAGTGATTTGATCCACCCAAAGTCTGCTCAGTTCCCATCTGTGTGGTCATGACTCAAACTGAACTTTCCTCTCCTCCCACTGTTGCATAACAGATGTTTCCTGTTGACCTTCCATGTTGCTTTGGGCTGGAGATTTGTTTCAATCCATCGTTCTATGGATTCTGCAATTCCAGAATTTTTACAGTCAGGTATCTGACTGAGTTTGCGGGGAGAGCTCTGGCAAGTCCCTGCTTTTAGTCTGCTTTCTTGGCTCTGCCCCTGACATATGCAATGTTAATGAAATTTGTCATATAAAAGATAAAAATTCTTCCCTGACCATTAGTAGACCTCACATGGAGCCCTTTAAATGGTGAGAAACTTGTTTACAGGGAAAATTTGCTTACAGGAAGGTTTGCTTGCTTGATGGCTTTCACTCCTTTTATTAATTAGGCATTGAAGTACATGGGTTGCAATGTCTTCTGGCTCTGAAAAGTGTATGTATAGTCTGAGGTGAGGTTTTACTTTGGGGCTCACTGTTTGGAAGAAGGTACGTATTCCAGATGAGACTCTGGGTAGCTATTAGTTATCATTCCTTCATACTCAACTCACTTCGTGCCCTCTGTCTGTCTGTCTCTCTCTCTCTGTCTCTATGTATGTGTGTGTGTGTAATCCCTCCAACTACCCAAATAGTGACAAAAGTTTCAAGAGTTACACATATTATCTTTCCATGTAGGAATGTCAACAGTTTATCTTTAGTAAATCCCTTATGATTTCTCTTTCCTGTTTACCTTTCCATACTTCTCTTGGGTCTTGTGTTTGGAAGTCAAATTTTCTATTCAGCTCTGATATTTTTATCAAGAATCCTTAGAAGTCCTCTATTTCCTTAAATGAACATTTCCCTCCTTGCAGTATTACTCCGTTTTGTTAGGTAGGTGATTGCTGGTTTAATCCCAGTTCCTTTGTCTTTTGGAATATCATATTCCAAGCTCTTCAGTCCCTTAAGGTACAAGCTGCCAGATCCTGAGTTATCCTGATTGTATTGCCACAATACTCGAATTGTTTCTTTTTGGCTGCTTGTTAGATTTTCTCTTTGACCTGAGGACTCTGCAATTTGGCTACAACATTCCTGGGAGTTTTTCTTTTTGAATCTATATCAGGAGGTGAACAATGAATTCTTTCAATATTTATCTTCCTTCTGGTTCCAGAATATCAGGGCAGTTTTCCTTGATAACTTCATGAAAGATCATGTATAGGCTCTTTTTCTAATCATGGCTTTCAGATAGTCCCATAGTTTTTAAATTGTCTCTCCTGGATCTTTTTTCCAGGTCAATTGTTTTTCCAGATATTTCACATTATCTTCTATTTTTTAATTCTTTTGGTTTTGTTTTATAATTTCTTGGGTTTTTTTTTCATAAAATCATTAGCTTCCATCTTCTCCATTCTAATTTTTAAAGAATCATTTCCTTCAGTGAGCTTTTGAACCTCCTCTTGCAGTTGGCTAAGTTTGCTTTTTAAACCATTCTTCTCCTCATTGGCTTTTTAGGCCTCTTTTGCCAATTGGTTTAGTCTATTTTTAAAGGAATTAATTTCTTCAGCATTTTTTTTGTTCTCCTTTAGCAAGTTATTGATTTGCTTTTCATGATTTTCTTGCATTGCTCTTATTTTTCTTCCCAATTTTTCCTCCACCTCTCTTACTTGATTTTCAAAATCTTTTTGAGCTCTTACATAGCCTGAGACCATTGTGTACTTATTTTGGAGGTTTTGGATGCAAAAGCCTTGACTTTTAGGTTTTCCTCTGCAGGTATGCATTGTATTTTCTCCTCTGAACGGTTGAAAGAAAATACCTGCTCACTAAGAAAGTAACCTTCTGTTGTCTTATTCTTTTTCCCTTTTTTGTGAATTTTCCCAGACAGTTACTTGACTTTTGAGTTCTGTGTCAAGAGAAGAGTATACTCTGGGGAACTGTAATTTCTCAGTTTCTCCAAGGTAGCACAATCAAGGGTGAGGTGGTTATTTCTCTTTTGACATGCACTCTGGTCTGGGAGCAGTGACAAGCACTCTTTTCTGCCCAGAATCTGGGAGTATAATTCCTTCTCCATAGCCTCTGCCACCTTCACCAGGACAGCCAGTGCTCCTCCTCATGCCAGAGCCTCCACTTATGGCTGAGACCCAGCTCAGCAACTCAATTGCCCCAGGGTCTTTAGATCAGGGCTCCAACAATGTAGGCTACTGCCACCTGAGGCCAGGGCTAGACCACTGGGTTCCCTTTTCACCAAGGTGAAAGAGCTTTCTCACTGACATTTGAAGCTGCCTTTGGCATTTGTGGGTTGAGGAATCTGGAAATCTCAGATGCTTCCAGTGTTGCCTTGAAGCACACTTCAGTCCTGTGCCTGCCTCAGCATGGCCAAGGCTGGGCTCCACTCCACACGCAGTACGATAGACCTGTCCTGTTGGCCTTTTAGGCTGTCTTGGGCTGGAAATTTGTTTCACTCTGTCATTTTGTGGATTCTGCTGCTTTAGAATTTGTTTTGGGTCATTTTTACAGGTATTTTATGGGCTATGGTGGGGAGCTTCTACAGATCTGTGTCCTTCCACTTTGCCATGTTGCTCCACCCCCTATTTTTCCTTTTTATTGTATGAGTAAAATACTACTTTTAATGATAGAATTGAACTTTATCAATTGAGGCAGTGTGACTTATGGATTGAGGCTTGGGCTTGGGATCAGGTTCAAATCCAGCCTTAGACTAATGACGATTGATGATGATGATGATGATGATGATGATGATGATGATGATGTTTTAAAGTCTGCAGTCTGCTTTCAAAATATTAAGTCATTTCATCCTCATAACCTAGAGAAATGGACGCTCAATAATTGTCCACATTTTACAGTTTACAAAAGTGAGGGAGCAAAGTGATTTTTCAATGACAATAGAGTTAGTAAATATCTGAAGCTAGATTTGAACTCTGGTCATTCTGAATCTAGGTTCAGTACTCTACGTATTGAGCCACATAGATGCCACATTTGGTACCATGTAACAGGTATGAGATTCTGGGTGAACCCAGTAATGCTGGTGTGCCTTGCATGATTGCCTAAACATCTTCTCATAAATGAAATAACTGTTTTGTTAGAGGGAGTATCCTTGTTAGAAATTATCTGCACTGATGATATCACAGGTCTTAAGATTATAGATTTAGAATTAGAAGGAGGTCCACTTATCATTTACTACATCCTCTGGGGCAGCTAGGTGTGCAGTGGATAGAGCACCAGTGCAGGAGTCAGGAGGAATTGAGTTCACATCTCACCTCATACACTTGACATTTACTGTGTGCCTTGAGCAAGTCACTTAATGCCAATTTGCCTCATCCTGGGCCATCTCCAGTCATTCTGATGACTATCTGGTCACTCAATTCAGATGGCTCTGAAAGAAAAGTGAGATTGGTGATCTGCACAGCCCTCTGTCACTCAAAACATAGTCAAGTGCAAGTCATGACATTATTTCTCTGATGGCATGGCATTCTTCAGCAACAAAGGAAAGACACACACAATACACCCTCTATTTCCCCCAAGACCCCAAATGTTAATTGAGTTTCTTAGGATCACACTGTCTCTGTTGAAGGTTTTAGAATCTAGATCTTTCTCAACCCCAGTTCAACGTTCTCTTTACCACATCATAAAGACTCTGAAACAAAATTCGTTTTATCTCTCATATAGAATTGCCTGAGTTGTACATAATCACCATTTTGTATATGAACCAACAAAAGCTGAGAGAGATCAGATAGCTTATGTCAAATCTTATTGCTAATAAAGAGCCTAGAGCACAGAACATGTCAACAACTTACATTATATCACATTGCCTCCTCTATCACACAAGTAATAATAGACCAGAGCTCTGAGAAAATGATAAAGCAATATTCAACTTACTACTACTATTAGGCACTAAGGGAAAAAATGATTGTAGTTATCCTGAGAAATGGGAAACTGAAAATTCAACTTGGTATATATTCATATATAAAACATATCCTACATTGTCTGTGAGTTCTAATTTCAAGAAAATATATTATACTTTAACTGAAATTGTAGCAGAGAAATGCTAAACAATATGTCCATATATTTTGTTGCTAATGATGTTTTCATGCATTTAGATCATATAAAAAAAATCTCTCCTAAACTTATATAACCGTTCTGGAGGGAAATTTGGAATGGTGCCCAAAGAGGTATAAAACTGCACACATCTTTTCATCTAGCAACACCACTATGTATCCCAAATAGATTATAAAAATGGAACAAGGACCAATATGTATAAAAATATTTATAGCAGTTCTTTTTGTGGTGGCAAAGAATTAGAAACTGAGGGGATGCCCATCAATTGGGGAATGACTGAACAAGTTTTGCTATATAAATGTAATGAAATACTATTGTGCTATAAGAATGATGAACAGATGGTTTTCAGAAAAATCTGGAAAGGCTTACATAACCTGATGCTGAGTGAAGTGAGCAGAACCAAGAGAACATTGTATATAGTAATAACAACACTGTGTCATACCCAAATTTAATATACTTAGCTGTTCTCAGCAATACAATGATATAATTCCAAAAGACTCATGATGGGAAATGCTATCCACCTCCAGAGAAAGAACCATGGGGTCTAAATGCAGATCGAAGTAGACTATTTTGTTTTCTTTTTTTCTTTCTCATGATTTTTCCCTTTAGTTCTGATTCTTCTTTCATAACACGGTCAATGTGGACATATGTTTAATATGAGTGTATATCGATAGCCTATATTAGGTTGCTATTGTAGGAGAGTGACAGGGAGAGGGAAAGGATGGGGGAAAAAATGGAACTGAAAATCTTATAAAAGTGAATGTTTAAAACTAAAAACAGTCCCTCTCAAATCTGAGAAACAAGATTACTAATGCATTTTGTCTTGATCTCCTTTGCCTGCAATTGACCTCAAATTTTCGTAAACAAAGAAACTCAACTTTCCTCTTCCAGTTTTATGAAAATCTCAAATTCACATTGAAAACCTTATATTTTATTTTTACTACTTTACACATGCTTCCCCCCAATTCAATTCAGTTCAATATATATTTCTCCAAGAAAATTCAGGTCTTCATTTTCTTTTTGTGATAGTCTCCTAATTGGTATTCCCATAACTGCACTTTCTCTATGGTCACCTTCCCCATGTAACATTGTCTGATGAATTTTCTCATTTATGAAACTAATATTATTCCTCTATTCAAAAAAGTTACATTGATTGATAATTGTGTATAATATAGTCATCTCTTAAGCTATTGTCCAAATTCTCTAGTTTACTTTTGAAGATTTCTTTGAAACTACAAAAATTTCCCTCTCCACTTATTCTGTATTTCAGACACACATGTCATCCTTAAATATATCTGATACTTGTTCAGAATCATAAGTCAATTAATCATGAAATATTTTTTAGAAATCAGCTAATTCAATTCTTTTTTTCAGATGAGGAAACTGAAGCCCAGAGAAATGTGTGGGGTTTCACCTTTATCTAAATTGTTGCTAAGTCACTTGAGTGATTTAATTCAAATATCCTTAATAACATATTGTGATCTACATTTGGTGATTAGTATTAAGGATTAAAATACAAAATAGATCACCTTATTCCCCACACATAGCATATATTCTCTTAATAAAAAGAGACAATATGGTCCAAAGTTATAATCTTAAGATACAATAGGGACAAAAATGAAGTTCAAAGTCATAGAGAAAAATATCTGGAAGAAAGAATCACTTTAAATTAATGGAATCAATGATTTCTACATTTAGGTGGTGTTGGTTGAGATAAATCTTGAAGAAAAAAGCAAATTGTTAACTAGTTGATATTAAAGGATATGAGCAGGTAGTATTCAGAAGAAAAAGTAAAAGCTATCAGTAGGTTCATGAAAAATGCTCTAAATCACTCTTGATTGGAGAATTGCAAATAAATCCAACTCTGAGAGGCTACCTCCCATCTATCAGATTGGCTAATATGACAGAAAAGGAAAATGGTAAATACACTCTTGGTGGGGTTGTGAACACATCCAACAATTCTGGAGAACAATTTTTGGAACTATGCCTCAAGAGTTATAAAATTATGCACACCCCTTGATCCAACAATACTTCTACTACTTCTGTGTCCCAAGGAGATCAAAAGAAGAAGGACCTATCTGTGCTGATGCACATGCAAACACAATTTGTTAATAGCAGCTCTTTTTCTGGGGGCAAAAAAATGGAAATTGATGGATCCTCTGAATTTGGGAATAGTTTAACAAATTGAGGTATATGATTGTGATGGAATACCACTGTGCTATAAAAAAATGATGATCATGGTGGTTTCAGAAATACTTAGTGTGAGGATGGTATGATGTTACACTTAAAGAATCCTAGGGAGTCAACTTTAAAAAAAACTACTAGTAATAAATGACAACTTTAGCAAATTTGGAGGATGCAAAATAAACCCACATAAATCATCAGCATTTCTATATGTTACCAACAAAGCCAAACAGCAAGAGACGGAAAGAGAAATTCCATTTAAAATAATAATAAATAATATAAAGTACTTAAAGTCTACCTGCCAGGAACTATATGAACAAAATTACAAAACACTTTTCATACAAATAAATTCAGATCTAAACAATTGGAATGATGTTAATTGCTCATCTGATAAGGCCAATCTAAGGTAATCAAAATGACAATTCTACTAAATTCATCTAGTTATTCCATGCCATACCAATCAAACTATCAAAATATTTTATAAAAGTAGAAAAAATAATAACAAAATTCATCTGGAAAAACAAAAGCTCAAGGATATCAAGGAAATCAATAAAAATGTGAAAGAAGATAATATAAATTTACCGTATCTCAAAGTGTATTATAAAGAAATAACTATCAAAAAATATTCTGCTACAGGCAAAGAAATAGAGTAGTGGATCAGTGGAATGGATTAGGTACATATTACTTTATAATAAATGACCATACTATTGTTCTATATATCACAAACTCAAAGATCCAAGTGTTTGGAGCAAAAAAAACCTCTTTATTTGACAAAACCTACTGGGAAAATAGAAAACAAACAAAAAAAACAGTATTGTAGAAATAGTTATAGAGCAACATCTCACACTATATACCAATGTAAGATCAAAATGAGTAAATCTTTTGTACATGAAGAGTTATATCATAAGAAAATTAGTGGAGGATATGGTAGTTTATCTGTGAGATATATGGATAAAGGAAGAATTTAGAACCAAAGAAAATATAAAACTCATTATAAAATGTAAAATACATAATTTTGTTTATGTTAAATTTTAAACATTCACAAACCTAATGAAATCAAAATTAAAAGAAAGGAGAAAAACTTGGAAATTTTGAAGCAAATATATATGACAGAGGCCTCATTTCTCAGCTACATAAAGAATTGAAACAAATTTATAAAAATGTAAGTCACTCCCTAATTTAGAAATAGTCGAAGGATATGAATAGACAGTTTTAGTCAAAGAAATCAAAGCTATCTATAGTAATGTGGAAAATAACTAAATGACTATTGACTAGAAAAATGGAAATTGAAACAGCTCTGAAATACCACCTCACACCTATTAGATTGGCTAATATGACAAAAAAGGGAAAGTAATAAATATTGGAGGAGATGTGGGAAAACTGAGACACTAATGCACTGTTGATGGAGCTTCAAAATGATCTAACAATTCTCTTTTGGAGAGCAATTTGGAACTATGCCTAAAGGGCTATAAAACTGTACATATCCAGCAATAACAGTGCAAATTTTATATCACAAAGGAGAAAGGACGTATTTGTACAAAAAAACATTCATAGCTTCTCTTTTTGTGGTAGGTAAGAATTGGAAATTGACGGGAAGCCTCTCTATTAGGGAGTGGCTGAAAATGTTGTGACATATAATTGTGATGGAATGCTACTGTGCTCTAAGGAATGATGAGCAGGATGATTTCAGAAAAATCTGGAAAGACTTACATTAACTGATGCTAAGAAACAAGACAGTGTTGTAGACAGTTACAGCAATATTGTACAGAAGAATTGTGGATGACAGCTATTCTCAGTAAAATGGTGATCCAAGACAATCCCAAAGGACTAATGATGAAGCATACTATTCACATCCTGAGAAAGAACTGATATTGTTTGAAAAGAGAGGGGAACATGCTATTTTTCATTTTCTTTCTTTTATTCTTTTTCTTTTATTAGAGACTTTTTATACAAAATGACTAATATGGAAGTGTTTGACATGATTGCATATGTATAACCTATATCTCATTGATTACTGTCTCAGAGAGGGGGAGGAAAATAGAAAGGAGGAAAGGATGGATTCAATTTGGAACTCAAAATTTAAAAAAAATATTAACACAATGCTTTAACATGTAATTGAGGAAATCAAAATATTATATGTATGTATATGCTTATATGTGTATATATACGTATATTACACTCACACATATATATATATGTGTGTGTGTGTGTGTGTGTGTGTGTGTGTGTGTATTTAAAGAAATACCTGAGAATACTTAGGAAATGATGGTAAACAAAGTGTGTAGAACCAGGAAAACATGGTACACAGTAACAGCAATATTGTAGCAATTATCTTAGCTACTCTGATGAACACAACTATCTAATATAGTACTGAAGGACCTATAATGAAAAATGTTACCCACTTCCAGAGAAATAACTGATGAAGTCTGGGGGAAGATTGAAATACAGTTTTTTTAAAACTTTATTTTTCTTTCATTTAACTGTATTTTTTGTTATATGACTAATAAAAATGTGTTTTGTTCGACCACATGTATAATTAAAATTATATTGCTTGTCATATCAGTGATAGGGAGAGTATGGGACTAAGGAAGACAATTTTGAAAGAAAGAAAATAATATTAACGTACATAAATGAATTTTAAAAGCACAAATTAGTTCATCTTAACAGGAAGTCACTTTTAATTGTTTATAGTCTATTTCATACAGCATTTCTCAGAGCCTTCTACTCAAAATTCCCTCTAAATATCATTATAAATTTTATTTTGCAGTTATATTTCCATTCATGTATACATGTTATTCTTACCAACAAACCCCCAACATAATGTATTCTTCCTTTATGCATAAATCTAAAAGGTACACTCTTCCATAATCCCCTAATTTGCTTATGATATCACCCTTCATATCAAAATCATTTATCCATTTTAACCTTATCTTGGCATATTGTGAGAAATGTTGGCCTATGCCTAATTTCTTCCAAAATGCTTTTAAGTTTTTTCCAGGCATTTTTGTCAAATGGTAATTTCTTACCCTCAAAAGTCTGGATCTTCGATTTTATCAAACAGTATATTGTTATGGTGATTTACTTCTGTGTATTGTTTGCATCATTTTTTTCCCCTCTAATCTACCACTCTATATGTTAGGGAGTACTGGATTGTCTTGAAGATTATTACTTTCTGATACAGTCTGAGATCTGATAGCCCTAGATTTCCTTCCTTAACATCTTCTGTTTTTGTTTTCATTTATCCCCTTGATATTATGAATCTTTTGTTCTTCAGGATGAATTTAATTTTTAATTTTATTAGCCATATGAAGTATGTGGTGGTTTTATTGGTATTGAACTAAATGAGTAAACTCAAATAGAATTTTTATTTCTTCATTTTGTCATTGTTTACCCATGAACAATTAATGTTTCTACAATTGCTTAGATTTGTTTTTGTGGGAGAAGTATTATATATTTGTGTTCATACAGTTACTTAATTTTCTTGGCAAGTAGACTACCAAGGATTTCATATTATTAGCAGCTATGCTGAATGGAATTTCTCTCTCTGCCTCTCCCTGCTGGACTTTGCTCATTATAAATAGAATTACTGATGACTTGTGTGGATTTATTGCATATTTTTCAACTTTGGTGAAGTTGTTAATTATTTTAAGGATTCATTTAATTCATTCTCTAGAATTCTCTAAATATACTACTGTATCATCTACAAAATCATTTTGTTTTCCATTGACTGTTTTTATTCCTTCAGTTGTTTTTTCTTATTGCTATAGTTAACATTTCTAAACAGTGTTGAACAATAGGAATGATAATGAATATCCTTGCTTCACCCTTGATTTTTTATTTTATTTGGTCTTGATTCAAGTGTATTGCCTTAACAGATGTTGCTCTTGGTTTAAAATATATATGTTTCATATCTTAAGAAATCCTCCATTTATTTCTTTACTTTTTTCTCGTGTTTTTCATAATAGATGTTGTATTGTATCTAAGGATTTACTGCATTGATGGATATAATCATATCATATTTATTCATTTTTGTAACTGACATTGTCAATCATACTTAATCAGACCTGAACTAGTATAAATCCGACCTGGTCACAGTGTGTGATTGTTGTGATATATCATTGCAATCTTACTATTATTTTCTTTAATTATTTCCATGAATACTCATTAAGGAAATTGATCAACAGTTTTATTTTTCTGCTTTTGCTCTTCTTGGTTAGATATCAAAACCAAAATTGTGATATAAAAGGCTAAGCTATTTGTGGAATTACAACCTATGTGTGTATATGATTTTAAATACTTCGTGAAATAAAGGAATGTTACTCTTTAAATATGAATTCATCTGGTAATGAACTTTTTCCTAGAGAAAAATACTTATTTAAGTATTCTATTTTCTCTACAGTTAATCTGAGTATCTATTCTTGTAAATATCCTTCTATTCCACTTATGTCATCAGTTTTACACATATATAATTAGGTAAAATAATTTCTTATGAGTGCTTAAATGTTATCTTCAATGGTTATACATTCATCCTTTTCATTTCTTTATACAACCAATTTGATTTTCTTCTTTCTTTTTAAATCAATTTAATCAATGAGTTATCTATTTTTATAAAACTAGTTCCTAGTTATATTTGTTAAAAATATTTTTTACTTTTGATTTTATTAATCTATCATTTGATTTTAGTACTGCAATGTTAATTAGAGATTTTTAATTTAGTCTTTTTTTAGTTTTTTGGTTGTATGCTGAATTAATTTATCTGCTCTTTCTCTCTTCTACTGATATTCATGTTTAGAGATATACAATTTCCCCTAAATATTGCATTGACTGCATCCAACATATACTAATATTTTTGTGTCATTGTTGTGATTCTCTTTAATGAAATTGTTGATTCTTTCTATAATTTTTTCTTTGACCTACTCATGCTTTAGAATTAAGTTATTTAGTTTCCAATTAACTTTTAATCTTTTGCTTCTACTGCTCATTATTTAATTTAATATATTGCATTATGATCTGAAAATCATACATTACATATTTCTTTGCTTCTGTGTTTGGTTGTGAGTGTTTTGTGCTAATATGTGGTCAACTTTGATGAAGTTGCCATGTACAGATGAGAAAAGGTATATTCCATTTTATTCCCAGAAGTTGGTGACATCTAAATTTTCTAAGATAACATTATTTCCTTTAACTCTTTTTCTTATTTACTTTATGATTAGGTTCATCAAGTTTTGAGAGGGGAATGTTGAACTTCTCCACCAGTACAGTTTTACTATCTATTTCCTCCTACAATTCATTTAACATTTCTTTTTTTTTAATTTTTTTTAAATATATTTATTTAACTTTTTACATTCATTTTCACAAGATTTTGGGTTCCAAAATTTTCTCCCCATTTG
>CM053769.1:474279811-474340203 GCA_028658325.1 Potorous gilbertii | reverse complement strand
TTGTAAGATAGGTTTTCATACCAAAATGATTGTGGATTTTATTCCTTCCTTTAATCAAATGTGATGAGAGTAAACTTCATGGTTTTTTTTTTTCCTCACCCAGCTCTCTTTTTCCCTCCAATAAGGAGACTCCTGCCTGCCTCTTCTTTCTATTAAGAATTAGGATGTTGTATGATTTGATGCATATATGTTTGGTATAGATATTACTTCATTGACTGTGGTTTCTTTTAGATGTAGTTTCCCTGCCAATCACTTTTAATTGGATCTGTTTTTGCTTTTCCTTGGTCTCAGATCATGATTGCTAGCCCTGCCATTTTTTATTTCAGTAAACCATAATAGATTCTGCTTCAGATCTATATTTTAACTCTGTTTTTGTGTCTGTGTGTTTCAAGTTTATTTTTTGTAAATAATATATTTTTAGATTGTCATTTCTAATGTATTTTACTATCTACTTCTTTTATATGAGTGAGCACATCCCATTTACCCTTACAGCTATTATTACTGACTATGCATTTCCCTTCGTCCTATTTTCTTCTCTTTATCCCTATCTCTTTTTGTCCTGTCCCTTATTTAAAGCCTGTTATGATTCTTGGCACTGCCTTATTTTGTTCCTTCTCTTTTGTATCTCTTCACTTTGTCTAAGTCCCTTCCCCTCCTATTTCCTTATTTAGTAGGACAGCTATTAACAATTAAGAATCACTATCTATCTACCCTCTTTGAACTAAATTAGATTTAATTGAGGTTCATGCGTTGTCTTCCCCCTACTCCAACATTTTTCTTCTCTACAGTAAAAATCCTTCCTTGTACACCTCTTTTATGTGAGATAATTTTCCTCATTCTTCCTCTTCCTTCCCCCTTTTCCCCTTTCATCCCTTTTTCATATCTATAATTGATTTTTTTTACAACATGCCAAAACAATCCACTCACTCCTATGCACTTTCTATATAGAATTCTTCTAAGTGCACTAAAAATGATATAGTTGTTTTTATAAGTTACATGTACCCTCTTTTCGAATAGAAGTAAGTACAGTTAAACCTTTCTATTATTTCTCTTGTATGTTTACACTTTTATGATTCTCTTGAGTCTTGTATTTGAAAGGAAGCCTTTCCTATGCAGTTCTGGGCTTTTCATCAGCAACGTTTGAAAGTCCTCTAATTCATTAAACATCTATTTTTCCCTAGAAGGATTTTATACTCATTTTTGCTGGGTACTTTATTCTTGGTTACAATACTGGCTTTTTTCTCTACTGTTCAGAACATCATATTCCAAGCTATCCAATCCATTAACATGGTAGCTCCTAAATCCTGAGTGAATCTGACTGCGGTTCCATAGCATTTAAATGGCTTATGACTGCCTGCAATATTTTCTCTTTTTCCTGGGAGCCCTCAAATTTGGCTGTAATATTCTGGGGAGTTTACATTTTGAGATATTTTTCAGGAGGTGATTAGCGAATTCCTTATATATCTATTTCATCAATTGGTTCTAGAATGTCAAGTCAGTATTTTTTAGTGATTAATTTTAAATATGAGTTCAAGACTGTTTCTCTGACCATGACTTTGATATAGTCTAATAATTCTTAATTTTCAATTATATCATATATATATATATAGTTAGTTAGTTGTTTCTAATGAAATATTCATTTTCCCTGTTTTCATTTTTTTAGCTTTGCTTTATTTTTTTTACATCTCACGAAGTCATTAGCTTCCTCTTATCCAGTTCTAATTTTTAATGAATTATGTCCTTCAGTGAACATTCAAACCTCCCTTTCCCTTTGGCCAATTTTTCTAAGGTTTTCTTTATTATTCTTGAGCATTTTTGAAATCTCTTTTACCATGTTAATTATTCTTTGTGTAATTTTCTTTCTTTGTTCTAATTTTTTTTTACCTAATATTTCCTCTACAATTCTAAGTTCATTTTGAAAATCGTATTTTAACTACTCCAGGAATTTTTATTGGACTTGTGTCTAAATCAACTGTTTCCCATTTGAAAAAAGTCTTTGCTTTTGACTATATTTGAATTCATTGTTTTCTTCTGATTTTGTGTCTTGATCTTCTCTCTCAACACAGTAGCTTTTTATCTTCAGCTTTTTTGTTGTTTGCTAACTTTTCTCCCTATTCCTTGATTTTGAACACTCTGTTAAAGTTGGACTTTGTTCCCCCTTCCCAGTGGAAGGAACTCACAATTTCAGTCTTTGGGCTTTTTCACACTGTTGCTTTGAGAGGTAATTCTAGGTATCTAGAAGTTTTCTCTGTTTCTTAAGTGGTATGATCTGGAAAGAGGTGTGGTCAATGCTTTTCTGGTCTATACTCTTTCCCTTAGCATGATAGGGCCTCAATGCCTTGGGATTCTTTACCAGCCCCCAATCTCTTGTGATCAAATGAATGCTGCTCCTCAGAGTTCCTACTCTTTGTTAACCACAATGCTCCTTTTCACCCTTGAACTATGTCCCTGAAGTGGGTATAGGCAATGAACTTGGCAAACAGTAACTTCACCTTCTTGGTCTCAGGTTTGTACAAGGACTTACCTGATAACGTTTCTCCATTACTAAATTAAGGTGATTCTAAATCTCAAATCCAAAATTGAGATTATGAGTCTATTATTTTAGATTCATAACTCATCTCAATTCCTAAATGAAATTAGTCCCATGAAATTTTAATTTTGAAATTCTCTCTGGTCTCGCTTCTCAGGATTTTGACTTCTGTGTGTTCCCCTGTTGGTCTGTAAGAAACATCTAGTCTGCAGTAATCCTGAACCCCTAGGTCTCTACATTTAAAATTCCCAGGTCTCCAAGTTTCTTTTCCTTTAACCTAGAACCAAAAAGGAAAAAAATGAAATAGACCCCAGGTCCCAAGCACATTTCTCAGGTCCACAAAAGCTGGGGTGATGGTGAAATTGCCCTAAAGTTCTTCTCTGACTTACTGTATCTTGTCCCCTCTGTGAAGTAAGTTTTTTTCACTCATGGATGAGGCCAAAACAAAAGGAAAGTAGGTTAGTTGTAAAAAAAAAATATTACTCAACTAGTTGTAAAGACCGAGACAAATCATTTTTTCTAGATGTGTATAAAAACCATGTTACATACATGAAGGGCAAATATCTGAAATAGACCCCTCTTCAATATTCCTTATGGGATAAATATCTACTGTTACTTCACTCAATACTTGTGAGTTCAAGGAACTTTACCATATTAGTTGTCCTTCAACTTATCAATATATTTCCCAATATTTAACATTCAGAACTGAGTAAAATATTCTAGATATGATCTGAATAGTGCAAAGCAGAGCAGAATTCAGTTTCCTGGACTTTATTCTAGTAATAAGGGGATATTATGCCACTTTTAAGTCACTTCTGTCTTTAAATCTATGATACTATGGCATTAACCTCCTTATCCTAAGACATAAGGTCTCAGTTAATGTAACCTAATATTGATCACCCTTCTTGGCCGTTATATTAAATACTTGATTAATATCTGAAGTAGTTGATTTAAATCTTGAGTTCATTTTCATATGTTTCTGTGTATGTCTAATCCACATCTGTACTATCTATCCATCCACACTTATATCTATCACTCTACTATTTATCTATCTTATCTATCATCTCTCTCTCTCTCTCTCTATATATATATATATATATATGTATATGCATATATATATGTATATGCATATATATACATATATATGTTGATTTGATGATTTCTTCATCAAAATATATTTCTTAAAACCTATATGTTTTTAGATATTTTTCCTGAGATAAGAGACTAATTTTCTTTACTGTTTTTCCCCTTGTTTCTGCATATTTGTGAGGAACTGAGAAAAAAATTCCCCTCACTCTAATAAGAGATGCTATATCAGGGTCAACAAAGGAAAATCCTTCTCTGTCTCATTAGGCAACATGGAGTTCTTTGTCTCTGAAAACAAAAGTTAGGCAAAACATTTTGCAAAAGATGGTGCAAATGTTGAGGAATTTCTGAGAGTAACAATGATACTTAGACACTGGATGACTTTATTTCAAGCCGAGATTAAAGTAACTGAGGATTCCTGTGAGAATGAAGTGGAGACAATCAGTATCAACCATTTCAATTTGAAAGGGTGTTAATTGAAAAAAGGATGTTATGATTGACAGTTGAAGAAGGACCTTCCTTTGGAAATAGTGGGAGACTTCATCAAAGTTAAAATTCAGAACTGAATCACTAGATGAAATCCTTTTTCAACAGGGAAAGAAACTGTAATGTCTCAATATTTTAAGAAGTTTCTTTCTAGGCTAAATCAAACACCAGATGTACATGAATAGGAGCTGGGTAATCTTTTTCAGTTATATGTCTCTCATGCTCTAGTCACTTATTGCTACATTGATGAGTGTCAAACAAGATTCAACCCCAGATTTAAAACATTCTAAAAAATATGATGGCAAATAATTGTATTATGTTAGATAAATGATAAATTTACAATAGTAAGAAATTTCTACTCTTGACTCTCAAAGGGATCGAGTGAAATAATATAAAGTAAAAATTTTAAAATGGAGTTCAACTACTTTATGAAAAATAATGACTTATAGGTGCTGTAGGAATGGAATCAAATTCCAAGCTTTAGACCACAACTAGAACACCAGTTTACATTTTATTTCACAATGGAAAGATACATTGAATGCAGTACCATTTCTTCCTTCTTCCCTCCTGTGCAGTCTGTAATTCTTCACCTGAATACCTGAATATCAGGTACTGGATAAACTGAATTCTATAATTCTTTAGTTAATGATCACTTCTGCAGACTAAGCCTGAATTTAAAAAAAATGATGTTGTAAAGCACCTATAAAGCTTTTTAACAGATGATGATCATTTGATCAGAATAAATAGTGTCATTACCAAAGACATTGACAGGCAGACTTTGAAAGCACTGGAGGGTGTAGGCAAAAGACTGCTACATGAAACTGATGATTCCTCCAAATGTAATTGTTTTTTTCTAACTGGGTGATGTTGTAAGTAACCTTCATTTCTTTGTTGAGGTAAATAATAAGTATTCCTCATGTGTTCTAAAGCACTTAGTTGTAAGTTTTTTTTTAAATAAGAAAAGAAAAAGAAATATATGTTTGAGAACTTCCTAATCCTGACCATGGGATTAGCATAAACACTTTGCATGAACATTTCTTTCACATAAGCTCAAAGGACTAGTACTCCCATGAAGTCAATATTTTCTGCATGATTATCTTCATCCTATACCTACCTGACATCTTAGTCTCCTGCCAAGCTTCTCCCATAAGCTTGCCACAGAATGTTCATGCAAAAGTAATGGGAGTGTTCCTCACTTTCTCAAGATAACTGAAAAATACGAAGAAAATCCATAGGTTAGGCCAGGGTTGGAGAACCTGTGACTTCAAGGCCACATGTGGCCCTCTAAATCCTCAAATGTGGCTCTTTGACAGAATCTAAACTTTACAGGATAAATCCCGTTAGTAATAGGATTTGTTAGTGAAACTTGGACTCAGTCAAAAGGCCATACCTAAGAACTTAGAAGGCCACATGTGACCTGGAGGATGCAAGTTCCCTACCTCTCAGCTGGCCATTGGTTATCTTTTGCTTTTTCCACATGATTATCTCATTTTTCTTTTAGGTAATACAATTCTTCGAAAACACTAACATCACGGCTTCAGCCTATACTAGTGAATAGAACGCTTGGCATCAGCAACATGAGTATACAGATTTCTGCACTGATTCATCCACAGATAAATATTCTAACTCTGCTGAAAGCCTTTAAAAAATTGAAAATAGGTGGCATCATAATTTGAAGCTGAAGAGAATCTTAGAGGTCATTAAAACCAGACTCCCCTCTTACATATAAATAAAATAAATCAGAGAGGTAAGATGGTTTCTCCAAAGTTATAAAGCTAGTCATTGTGTCAGAACCATAATTGAAATTCATATATACAGAAACAAGTCTAAAACAATAATTATAGTTCATGCCTCACAAGATTTGGTGAAACTTGCAAAGTCTTTTAAGCAATTGCAAACCATTTAAGCAACCATAAGTAATGTCACCAATTGTCTTCAAGGCCACATTTCCTATTACTATGTGGATA
This sequence comes from Potorous gilbertii, assembly GCA_028658325.1. Taxonomy (NCBI): domain Eukaryota; kingdom Metazoa; phylum Chordata; class Mammalia; order Diprotodontia; family Potoroidae; genus Potorous; species Potorous gilbertii. The sequence goes on along the minus strand of CM053769.1, from coordinate 474,334,134 downwards.
GGTATGTGACAGTATTATGTTGATTATGAATGTAAGACGCAGGAGGTATATATAGACAGCAGTTATTCTGTAAAGGATCTAAGGCCTTAGTAGCCTCAACATGAGTCATTGGTCAAATATTATAGCCTAAAAAGCTTTCTTGGACTTCATGACGAAGGGTAAGCCTTGAGAGATAGGTAGATGACCATGTGACTGTCACTCTGTACTTAGGCCCCAGTGGAGTACTGGGCTCAATTCTGCATATTGTATTTTAAGAAGGGTATTTATAAGTTAGAGAGAGTGGGATTTCAGTACATGTGGATTAATTGAATTAATAAGGTGAGCTTTTATCAAAAGTACTTGTTTAAAGGGTTAGGCGGAAAAAAATGAATTAATGGTGCAGAATGAATGATTGTAAATAAGTAATTTAAGAGTTTAAATGAAGAAGGAATCTGACTTCTGTTTGGACCAAGAGAATAAAAACTGGAGTAAACTGGAGGGAGGGAGTATGTATGTATAGACATTAATTTATGCTTGTTGTCAGAGAAAAACTACAACAAATACAAATGCCCTAACAATTTGAGCTTCCCAATCTTTTCCAAAGCTGTTGAGTTCACCTTTTGAAGTTCTTCATGTAAAGAATGGGCAATCATTTGTTGGGGATGGTATTTCAGGCATTAATTATGTATGCCCTTGAGGATCCCCTGGTTTTCAAATTTGTGACCTTTCCCTTCTTATATGTAATAGAAACTTCCAAAATATGTTGTGTGTATGTGTGTATATGTGTGTGGTTAAATTAAGTAAATTGCTGCATTTCCAAGATGTGAAAGATATAATGATGCTAAATAAATCTACAAATAAGCTTAATCCTTTCTTGCTCAAATTCAGTCTTTTGTTTTTACATTGCTCATCTGTTTTTTTGTGAGCCCCTTTTACAGTATAAGAAGGGGAAAAAATAATGTCTACATAGCACTTACTATTTTCTAAGCCCTTTGCCAAATGCTTTACAATTATTATGTCATTTCATCCTCACTCCACTTCATCTCTGGGAAGTAGGTGCTATTAATATCCCCATTTTATAGACGAGAATACTTAGACAAACACAGGTAAAGTGACTTGCTCAATTACACAGCTAATCAGTTTTTGAGGCCAGATTTGAAATCATATCTTTCTGATTCCAGGTCTAGGGCTCAACTCAGTGTGTTACCCAGCTTCCCTCAGTAGGCATACAATACAAAACATACCTTTATCTAAAGAATATCCTCTATACCTACTTGTTTGGTCATACTTCCAGTGCTCCAGACGTCCTATAGTTACAGTCTATCCAACACAATAACATCGCAGCTTAGGTCAGTTCTAACTGTTAGGAACTCCCCAACTCCCCACCCTCACATTCAGCTTAAACACATTCAGCTTAAATTCATCTCTTTGTTGATACTTCTAACAATTTCTCCTAGTTATTACAGCTGGGGCCAACATAACACATTTAATCTTTCCAAGTGAAAGCTGTCCAAATACCTGAAGACATATTTTATATTCCATTATCCAAAACCCACTAAAATGTATACCTTACTCTTGTTTTCCAATTTTCATGTATCCCCATTTCTTTCCAATCAAATGACATATTTGCAAGGCACTTGGAACAGTTTCTTATTTACTGTAAGTATTTAATAAATATTTTATCCATTTTTCCATTCCCTTCCATTCTTCCTCATGCAGCATGAATCCATAGCCCTTCAGCATCTTGCACTCCCTCCTTGAGATATCAGTCAGTTATCAAAGTCTTTTAAATTTAAGATTCAGAAATGAGTGAAATGTTGTGTAGGTGTTCTGAAATTCCCAAAGCAGTGACAAGGAATGTTATGTCATGAATAGTAAGGAACGCTGGGTAGCTAGGTCATAGTGACACAGAACATTAAAATTTCTGGAAATACAGGCAGGTATTAGGCTATGAATGTCTTTAAATGAATTTTATATTTGATCTTACATGACATTGAGTTCTAGCGTTTTCTGAATGGAGATAGAGGTAACATGGTCATAATTTTTCATTAGGAAAATGACTTTGATAGCTGAGTGGGCAATAGACTAGAGTGGTGAGAAACTTAAGGCATGGAACCCAAACAGCAGGCCACTGAAATATCCTAAGCCTGACATGTTGAGGGCCTGAAACAATGAGGTGGCACCATCAGAAGAGTGTATACATGAGAACTTGCGAAGATAGAATTGTCAAACTTGGTATTTGGCTATGTCGAGGGAGGTATGAAGAATAATAATATAAATATGAGCCAGGGTATCTGGGATGATGATGAAGATGATGATGATGAGGAGGATGACCTTCACCATACTTAGGATTGTTGAAATAGGGAAGAATATGAGAAATATATAATAAGTTCACTGTGTGGTGTAATTAATTTAATATGTTTATTGGATAAGATATTCAAATGGATGAAGGGGAGGTGTGACACAGAAGGACTAAAGAAGTTGAGGCTGGAAAAATGGATCTGAAAAGTATATGCAGAAAAATGATAATTAAATCTATGGGAGCTGATGAGATCACTAAGTAAAACAGCATAGAGGGAGCAGGGGACTTGTTCTAGGAAAGAGTTTTGGGAGATAACCATTGTAACTGAGAGCAGAATGGATGAAGATACAGCAAAGCAGGCTAAGAAGAATCTGAAAATCCCAAAAGAAGTATCACGAAAATTTGGAGAGAAGAAAATATTCAAAAGTGTCAAAGGCTACAGAAAGATCCAGAAGGATGAGGATTGAGAAAAGTCCATTTGGTTTAGCAATTAATAGATTATGATAATTTTGGAGAAAACTCTTTCAATTTCATGATGCCTAAAGCCAGACTTCAAAGAGTTTTTAAAAAGTGAGAAGAAAGTAAGTGGAAGCACCTATTGTAGATAGCTTTGAAGGAGTCCAGCTAAGAAAGACAGAGATTTTGGAAGATAGTGAAAATGGATAGGTGAAAGCAGATTTTTTTATTTGTTTTGTTTTATTTGTTTAAGGATGGGAAGATATCAACATTTGTGTAAGCAATAGTATAGTATATAGTAGACAGGGAATGACTGAAGTTCAATGAAAGATGGGAAATCACAGAGGAGTAACATGTTAGAGAAAATACAATGTGATAAGATAGGAGCATGTAAAGGACATTTGCTTTGGCAAAGAGAAGTTCTGTCCCTTCAGTTAAGATAGGGATGAAGGAGGTGACAATGATTAATGTAATCTGACTGAGGTCAGATGGGGAAGAGGAAGAAAAGGGAGTTCTTACTGAATGCCATCAATTTTTATTATTGAAATACAAGGCAAGATTTTCCACTGAGAAGTTGGAGTGGTATTTTCCTAACTTAAAATATTAAACTGGATGTCTTGATTTTTTTTGGTTTCATTTTATTTTGTCTCTCAGTATGGGAATTCTCTCCACAGATGTAGATTAACAATTTATCTGTGATTTGTAGTCTTAGAGCAAGGTTCTTAAAGTATGTGTGTATGAGTGTGTGTGTGTGTGTGTGTTTATGTGAATGTGTGTTCATGTAATTTAGTCTTATGAAATCTATGAAACCCTTCTCTTTAAAGGAAAAAAGTGAATTATATAGACTAACAAAGGAAATAAATTATATTGAAATATATTAATCAAAGTATGCATACACTGATATGTGTGCACATCTGCATATGTCTGTATGTATATACATAGATAGAAAGCTGGATAGATAGGTAGAAAGACCTCCTATTGAGATCCCATTTCACAGTATTTCAAGGTTTATCAAGAGGTCAAGCAGTTTCTCTACCAGGACTATGTGAGGGTTATCCGAGCTATGAACTGAGCCCAGGCAAATGTTGTCTTTTCTGATTTTCCAAATGTTCACAAAGCATCTGTAAAACCTAAGTAGATTATGCAATTTCCAGTATTCCATAAGAATATTCTGACCTATGCAGATTTTCATTTTCCAATTGAAGGATTGTCAAAAGTGTTTGTTTTTCCTGTTCCCATTGTTATAACGCAGGGCTTGGTGATCAATTAGTTGTTCCTTGGCAGCTTCACCACAAGGAGCTAGGATATGAATAGAAAATTATGAAGCCAAGCTTAGCTTTCCTAGATTTTATTAGGAGATGTAGTCGGATGTAACAAATGTTGGCTTCAGAACTGAAGACCTGGATTGAGTTCCAAGCCCAATGGCTTGGAATGTGACACTGGGAAAATATATTTACTTCTCTTGACATAAGTTTTCTCATCTACATAATGGGTGTTAGGCCATTCTATGACATACCTAGAGGTAACTAGATGGCACATTGATTCAGATTTTGAACCTGGAGTAAAGAAGTTTCAGAAACTTCCAATTTACATAACTGATCTTTTTTTTTCTATTTTTCTCATCTTTAAAACAAGTAAACTAGTAGCACTTCCCTCTCAGGTTACTGTGCAGATCAAATAAACTAACATTTCTAAGTTATTTTGCAAACTTTAAAGTACTATCTAAATGTCATTTTATGTTACTATTATTCAGAGTTTTCATAGTAAAAAGCATTATACCATGAAAACCATTTTATGAATATGAGTTATTGTTATTAAATTAGATTATTTGCATAATATATCAATCTATATCATGTAACCCCCAACCACACAGATGAGCAAGTTTTGACTCCAGCTTGGCTCCGTGTAACTGTTAATGAAGTCCAATGTGTTTCACCTGTAAGACCTATTAAGCGCTTGGTCTAAGGTAATACAACTCACAGCGTGAGACCTATGCTAATTGTTGTGATTATTCACTACATTTCACTCACAGGGTGTTTGGCTGAAGAACATTAGTGCCTTTAGGAACTTTGGGAGTCAGCTAAGCAGTAAACTTCACAGCACTGCTGTGAGACAGGTCAATTTGCATTCATTAGAGAGTCCAACTAACTCCTATTTTTCTATCTGTATCAGATAAAAATCAGTTGAACAGATGGAAGCGTTATTGTTTTTCAATGATTGACTGTGTGCTCTCTACCTCGCACCCTTGGCTGAATAAAAAGGTCATAGGATCAAACATCTAGAAATCGAAGGCATCCCAGAAGCCAATTCTTGCACCCCTCCCATTTTATAAATGAGGAAACAGATCTAGCAAGGTTAAGTGGCTTGCCCAAGGTAAATTGAATCATAGGTATTACAGATATCATTTGGATCCATGTCTTCTGATTCCATAACCAGGACCCTTTCTACATTTATCACATTGCTTTAAGCAAGAATGAACTGAAAGAATCCATTTAGAATCCCATGAGTTTCTAAAGTTGAAAAATACTTACTTTGCACATTTCATTGTGCTATGCTATGTGATGGGAATAAAACTGTTTAAAACTAGGAGGGGAAAGATTAGTCCCTGCCTTCAGGAAATTTACTTTCTATTTGGCATAAAAGGGAGGAATAAATTCAACACTCCTGAAGTGAAACCCTGGCATTCTTCCTAACATACCATTATGACTCCTGAACATTTGGGGAAACAAGAGAGGGAAATGGGAAAAAAAACTGTATGTAACTTTCATTTAATTTTAGAGCAGTGTTTCACAATGTAACAAAAAAGAAATCAATTTATATGTAATTATTATTTTAAATGTATTTGAAGTAGACTATTGAAATGCAGTTTCACTATTATATACACTGTCCAAGAGATTCTTAGGAAATGGATCTTTAATTAAAAACATATAATTTGTATGAATAAAATTGTTAAAGCACTTGAATTCCTGAATTCCACTCCACTGACAGTGATGTCTCTATTAAAAAGTTATCAGGATAGAGGAGAATGTCTGTTGTGTTTGAATTAAAGACCTTTGCTGAAGTAACTCATAGCCCTGCAAATCACTTCATGGTTTTGCGTCCAATTTCCTCACCGAAATGTTATGAAGATTGAATATGATACTGCTTATAAGACATGTAAAACTGAAAGTACTATGATATCTATTTTCATTTTTTAATTGATGAAATACATACCATAGGTGCTATGTTCAAAGAATCAAAAGTTGTTCTAGGAACATAAATGTTTCTTGATTACCACTGAAAGATAAAACTCCTTCCAAGTTCTGTTTTTAATATTTTTTTCAAATGATGCCTCCAAACATTGTCTCCAGTTTCTGTATTACAGAACAATTCCCACTTAGTCTGGCTTACTTTACATATTGACCCTCTTACTTAATCATCTAACAACTGCTTTATTTAAATTTAAGTTATATAAATTTGGTGATGTGTATATTAAATAACATAATGCATAAAACATTAATAAGGGAATATTTATTTCTCTCAAAAACACTAAAAAGCTTAGAAATAAATCATGAAATTATTAATACTACTTATCTAGTGACAATAGCTGCTTTTATATGTAAGGACAGTGAACCAGAATCCTTTCCAATAAAACCTGGGTGAACCAAGGATGTTCATTGCCACTCTTTCTGTTTTATAGTAGAACAGCTAAGTATATCAATAAGAGGAGAAAAAATAAATCAAGGGGGAAAGTATACATGAAGAATAAGCAGGATAATATATGTGATCCTTTAAGATTCCAGAGGGCTCATGATAAAAGACCCTATAATGAGTGAGAGGTGATGGATTCAGAGTTTAGCATGCGACATTACTTTGATTTTGCCTGGAATGGTCTCCCTCTTTATCTTGGGCACCTGGTTTTGCAGGCTTTCTTCAAGTTCCAACTAAAATTCTCCACTTTACTGGATGCTTTCCCCAATCCCTCTGACTTGTATTGTCTTTCCTCTATTGATTATTTCCTATTTACACCACATATAGTCTTGTTGTACATATTTGTTTGTTATCTCCATTAAATGTTATCTCCTAGAGGGCAGATACTGTCTTTTGCCTGCTTCGGTATCCTTATATTTGGCACAGTGCTTGCCACATTGTAGGTGATCAATAAATTCTTATTGACTAAAAGTGTACACTCAGAAAGCAAAGTAATTTTGTTTGACTTTGTAATTGTTACATGTATTTTTTTCTTTTATATATTATTTTCCATGAATGTGAAGACAGGAGAGAAAAACGTTGCTTAAGGAAATACAGAGAGAAGAAGGCTACTATTGATGTGGAATTTTGCACATTTTCAAATGCAGCCCTACTCTTGTTAATTTTATTAATTCCTTTACTTTGCCATAAAATACCTCAAATGAAATGGAGGGTAATATGCAAAAGTTTGTATTGTAAAGGCAAAATACATCAATAACATTTTAAAACACGCCAATTATTTATAAATGAAAGTCTTTAAAAACCTTGATATTTTAAATGCTTTAAGACTATAACAATTACAGTATATAATTGATAAATAGGTTTGTGTTACTGTTTTATTCTTTTTCAAACACATTTTCAGAATGTCAATGCCCCAGGTATGTTTATATCCTTTCCAAGTGCCCATGTTATGGAAATCCAAAACTTAAAATCTGCAAGCAGTAGAATTATAAGTGAAAAAGCAATAAAAATAATTAGAATGTTACAATAGGAAAGTGCAGACTACATAAAACATTTTTAAATGGCACTAAGGAAATTACATTTGAAGAACCATTCAGTTTAATATTATGAGTCAAACATTCAGTTAATTTAACATTGTCAAGTACTGAAGATTACTTAAAGTCCCATTAACAGTTTTCAGTATGGCTATTTAAGGCTTGCCTTGTTCAAACTTAAAGTTAATTTCTTTCTCATTGATGATGTTCCTTGCAAATTGATGATAAATAATTCAAAATATTGATGGATATTTGACGTTTTTGTGCAGTGTCACAGGCTCAGAATTTCAATAGTCAATGAACATAAATTCATTTTGTCCCAGTCACTCTGCTAAGTGCTAGTTTTCAGAACAAGAAAAAAAATTGGTGCCCATCTAGTTCAACTTCTATTTAAGAAAAATACTCATTCAAACCCAAGCAATAGCTAACATCTGCCCTAAGACCTCTACTTCATAAAACAGTATGTATCTATGGCTGGAATGGTCCCATCTGACCTCTTCTCAGATATCGAAAATGAGACTTAAAAATTTGAAAAGAGTTGCTCAAGTTTGGCAGGTGGGCATAATTGGCTGTGATATAGAGCATCATCTTAACTCAAGTCTATGATAAATAGTATCAAAGCTCCTAGATAGTAGATGGAATTTGACTTTAATATCTTTATATCTGTAGTGTTTAACACACTACCTTGAATGTTGGAGGCACTTAGCAATCTTGGTGAGATGGAGTTGATAATATTTTTAGCTTACTCTGGGGTTAGAAATGGAAGATTTTAGAAGGAATTGAACCTGGAGTTTATCCTTGAGTGAAGGATGTAAATGGAATAGGCATGCAGAGAGATGAGAATAACTTTTTTAAAAAAAAAAAGCTTATATAGGTCATAGTAGAGAGGATTAAAGGTGGATTGTCTCAAATGGAGTGGAAGGACTACAGTGAACAATAAAAGATATGATGGGAGTCGAAGTTTGGAGTAATTGATAAGAAGCCAAAATAGAAAAAAAATGAAATTTGATATAATAAGCAATTAAACATGTACTACAGGCTTTGGGATATCTTTTTAACACCTAATGATTTATGGTGGAATGATACTGTCATTGTGGATAGCAGGATTTAATGATCTTAAGAAATACTATCTTCTACTTGTATTTATATCCCCGGTAACCAGTATAGTGCTGGGGATATATGGCAATAGGTGTTTAATAAATACTTGCTGACTAATTGATAGACAAAGTCATACAGGACACAGTGGCTTAGCTAGACTATAACCTCCAGCACTGGAGAAAGGGTAACTGAAACCAATAACACATAGGGTTCAAAAACCTCCCATTTTCTAGAACACATTTCGTGATGTGTATTAGGTGACTCTTCTCTCTGTTCTCTCTAGATGACATCAATAACTTACATTTTAAGCATCATGTTTATGCAGTTTACTCTCAGATGCGTATATATTTTCCTTACACATTAGATTTTAATTTCTTTGAGGCTTGAATTTTTCGTGCTTGATTGCATTTCCATCCCTCGGACTTTGAACAAGCCCTGTTGTCTAGTAAGCAATTAGTAAGTGGTAATTTCCTGACTCTACTCCATCCTTTTGGCTTCCTACTTAAGTATCCAGGCTTAGTCTTTCTCCTGACCTCTGACCCTCCATCAAAAACTGCCTGTTGAACACTTCGAAGTGTATACTCCTTAAGTATCTCAAGATCAATATGTCACCCCTCTACTCAGGAAATATCAATTACTCCCTCTTTTCTTTTACCAGAATCAAATATTACCCCTTCATAGTTTCCAAGCCACTTTGACGTGGTCCCAACTTACCTTGGAAAACTTATTATACAAATAGTTTTGCCAAATTGGCAACGTGGTTCTTCACATAGGCCAATGTATGTCTCAATGGTGTGCCTTGTCTTTTTGTAGCTTTTTTTTCTTTTTTGATGGCCAAGTCATATGGTAATTCATCCTGAACAATTAAAAAAACACTAAAATCTTCATTTTTTAAACACAAAGTACTGTCTAACAGGTTTTTCTATCAAAAAAAAGTGGAAAAGACCTATTAAAACTACCACCATGAATTCTCAAGGCAAGTTTAGTGCCAATTAAAAAGGAAAATCAAAGTTTGCCAAATTAAATGTATTTATAAAATTTAACTAAATTGGGGTACCACAAGAAACTTATAGAGCAAATTATTGACTTGATACAACATGAACACTGGCAGACACTCTTCTCAGCCATGTGACACAGCTCACTTTTGCTTAGATTTGCATAAATCAAATCTTTTGTGGATCTTTAAAATATCAAACACTTTTACAACCACAGAAGTTATTGCCAAGGGGCAAAAATTCCTTTTCCTAATGAGTGATTTGTCAGGCAGTGTTGACCTAAGAGAATATGAGCTCTCTCTCTCTGTCTCTCTCTGTCTCTCTCTCTCTTTGTCTCTCTGTCTCTCTCTCTCTCTCTCTGTCTGTCTCTCTTTCTCTCCCTCCTTCTCTTTCTCCCTCCTCTCTGTCTCTCTCTCCTTTCTCTCTCTCCAAAGTCCCCTCCTGTTGTGAGAATACATTGGTGGCACCCTATTCTTCTATAAACTGATTGTTTCTTACATTTAAATGATCAAATAAATAGTCTATAAAACATAATTTAAAGAATGGAATTTTCAGTGTGTGTTCACTCAGCAGGAAAAAGTAATGAAGAAATACTCATGCTTGAAATATGCAGAAAATAATTTTAGGGAGTTATTGTAGCACGCTGAGTCTTCAAAGGCCTCTCAGAATTCAAACTGTTCTAATGATTTATAATATGCAGGTCTCTGAAGTGGCCATTCAGGGTATATCTCATTATGCAAAAAAGAAACCAGGTTTTCTCCAAAGTCATACATTAACGCTTCTTGTCATAAACACTACTCTACACACCTTCCCAGCTGTTCATTGAGATTTAACCCGTGTCACTGACTGCAATTTGTAAAGATTGAAATGCACCTTTTTTATTGGACATTTTCTGTCTTATTCTTTGTCAGTAAAACTCATTTAATGACTAAATATTTTTAGGAAGGCAATCAACATAGTATTGTTTAAAGCATTTACTGTAGTACTTTTGTGTTTCTGATTCAACAGAGTTGGTCAAGAAAAAAAATCTGGTGATACATGATTCTTAAGTATAGAAGAATTAATTTTCTAACAACTCTATTGCAGATAAAGAGTAGTTAACTTCACAAAGGACTTATGAACATTTGACTGTTCTTTTATAAAAGCAACAAAAAAACAGAACATCTATTACATGAAAAATCAGATCACCAAATTAGGTGGTGAATTCTTACTCAGTTTTCAAAAAAGATTTGATTTTAACCATATCTCTTTTCTTCTTAAAGGTTAATATGATGGTTGATTTTTAAAATTATAAAATCATTCACTGTGACTTGTAATTCTAATACTCCAGAACTCCTTCTCTACGTCTAATGAAAACCTCTCTAACTTAATGCAATGCAGGGATTATCAAAATCTATTATAACCAAGACAATGTGCTAGAGTATAGTAAAAACAGAAGAAAAATTGAATTATTACTTACAACCATGGAACTGGAAATTTTACCTGTGAGACAACAAGAAATCAACTATATATAAACATGTTATAGAGAGAATAAATGAGAGGTACTCAAGAGAAGGAATTCGAAGATTTTTTCATGGAATGGGTATACTGCTTTTGTTTCTTTTTAAAAGAATACTCAAGTATTGTTAATTTTTTTTGTTAAGTTATTTATTTGTTTTCAGTTCTCAACAATAACTTCCACAAGTCTTAAATTTTCTTCCCCTCTCTCTCCCCTCCTTCCCTGGGATGGTATTCAATTTTATATAGATTCTAAACATTATTTATTTTATTTTTTAGTTATTTTATTTGTTTTCAGTATTCTACAATCACTTCTATATATCTTAGATTTTTCCCCTTCCTCTCTCTCCTCCCCAACCCCCGCCCAATCCCTCCCAGAGATAGTGTGCCATCTTATATAAGGTCTACACCTACATTCCTTTTAAATACATTTTCACTTTAATCATGTTGCATAGAAGAATTAAAATGAATGGAAGAAACTATAAAACAAAATACAACAAAATATAATACAAGCAAAAATGGTCTGCTTCATTCTGTGATCCAATTCTATAGTTCTTTCTCTGGATGGGGAAGGCATTTTGCCTCGAGTCCATTGGGAATTATTTAGGCCCTTGCATTGCTATGAAGGATAGATATGCAAATCTACCAGAAAAATTCCACACACACTGTGGTTGTTGCTGTGTACAAAATTCTCCTGAGTCTGCTCCTTTCAGTCAACATCAGTTCATTTAAGTCCTTCCAGGCCTCTCTGAAGTCTTCCTGTTCATCATTTCTTACGACAAAATAGCATTCCATTGCATTTGTATACCACAGTTTGTTCAGCCATTCCCCAGTTGATGGACATACCCTTGATTTCCATTTTTTGACCACAACAAAGACAGCTGGTATAATATTTTTGTATATGTGGGACCCTTTCCCATTTTTATGACCTCATTGGTATATAGTCTTAGAAGTGATATTACTGGGTCAAAGGGTATGCATATTTTTGTAGTTCTTTGGGCATAGTTCCAAATTGCTCTCCAGAATGGTTGAATCAGTCCACAGCTCCACCAGTTAATTAGTGTTCCAACTCTCCAATATCTTCTCCAACTTTTATCATATTCCTGTTTTGTCATGTTAGCCAATCTGATAGGTGTGATGTGGTAACTCAGATTTGTTTTGATTTGCATGTCTCTAATGAATAGTGATTTAAAATGTTTTTTTTTCATATGACTATAGATAGCTTTAATTTATTCCTCTGAAAACTTCCTGTTCATATCCGTTGATCATTTATCAGTTGGGGAATGACTTGTGCTCTTGTACATTTGACTCAATTATCTATATATTTTATAAATGAGGCCTTTATCACAGACACTAATTGCAAAAATACTTTCCCAGTTTTCTGCTTCCCTACTAATCATGGTTGCATTAGATTTATTTGTGCAAGAACTTTTCAATTTAATGTAATCAAAATTATCAATTTTGCACTAATAATGTTCTCTATCTCTTTTTGGTTTAAAATTTCTCCATTCTCCATAAATCTGACAAATACACTATTGTTGGCTCCCCTAACTTGTGTATAATATCAATCTTTATATCTAGATCATGTATCCATTTGGACTTTATTCTTGTGTTTGGTGTCAGGCATTGGTCTATGCCCAGTTTCCACTACGCTGTTATGCAATATTCCCAGCAATTTTTGTCAGACAGTGAGTTCCTAGCCCAGAAGCTGTGTCCTTGGGTTTATCAAACCGTAGATTGCTATATTCATTAATTGCTGTCTTATTCCACTGCCCTACCCTTCTTTCTTAGCCAGTACCAAGTGGTTTTCATGATTGCTGCTCTATGTTACAATTTGAGATCTGGTAGTCTAGTCCACATTCCCCAGCATCTCTTTTCATTAGTTCCCTTGATATCCTGGATATTTTGTTCTTCCAGATGAATTTTGATATTATTTCTTCTGGCTCTAAAAAATAATTATCTGGTAGTTTGATTGGTATGGCACTGAATACGTAAATTAATTTAGGTAGAATTTTCATTTTTATTATATTGAGTCAGCCTACCCAGGAGCAACTGATATTTTTTTTCCCACGTACTGAGATCTGACTTTATTTGTGTGAAAAGTTTTTTGTAATTGTGTCCATATAGTCCATGGGTTTGTTTTGGCAGGTAGACTGCCAGGTATATTATAGTGTCCACCATATCTTTTAATGGAATTTCTCCTTCTGTCTCTTGCTGTTGGGCTTTTTTTAGTAATATGTAGAAATGCAGATGATTTATATGGGTTTATTTTGTAACCTGCAACTTTGCCAAAGTTGTTTATTATTTCAAGTAGTTTTTTACTTGACTCTCTGGGATTCTCTAAGTATATCATCTGCAAAGAGTGATAACTTAGTTTCTTCTTTGCTTATTCTAATTCCTTCCATTTCTTTTTCTTCTCTTTTTCCTAATGCTAACATTTCTAGGACCATATCAAGTAACCCTGGTGATAATGGACAAGTTTGTTTCACCCCTGATCTTATTGGAAATGCATCTAGCTTATCTTCATTGCATACAATGCTTGCTGATGATTTTAGGTAGCTACTGCTTATTATTTTACAGAAAGTTCCATTTATTCCTATGCTCTCCAGTGTTTTCTATAGGAATTGATCATATATGTTCTTATTAAACACATTTTCACTTAAGTCATGTTGCATGGAAGAATTAAAACGAATGGTTATGAACCATGAGAAAAACCAAAACCCAACATAACACAAGAGAAAGTGATCTGCTTCATTCTGCATTCCAAAGTGTTCTTAGCTTTTTTTTTTAATGAATTCAACAGTTCTTTATCTGGACCAACATTGAGTGGGATTGGAAAAGCCTTCTTGTGAAAGATATAATTTTAGTTGAGACTTAAAGGAAATCAGCCAACTAAGAGATAAAGTTAAGAATTACAACCTTGGGAGTCCACCCTTGAAAATGCCCAGAGTTTAACGATGGAGGATCTTGTGTGAGGAATAATGGAGAGGCTAGTGTCTCTGTTTACAGAGTTTATGGGAAGAAGTAAGATACAAGAAGATAAGAAAAGTAGGAAGGGGCCAGTATCTGAAATGTTTTAAATATTAAGTTGAGAGTATATGTTTGATCTTGGAAATGATAGGGAACCACTGTTTAATATTGAATGAGGTATAGGGTATGTGACATGGTATAATTTATGCTTTAGGAATATCTCTTTCACAGTTGATCATAGTAGAAAGAAAATTGAGTGAGGGAGAACAATAAAAAAGTGATTACAATAGTCCTAACTTGAGATGATATAGGTCTATACTACAATAATGTTATTGTCAGATGAAAGAAATGAATATATAATGGAAATATGGAAAGGTAAAATTCATAGGACTTGACATCCTATTCATTAGGTGTATTGAGAAAGAGAAGGAAGTCAAGAATAATTCCAAAGTGGTGAGGTTATGAAACTGTGTGTGTGGTTACACACTAGATAGTAATGTGGAAGTTTAAAGTGGGGTCAGAGGTTGAAAGAAAAGGTAATTAGTTTAACTGGGGATAAGTTATATTTAAAACATGTATGAGAAATGCAGTTTTAGATGCTAATCATCAAGAATCCAAATTATCTAGAAAATCCTCAAATCAGACATGATACTGATCTGTACTTTGATGGAAATGAGGAATTTTATTTTATATATACATATCCTCTATTTTATGTATAATTTATTTCATATAAAACAAGAATAAAGAGGAAATTTAGTGATTAATAGTTAAGGCTTTGAAGGTATGTTTTAGAAATATGAACATATGTATAAATACACATGTTTTTATCCACACATCATTTTTCTGGCCTTCATCTTTTATTCTCCACACCATAGAAATCCACCACATCTCTCTGTTTCATTAGGTACTTATAATTATTTATGCTTTTTATTGTAACCATTCTACAGACAATCCTGAAATTTTGTACACCTCAAATTTTGGAAAAACGTGACAAGTAAAGCATATGCCAATTAAAGCATCATAGGTAAGAACATTAGATATGAAGTATAAAGCACTTGAATTCAATGCTGATCCTAGAAATGTTTTAGCTATTTAAACCTGGCCAACTGACCCTAACTTTTAAAATTATGTTTAATGGTGTATGAAATAGAGAAATTATGGACAGAAACAATATGAAGTACATAAAACTCATTACTAAATCACGTCTATGTTCTAATGCTTAGATATTTCAAAAATACTAGATAGAGTGTATGTGAGTGTTCCCCTGTTGTGATGCATTTTGAGACCCCTCCATTCCTGCTCATCCTATGCCTTCTTGTCTATAGAAGGGTGTGAATGTGCCAAAGAAGTCCACTCAGCAAACTTGGGAATTCCCCCTAGATCTCAGTACATTGAATATGAATTAATAGAGTATATGAGCCATCATTTAGTCATCACATTCATTATTTATTTTGAATTTAATTGATAACATTATTTTCAGTATTTCTTGAGAAATCATTCTCATTTACAAAGATTATAGCCATTTATCTTACATCTTCCAGAGTTATTACATCATGAAAATGGTATTGGTGTTCTGACTTTTAAATATGGTGAAGAAAAAGACTAGCATCGATGTTATATTAAACAATAATAAGTAGCATATTTTGAAAATGAAAGAGAGTGAGCAGGGTGGGGAGGGCAGGGGCAGAAGACTCATTAGTGATGTTGGAGTATCCCTGAATTAGCCCTCTATCTGTGGACAAAGCAATAAATTCTCAGATTTAAGATCAGGTGGTATACTCCTATAATGCCTGCCAGTGAAGGAGTTTGAGAATAGTGGATCACTTGAGTTCAGGAATTCTGAATGTGAATCAGACTAAAGCTGATTGGTTGCCCAAAATAATTCCAGACCCAATGTGGTAAGCCTCCTAGAATGAAGCATCACCGGGATGCATGAGGATGAGTCAACTATCCCAAGGGTAAAATATGGAAAGTAAATCTATGATGATCAGCATTGAGATTGGCCTGTGTCTGGCCACTGTACTTCCTGGCTTGACATGGTTGATAAACCATGTCAAAAAAAATAGTGAATAATTAAAACTACAGAAAAACTGTAAACATGGGAATTGACAAAAATAGAAAATCCTCATAGTAATAATACATAAATAGCATGGACATTTGAAACATCCCTGAGGTAATTTGTAAAAGTAATTGAAAATAAAATATGGGAAATGAAGAATGGAAATTTATCTAGAAGTTTAAACAATTAAAATTAATTGCTACACAAGGAGATCAAAAGAGCACAGAAAGCATTTTAACAAACATCTGACTTACTTGTCAGAAAGAGATAGCTGTCAAAGCAGCACTTTATTTGTAAATTCTTATAAAGGAAAATGACAATTATGAACAGTATTTTGTCAGAAACACAGAGAAGTTGATGATAAAGCAGCTTAAAGAAAGGTTGACATGATAGCTAACCAAGTAGAGATATACCATTGCACCTTGAAAAATTAAAAAAAATGGGAAAAAGGGCTACAAGCAGAAAAAAATAGACAAAATCATTTTAAGAACATTTTATTTTCTTAATCAAGGTTAGAGAAATCACCATATTTAGTCATTAATGTCACAATCCTGCACCGCTTTTAATTTGTTAAGTAGAGGAGGTAAAAATGACATTTAAAATGATGAAAAATAAACAGATTGAATAAAGTAAAAAATATAGAGAGGAAATCCCAAAAGAGATGAAACAATTGTGAGTATTTGGTTACCAAAAGATAAGTTATATAAAGGAGAGGAAGCTACAAAAGACATGGAGATTTTTTAAAAATCAGAACATATAATATAATATACAGATAAATAGCACCTGGTACTGCTTACCAATGTTTTCTCTATCTTTATTTTATTTGTAAATTACCAAATAATAAATAAAATAGGATCTCATATTTATTAAATATTTTATTTAACTCTAAAAATCAGAAAGATGTAGAAGCTTCTCTACTCTTGTTTGTTTATTCCCCCACAATACCTCTGTAAGGATGTCCTAGTTCATGTGGATATGATTTTAATAAAATATTTAGAATAGATGGAAACTAGGTATATAAATCAATCTGTGATTGAATTTGCTTTTATATTATATCAATCTATATCTATCTATATAAAGTTAGGGATTTTTGAAATATACAAAGGGATCACCCTGTCCAGTTGCACTCTTTTAAATTACATCAAGTAAGGCATAAAAGAGTGTAGACTATGTCCATCAACTATATTCATTACTGTGATTGGAATAAATAAAAAAACAACATGTTGAAGAGGGAAACCCTGTGAATATGAGCTGCACCAGATGGTCATGTTTGTAGGTAATACTAATTGCTATTAATAGATAATGTTTGTGCAGAACTTTAAGATTTATCAAGTATTTCTCAATGATTATCTCATTAGCTCTTCCTAGCAACCTTGGGAGATAGGTGTCATTATTATCCACATTTTTTTCAGGTAAGGCAAATTACACAAACAGATGAGAAATTATTTTCCCAGGAACATGGAGTGAGCTGAAGTCAGATATGAATTCAGTTCTTTCTGATCATAGATCTAGAACTCTTTCCATTGTTCTACCTAAGGTAATTAATCCAGGCTGAGGCAAACCATTATATATGACACCTGTAATAACTCATAAGAATTTAATATGCAAATCTGCATAGCAAAGACACAGTAAATTAAAAATATTTATTGGAATTCCATAGATGGAGTCAAGATGGAACAGTAGAGAAAGAAATAAAGTAATGCTGTCCCAGGACTCCTTGCCAAGTAACTTTAAAATAAAACCTCAAATTGAATTTTGTATCTGCAGAGCCAGCAAAGGTCAGAGCAAGATATTCTTGTGGCCCAAGATAACTTAGAAGGTTGAAATGAGAGATCTGTGATATAGGAAAGGAGATCTAAAGTCTATGGGAATGCGACATTAATGGTGGTTCTTGGTTGTAGCAGCAACCACAACTTTGGGAGCTCTTAAGTCAAGTATGGTAAGGAGACCTGCCAGTTGATCAGAAAGATGTAACAGGGAATGACTTTGCTAGAACTTAATATAGGACTCAATGCTATTTGGCAGTTCTTTTGACCATGCAAACTTTTGGGTCACAGATCAAGGTTAGGAAGAAAGATTTTTATTATTAGAAAAAAAGGAACCATGAGAAGAGGTATTAATTTCATTCCTAAGGGAGTGGAGACTTCAAGGAGTAGTATCACTTTTGGTCCCAAAAGAGCAGGGATCTGAGGACCAGTATCTAGTCCCAATGGAGCAGGTCTTTCCAGATCAAACATGACTTTGGAATCACTCAAATTTCCAAACCTCCAGAACAAACTCTGTAAACTGCAGTGCAAAAAACCATAATTCTTGGGACAGTACTCCTACCTGCCAATGCAAGGAAGAGAGACTTAAATTTAACATAAAATTTGAAATCAAGGAATACCGATAAAAATGAGCAAGCAACCACAAAAGAAGCTGACCAAAAAGGTACTATGATGATGGGGAAGATTAGGACACAAACAGGAAAAGAAGGATGTCAAAATAACTACAAGCAAAGGTTCAAAAATGTGAATTGAACACTAGCTCAACAAGAATTCCTGAAAGAGTTAAAAGTGTTTTTCAAAATCATATAAAAGTAATACAGGAAAATCTGGTAAAGAGATCAGAGAAAAGGAAGAAGTTGATAAAAAAGACAGTTTGGTAAAAGAGATAAAAATTACTAAAATAAATAGCAAAAAATTAGTCAATACCAAAAGAAATATAAAAGTTTACCTGGGAAAATAATTTCTTAAAAATTAGAATTGGTAAAGTGAAAGCCAATGACTCCATAAGAAATAAAGAAATATTAAACAAAGTCAAAAAAATGAAAAAAAATTTGAAATGTGAAAAAATGACCTGGAAATAGAGAAAAGGAGAGAAAATTTAAGAAGTGCAGAAAGCCATGATCAAAGAAAGAACTTAGAAATCATTTTTAAGGGAATAATCATGGAAAACTGCCCTAATATTCTAGAACTAGAAGGTAAAGTAGACATTAAAATAACATACTAATTACCCCCTGAAAGATCTCTCAAAAGGAAAACTCCAAGTAACATCATAGGTAAATTCTAGGTCAAAGAGAAAATATTTTGAGCAGTGAGAAAGAAACATTCAAATATTATGGAAGTATGTTCAGTATCACACAAGACTTAGCAGTTACCACATTAGGGAAATGAAGGACTTGGAATATGATTGCAGAAGGCAAAAGAACTAGTATTGCAACCAAGAAAAACATAGTCAGCAAAATAAGTAGAGGAAAATGGATATTTAATGAACTAGAGGACCTTTAAGCATTCCTGATGAAAAGATAAGAGTTAAATTTGAAAAAAATGCATTAGTTTTAAGGCAAGACTTCTGAGAGGCATACAAAGGTAACATGAAAGAAAAATCATAAGGGATTCAGTAAGATTAAACCATTTACATTCCAATATAGGAAGAAGATGTAATACCTGAGAACTTTATCATTATTAGATCAGAAGTACTCAAAATAGTGGACACAGGAGTGATTCAGTTCTGTTGAGATAATGTAAAAATAATGCTATATAAAGTATTAGGGACAAAGAGGTAAGCATGATTACTACCAAATTTGTTTTAAGATGCAAATATATATATATATATATATATATATATATATGTATATATGTGTGTGTGTGTGTGTATTGATACATAAACCAAGGGAGCAAAAGCAGAGAAAGAAATCTATAGGAAAATTTTCTCAAAGAATAATGATGCAAAAATTTTAAATAAATAAAATACTAGTAAAGAGATTGTAGCAATATATCTCAAAGATCATACACTGTGACCGCGTTGAATTTATATGAGACTTGGTTCTATGTTAGGAAAGTGATCAGCATAACCATAGCAATACAAAATCATATGATCATCTCAATAGATTCAGGGAAATCTTTTGAAAAAAGCAGGACCCATTCCTTGTTTAAAAGGAAAAAGTGAAAAAAGCAAAACACTGGAAAGCATAGGGATAAAGGGTAGCTCTCTTAAAATTAGTATCTATCTAAACCATCAGCAAACATTGTGTATCATTGTGATAAACTAGAAATCTTTCTATTAAGCTGAAGAGTGAATGATGTCCATTTTTCACAACTATTATTCAATATTATGTTAGAAATGCTAGGAATAATAAGGTAAGCAGAAATGAAGGAATAAAAGTAACAATGTAACAATATCAGCACAATTAGAGGACAATAAATAAAACCTCATAATATTCAGCATTTCCATATATCACCCAAATTCAAGCAGACAGAGATAAAAGGAGAAATTTGATTTTAAATAACTGTTAACAGTATGAAATTCTTGAAAAGCTACCTGTGAAGACAAACTCAGGGACTACATAAACACAATTTAAAATGATTTTGTTATTTATTTTCAGTGTTCTACAATCACTTCCTTGTATCTTAGAATTTTTCCCCTCTCTTCCCTCCATTCCCCCTGCCTCACCACTTCCTCCCTGAGACAGCATAGAGTTTAATACAGGTTCTACACATACATTCCTATTAAATACATTTTCACCTGTCATGTTACATGGAAGAATTAAAATAATTGAGAGAAATCATAAAACAAACCAAAACATAATACAAAAGAAAATGATATGCTACATTCTCTAATCAAAATCCATAGTTCTTTCCCTGAATGTGGAAGACATTTTGCCTTAAGAGACCACTGGTATTATTTAAATCCTTTTGTTGCAATGAAGTACTAAGTCTACCAGAAAAATTCCCTGCACACTGTGGTTGTTTCTATGTACAAAGTTCTCCTGGTTCTCCTCCTTTAGCTCAGCATCAGTTCATATAACACTTTCCAGGCATTTCTGAAGTCTTCCTCTTCATCATTACATATAGCACAATAGTGGCTCGTTACGTTCATATACAATTTATTCAGTAATTCCCCAAATGATGGGTATCCCCTTGATTTCCAGTTTTTGGCCACCACAAAGAGTGCTGCTATACATAATTTTGTACACATGGGACCTTTTACCATTTTTATGATCTCTTGGGGATACAGTACTACAAGCTGTGTTGCTGGATCAAAGGGTATGCACATTTTTGTAGCCCTTTGGTAATAGTTCTAAATTGCTCTCTAGAATGGTTGGATCAGCTCACAGCTCCACCAACCATGAATTAGTGTTCCAACTCTTCCACATCTTCTCCAACATTTATCATATTTCTGTTTTGTCATGTTAGCCAATCTGATAAGTGTGATGCGGTATCTCAGAGCTCTTTCGATACGCATCTCTCTAATCAATGGTGATTTAGACCATTTTTTTCGTATGACTATAGACAGTTATAATTTCTTTCTCTGAAAACTGCCTGTTCATATCCTTTGACCATTTATCAATTGGAGAATGTCTTGTATTCTTGTACATTTGACTCAACTCCCTATATATTTTAAAAATTAGGCCTATATCATGCACATTTGTAAAAATTATTTCCCAGTTTTCTGCTTACCTCCTAATCTTGATTGATTTGAGTTTGGTTGCGCAGAAACTTTTCAATTTCATCTAATCAAAATTTTACATTTTGCACTTCAAAATACCTTCTATCTCTTCCTCAGTCAAAAATTATTCCCTTCTCCATAAATATGATAAATACATTATTCCTTCCTAATGATAAATACATTATCATATCATAAATATGATAAATACACAATTCCTATATTGTTTATAGTATCAATCTTTATACCTATATCATGTACCCATTTGGACTTTGTTCTTGTGTATGCTGTCAGGTATTGGTCTATGCCTTGTTTCCACCACACTGTTATCCAGTTTTCCCAGCAATTTTAGTCGAACAGTGAGTTCTTATCCCAGAATCTTGGGTCTTTCAGTTTATAAAATAGTACATTGCTATATTCATTGACTACTGTCTCTTGAGTCCCTAACTTATTCCACTGTTCTACCCCTCTTTCTTAGCCAGTAACAAGTGGTTTTAATGATTGCTGCTCTATATTACAATTTGAGATCTGCTAGGTGTAGTCCACATTCCCTAGAGTTTCTTTTCATTAGTTCCCTTAATATATTGGATATTTTCTTCTTCCAGATGAATTTTGATATTATTTCTTCTAGCTCTAGAAAATAATTTGGTGGTTTGATTGTTATGGCACTAAGTCAATTAATTTATTTGTGTGAAAAGTGTTTTGTAATTGTGTTCATATAGTTCGTGGATTTGTTTAGACAGGTAGACTCCCAAATATTTTATAGTGTCTACCTTAGTTTCAAATGGGATTTCTTTTTCTACCTCTTGTTGTTGGACTTTGTTAGTAATACATAGAAATTCAGAGGGTTTGTGTGGGTTTATTTTGCAACCTGCAACTTTATCAAAGCTGTTTATTATTTCAAATAGTTTCTTACTTGAATCTCTGAGATTCTCTAAGTATATCATCATATCTTCTGTAAAGAGTGATAACATAGTTTCTTCTTTGCCTGTTCTAATTCCTTCAATGTCTTTTTCTTCTCTTATTGGTACAGCTAACATTTCTAGTACCATATTGAATAATAGTGATGAAAATGGACATCCTTGTTTCACCCCTGATCTTACTGAGAATGCATCTAACTTATTCATATTGTATATAATGCTTGCTGAAGGTTTTATGTAGATATTCCTTATTATTTTTTTAGAAGTGCCATTTATTCCTATTCTCTCTAGTGTTTTCAATAGGAATGGGAGCTGTATTTTATCAAAAGCTTTTTCTGCATCTATTGAGATAATCATGTGGTTTTTGCTAGTCTTGTTGTTGATATGATCAATAATGCTAATAGTTTTCCTAATATTGAACCAGCCCTGCATTCCTGGTATAAATCCTACCTGATCACAACATATGATTCTCGTGATAAGTTTCTGTATTCATTTTGCTAAAATCTTATTTAACATTTTTTCATCTTTATGCATTAGAGAAATTGGTCTATAATTTTATTTTTCTGTTTTTGGCCCTTCCTGGTTTAAGTATCAAAACCTTATTTGTAACTTAAAAAGAATTTAGGAGGACTCCTACTTCTCCAGTTTTCTCTGATAGTCTATATAATATTTGCATTAATTGTTTTTAAATGTTTGATAGAATTCACTTGTGAATCCATCTGGCCCTGGACATTTTTTTCCTAGGAAGTTCATTGATGATTTATTCAATTTCTTTTTCTGAGATTGTATTATTTAAGTATTCAACTTTCTCTTCTGCTAATGTAAGCAATTTACACACACACACACACACACACACACACACACACACACGTGTATATATATATACATATATATACATATATGTATATATATAATTGTCGAATTTATGGGCATACATTTGGGAAAAGTAATTTCTAACCAATGTTTTAATTTCCTCCTCATTGGAGGTGAGTTTTCATTTTGATATTGGTTCTTTGATTTTCTTCTTTCTTTTTTTAAAATAAAATTGACCAAAGGTTTATCAATTTTATTTTTTTCATCAAACCAACATTTATTTTTATTTATTAGTTCAATAGTTTTCTTAACTTCAATTTTATTACTCTCTCCTTTGGTTTTCAGTATTTATAACTTGGTATTTACTTGGGGATTTTGCATTTGTTTGTTTTCAAGCTTTTTCAGTTGCATGATCCATTAATTGATCTCCACTTTTTCTATTTTATTTCTATTTTATTCATTCAATGATATAAAGCCTCTCCAAAGAACTGTTTTAACAGTATCCCATAAGATTTGGTAGGTTTTCATTATTGTCATTCTCTTGAATGAAATTGTTGACTGTTTCTATGATTTGTTGTTTAACCCACTCTTTAAGATTAGATAATTTAGTTTCCAATTAATTTTGGTCTATCTTTCCACGGCCTTTTAATACATATAATTCTTATTGCATTATGATCTAAGAAGGATGCATTCACTATCACTGCCTTTCTGTTCTGGATTGTGAGGTTATTATGACCTAGTAAATGGTCAATTTTTGTATATGTACCATGTATGAGGAAACTGAGAGAAACAGACTTAACTGGATCACATAATTAGTAAGTGTCTGAGACTAGATTTGCATATGAATAGTAACAAAAAAGTTTGAAATCACGCTCAATTAAAGAAATGCAAATTTTAAAAAATTTATGAAATAACACTTCATAGGTCTCAGTATGGTTAATATGACAAAAAACAACAATAAAAAAACCCCAAACAAACAGGAAATTAAAAAATGTTGGAGGGAGTGTAGGAAAAAAAGAAACAATAATGAACCAGTTGGAGAGCTGAGGACTAGTCCAAACATTCTGAAAAACAAATTGGAAAAACATCCATAGGGGTATAAAACTCACATACCCTTTGACCTAGTAATACCATTATCAGGAGGGGAAGCTACATGGTGCAGTGGATAAAGCACCAGTGTAGGAGTCAGGAGGACCTGAGTTCAAATCTCACCTCAGACACTTGACACTCACTAGTTGTGTGACCTTGGGCAAGTCACTTAACCCCAATTGACTCATCCTGGGTAATCTTCATTCATCCTGATGAATATCTGGTCATTGGATTCAGATGGCTCTAGAAGAGAAGTGACACTGGGGACCTGCACAGCCCTCCCTCATTGAAAACAAAGTCAAGTGCAAGTCACGTCATTATTTCTCTGATGGCATAATCTTCTATAGGAACAAAGGATGAACACACTACACTACCATTCCCATGTCTTTATCCGACAGAGATAAAATAAAATGGAATAAGATCTATTTGTAAGTGAATATTCATAGACGTTCTTTTGGTTGCATGAAATACTTGGAAATTGAGGGGATGCTTTATTAATTGTGGAATGGCTGAACAAGTGTTTTTAATTTGTAGTAGAAGGCAAACATGCAATAGGAAATGAGTGGGATAGTTTGTGTGTATGTACATATATTAATATTCTGGAACAATTGTAGCAATTGATAATGAGTTACAAGAAAAGTTGAGCTGGAAAACAATTATAGACCCTCAAGAAATTACTAAACATATTTACTGAGCCCAAACTTCCCAGGAAAGATAAAAAAAAACTTTATCTTTTTTTTATATTTATTTATTCATTTTTAGTTTTCAACATTTATTTCCACAAAATTTTGAGTTCCAAATTTTCTCCCCATCTCTCCCCTTCCCCCTACCCATAATGCCTTCCATTCTGATTATTCCTTCCCTCAATATGCCCTCCCTTCTATCATACCCCACCTTTCCCTTATCCCCATCTTCTCTCTTTTCTTGTAGGGCAATACAAATTTCCATATCCTATTACCTGTATTTCTTATTTTCTAGTTGTGTGCAGAAACAATTCTCAACATTTGTTTCTAATACTTTGAATTCCAACTTCTATCTCATCATCCCTCCCCACCCAGCCCCACTGAGAAGGGAAGCAATTCAATATAGGCTATATATATATGTATTTGGCCCATTCCTTTCTCCCTTTCTCTTCCCAATATATTCATCTCTCACCCCTTAATTTTATGTTTTTAGATGTCATCCCTTCTTATTCAACTCAATCTGTGCTCTCTGTCTATGTGTGTGTGTGTGTGTGTGTGTGTATGTGCATAATTCCTCCACCTACACAAATACTGAGCAACGTCTCAAAATTTGCAAATAATATTTTTCTATGCAGGAATGTAAACAGTTCAGCTTTAGAAAGTCCTTTATGATTTCTCTTTCCTATTTTCCTTTTCATGCTTCTATTGATTCTTGAGTTTCAATGTCAAATTTTTATCCAATTCTGGACTTTTCATCAAGAATACTTGAAAGTCATTTCATTGAATGACCATTTTTTTCCCCTGAAGTATTATCCTTACTTTTTCTGGATAGGTGATTTCTGGTTTTAATCCCAGTTCCTTTGACTTCTGGAATACCAGTTTTCAGGTCCTTCAGTCCCTTAATGTAGAACCTGCCAGATCCTGTGTTATCCTGATTGTGTTTCCACAATACTTGAGTTTCTTTCTAGCTGCTTGCAATATTTTCTCCTTGACCTGGGAAATCTGAAATCTGGCCACAATATTCTTATGAGTTTCTCTCTTCAGATCCCTTTCAGGAGGAGATTGATGAATTTTTTCAGTATTTATTTTGCCCTCTGGTTCTAGAATATCCGGGCAATTTCCTTGATAATTTCATGAAAGATGATGTCTGGGCTCTTTTTTTAATCATGAATTTCAAGTAGTCCCATAATTTTTAAATTATCTCTCCTGAATCTATTTTACAGGTTAGTTGTTTTTTCAATGAGATATTTCACATTCTCTTCCACTTTTTCATTCTTTTGGTTTTGTTTTGTAATTACTTGGTTTTTCATAATGACATTAGCTTCTATCTGCTCCATTCTTATTTTAAAAAAAAAACTGCTTTCTTCAGTGAGTTTTTGAATCTCCTTTTCAATTTGACTACTTCTGCTTTTTAAAACATTTTTCTCCTCACTGACTTTTTGGGCCTCTTTTGCCAACTGAATTAGGCTACTTTTAAAGGTGTTATTTTTCTTTTTACCATTTTTTTGCATTCCTTTTAGCAAGCTCTTGAGTCACTTTTCATAATTTTCTTGCATTGCTCTCATTTCTCTTCCCAATTTTTCCTCCACCTCCCTTACTTGATATTCAAAATCCTTTTTGAGCTCTTCCATGGTCTGAGACCATTGCATATTTATTTTAGAGGCCTCTTATGGTAATCATTGTTGTTTGTCATCTGAAAGGATGGAAGAAAATACCTTTTCACCAAGAATGTATCCTTCTATTTCCCTTTTTGTGCATTTTCCTAGCCAGATATTTGTCTTTTGAGTCCTTTGTCAAGAGGAGAGTATGCTCTGGGGACCTGGAAGTTCTCAGTTCTTTCAAGCTGGCACAATCAAAGGAAAGGACTTTACTGACCTACTCACTCATCTTGGAGCAACCAAAAATTTTTCTGCCCAGAATTTGAGACTAGAAGAATTCTCATTCCATAATTGCCTCCAACTCTAGACTAGGGGAAGAACCTGCTCCCTTGTCACTGGGGTGAAAAATCTTTCTCGCTGACTTTTGAAGCTGCCTTTGGCGTTTGTGGGTCAAGGGATCTGAGAACCACAGCTGCTGCTGGGGATTCTGCCCCCGAGGTCTGTTTTGATTCTCTTCCTTCCAGTGCTGCATGGCCAAGGCTAGGCTGTGCTCTGCTCCATATATGGGGCGATAGACCTTTCTTGTCAGCCTTACAGGTTACCTTGGGCTGGAAATCTCTTTCACTAGGTTGTTCTGTGGTTTTTGCTGCTTTAGAATTTGTTGAGAGTCATTTTTGCAGGTATTTTATGAGCTGTGGGGGAAGAGTTAATGTAGGTGAGTCTTTCTACCCTGGTTACTCAAGTTTATCTTTTAAATACAAAATTATACCAGTGTTTCTACAGAGTAGTGAGATGTGAAATATAACTCTGAGAAAATGAAAATTAATCTTGAACAAATGCAAATAAAAAGGTCCATGAGCAGGTGTGTGTGAGCTGTCTGTAATACATAACTATTGAGGAACAATGAAGAATATGAGGAAACGTCTGTATTAAGAAAATATACAGGGGATAGAACCAAGATGGCAGACTAGAAAGATACACTTATTCAAGGTCCACCCCACAGCCCATAAAATACCTGTAGAGAGGGAGTCTCAAAAAGTTTTGGAGCAGCAGAAGTGGAGAACAACAGAGTGGAGGAGATTTCCAGCCCACGGTGACCTGCAAGGCCCATAGAAATGTCAGTTGCACCAGATGCAGAGCCAAGTGTAGAACCCAGCCCAGCCTTGGCTGCGCAGCCTGATAAGACTCTGGGAGGAGGACACCTCAGGGGCGGAATCTCCAGTCGCAGTAGTGGGTCGTCACATCCCTCAGTTCATAGGCACCAAAGGTCAGTGACAGGGTTTTATCAGCTGACCAAGAAGGGAGAAGGGCCTTTCCATAGCTCTGGCAGCAGGCAGCAGTCTTTGTCTCACACTGAATGGCAGCCCTGCCCATCCAGCTTATCTGAAAATAAACCCCCTAGTGCTGACTTGGGAACTGGAATCCAGGTGGCTGTGGAGAGGTATCTGCTAAGATCGTGGGCACAAAAATCCCTCTCTAAATCCAGAAAAGTACACGCTTGGTTGTGCCATCTTGGAGGAACTGAGAGCTCACAAATTCCCAGAGTATACCCTACTCTTGACAAACGACCAAAAGCCAAGTAACTGGTTTGGAAAATGCCCCAAAAAGGGAAAAAACACCTTGCTAAAGGAGACCCCAAAATCAATGAAGAAAATAACACCCTGAAAAATAGGCTAACTCAATTGGCAAAAGAGGTTCAAAAACTCAATGAGGAGAAGAATGATTTCAAAAGCAGAATTAGCCAAATGGAAAAGGAGGTTCAAAAGCTCACTGAAGAAAATAGTTCTTTCAAAATTAGAATGGAACAGATGGAAGCTAATGACTTTCTGAGAAACCAAGAAATCACAAAACAAAACCAAAAGAATGACAAAATGGAAGAGAATGTGAAATATCTCATTGGAAAAACAACTGACCTGGAAAATAGATCCAGGAGAGACAATTTTAAAATTATGGGACTACATGAAAGCCATGATCAAAAAAAGAGTCTACACACCATCTTTCATGAAATTATCAAGGAAAACTGCCCTGATAGTCTAGAACCAGAGGGCAAAATAAGTATTCAAGGAATCCACTGATCACCACCTGAAAGACATCCATAAAGAGAAACTCCTAGGAACATTGTGGCCAAATTCCAGAATTCCCAGGTCAAAGAGAAAATATTGCAAGCAGCTAGAAAGAAACAATTCCAGTATTGTGCAAATGCAATTAGGATAACACAAGATCTAGCAGCATCCACATTAAGGGATCGAAGGGCATGGAATAGGCTATTCCAGAAGTCAAAGGAACTAGGACTAAAGCCAAGAATCACCTACCCAGCAAAACTGAATATAATACATCAGGGGAAAAAATGATCTTTCAATGAAATAGAGGACTTTCAAACATTTTGGATGAAAAGGCCAGAGCTGAAAAGAAAAGTTGTCTTTCAAACACAAGAATGAGAAGCATGAAATAGTAAACAGCAAAGAGAAGTCATAAGAGACTTACTAAAGTTGAACTGTTTATATTCCTACATGTAAAGGCAATATTTGTAACTCTTGAAACTTTTCACTATCTGGATAGTTGATGGGATTACACACACACCAACACACACACACAGACACACACACACATACACACATGCACACACATACACAGAGACAGAGTTCAGAGTGAATTGAACAGGGTGGGATCATATCTTAAAACAATGAAGTTAAGCAGTGAGAGAGAAATGTATTGGGAGGAGAGAGGGAGAAATGGAATGGGGCAAATTAACTCTCTCAGAAGAGGCAGGCAGGAGGCATTTTAATGGAGGGCAAAAGAGGGAAGCTGAGAGAAAAACTTGAAGTTTACTCTCATCACATTCGACTAAAGGAAGGAATAAAATGCATACTTATTTTGGTATGAAAACCTGTCTTACAGTACAGGAAAGTGGGGGAGAAGGGGATAAGCAGGGCGCTGGGGGGGGGGGGTGATGGAAGGGAGGGCAACGAAAGGAGGAAGCAATTTGAAATAAACACTCCGGGAGGGACAGGACCAAACTTAAGAATAGAAGCAATGGGGAGCAGGATATGATGGAGGGAAATATAATTAGTCTTATACAACATGACTATTATGGAAAATCATTTGCAAAACTACACAGATATGGCCTGTATTTGAATTGTCTGCCTTCCCAAAGGGAACGGGTGGGGAGGGAGGGATGGGGAGAAGTTGAAATTCAAAGTTTTAGGAACAACTGTTGAGTAATATTCTTGCTACTAGGAAATAAGAAATACAGGTAATGGGGAATAGAAAGTTACCTAGTCCTACAGGACAAAAGAGAAGATGGGGACAAGAGAAGGTGGGAATGATAGAAGAGAGGGCAGATTTGTGATAGGGGTAATTAGAATGACTCAATGTATTTCAGTGGGGAGAGGGGACAAATGGGGAGAAAATTTGGAACCCAAAATTTTGTGAAAATGAATGTAAAAAGTTAAATAAATTTAAAAAATTCATTACCATACAAAATCTCTTCTTAAAAAAATAGAATTGAAGTATAGTATACATCCTTTTGTTTAGTTCTGCTCATTTCATTTTATATGTTCATTAACATCTTCCCAGGTGCTTTTTTTATGAAATTTTGTCTTTCCTCAATTACTTTGTATTCATATTCCGTAATATATTCAAACATTGCCAAATTGATGGATATCCTTTAGCTTTTTGTTCTTTGCCATCACACAAAAAAGGTGTTGATATAATTGTATATTTGAGTCCATTATGTGTTTCTTAATTACTTTGTATTTAGCAAGCCTTGCTCAGTTTAGTGAAAGTTGTTGTCACGTTATCCAAGTAGGTATAAATATCTTGATCATATCTTATCTTAAAGAAAATCTACTAAGTCAAAGAGGGTGGAAATCTACATCACTCGAGAGTTTCTCTTCACTCACAGTGAAAATCATAGAATCATAAAGCATTGAGTTAATATATATTCAATTGATGCATTTACGTACAATATTATATATCTTTCTTACTAAATATAAACTGTTATTCCATTTCACAGTGCCTCTATTTCTCATCGTAGGCAAATATTAAGAGAACTTGAATAAGAATTGAACAGATTTTTCAGCAAGGATGGTTTTGAATCTGATTTACTTGAATGAATATCCCCATTTATGAGCTTAGAAGTCTATTGGGTAGTATTAGTAGTGGTGGTGGTGGTGGTCATGATTGTGGTGGTGATGGTAGGAAGAGTAGGAAGAAAAGGAGTAACAACATTCGTGTATTTCTCTAAGTTTTGTCAAATTTTAAAAAATATTAGCTCATTCAGTCCTTCAGCAGCCTTGGCAGTAAGGTATTATCACCATCCCCCTTTCACAGAATGGAAAACAGGTATGCAGAATTTAAATGGCTTGCTAGGATTAGATATCTAATAAGTGTCTAAACTGAGATATAAACTTAGGTCTTAATAACTTTATATCTGACTCTTTAGCAACGGTGACTTCTAGCTCTTTCTGGTATGATGAGAACCTCTAAAATTAAATTCAGATTTATAGTGAAAGCTTTTTAGTAATTCTAAATCCATTTGTTCCTCAACATTTTAACCATGGATTTTATAAAGTACAAGTGTTTAGTATTTTCTTCAAAATTTTATCATATAGTCATAAAGATCACACCAACACTTATTTAAAGTGTCAAGTACATTTTAAGAGGTGGAGGGGTTGTAATAATTTGCTTATAAAATCTTTGTTCCCTGATTGAGATGAAGTGGGTTAATGATGACCCTGTAGAGTGCCTCATTCTTCTTGTTGATATTAAGTAAAGACAGGAAAATTTTATTTAATTCATTATTTTCTCTCAATTTATACTTTCCTTGAACTCCAGAGAAGTGTAAAAAATAAGGCCATGCATATATAAATTTGTTGCTAATGCTGAGGAAGATCTTACTGCTGACCAATTATACCACAAAAGGGACTTTTTAGCAGATATCTGTACATACTCTCTTCATTTTTCCTTTTTATTGTGGTTTCTGAAGTAGGCACTTTATTTCAAATAAAGTTGCATAGCTATCCCATTAGACTCAGAAGCACTAAAAGCAAGGATAACATTTGTGATGTTTACATTATCTCTATTCGGTAGAATTCCAAGGATGTTGCAGTTATGAGAATCGAATGACAATGTGCTCTCTCTTAAGTCAATATATCCATTAGTCTAGTTAACTGTGTGTGACATTTTCAAAAGGAAATGTTTTTATGCTAGTAGGGAATGGTGAAGAGTTCCATTTTCCTTCACATCATTTTGGTGTATGTATTTTCCATTACATTCTTTGATGTGCAAATCATTGAAAGGAAAATTAATACCAAAAATGTAATTCTTCTTCTTTCTCCTTCTGTCTCTCTGAATATATATATGTATATATATATATACATATGCATATATGTATGTATATGCATATGTATATATGTATACATATATGTATATATGTATATTCATATGTGTGTACATATACTCACATACATATATGCACATGTTTGTGTGAATACATTTATGCACATATATACATGTGTGTGTATGTAGATATCTAGTTACATATACTGAGTCAAGCAGAGTTAAATTTGGGTGTCCAGCAGAGGTTATTCCAACTGTGGGTGCAGTCTCACTGGACTGCGTAACTCATTCTCCCGTTCTGAGAAAATCTGTTCTATGACCTCATGGGGGTTGCAGGCAAATGGACCCCAGCATAAGAGTTTTGTCATGTTAATGGGACTAAGGCCAGTAAGAAGCTACATTCCTATCACCCCGGGTCAGTAGATGGCAACCAAGAATAAAAGTAGCTAAGTGAAATGAGCAAACTTAAATGAATTATATTGTTTATTTTTCTTTTTATATCATCTGTTTCCCACTATGACTTTATCATCCTTTACACTGGCCACTCCCTTGAAATCTGTAATCCTCCAGAAATATCAATGGTTTTGCAAAACTAATCAGCAAATATATTAGGACCAGTAGTATATGCAATCTTCTGTGACCATATTCTTCCATTCTTGCAAAGAAAGGAGTGAAGGACCTATCTTTAGACTCAAGCTTCCTCATTCATAACATTCAAGTATTAACATTTGATGAATCTCTTAATATGTATATCTAGCTCCAACCTCATCTCCATTCTTACATGTTAAAACTTTATAGTTGGCATCTTACATTTCTTATCTTGTAGGTAATTTAAACTCACCATCTCTAAAGTGGAACTCCATTTTTAACCTTCCTTCTTCCAAACTTCCCTAATACTATTGAGGTTACCACTATCCTCCTCCCAGTTACCCAGTCTTGCAATCCCATCCTCCATTCCTCTCTCCCTCTCCCTCTCCCTCTGCCTCTGCCTCTCTCTTCCTCTGCCTCTGTCTCTGTCTCTCTCTCTCTCTCTCTTTATCTCTATCTCTCCGTGTCTCTCTCTCTGTCTCTCTCATTTCCCCCTCACATGTGAAATTTTGCAAGATCCTGATGACTGATCTGTGCTTTAAGCCTCTCCCCACTTAGCTCTCAAATTTCTTTTCCTAATATGTAATTCTGACCACATTATCTTCTATCTTCCTCCTGCTCCATTCAATAAAACACAGTGACTCTCTCTTAAATCTCAGATGAAATCTGAAGGATTTGATCCTATTTGTCATTAAAAGTTCTTCATAATCTATTCTGTTCTTGTCATTCCATTCTAACATCTTAATCCCCTGCATATATCCAATGATCTAATGATTCTGACTTCCTTGCTCTTCCTTATTCAAAACATTCCATATCCCAACTCCTGTCTGTTATCCCTTCCTGATTTCCAATTTTGGAACTCTCTCCTTCTTCACCTCCTGGCTATCTTAGATCACTTCAAGTCTTATTTAAAATCCTACCCACTATGGGAAATCCTTTTCAATTAATTCTTCTTGATAACAGTGACTTCCCTCTATTGTTTCCAATCTATCTTGTATATATCTTCTTTGAACGCATTAGTTTGTGTGTTGTCTCCTTATGCTTCACCTTTCTTTTTTCTCCTTTCTCAGTAACATTCCTAGAATATGGTATGTACTTAATAAACACTTACTGATGTCACTAGTCAGATTCTGTAGAAATCTCAAGGTGGAGAATGTTTCCCTTTTGTACTGAATGATGCTTGAAACTAGCATAATAGCACATACATCCCACTGACCAGATATTTTATATGAATTATTTCCCCTCTCTCATTAATAGATAGTGCCACAGCTTAGTAGAAGGGACATTGGCTTTAGAGGCAGTTGACTTGGAACAGAATTCTAGCTCTGACACTTCCTACTTGACCTTTATAACCGTGGATAAGTGACTTCACAATTATGTTCCTTAGTTTCTAGCTCTGTAAAATGAAAAGACTCTATTCTTTCCTTTCAGTCACTTTCATCTGTTTAATTATGATTGTATGATTATCTTGTACCTAATAAAATCCCCTTTATTATTAAATACACACACACACACACACACACACACACACACATCAACCAGTCTTAATTTCCCTTTCCTTGACTTGTAAGCCCATTAGTAGAATGACAAAAGGTCATTTAACAAAATATATCTATGATCTTTTGCTCTGGCCACTTGAATAATTTATCTTTTTTTAATTATATCATTTTTGATGACACATTTAAAAAATATAAACTCTCTGAGGGCAAAACTTACATTTTATGTCTCTGTGATTGTATGCCTACCTTATAGCAGGCACTTAATAATTGCTTTATTATATGTATTTACTATTAAATAATTATTTATCATATTTACTTATTTATTAAACCATTGATTGGTAATGTTTACCCCCTTCTTTTTTTTTACAAATGTTTGCAAAGTGGATAGATTGCCAGGTCTAGAGTGAGGAAAACTCATCTTTCTGAGTTCAAATCTGACCTCGAATGCTTCCTAGCTGTGCAACCCTGGGCAAATCATTTAACGCTATTTTCCTCAGTTTTCTCACCAGTAAAGTGAGTTAAAGAAGGAAATGGCAAACTATTCCTGTATATTTGCCAAAAAAATCCAAATAAATTAAGACACAAAAAAGTCAGAAATGGCTGAAAAATAACTGAACAATATGAGTTTCTTCCTTCAAAGCCAATGAGTGGGTTCCCTTCACTGGTAGCTGAAGGATCATATTAGTACTTAAAGGACAAGAGAAGTCATCTAAATACAACTCCTTAATTTTGTTCATAGGGAAACTGAGGCCAAGACATGTTGAGTAACTCAATGAAGGTCCCTCATATATATATGTGTGTGTGTGTGTGTGTGTGTGTGTGTGTGTGTGTGTGTGTGTGTGGCAGAGTTGAAATTTGAATATTGTTTTTCTTATTTTTTGTCCCAAATATATAGAAGTGTACCTCCAAAGCTATTAGTCTTCATATTGTGTGGCATCTTGATGTGTTTATTTTCTCCATTACCCAGTTGATGATATTTAGTTTTGATTCTTCAGTAAATTATCAAGGAAAAAATTTCAGGATTTTCAGCCATAAGTTCATAGAACAATGATAATGAGAAGCTGTATCTTTAGTTCCAGGGAAAAATCTGAAGGCCTTAAAAGAACTTTACAATTAGCCAAAGGCCCTTCTACCTGCTTTCTTCCTCCTGCTCAATTCTGCATCCATTTCATTCCCCATAATAATCAGATTTGTATTTGAAAATGGTTGTTTTAAATTGCTAAAGGATATTAGCCGGAGAGTACATAGCAGAACTCATTCTGAGGCAAGAGTAATAAATCAGAATTGGGCCATTCTCCAATGTGGTCCTGATTTATGAATGAAAGATTTACTTTTCCAAATTTGCCATAACTCAACTCAAACATGGGGTGGTCTGAAAGAAAAATGAAAGATACCCATGCTTGGTATTTGAGGTAAAGGCTTTGATGTAACATTAATCCATAACGTTGTCTTCTAGGAAGATGGAGACATATTTCAGTGGACTGAATTTGAAGAACTTGTCAGACCAGGAGTTGATGGAGACACTGAACAGTAAGGTAAGTAGATACCTATCTCTCTCTCTCTCTCTCTCTCTCTCTCTCTCTCTCTCTCTCTCTCTCTCTTCTGAAGCTACTATATTCTGTGTAAACCTCTTTTATTTCTGTTGTACTAATAAATCACTTGGTATCATTCATCCATACTTGGTTCTTTATACATTTTAGAGTTTGACTTTACTGAATACTACAGCTTCCATAGGTTGATATATAACATAATGGTTATAGATGAACAAGAAATACAAAGTTAACTTGATAGTTTCCAAGTCTGTCTCCAGAGATGCAGAGGTCCTGTTGTTTTTCATTTAATACATTTAAAACAACCTAGTTTATGATCCAGTTTAGATTTATTATTCTTCATTGATTGTCTCATTCTGTTGGAGGACGTTCTAGTCATAAAGGAAAATATCTGTGACATCCATCATGAATTGTCCACGATCTGTCAGGTCGATGATTCTTTTTGAACTCTGCTGTTTCAGAAAGTCATAGTTGAGTGTTATAGGCAGGAATTTGACATTTTCTAGATGAAAATCAATTTTCTTTTATGTGTTTCTGAACTGAAGCATTTGTTATGATTTCACGAGCAATGGCTTAGACTTTGAGTGGAGGTGGAGGTAAGAAAACAGGATTTTAGATAAAATTGGCAAAGCATAGCCTCCACAAAGTAATGGGAAAGAAACTGAAGCTTCTATATGTCTATCTATCATCTGTTTATCTATCTATCTATCATCTATATATCTATCATCTATCTATCATCTCTTTATCTATCTGTCCATCCATCCATCCTTCCATCCCTCCATTCATCCATCCACCCTTCCATCTATCTACCTATCTATCCATCTAACCATCCATCTGTCCATCTATCTGTCTGTCTGTCTATCTCTCTACCTATCTTTCTGTCTATCCATAGCTATCTTTTAAGATGTATGATTAGGGTGGTGTGTCTGGGGCTTTGCCTCCTTTAGTACTATAGAAGCAATGACCTTAGCAACAATGATTCTCCCTCCCCGCAGAGGTACATTCTAGATGTGGGACTTCATCACAGTTGGAATATCATGGAACTGAAGATACTTCTTTTCTGTATAGAAAAGTTGCATTTTATGTAGTTTATAATCTTAAGAGAGTTGTCTGGGGTCCTCGGAATATATCACTATTGGTCAAACAACTAGCATGTATCTGGAGGTAGTCATGGAGCTCAGGTCTTTTTTGTTCCAAATTTGGCTTCTTTTTCCTTATATCATATTGTATGAAGTACTGGGTAGCAAGAATTAGTTCAGATAGAAAAGGAAGCCCTTACATTTCTTCTCTCCTACCAACTCCAACCAATATTTCTGAAGTTTCTCCTGCCCTACATGATGTGTTTCAGAGTCTCTCCTCCAAATAAATTTATATAAATTTTAAAAAATAGTAAAAAGGATATCTCCTGCATAACCTTCTACAAGCATGTTTTGTGAACATTACCTTCTATGATAAAATTAAGACTGACAATTCCAGAATTTTAAAGAAATTAGAAAAACATGATTAGAATCCAGCGCAGTTATATTTGACTAAAATTAACATTAAAATTTCTCTATTGGGAAATGGGTTTCAAAATCTGCATCATTTAATCTTTTAGTGGGTCAAAAAAGTTTGAATTAAAGGCATTTTTGAGTATCCTGATTATTGTGTATAAGGGACAGTTATCCTCTTTCCCTCAATTTAAAATAAAAAATGTTTTAAAAATTTAAAAAATAATAATAATTCTAGCTTTCCATAGAAAGGAAATTTTAGAAGTAAATTTTAAAATGTGGAAAGAAATATTATTTCAAGGTCAGTACGTATTTATGAAGGTATTGCAATGTACCAGGGCATCATATCATTCTCTTAGGTTTCATCATTCATAATTTTTCTTTTCTCATTCTGTGTCCTTTGTTTCTGAGAGAGAGAGAGAGAGAGTAGATATGTAGATATGTATCCAAATACCACAGTAACCAACTTACTTTCTCCAGAATTCATATTATCATCAAATATCCCATATAGATGTTTTTTATTGTTCTTTCAAAGACATATGCAAGAAGTCAAATAATTTTACATATGAAGGAAATGAATAAGTAGTTGAAAATATTTAATACCTTCATATCTTCAGCAAGTAACCCTGCTAGCTATTATAGTAAAAATATTTCTCATTCTTTTTCAAATAGCTTTGCTAAAATAATGTGTAAATGTGTGTATAATAACAGAGAAGAAGAAGAATATAGAAAATAGTACAATTAAAGATAATTAGTAAGTTTGGTCTATTTGAAAGAAGTCTTGACTTGTTTGAATTCTCCTTCCTCTGACACAATGTGGTGATAAAAATGTCACTCAATAAGGTTACTTTCCACACCTTTAAAATGGGAATTAAAATTGTTTTTTTAACTACCTCACAGTTTTCCTGTGAGAAAATAAATATTAGCAAGCATTTCTTTGCATATATATTTGTACCATATAGCTACATTGATATATGAAGCACTTGTTAAGTACTTAGTGTATGCTAGGCACTGTGTTGAACAATGTTGATACAAACAAAGACCCAAAGAATCTTTTTCTTCAGTAAATTCACAATTTAAAAGCAGTGATGGTGGTGGTGAAAACATTCAAATTATGGGAATGTGTATAGACACATATATGTATGTGTATGCATATGTCTGTGGACAAACAAACACACATGATACCCAGGGTAAATTGGAAATGATTTCCTAGGAAAAGTACAAGAGCTTTAGAAAGAAGGCAAGCTCTGAACAAGACTTCTTAAAGAAGGAAGAATTTGAGGCTGACAATCCAAGAGAGATAGATGAGGAGAGAGAAATTGTCAGTTCTTAGAGTTAACTAGGGAGGACGCACACAGTCAGGAGTAGATTTGGTATGCAAAGGATACTAAGCAGGCAAATGTTTTTTTATTTCACTATATGTGGAGGGGAAGAAAGTATAAGTAAACAAGAAAGGTAGTAAAAGACAATGTTTTGTGAAATGACCACTCCATCTCAAATGTCTGGCTAAAGGGGATATTCTTCAAAAGCAAAGTGTTTTCAGGGGAGTGGAGCCAAGATAGTGAAGAAGAAGCAGAGGTTTTCTACATCTCTCCCCACCAAGGTCCGCAAAAAATCCTGTAAAAATGACTCTAAAGAAATTCTAGAGCAATAGATGCCACAAAAGGATAGACTGAAACAAATTTCCAGCCCAAGACAATCTGAAAGGCCAAAAGGAAGGGTCTACAACACTAGACTGGGAGTGGAGAGCAGGATGGAGGTAGAGCGGGCCTTAGGGGACTGAATCACTGGCAGCAGCTGTTGTTTCCAGATTCCTCAACCCACAAATACCAAAGATAGCTTTAAAGGCCAGTCAGAAGGATCTCTCACCTGGCTGAGAGAGGAACCTTGTTCTGCCCCAGCTCCAGTCCCAGGACAGTGGTAGCCACTGCTGAAGGTTAGACTGTTTCTGGAACCCTCCACTTATAGATAGCTCAAAAGTCTGGGGAAAAAATGAGCAAATAGGGGAAAAACAAACAGACTGTAGATTCTTACCTTCTTGGTGAAGAGGTATTTTCTTATGTCATTGATGATGAGAAAGATCAAAACATACAAACAGAAGACAACAAAACCAAAATTCTACATCCAAAGACTCAAAGCAAAATATGAATTGATCTCAGGCATTGGGAGAACTCAAAAAAGATTTTGAAAATCAAGTAAGTGAAGTGGAGGAAAAATTGGGAAGAGAACTAAGAGTGATACAAGAAAATCATGAACAAAACGAGTCAACAGGTTCCTAAAGAAAATTCTCAAAAATACTGAAGAAAATAACATATTTAAAATTAGACCAAACCAAAAGGCAAAAGAGATCCAAAAAAGCCAATAAGGAGAAGAATGCCTTAAAAAGGCAAAGGAGAAGTGAAAGGGACTAAGTGAGTCTTCTTTTCAGTGTATTTGGCTTCAAGAGGGATTAACATACACATTCAATTGGGCATGGAAGTTTATCTTACCCCACAGGAAAGCAGGGATAAGGGGATAAAATAGGGGGGAATAATAGAAAAGACAGCAAATTGGGAAGGGGATAATCTGAATCAAATATTTTGGTAGAGGGAGAGGTCAAAGGAGAGAATAGAATCAATGGAGGGTGGGACAGGATAGAAAGTTAGTCTTTCCCAACATGACTGTTATCAAAGTGTTTTACATGACTACACATGTATAACCTGTATCAAATTGCTTGCCTTCTCAATGAGGGTGGATGGAGAGGGGGAAGGGATAGAATTTGGAACTCAAAGCTTTAAAATGAATGGTAAAATTGTTTTTACATGCATCTAAGTAATAAGATATATAGGCAGTGGGGAATAGAAATCTGTTTTGCCCTACAGGAAAGAAAAGAAAAGGATAGAGGTTAAGAGGGGGGAGGGTGTGATAGAATGCAGGGAAGATTGGAGGAAAGGACAATCAAAATACATACTGTCCAAGTTGGGGGGAGGTGGGAAATAGGGAGAACATTTGAAATTCAAAATTTTGTGAAAATGTGTGATGAAAACTGAAAATATATATTTTTTAAAAAGTAAAGTATTTCTTTTCATTGTTTAGGAATATCCATATTAGAACAAATATATGGTTCTTTGTTCAATGTCAGAATGTGCTTCTTAGGGTAAAAAATGCAGCATGATTTTCTTGGACCTGGGGAAGCAGAGGGATCTCCCTCCCAGTGTGAATAGTCTTCTAGGATGTTAAGGAAAGAAATTCTGAGAATCAGATGATCCCAGAGAAAAATGATGAAGTGAACATGCCTGATCTGGGCCCTTTTTTAAAATACAGAATCTTGGAGAAACTGAGCAATCAAAGTATGAAGTTTTAGTGATAGAGAGATCTCCTATGGTAAGAATGCTGGTGGGGAATGATGGAGATGACATCTTAAAGGGTGGGAACCTTTCTGGGGAGGAGGGTGGATCTTGAAAACATAAGTCTACAGAAATATCTTACTTATACATTTCCTTAAAATGGAGATTGCAAAGTTTAGGAGACTCAATTGCAACTCATGATTTATTGATTGTCTTCCTTCACCTGCTGCCACTCAAAACCATTTTAAGATATATGAATTATACGGAATATAATTCAAGTTATCAACCTTCTACTGGAATGCATAGGCTATGGTCATGACTTCTTCAACATTCTAAACCTCTCATTTTGGGAATTATTCCTTGTTTTCATTTATTGTTGCCTGCATTTTTCCCATCTTTCAAGGAAGACTGAATTACTTAAAGTGTATAATTGAGGCAAACTGTGCCTTGCCTCAAGGTAAATTCAAAGGCTGAAGAGTGTGGGATCAGAGAATGATGAGAAAATATAGAAAGCCTTGCTCTGCACAGAACAGGCTTATAATTGTGCAATCTATCATATTAATGTATCTGAAGCTGAGTAGCCTTGACTACATTTTAAATGAATTAAATAATTGAAACCCAAGATCGTAGATCCTCTGTTCAAGTACATTTGCTGCTGTTTTGATACTAATTATCAGCATCACTCAGACAATTACCCCTCTAACATATTTATGGAGTGTGCACTAACTTCTATATTAAGGAAGCTCTAAATAGCCCTTACATCTTGGTCCAGGGTAATTTTCTTCCTAGCTAACTTGTCTCTAATGTCTATAGAAGTGGAAAATTATGACTTCAATAGAATTCTGTTATCAGTAAGAGATTGTTATTTGAGAAAAACATTCAATAGAAGTTCTGTGAGTGGCATACCCCTGTTACAAAGAAGGTGAGGGTCTCCACCATTTTGAAGTCTATAGGCTAGAGATAGTTGGGTGCAGGGGAAAGGATTGGGATTGTGAAAAATTATGTTAGAAGCCTTACTCTTCCTCTTACCCCTTGTACATTCTGGTTCATTTAATTCATCTCTTTGGGCCTCATTTATTTCATCTGTAATTCATTTCTTCATTCTCTAATTCACACTTCAATCTGTAATCCACTTACTGATGGCAGTCTAGAGGCCTCTGTTACCTTAAAGCTTGAAGGGAATACAGGGGCCATCTAATCTCTTTCCCTCATAAAAAAATTGAGACCCATGGAGTCACCTTGACCCAACACTATTTTGGTAGTGACAAATCTGGGTTCTGAATTCATTACCCCTACTTAGAAACCCAGCACCTTCTCTACCAACTTTTAAAATATATAATCTTTACATTAGTTTAGGGGATTTGATAATTAAAGAAACCATTTACTCTTACACAAAAATTAAATATTTCTTTAAGTAACAGCTATGTTCAGGTTTAAATAATGCAAGTGACTTATTTTGTCTTTTATACCCTAAACATATATAATTTGATAAAGAGTGTTAAATAAATATGGATGACTTTACAGCAGACTTTACATAAAAAAAGAAGTAATCTATTTTTTTAACATTTCCTTTTGAAAAATTTTTAGAAGCATCAATAATATAACTAATGTTGCAAAAACCCAACATTCAGTTAGCTTTCAAGTACGAAATTGTTGCTATATCCCTTCTATTTTTCTAAGAGGAAACAGTATTTCTCTTTGATATTGGATCACACGAAACATCTTCATGGCTCACAAATAGGATCTCAGAGTATCAGAAATTAGTTTGGCCACACTAGGCCTCAGAATTTCATCCTCTTAATTATCAAATACCCATGAATAGGAACAAGTATCCATGATAACTTTTTCTCAGCTTGGGGGCATAGGGAAAGAATGAGAGGCAAGTTTTGGGATACAAGGCAAATGCTCAGGGGGGTACTTTGAAACTTAGTGGAAGTTTGGATATTGTCTATATGGCAGATCATGGAGTAGAATTTTGAGACAGAGAGTTGATTTCCTGTATTGAGACACTGGGAAAACACCTAGAGGGCTACATTCTGCCCTCTTCTTTTCTGTTGCACTTATTGACTCCCACTTCATTTGCAAAATACTTAGTTATGTAACTTCCTATCATAGTGCATGTCACATAATTGTTCTATATAATTGCTACCTAATAATAATAATATTTGTAACTACTGCTACTACTACTGCTACTACTACTACTACTACTACTACTACTACTACTACTACTACTCCTACTACTGTGACAACCACGATGACCATGCCGATGACGACTACTACTACTAAGAGTAATATTAACACCAGTAAAACTTAGTAGATATAGGATATAAAGAGAGGTGATGAAGATGTTCAGTGTCCAAAATTGCTATGTAATTAAAAAATCTAAGAAAAGAGAAAGGTTTTATGATTTCGAAAGGCTCATGAGGTTTTTCTGACTGTCTAGTAAAAGGAGACAAAGAAAGGAGTTGAAAAAAACAAAAATAATATTTCTTTAACTAGGGCATCCAGAGACACATAATTTATCCTTGTGCTTGGAAAGGAGAAAAAGCCTAGGTACTGAAATTCTCAATAGTTTTATTATTTGACATAGTATTTGAGTTATGAGTGTGTGTGTGTTTCACTTTTTTAAAGTCTTTTTTAACCCATTAGGATAGTATCCACCTTGCCCCTCAAAATCATTGAGGGTCTTTATGACTATGTTAGTCAGTATGATAATAGTGGAGGCAAAGCCTCAGCAGGCACTAACAAGCTGGTGAATCTTTCTGCATAATCCCTGTTCTGGTCAAGTTATTCGTTGCCTGAGGACCAAACTTGCTGAGTTCAAAGACATTCATCCTCATCTCAGCTGAGGGGATATGAATATTTCAGTCACAACTGCTCAAGAAACCCATCGACTGAGCCGTTTGGTGGACCCTGATGTGCAACAAGAAAGGAGACCCAATGCTAATGGAATTACCAATCCATTTGATGAATTATTAAACTTGAACCATGTCACCATTTTTACTTCTGCTTCTATATTTTAGTAACTCTTTTTTCCCTCAGAAATTATCTTGAATGTTTCGCTGCAAACTGAACCATGCTATTAGGCAATGCTTCATCAATAATCACCTTATTTTATTTATCTACCTATCTCACTTCTAGTATTTTTATCAATCATCTACAAAATCCTAAAAGGCAATAAAATGTAATCAGACTTTCAGTTGCCTTGTGGTGAATTTTGAACTCATTGATTCAAATAAAGAAAACTTCAAAGTTTTAACTCAAGGCAGGTGATCATCAGCCCATATAGCATGTGGTTCATTAAGGAATGAAAGTGTCTCACAGGTAAAAAATGCACAGACAGGAAATGACTTATCCTTTTGACCAAGTCAGATGGGCCATGCCACTTAATGGGATCCTCTGTTTTCTTTTTTTTCATTGAGAATTAGGATCATAGTATCAATGAAAATAATTCCCTGTTTTGATTTGAATTCCAGCATGCATAACCCTATATTGATGGAGATGCTTCCTAAATTTCTAATAATTGAATTAATGTCTGTGGATTTGAAACTTTTGAGTATAAGAATTTCAAAAAGATAAAATAAACTTAAAAATAAATATAATTAT
Organism: Potorous gilbertii; assembly: GCA_028658325.1. Classification (NCBI taxonomy): domain Eukaryota; kingdom Metazoa; phylum Chordata; class Mammalia; order Diprotodontia; family Potoroidae; genus Potorous; species Potorous gilbertii. The sequence continues at coordinate 474,290,125 of CM053769.1, read as the reverse complement.
TTAAATATTTATTTATGTATGTGATTTGTTATTATTGTTCTTAAAAACATTGATTTTAGCCATTTAAATACTCCCCACCCCACCCTCTCAGTTAGAAATGCCCTCCATTAGTACAGGTTGGCAAGGTTATTTATTAACATTTTGTTATAGTATTGTTATTGATATGTTATTTATACTGAGTATTTAGAATTACTGAGAAGATTATCAATCAATCACCAATACTCTTTGAGCACTTACTGAATGTTCAGCATTGTATCAAATTCTGAAAGTTGAAAGAAAAACCAAAACTAATCCCTGCCCTCAGTGCAATTATATTTTTATTGTTTTAGTGTTTTTGTTAACTCATCATACACAAAGTTTGATTAACATTTTTATATACTAAGATTTTTCTATGAGATAATTATTTGTTTCATTATTAAATATATTTACATACATTTGTTTTTTTTCTTTTTAATAGTATTTCATTTTTCTTCAATTACATGTCAAGACAAATTTTAGCATTCATTTTTACAAGATTTTGAATTCCAAATTTTTCTCCTTCCCTCTCTTTTACCCTTCCCTCTTCTAAAAATGGTAAGCAATTTAATATAGGTTATATATGCTGCCATATAAAACATATTTCCATATTAATCACAGTTGTGAAAGAAGAAACAGATCAAAGAAAAAAACATGAAAAAGAATGAAGTGGATGGGGAGAAGTATCCTTTGATATATATTCAGAATCTATCAGTTCTTTATCTGGAGGTGGATAGCATTTTCCTTTCCAAATCCTTTGTAATTTTCTTGGATAATTGTTTTGCTGAGAAGAGGTGAGTCATTCATAGCTGATTATCACACAATGTTGCTAATATTGTATATAATGTTTTTCCGTTTCTGGTCATTTCACATTTTTAAGGTGTTGCTTTCCTCAAATAGTTTTTTCACTTACTTTGCCATTTGACCAATTCTCCTTTTTAAGCAATTTTCTTTTTCCAAGCTGCTGACGTTTTTTTTCTCATAGTTTTCCTGCATCGCTCTCATTTCTTTTCCCGATTTTCTTCTCCTTCCCTTATGGGATTTTTAAGGTCCTTTTTGAGCTCTTCCATGAGTTTTTTCTGGGCTTAAGAACACTTTTTTTTTTCTTCGAGGTTTTTCATTTTGAAATTGTCGTTGTCTTCTGAGTTTGTGTCTTACCTTTCACCTTAATAACTATCTATGGTGAGATTATTTTTTGTTGTCATTGTTGTTTTCTCATCTTTTGGGACTTTATTTCCTTTCTTTTAAATTTGAGCTCTGCTTCCAGGGTAGAAGGGTTACTATCTCAGGATTCTTATGCAAGTCTGCAGGCCTTGTGTTTTTACCTGGTGCTACACAGATTATGCACAGAGCCCCGCAGGGGATCCTTAGGGGTTGTTCTCTGCTGAAGAGGTTGAAAGGGGCATGACTGGTCATGATGAAGGCTACAGAGTTCTGGAAGTTTGCCTGGTGCTGAGCCAGGGTCCTGGTGCTGGTTTCTGGCATCTGGTGAGGCTGGTTAGTTCTTTCTGCATTTTCTTAGAGCTACACTGAAGCATGTGGAAGTCTAGCCACTGGAGCCTTCCTGTTTGACCAGGGCTATGGTGGTGGGGGCTTGGGTTGGTGACTGTTGTTTGTATGATCATCTACCTTCTTGCCTGGGACTGTGCAGAAGCATGTGGAGGTCTGACTGCTGGAAGATGACTATTTGCCCGACAAAATAGATTTTTTAAAAGGATTGTATAAAAAACTATGTGTCTGTGCTATGAACATTTTTTTTAAAAAAATGTAATCAATATCTTATTTTTTAAAGCTAATGAAATCCCTTCATAAGACAGCCTTCATGGGCCCCAGGTAGTAGTCAGCCCTAGGTTTCTTAGCTCCATACTTGCATCTTCATCTGCTGTGCTGTGTAGGACTTCACATGTCCTCCTACATGCATACATAAAAATATATGTATCACTTGGGTGTGGGACCTTTGATTAATCTTAAATTCAGTTCTGAGGGCAAGATAATAATCTAGTAGTTTAAGGAGAGACAAGACTATACTTCTCAGCATTCTATGGGTCCAGGGTATAGGATATGGAGAATAAAACCCTGGGTGGTTCTAAGTTATCAGAGCATAAAACTAATAGGAATAGGAAGGTAAGTTGCATGGATTTTGCCAAGCTGAAAACATATAGATAAATGATTCCCTGATGAATACTGAAAGGAGACAATATCACAGTTATAAGACTCTGACTTCATAAGTGAACTTACTGTGAACAAAGTAGAACCATCCTTCCTGTTTGCCTCTTTCAAACAGGTGCCACCATCTCCAACAAGTCTCTTACAAATATACACTCAAACCCTGTATTAGAAAAGAGAGCTCTGGAGTCTTTAGGAATCCTCCTCTTCAAAAATGTTAGTTTGTGTTATGGTGTGGGATTTACTTTCCATTTGTTAATAGATCAAGTCAAAGTTGTTTTGGGGAAAGATGCAGATCTTCAGAGTTTAGGGGTACACAGCAGAAAAGAAGGTGGAGGAGCATACTGAAGATGTCAGAATTTTGAATAAGAGGAGTTTCCATAATTATGTTACATAATGCTGTCTGAGATTTGAACTTGGAAGAGATCTTACAAATCATCATTTCCAGCCCCTCCTTTTTAAAATGAGGAAACTGAGATAGTGAAATTTCAACTAACTTGGTTTGATTAAAATCAAGCAAAAAAATTCTGTGTGTGTGTGCGTGAGAGAGAGAGAGAGAGAGAGAGAGAGAGAGAGAGAGAGACAGACAGACAGACAGACAGACAGATAGACAGAGATAGAGACAGATACAAAGGGAAACAGAGATAGAGATACAGGTGGGAGGAGGAATATAATTGAATGTAACTGAGCCTTCCTTGTTAGATTTAGTCCCATCTAAGAAACCACATTGAAAGTTTAAAAGTTTTGTTCTGAGAATCATTTTTCCCAGAGCAAATGGTATGTGTATGTGTGTGTGTGTATATGTGTGTGTATGTATGCCTGTGGATATGTGCATACACATCCACTAGAGGGAAGAGAAGGAGCATGCTTTTCTTAGTAACTCAAACAGAAAATAGTCATCACTAGACAAGAGCAAAGACTAATTTGGGGGTAGAGGCAAGGAGTTTATCCTTGTTGAAAATGCTGAGCTACCTCCAAGGCTACAGGAAAGAAAATGGGGGTAACAGGTGCAGAAAAAGGCTAGGCGATACTACAGAGCTATTGAAAAATGCCCTGTAATTCACAGATGTGGTGATCTTGATAAGACTCTGTGTTTCCTATAATAGTGATTTGGCATATTTTTGGCAAGAGATAGATATGTATTTTACTTTCATGTTAACTTGATTTAAAATTGTTCAGGTGGAGAGATGAGGGGAGAAGAACTGAAACAGCACATGGCATTCATGTAGCCAGTGTCTGCGATGAGCAAGGGTCAGGTAGAATCAGATAGGGGTGAGTTGGTGAAGAATTTGTTTCCCAAAAATTTGTCACCCACCTCTTGATTCCCAGTACTTCAATCTGCTTCATCTAAATGGAATGTTGTGGGCATGGTGGAACAAAGGGTAGAATAAATGGAAACAATCAGAAAAGATGATGCAGACAGAATATGTAACATTGACGGTCAGTGTACATGCAGGGCTTTCAAGTTCACCAAGGGCTTGAAATATACTATCTCATTTTTGTCCTCAAAGTATTTTGAGGTAATTTTGCACATCAAATGGTGGTTTCAACTATATGAGTTGTGATCATTTGAGAATATGTAGAGTTTTGATTAGTATCTCAAATGTGACTTGCAATACATTTCTTATATTCATGAGAAAAATTTTTGTGTGGATCATCCTCATGAGGAGCAGAGCCCTTCAAAGCAAGAATCATTGGGTGGGAGATAAATCATATGCCTAGTAATATATATGTCACTTTGAGGTCTTCTCTCAACATCTCCTTGCATTACAAGATTTACTCATTTTGATCTTTGGTTTCAAAACCCCTGAAAGTGGAGTGTTCAAGGGATGCTAATTACAATGACTTTTTTCCATTTTACATGTTTCCAATTGGTTTATTGAATTGAATATTTCCCTTGTTGTTGATTTCATTGTTTAACTATTCATTTGCACAAGCATTGAGCATGAATGACTATTTGTCAGCATAGCAATGGGTAAAGTATTGTCCTTTTGAAATTAATGGTACTTCTTTTTTTCATGAAGGAAAATTTGCCTGTTCAAGTCACCTTCCCCAGAAAAGTTTAACATGTCTATTTCTTACTGTCTACATATCTATCTAGAAAAATATAGATTATACTTAAATATTAATAAATATACACACAAACACATACACATATATGCACAGAAATAAATGGCTATATACATATAAACGTATGTATGTTTACATATATTACATAAGCACATTTTTCCTTCTAAAATAATACTTTATGAGTATGATCTATATTCAGGATAAAAAAGGAATATAGGGAATGACAATTTAGAATAGTCTCAACTTTATTTTATGACATATGATCCAATTTAATAATTTTAACTGAGTTATTCAATGCAACAGGTAATCACTACTTACCTACTAATAATAAGCCATTGGCTTGTGTTTATGCTTTCATTGCAATTTCTAGAAATTAATCACAGCCTGCCAAGTATCAGTGATGAATGTGAGCTCATATTTATCTACTACTGTTCAAATCTCAAGTTCAGTATTTTTATACTCTCTACTCTGGTCAATTGTTATGTATATATCAAAGGTCACAGCAATTCATTTTTCCCTTCTCAAATTTTTCTACTGCGAATTATTGAAAATTTACTATGCTGTCAACCCAAATATTGAATTTGACAGTTCTGGACATTTTCTCTCTCCCCCTCCACTTTCAGTTTAAGGCTTTCTTGAGCACATTGGCAGTTTTCTAGGCAAGCATGATCCCTTCTGCCCTTGTGAGAAGAGATGAGCAGTAGTGAGTTTTGGAAAGGCACATTCATCATCATATACACACATGGACTTAGACAATTGGATGACCATCCCCTCGTTAAATTTAAAAGAACATAATGTTATATAATTTATTGAAAATTCTACTTATAATCTGAAATTATTTTTGATGGAATATTATTGTCAATAATGAAAATTGCCCTTTCCACCCAGCCTAGGTTTCTGTAAATAGCTTTTAAAATGCAAAAATCTACATTTTACCCAAGGAGTACAGGCACTTATTTAGCTTCACATGTATAACTAGGTACATACACATGTTTATGTATACATGCATAGAGGCATGGACATATTTCTATCTCCATTATACCTGTATAGCAAAACTTATATGTATATTAAAAAGTTCACAATACATGCACATACATAAACATTATATCTAGTAATCATTTGTACACACTCATCCCTTCCTGGCTCCAAAATATTCATGTTTTTAAAATAAACAAAATTACTATATTGGAGCACTCTATTAGTTCAAATGAGTTTTGAGTCCACCAAAGTGAGGACTTACAAACTTTTTATGAAGAACTTTTAGTTAACTTGTGCAAAATACTTTGTAAATATGAAAGCCCCACATGACTTGTGGTGCTACCCTCTCTTCCACTTCTGTGGAATTCTGAAGGCCAAGCTGTACTTTTCTTTCATTTGTATCCCCAACACCAAACATGATGATTCCTTACATTTTGGAGTCAATGAAATCAATTAGATTTATCTAAGTATATCTGGTGATACGAATTAAGGCTTAGACATGGACTGCCCATGTGGTCCAATGACAACTTCTTGAAGTCAAGACAGGAAGAAAAAAGGGCCTGTAGTGCAGTGGCCAGACTCTATGTGGTCAATTGATGGAGGACCTAGAGAAGAGATGCACTGAATGATCATGCCTGAGTACTGAGTACAGTACAGTACTGAGAAGTACAACTTCTATCCTTAGGGGTAATATTCACATGTATGATGCCATGGCACTTACTGAGTTACCTTCTCCCACCACCACAACATTCCTTTTTTACCAAACAATCATTTACTATTTGTTCAACTAATATTAGCTACCCTCCTCCACACATTACCAAACAAAACATTCAAAGGCTAGTTCTCATTTTCTGTCCTAAATTATCTAATCAAAATATGAGGGTAAAGGATGGTTATTTGGAGGTGAGTCCTTCATCAGGCCTTATACATAAAATGTGCTCTTAACAATTTCAATTCCAATGATGGCTTGGAATTTTAAGAGTTATCTAAATATGGCGATTGTGAATGCTGAATTATAGTCTGCTTCTTCTTCTGGGCTGCACAAAGCATGGAATGGATTATGTAATCAAGTGTGCTGTGTGTGTGTGTGTTGTTGTTGTTGCTTATTTAGTTTTAGTTGAGTTTATGAGACAGTTTCCTTTAAAATGACCACACTTCTTTGTTGGCCAGTACCCTTCTAGGTTATACTGGTAAAAACATCAATCAAATGTTTGGTTTGGATCTTGCCATTCATTGGAATGGCGATCAAATAAAGATTCTTCTAATACTTTTAAGTGCTGTAGAATGTTAATCAATAATCTTATTGTTATTAGTAGTACACAGGGCCTCACCTGTGACATCCCAATTTTTGGCCTCTCATCTCACCTCTCCCTTGTAACTAAGAGGCATCTTGACACAGTGCACAGAGCCAGTCTGGAAACCAAGATGACATAGGATATCGGTTCATGTTCACATAACAAATTACATTTGTGACCCTTGGGAATTCACTTATATTTGTTTTGCTATCATTAGATACTTAAGATTATAAGTTGAAGAGAATATGTTGGCTTATACTGGTCAAGAGAGTGTCCCTATCCATGAATTCCCTCTGCCAACAGTGTCATATGTCCGTGACTATTCTTAAGTGACAGCCTTGTCTATTTGCTAGAGAGCATATCTTAAAGATAGGAATCAACTATGCTTTCAAGAAATAACACTAAGTAATGCCTGAATTAAACCTTTTCTCTGAAAAAGTTTTATGTTCACCCCTGGAGACTTTCATTCAAGCAATTAATTAACTATATCCTTAAGTATATACATACTGATAGTTACATTTATAGTTATGAAAATATTAGTACAAACTTAAGCTTTTATAGATTATGTGTATGTCAACATTTGATTACACATATGAATATATGAATATTATACATATGAATGTATGTACATGTGTATATTATATTATAGACATGAAAGACATGAGTATATATTATGCATATTATGCATATAAGTATATGTGTGTATATCTACACATAGAGGCACACAATTTAATAAATAAATATATATCTGATGTTTTCTTGTAATCCTCTGTGCTGTACTTTATGCATTTAAAATAATTATTCTGAAAAAGGATTTCCTAGGCTCCAACATAATGCTCAAGCAGTTCACAATGCTTCCCTTACCCCCCCCTCAAAAAAATTAAAGATCCCTGTCTCCAAAATTATAATGTGTGATTGTTAACGCAGTCTGAAAGTCCTTATTATGGTAGCAGCCACTGTGCTAAGGGCTGGGGAGTACAAAAATAATGAGGAAGCCAGGTCCAGGACTAAAATCTATTATATACTAATGGAGGAAGACAAGATCTTAGAGAGAGCTCTCTAGGTGGAATGATTTTTTATTTGTTTGTTTTCAGTTTTCCACAATCACTTCCATATATCTTAGATTTTCTTCCCTCCCTTCCCTTTCTTCCCCCCTCCCTCCCTGAGACAGCATGCAATCGTATATAGGTTCTACACATACATTCTTATTAAATATATTTTCTAGGTGGCATGATTTAGCAGTGACTGGTAAATGAAACGATGACCAATTCAGGCAAAATAAAGTAGAAGTTCACCTTGAAATCAGTGATTATGAATTGCTTATCTCTGTTGTTCCTCAATAGAAATTTTCTACTCCAGTGGCAACACAGATATAATTCCATAATTCCCCCCACACAGATCCTAGATAGACAGACAGACAGATAGGTAGGCAGTTAGATAGAGAGAGATTTAAATATTAAATAAAAATATCATTCATTTGCTTGTCAACTGGATAGATCAGGGGATAGAACATGGGATCTGGAATCAGGAAGACCAAAGCTAAAATTTGGCTTCGGAAACTTACTATATGACCCTGGGAACTAACCAACTGTTTGTCTTGGTTTTCACATTTGGAAGATAATAAAAATATAATTATAATTCACAGGGTTTTATGAGGATTGAACAATATAGTAACTGTAAATTGCTTAGTAGAGTGTCTGGCATATAATAAACAATATAGAAATTCTAGATATTATTAATTATTATTAAAGTTTGCAATGCTATTCCCTCTCTATAACAGGAAGAAAATTAGATGACCACTCATTGGGGAGTGGATAAATAACTTGGGGGACATGAATTTAATAGAACATTATTGTGCTTTAGGAAATAATAGCGAATGACATCAAGGTCATGTACTTCATAGTCAACAGTTCTATTACATCCATCTGTAATTCTGCTCATTCGCTGGACTGACGTTAGATGACATTCTTCTGGTCTTCTGACTTGTCACTCATTCTGTAAAAGATCACACTACTTGAATTAAGTAAATTTACTGTTGAAGAACAAATTATAATTTACTTTATAATAATTCTTTACTACTTTTATCACCCTATAAACGTTATAGTGATGCTATCTTAAGAGTCCTAAGTAAAAGCAGAGCCACGATAAAAATTCTGAAGAATCTCAGTTTGATATTTTCTCTATGATCCCAAAATAAAGAAGCTGAGAATATTTAAAATTTGACTTGACCATTAGAATTGTGAGTGAATATTAAATTATTCACTTTGTTAACTTATAGGTGACCTCTTATTAGTACCAGATAGTATACACATGTATACACACACACACACTAAACATATACATATATTAGTATATGCATATGTATGTATATGCATATATACATATACACATGTATGTGTATATGCATATGTGTTTATATATTATATATACATATATGTGTGTGGGCATATATGTATGTATATACATATATATACATGCACACACACACACACACACACATATATATATATATATATTTCATTATATTGAGAGAAATAGTTTGAATTATCTTATTACTTGGGCCAAGTCCTTGAAAGTAAACCTTAGGGGGGAGGAGCCAAGATGGTGGAGTAGAAAGATTCACATATGCTAGCTCCAAACCCACAGCCCATAAATTACCTGTAAAGAGGCACTCCCAACAAATTCTGGAGCAGTGGAAGCCGCACAACAGCAGAGTGGAGGAGATTTCTGTTCCAGAGAGCCCTGAAAAACCAACACCAAAGGTCCATTGTGCACCGGACCCAAAGCAGAGGCCAATCTTGCCGTGGCCGTGCAGCCTGAGGAGAGCAGATCTGAGCAGACTTCAGGGACAGAATCTCCAGTGGCCACGAAGATCTCTCAACCCACAGGCACTACAGGTCTGTGAGAGGGCCTTCTGGACTGGCTGAGAGGGGTGCAGGGTGTCTCCATAACTCAGGCCCCCTCAGGAAGCAGCAGTGGGGGAAGCAGCAGACAGGGGCTCCCAAAGGAGGCAGGAGCTCAGATCTCTTGATGAAAGTCTCCACATAAACTCCTTGAGGGAACTGAGCCTGGGAGGTGGCCCTGCCTGAGAACCTGAATTTAATCTTACCCTGAATATCAGCCCTGCCCCTGCTGAAAGCCCTGAGGCTGGAAAGCAGCATTTGAATCTCAGACCCCAAGAACTAGCTGGCAGATCCAGAGGTGAGGCAGGGGTGGAGAGGAATCTTAGAAGTCAAGTAACTAGCTGGGAAAATGCCCAGAAAAGGGAAAAAAATAAGAAGGTTACTTTCTTGGGGAACAGATATTTCCTCCTTTCCTTTCAGGAGAGGAAGAACAATGCTTACCATCAGGTAAAGATATAGGAGTCAAGGCCTCTGTATCCCAAACATCTGAAGTAGATATCCATTGGGCTCAGGCCATGGAAGAGCTCAAAAAGGATTTTGAAAATCAAGTTAGACAGGTGGAAGAAAAACTGGCAAGAGAAATGAGAGAGATACAAGGAAAGCATGAAAAACGGGTCAATACCTTGATAAAGGAGACCAAAAAAATGCTGAACAAAATAACACCTTGAAAAATAGGCTAACTCATGAGGAGAAGAATGCTTTCAAAAGCAGAATTAGCCAAGTGGAAAAAGAGGTGCAAAAGCTCACTGAAGAAAATAGTTCTCTCAAAATGAGAATGGAACAGATGGAGGCTAATAACTTTCTGAGAAACCAAGAAATCACAAAACAAAACCAAAAGAATGACAAAATGGAAGAGAATGTGAAATATCTAATTGGAAAAACAACTG
>CM053769.1:474255983-474279711 GCA_028658325.1 Potorous gilbertii | reverse complement strand
AAAAGAGTCTAGACATCATCTTTCATGAAATTATCAAGGAAAACTGCCCTGATATTCTAGAACCAGAGGGCAAAATAAGTATTCAAGGAATCCACCAATCGCCACCTGAAAGAGATCCAAAAAGAGAAACTCCTAGGAACATTGTGGCCAAATTCCAGAATTCCCAGGTCAAAGAGAAAATATTGCAAGCAGCTAGAAAGAAACAAGTCAAGTATTGTGGAAATACAATCAGAATAACACAAGATCTAGCAGCTTCTACCTTGAAGGACTGAAGGGCGTGGAATATGATATTCCAGAAGTCAAAGGAACTAGGAGTAAAACCAAGAATCACCTACCCAGCAAAACTGAGTATAATACTTCAGGGGAAAATATGGTCTTTCAATGAAATAGAGGGTTTTCAAGCATTCTTTATGAAAAGGCCAGAGGTGAAAAGAAAATTTGACTTTCAAACACAAGAATGAGAAGCTTGAAAAAGTAAATAGCAAAGAGAATTCATAAGGGACTTACCAAAATTGAACTGTTTACATTCCTGCATGGAAAGGCAATATTTGTAACTCTTGAAATTTTCCAGTATCTGGGTAGTTGGTGGGATTACACACACACACACACACACACACACACACACACACACACACACACGCATGCACACACGCACACGCGCACTCACGCACACACATACACACACGTGCAAGCACACACGGAGACAGAGAACACAGAGTGGGTTGAATAGGATGGGATTATAGCTTTAAAAAATGAAGTTAAATGGTTAGAGAGAAATGTAGTGGGAGGAGAGAGGGAGAAATGGAATGGGGCAAATTATCTCTCATAGAAGAATCAGACAGGAGACTTTAGTGGAGGGAAAAAAAGAGGAGAGTTGAGAGAAAAACGTAAAGTTTATTCTCATCAAATTCGATTAAAGGAAGGAATAAAATGCATACTCATTTCGGTATGAAAACCTATCTTACAATACAGGAAAGTGGGCGGGGGGAGGGGATAAGCAGGGTGGGGGTGATGATGGAAGAGATGGCAATGGGAGGAGGGAGCAATTTGCAGTCAACAATCTTGGTGAGGGACAGGATCAAAAGAGAATAGAAACAATGGGCAGCAGGATAGGATGGAGGGAAATATAGTTAGTCCTACACAACACGACTATTATGGAAATCATTTTCAAAACTACACAGATGTGGCCTATATTGAATTACCTGTCTTCCCAAAGGGAATGGGTGGGGAGGGAGGGATGGGGAGAAGTTGAAACTGAAAGTTTTAGGAACAACTGTTGAGTTTCTTGCTACTAGGAAATAAGTAATACAGGTGATGGGGAATAGCAAGTTGTCTGGCCCTACAGGACAAAAGAGAAGATGGGGACAAGGGAAGGGAGGGATGATAGAAGAGAGGGCAGATTGGTTATAGGGGAAATTAGAATGCTCGATGTATTGGGGTGGGGGAGGGGCAAATGGGGAGAAAATTTGGAACCCAAAATTTTGTGAAAATAAATGTAAAAAGTTAAAAAATAAATTTATTTAAAAAAGAAAAGAAAAGAAACCTTAAGTTAAAGTATCTGGGGGCTCAGGATCTCCTCTCTTTTTTTCTTGTTAAGCAAGGAATCTTGTGATGAGAAAGCAGCTTGTAGGATGATCAATAGCTATGCAAAGTAGACAGATGCTTAGCTTGTTTCAAAAGCAATGTCTCAATATTAACTGTGATATTCAGTTTATTTATTTCAGAAGAATTGGGACTGTATTGACTGCAGAATGTGAAATTAAGATGCCAGGGAGACTGAATTCCTAGTCAAACCTAGGTTGCATTTGATTTCCATGTTTCTGTATCAAACAGCTTACAAAACAAACTAAGAAATTTTAATGTGAAAAGTAACTAGATTTAAAAGAAAATAATAGCTCCCACCTTCAAAATAAATTCTTTCCTTTCTTGGAAAAACTTATTGGAGAGTTTATAATTAAAAATGATATAGTATTATTGTGTAATTTGACCATACTATCTTATGATTATTTGCTTCAGTTTCCAAATTGATGAACACCATTCTGTTCTTTCTCTTTCTGTGATAACATAGAATTAAAACTGATGGTTGTATGATCTATTGGTGGTCTGCAAATAAGATGCCCAAGATAATTCTTTAGAATGTTTGAAAAAATTAAAATATTTAATTTAATTTTTTCAAAGAAAATGGTATCCTAGTATTTAATTTGCTCTTTTACATTTCACTTAACCCATAGGGTACATGAGGTATCCTGAGGGAAGCTGAGGAGATTTTAAAACATAGAAAAGCCTAGTCTTTCATCTGCTTTTGGTTTATTAAAATCTTATTTTTCACAGGGGGAAATTGAGGCTAAAAGTGATTAACTGATTTGCCCACAATCACCCAGCTGATAAGAATCTGAGACAGAATTTCAACATAATGTCCTGTTTCTGAGTCTAGCACTTTACCCACTTTGGTCACAAAATATGCAAATTTACATTTTACAAATTTATGTAAATGAATCTCAGATTAAAGATAACATACATCTTATAAATCAAAGTGAACCACAGGAAAATTGCAGATAACACTGTATCTGTTCCAATGACAGTTTTTGGTCCACTACATTTGAATGTGTTTGAATGGAATCACCACCAGATACCCTAGATAATAGAGACTTCCTGGGTGTCCCATATCAGTACTGAAACAGTCTTCATATTTGACAAAGTTTTATCCCCTTTAAAAATAGAAAGTCAAGAACTCCCAATTTGCTTACCATTTCTAAGATGACAAGTTGTATAATTCCTAAACTATGCATAAGATATCTTCTAAATAGACTTTTACAACCACTTTCATGACCCAGGTGACATTTATCAGTGAGGGAGAAAATACCTGATGCTTTTTCTTTCTTTCTTCCTAAAGAAACTTGTTAAATAGAGAGGACATTTTTGAAGAAATTCAAAACATTTGGAAATATATCTCATATTTAAAGAAAAATCTTTTATGTGCACATTTAAAGAAAAATAAAGAAAAATCTTCTAAGTTTAAAGGTATTTCAAATGAAGTGTTTTAGTGAATTTTGAATTCATTTTATTAAATTTATTGAAAATACAAAAATGAAATACCTTTTGATTACCTTGCAACAATAACTAATTAACAAAAAAAAGACAAAAAGTAACCAGATTTCATCAGAAACCTAAAAGTAATTGGTTAATGAGACTTTCAAAAGGAATCAGGATTTAATAAAAAAAAAATGAGTAATGTCTTCCTTTGTAGTTGTCTTTGTATGAGAAAGCTCTTTCTATTTTCCATCTGTAGTGGAAATTGAAGTCATGTATTGTAAATAGAATTAAGAAACAATACTTAAAATTACAATATCTCAAAATATTAAGCCAGATATTTCAAAAAGATCATGAATATTCAATAAAATTAGTAATTAAAATATTAGTTTCTGAGAGCAAAAAAGTTTCAGTGGCATTCACAAAGTCAAAGATCTTAAATATCATTAATTTCAACTTGGTCACATCTGGTTAGAAGATGTTAACCCAAGAAGGTATTAATTACACCATGATGCCTTCATGGATGAAAAAAACTTTACCAATGAGCAACAGAATTTAATTCAAAGCATTTCAAAAAGGAAGAGACTTTAGACATTCTGGAATGCAACCTTCTGTGTTTCCATGACTCAGAAAATGAAAAAAAGAAGTTTTGCTCCAGAATCATATAGGTATTAATCAGCAAAGTCAGTATGTGCACCAGTCCTCTAACCACAAATAGAGAGTATTTATAATAATATGTACAAGAGTAGTCCAGTTTGGAGTTCTTTCTTTCTTCATTTTTTTCTTTTTTTTTGGCTTGGAAATCCATGCTTAGTACAGAGGGACATAAAGCTACAGAATCCAAAATTTAGAGCGGAAAGGTCCCTCAGAAGTTGTATAATGCCTCACATGCTGTAAATGAGAAAACTGAGGCCTAAAGAGGAAAGAAAAGTATCTTACTTCCCTAAGGTCACACCACTAAATTAAAAAAGAATTAATTACAACGACAAATATAAATGCACCTTTATTTTGAAATATGTGAAGATTTGTCAGGTAAGGCTGGAATTAGAATTATTCTGGGTACTGAAACGAGGGGTGAGATCATCATCATCATCATCATCATCATCACTAACATTTATATAATGCCTAATATGTGACAGTCACTGTGCAAAGTATTTTACAAACATGATAACATTTGATCATTTGATCCTCCCAACAACACTGTGAGATTCTTGTTATTATTTTCTACATTTTACAGATGAGGAAACTAATGTTGTGACTTGCCCAGGGTCACACAACTAATAAGTATCCGAGTCTGAATTCGAACTCAGATATTCTTTTGTTTTTTTCTTTAACGTGTGCAATTTTATTTGAACTGGTCTTAAGTCAGTGTACAGGTAAAGCTCCTCCCCTCCCCCAAGTACTGGCACCAATCTCATAAAACTCGCAGGGAGACTATGAAGTCTTCATTCACATCTATGTTGGGGGCAGGGAGGGAATATAGGTGAATATGGCTGACAATTTAAAAAAAAAGGAACAAGTATTAAGGTGGAAAACACAAAAAGTTTTTTTAAAGGATTACATTAATTTACATGTAAAGCAATACTAGTACCTTCCCCCTCCTCCCCATCTGGATTTGTTACTTAGCTCCTTTTATGGAGCTCATTACTCTGTAACAATGCATTATACAATATTTGGAATGACTATTAAAAAAAACACAAATGTACAATCAAGAGTCCTGAAGACGCACTGTAGAACTTTGGGGATGTTTGCCTCCAACATACTTAGGCTGCTCATCACCTTTACCGTTTCAGTTTTTAAATCCTGAGTCAAGCGCCAAAAAAACAAAAAACAAACAAAAAAACAAATAAAGCCATGCCAATCTGATCTCTTTTTTGGGGGGCAATTATCATGTCACACCCTTTGACAAAAAAAAAACGGAAAAAAACCACACCATCCATTTAGAAGCATTTGTGGTGGACAATGGAGGGCCCAGATTCATCATACTCCTATTTGCTGATCCACATCTGCTGGAAGGTGGAAAGAGACGCCAGGATGGAGCCTCCAATCCAGGCAGAGTATTTGCGCTCAGATGGGACAACGATCTTGATTTTCATTGTGCTGGGAACTAGGGCTGTAATCTCCTTCTGCATCCTGTCGGTAATGCCTGGGTACATGGTGGTACCACCAGACAATATGGTATTGGCATATAAATCCTTACGGATGTCAACATCACACTTCATGATTGAGTTGAAGGTGGTTTCGTGAATTCCACAGGATTCCATACCTAAGAAAGATGGCTGGAAGAGAGCTTCTGGGCAGCGGAACCTGTCGTTGCAATGGTGATAACCTGACCATCAGAGAGCTTATAGCTCTTTTCCAGAGAGGAGCTAGATGCAGCAGTATCCATCTCCTGCTCAAAGTCTAGGGCAACGTAACACAGCTTCTCCTTGATGTCACGCACGATTTCCCTCTCAGCTGTGGTAGTGAAACTGTACCCTCTCTCGGTCAGGATCTTCATGAGGTAGTCCGTCAGATCACGGGCAGTCAGATCCAGACGGAGAATGGCATGGGGAAGGGCATAACCTTCATGGAAAGGCACAGTGTGGGTGACACCATCACCAGAGTCCATCACAATACCAGTGGTATAGCCAGAGGCACACAGGGACAGAACAGCCTGGATGGCAACGTACATGGCTTGGGGTGTTGAAGGTCTCAAACATAATCTGAATCATCTTCTCTCTGTTGGCTTTGGGGTTCAGGGGGCCTTCTGTGAGCAGCACAGAGTGCTCTTCAGGGGCCACACGGAGCTCATTGTAGAAAGTATAATGCCAGATCTTCTCCATGTCATCCCAGTTGGTGACAATACCATGTTCGATGGGGTACTTCAGGGTCAGAATACCTCTCTTGCTCTGAGCCTCATCCCCCACGTAGCTGTCTTTCTGGCCCATACCCACCATCACACCCTGATGTTTAGGACGCCCAACAATGTAGGGGAAGACGGCCTGAGGGGCATCGTCTCCAGCAAAGCCAGCTTTGCACATGCCAGCGCCATTGTCAACAAGGAGAGCAGCGATATCATCATCCATGGCAAACTTTGAAGTGGCAAGTTTAAACCCTTAAGAGAGAGAGGAGGTGTTGCCGCATCTGGAGGCAGGGGAGGGCGAGTGCCGTACTCAGATATTCTTGACTCCACGACCAATGCTTTTTTCCATTGCACCACTTAGCTGCCCAAAGTAGTTAGGCTTTAAGTGAGGGGAAAAAAGTCCTAACAAATAGAGCTAACCAAAGGGAAATGAGCTACTTTAG
Source organism: Potorous gilbertii (assembly GCA_028658325.1). Classification (NCBI taxonomy): domain Eukaryota; kingdom Metazoa; phylum Chordata; class Mammalia; order Diprotodontia; family Potoroidae; genus Potorous; species Potorous gilbertii. The sequence goes on along the minus strand of CM053769.1, from coordinate 474,273,393 downwards.
GGAATTTGTGGGCATTTAGGTTCTCCAGAGGTCTTCTTACAATTGGTTGTCATAATCTAGACTGAATTCTTGTTTCTAGAAGAATTGCACTATTTTGACTCTAAGGTCCCCTCCAGCTTTGATATTCTGTGATTCGATGGAAGGTGATCACATAGCTATGTGTATCACAAACCATCTAGTGTTATAAGTACACGAATCAATCACATTTTATTATATACCTACTGTGTGTAGACATTATGATAGACACAGAAGGAAGGAAAAAAGAAAGGAAGGAAGGGAGGGAGGGAGGGAAGGAAATTCAAGAGAAATACATTATATGGAGGGAGGGAGAGAGGAAGGAAGGGAGAAGGGGAGAGAGAGAGAGAGAGAGAGAGAGAGAGAGAGAGAGAGAGAGAGAGAACATTTATAGTTTCTATTAAAGAACTTAAATTATATCAGGCAAGACAGCTTGGAATTACGTGTGTATATGTATTCACATATGTGTGTATATGTATATTTGTGTGTGCACATAATATATATGTGTTTGTGTGTAGTGTGTGTATATCAATTAAATTTAAAAGCTTACAAAATACTTCAAGAGTGAGGACACAAGAAATTGGGGAAAACAGGAATGGCTACATGTAGAAAGCTGCCTGAACAACATCCTGAAGAAAGATGGGGCTTTTTCAAGGCTGAGGTGACAAGGGAATGCTATTCCAAGAAAGAGGGATGGTCCTTGCAAAGGCAAAAAAGAGAATAGGAGATGGAGTGGGGAAAACAAAGAAACAGCCAGATTCTGTCCAGTCATGGACCATAGAATGTGGAAAAGAGGGCAATGTGTATCAAACCTGGAGAGAAAAATGGAGTCTGTTTTCTTAGCTTTTAAAAGCCAAATCAGATGAGGTTATATTTGTCAATATAACTCTTCATCCTACATTGATGCACATAATGGTGAATCCTGTTTAAATTCTGAGGTTCCTAATCCCAGTTCCCATTGGCAAATTGAATCTCCTGTCCTTGGCTACATATTTCTCTCTGGCAGTACTACTTAAGATTAGGGTCATATTGTACTGTTATCACTTTGACTGTCAAGTGGTAAACCTCACTCTAAGATCATCATTTTTTAAATCTATTTATTCATTTATTTATTTTAGTTTTCAACATTCATTTTCACAAGATTTCTAGTGCCACATTTTCTCCTGATTTCTCCCCTCCCAACACCCTCAAAAAAGCATGATTATCCTCTCCCCTAATCTACTCTCCTTTCTGTCACCTCTTCCCATCTCATATCTCCTACCCTTGTATTTTCTTTTAGGGCAAGCTAGATTTCTACATCCCATTGCCTGCATGTCTTATTTCCCAGCTGAATATAAAAACAATTTTAACCTTCATTTTTAAAGCTTTGAGTTCCAACTTCTAAGATTATTATTTGATGATGATTTTAGTTAGCTAGTCTTGAGAAACTTCTATAAAAGGGTATTTATTAAGTTAAAACATTAAAAACAATTGGAACAAAGCAACATACCCAAAATTCTATGCCATTCACAATGACTTGCCAGAGTAGGGGAAAGTGCAATCAGACTTAGAAATCGTAAGTGTCTAGGGGAGACCCCATGACTCATGGTTGCTAAAAATCCTTTCTCTAATTTCTGGGGTGCGCATATAGGTCCTTTTTAAGGATTATGACTCTACATTTATTTGTCCTTGGCTGTCATAAGCAGATCCAGGGATATGCTCATTATGTTCATGGGCAGATACAAAGGCCAAAATTCTTTGTGTCTTGTGAAGTTCACAAGACTTTCTTCTAGTGTGGTGGAGGAGTGGGGACCAGCCCTAGGCCTCTTCATCCCAAACAAAGCACTTATTTTGGACAAAACTGGGGTTACCCCGGGAATGTCCAAGTTTCCTCTTCCTATTTAAACATATTTATTTTGCTAATTTTTCCAGTGTGGAGTACTTTTTATGCAAGTATAAAGCCTAAAACCACTACCAGTTAGGGTAATGAGGATAAATGAGAGGGAGAAAAGAAGGGTTCAGCCTCTCCCTACTTTCACAGTGGGAAGTAGAAATAGTGAAAAGTAGATTGAGGCAAGGTCAAAGGGCAGTAAATTCTGCTTGCAGGCCTGCTGATTTCAGTTTCATTATTTTTCTATAATCAATTCTTTTATTGGAAACCACAACATTTTCTGAGGGGAGGTGCACACGTTCTGTGTAAGGAACTATGCAGACATTGCAGATGAAAAGGTATCTAGGGATGTAGCCCCGTATTATGATGGAGTACTTACCACAATTCCTGCCACATAGCAGGCACTTAAATGTTTGTTATTGACTTGACTGCCATGCTCCCCACAGTGCTCTATTATCTAAAATAACCGTCCTCAAAAAATAGTTCCACTACCACCACCATCACCAACATACTCTCCAAAAAAACAAGCAAACAAAGAGCAACAACAAACCACTTCTATTCCATCAGCAAAGGTGATCCTAACTAATGTTAGGTGAACAGCAATATCTTTGAGCTATTCATTTCAATAAACATTTATTAAGTGCCTACTATGTGCTAGGCACGGTGTTAAGCGGGGGTGATATAAAAAGAGGCAAAAGACTGTCTCTGCCTTCAAGGAGCTTACAATATAATGGATGAGAAAACAATGAAAAAAATATTTTCAAGCAAACTATGGACAAGATAAATAGGAAATAACTAACAGGGAATTGAGAAGGGTTGGGTATAACTTCCTGTGAAAGTTTGGATTTTTATTGCATCTTAAAGGGGGCCAGGGTTGTTAGTAATTGGAGTGGAGGATGGAAAGTGTGCAAGTATGGACAAGTTCACAATTATATGTGATCAGCTGATAGACCTTACTGTCAGATACTATCAGATATCTGTATCTATAGAACTATAGATAAGTTATAGCTCTCTAATATATGTTCACATATACATAAATGTCTAAGTATGTATATACATATATATACATACATGTATATGACTATAAAATTTATGACTATACAATGCAAATAAACACAAATGTGTATTTTTAACTCAACTAGGGCCCAAAGGAAAAGACTGACTTTCCTCATGTCAGATTTGTAGCATCATAGATGTCTTGAAAAGAAAGGGAACAATAGATATATAATCTAGTTTGAATTACTCAATTTGTAGCAGAGAAAATTGAGGCCTAAACAGTTGAATTTCCCAAAGCCTTGTATTTACTTCATAAGCAACAAAGCTATAATTAAATCACAATCAAGGTCCTCTATCCCATGCTTCCTTTATTGACATATAAGACTAGGAAATCATCAATTTACAACTGAAAGGGGTCTTTAAATCATGCAGTTCAAAAAAAACCTTATTTTATTGTTGGGGAAACTGAGTCTTTGAGAGGTTAAATAACTCTCCCAATATCACAAGGGTGGCCAATCTGAAATTCCACACTTGGTCTTTTGATGCCAGTAGATCTAGGACTGGAAGGAGTCATCATTCTAGACGAACCCTCATATTAGGTTAATAAGGAAATAAATACAGAGAATTTAAGTGATTTGCCATCTATACCTAAGGGAGCAACTAAATGATACTGGGATTAGATTCAGGAAGACTTATCTTCCTGAGTTAAAATCTGATCAAAGACATGTGTGATCTGGGCAAGTAGCTTAACCTAGTTTGCCTCAGTTTTTAAAAATATTTTTTAATAAATAATAATAAATAAATAAAATATATTTTATAAAATGAGTTGGAGATGGAAATGGCAAACCCCTACAGTATATTTACCAAGAAAATCCCAGATGGGTTCACAAAGAGGAAGATGGAAGAAAAAACTGTATAACACAAAGTAATATGTCATGAAGTTGGAAATTTAACTCAATTCCTCTCACTCTGCTTCAAGAACTTCATAAGACATTAGGTTTAAGCCAAAAATGATCTCTAGAGATTATCTAGGAGAGACACCACATTTCATAGATAAGGAAACTGAGACCAGGAGGTTAAGAGATTTGTTCATGGTCACAACAGTGCTGCAATTCAAATCCAAGTCCACTTACTCATTCACCCAAAACAGGAGTGGGGAACCTGAGGCCTTATAAGTAAGGAAAATTTTGTTACTCTCTTTAAAGTTTAGTTTCTCAGGATCCATTGCCATTGCAGTGTATAGTTTCCAGGTGTTAGATAATAACTCCCAGAATAGCTCCAAGGTTTCTAGATAATAATTCCTAGAACTATAGTGATAGTGCTACTGAGGCTTCACCATGAGATATTGGGTGACATAATTGATATTTAACATGCTTGTGCAGAATGCTGATATTGCTAAAGTTGACTTGTGAGCTTTATGTTGCAAGATGCCTTCTTTGTCTGTTGCCCTATAAAGCAAGTGGGCACTGGTAAGTGAGTGGGGAACCAAAGAGGGAAAACCATGGGGAACCCATTTGGGATTTGGGAAATGCATGTCCCTGCCTCAAGTAACCCCATTGGATTTTGAAGGGATTTAGGGGGTTACACAAGCTGTGACTGTCTGGATTGACCTCATCAAGAAGTAGGGGTAGTTGGCCCCTGCCCCTTCATGCCAGCTCCTGCAAGAAGGGTGATTAGTGAGTGCTGTAGGAGTTGGTGCTCCTATTATCAACAAACCTTTGAAAAGTCTAGACTAGAATAAAATAAGATTATTAATCTTTCTGAAGCCTGTCTTTCCTTTCTGACAAGAGTGAACCTATTAGAGACTGGAGTCCAAAAACTCCAGTACCTCCTATGTGTTATTTGTGAAACAGGCCTTGAGGCCCCATGTGTCCTTCTAGGTCTTTGGATGTGTCTTTTTGACTGTCCAAGTTTAACAGAACAAATCCTTTTTATTAAGAGGATTTGTTCTGTGAAGTTCGGATTCAGTCAAAGAGTCACACTTGAGGATCTGGGGGCCACATGTGGCCTCGAGGCCACAGGTTCCTCAATCCTTCCCTAAACCAATCCTGAAATATCCTAACATGTTGGTCCCTTCCTTCTGTCACCCTGGCGCTTTCAATACTGACTATAAAACCCTTCCTATATACAGTTTCCCTGTCAGTGCACGACTGAGGGCATTCAAGTCAACACTTTAAATCAGCCTGTGTTTTTCTATTCATGCACTTGATTGACCTCATGCAGATGTACTCGCATCAGCCAATGTTGCCTTTGCATGGTTATTGGATCCCTAACACATAATCAGAATTCATCTTACAGCTCTATGATTAGATGCAATTGAGGTATAATCCTGAGGTAATGTGCTGAGAACATATTGTGTATGTTTTAAGAAAATTCTTCAGAGACAGATTCTATTAAAAAAGATTACCCCAAACTTACTAGATGGGAGTGCAAAAGTTTTGATAAAAAAATACACACAAAAGAAAAATCTTGCAGTGGAGGGGAGAGGGAGTCAGTATTTCTCTGACTTTAAAACAAATGGTGTAGGTTTCTCAACAAATTATGGTACTCTGTTTTCTGTAGGGAATTTTTTTTATCCCTGTTGTCTAGTCATTTTACTCATGTCCAGCTCTTTGTGACCCCTATCTTGGGTTTTCTTGCACAGATACAAGAGTCATTTTCAATTTCTTTTTCCAGTTCATTTTACAGATGAAGAAACTAAAGCAAACAGTAATCTGCTCAGGGTCACACAACTAATAAGTGTCTGAGGCCAAATTTGAACTTAAGAAGATAAGTCTTCTTGACTCCAGGCCCAGAATTCTCTCCACTATGCCACCTAGCTAACCCAGGGAAATTTTCGAGGTGAAAAATATTAGTAGGTTAAAGGGTAGGGAACCTGCAGCCTCGAGTTTCCACGGAGTCTTATAAGTCGTTGGATACAGCCTTTTGACTGAGTTCAAGTTTTCCAGAACAAATCCTTTAATTAAAGAGATTTGTTCCATGAAGTTTGGATTCAGTAAGCGCTACTTGAGGACCTAGAGGGTCACATGTGGCCCCAAGGCAGCAGTTTCCCTACACTTGGACTCTATTGGTCCATTATTTCTATTTTCAAGAGTCTTTTCTGTTGTTTTGATTGGCATGCAGTCTTGATCTTCAATTGAATTAATTTCATTGGTGTGTATATCTCCCAGGGTAGATTATGTTGAACATAAATTATTATGAAATATATATTCCTAAACAATTTACTGCTTTTATTTTTACTTTGGGTGAGTCACTTACTATAGATAGAACGAGGATTATGAAATATAACCTCTGAAAATCCCTTCCATCTCAAGTTCTATGAACCTATATAATCTGTTAGGGACAATGAAGGGTTGAATGATGTGACCTACAGTTTTATCAATTTGTTATGTTTTAAGCAACAATATAATACAGTAAAGGGCTGTTCTCTAATAGCAGCTGGAGTTCTTTCATCAGGGTTCCTTATGCAAATGAAATTATGACCAAATAAAATTGCAAATGACCTTTCAACACAATACAAACACTTTCTTCCAAAAAAAACAAGGTCAGATTTTTTAAGGAAGTGATCTCTTCCCTTGGTTGTAAATGAATGTTTTTTTTCCCCCTAATGACTTGAAAGAGTTATGTGATTATGTTCACTTCAATGATAGATTATCTGTCCCTAGGACACTAAGAATATCAAATCAGGAGAAAAAAATATATGTCATCAAAATGAATTCACCCTTATTTAATATGTGGCCTTCACTTTTTGCTTCTGTAGTTTAATCATTTCAGGGCTAGGTCAGCAACAGACTTGGTCTATGTACATGATGATAATTAAATGCTTGGAATTTTCAGGTTCTGGCTTCTTTTAGGTGTGCTTATTAGTCACTCACTGTAATTGAGAGACTTGATGTCTGAAGAAAGAGGATGATGAGAAAAAACCCTGGCACCATTTTCTGTTTCCTTCCAGAAAAAACAAACAAACAAAAAACCCCAAAAAACAACCAGAGATATCCTACAATTATGTGTGCATGAGCAGATCCCCAGAAGGCTGAGTTTACTACTGGTTGGAGGCTTTCCTTGAGTACTGGGACTGTTTCATTGATGTCTTTCTATCCTTAACACTTGGCAGAGGGCTTGGAACATAGTATGCACTTAACATAATACATGAAAAGTGCTTTAAAAACTACAAATATTTGGTGAGAGTTATTGCTATTTCTGTTGTCACTATTAATATTAATTTGTGAAATCATGTGGAAAATAAAATAAAAGAGAATAATTGCCTAAACCTGGACAATTTGCATATCTTACATTAGTCATTGTTTTGAGCAATAGACTGCCCTCACTATATTCCTTGCACAGCTGTCTGTTTTTCAACCCAAATGTACCAAGTCTAATATTAGTGGTTATTTAGATTTATTGAACAGCAGAATAAGTTTTATCACCAAATCATTTGGATGGCAGCTATTATGTGGGTGATTTAGATAAATGATATATTCTCATTGACAAAAGCTTTTATTTTTTGCAAAGTATATCATTTTTCTAGGGAAAAATGTTTGAAGAGATTTTACCATGCCATGCTTTCCACCCCCAGTCTTTCTCATTGTAGTATTGCAGTTCTGATGGCTACATATAATAGAGTGATGCTTACTTTTAAAGAGACCTGTTCACTGAATGGGCATTACCTCAGTTTAAGTGAGTACCTGAAAAGGCCTTATCCTAAAAGGTTAAGGTCTCCCATTGCATCCTGTGCTGTCGCCACTCATCCTGATGAATATCTGGTCGCTGAATCCAGAGAGCTTAGAAGATGAAAGTGAGGTTGGTGACCTTGCACCGCCCTCTTTCACTCAAAATAAAGTCCAGTGCAAGTCATGTCATCATTTCTCTGATATCATGATCCTCTTTGAAAATGAAGGAGGAATACAACAATTGATAAAATAAAGAATTCTCACTACATACAACAAATAAACGGTTGTCCAACCTCCATTTTCCTTTCCTTTAATATTGAGACAACAAAATAAACAAATACTATATAAGAAATTTGAAAAAGACTTCATACATTCCAAGCCAAATTTTAAAGTATTTCACTATATATATAGTCATTGTTTAAGCAATTCAACTTAAAAAAATACAAATGGTCAGGTGACCTACAAGCTGGGGGAGCAGGTATTTATGTTTTCCAAAGGGTCCATTTTGCTGATATGCACATTTCAATTTGGTGGAGATGGGGAAGACAAACAGTAGAGGGATGGGCATGATAGCAAGGAGTGAGATGTTGGCTGGTTGTTACCCAAATTCAGTGCCCCATTTTGCTTAGATTTTTACCAGTAATGTGCTTAAGTACGTTCAATATGTCCAAACCAAGACAAATAGGATATATATGTAAAATAATTTGAAAATATTAAAAAAAACAATATGTATTCTAGCACTTTTAATTATTAATAGACCATTATATACCTATCTGTTGTTTCAATTTTATGACTTTAATATCCCTTTCTAGGAATGTCATAGAGGAGAATCTTCCTTTTTTCAAAGCTTTAACTAGTAAGCTTGAAATTTCCTTTCATCTCTGAGATTCTACAATTTGGCCACCTTTGACCCATTCCATGCTAAGTGAAAAACATGTTTTTTAATTTCTCATAGGTCCTTGCGTATAAAACCAAGTATATCATAGCTATAACTAGGAATGATTCACTCTTGGTCAAAAACAGTTCCTTGAGAACAGGAGTGGTAGATAGAGTGCAGTTAGTGTGGCACTGACACTGGTTCTACTGGGGGAATCTTATAATTTATAAGTGCTAATCATGCTTTGAACCAATAATAAGAACATAAAATTTTTAACTCAGAAATGATATCATGTTTTCATTTTATAGAAAAGTAACCTGAGTTTCATAGAGGTGAAGTACCCTATCCTAGGTCACAAAATCAGGACTAGAAACCACAGGAGACCAACTTCCATTTCTTTTCTCTCCTTGTGCACCATGGTACTTGACCTACCAAATCTCATTTAAATCCATACTCTCATACCTGGTTAAGTATCCACAAAAAACTGAAAAGAATTTTGGAAACTTAATTCTTTCTCATGTGATTAATATCCTCATTTTTCACTTTCTTTTACAGCTGTGATCAGGATTAACAAATGGAAAAGTTTGAGTTTATAGTGCTGCTACTATTGATTTCAAGTAAAGCTTATTTATTCTGAAGCTAAAAGAACTTAAGCAGAATGAAAGAACAACTTCCACTACATGTGTTTGAAATACCCTAATGGCACTTTGAACAACAAAAAAGTGACAATATCTACTATTAGGCAAAGAACTGACATAATTTTGAACTTATATGTTGTTAATGACACACTATCGTTATGATTTGTATTGTTTCACCTTTATATTGATGCTAAAATTGGAGTCAAAGGTCTTAATTTCAAAAAAACTCTTTTACTCACTCTGTACATAACATTGGATTAATCACTTGCATTCTCTGTGCTTCAGTTTCATCATTTGTGAAATGAGTCTCAGATTTGTAAAATACTTTGCAAAATGCTTTGTGTCATTTCTTGATCATCAATACTATGAGATGGGTAATCTGATCATCAATACTATGAAATGTGTACTATTACCATCCTGTTTTTGATATCAGAAATCTAGAGTTGTGAGGGAACTCAGAGAAGATCTAGTACCATGATCTCAATGTCAGGTTGAGGAAATTGAGGTCCAAGAGGTTATATCATATTGTCCAAAGTAATACAGTTGTCAAGCGTATTAGGAAGTATTTGAACCCAAGCCCTCTGACTAGAGAGCCATTATACATTTCACCGTATCATGTGATATTCCAAGAAGAAACTGAAATTGAGATTTTCCATGACATGAACGTAAATCTTTCATACACACACACACACACAAATATACACACATATACATGCATGTGTACCTATGCATGTATATACCTACATGCACATGTGTGTATGTGTGTGTGTGTGTTTGTATTATTTCACAGGGAAACAAGAATGCCCTAATATATGATCATTTGTCACTAGGATAACATTTATGCTTCTCTATATGGCCCTTTACAACTAATTCTGCAACCTAATTGGAGACCATACTCAGGGCCTTTAGGAGACCAAAGTTCAAACACCGGACCCCCAATTTCTGGGTAGGGACTAAGCCAAATTAATAGTCAGTCTCATAAGTTTAATTAATTGTTTTTAATATAAACTTCCCAAAGAATAATACTAAACTTCATCAGACATCATTTTTATTTTAATATCAATTTCAAATGACTTAAAAAGTAATTTTACTACCTGGCCTGGGACAATATTGACTATTTGGATGTATAGCCTCAATTAATCCTTACCTCTTTTACACTGTACACACACAGGGGACTAGGAAACAGGAATTCTCCAAAGGAAAGAGCAAAGGTATGGTTGGACCTGACCAGGAAAACCCACCATTGAAAGGTGGAGGTGTAAGAAGAAGGTGAGAACTATTTCACCCCATACATCAAACCTATTTCCAGAACAAAAATGCTACAATAGCAGTGTCATCCACAGCTTAAAATAATTCCATAATAGAAGTCTTAATTTTGCTTCTATTTCCTCATGATAAGTTTAATGAAAAAACATATCAAACACAGATTATCGAAAGCAAAAAAAAAAGCAAAAATATAACCTAAATGTCCAACAACGGTTAATTGAATTTTCATTTGGGAATGTGATGGTATCCAATAAAGAAATTAAATTGGACAATTATGCAGATTTAGACTACTGGAAAAACCCTTCTTAAATACTGTAGGGCAAATATAGTTGTGATATGTATGTGCATATATGTATGCATATATATTTATATATAGACACATACAAGTATATATACACATACCCACATATAAATAGTATGTAAGAGTTTGTGTCTGTATGAGTTTGTGTCTGTATGCATTTGTCTGTGTATGCATAGCTATGTCTATATCTATCTATCATTATATAAATATATATATATATATATATATATATATATGTATATGGGTGTGTGTGGGTGTGTGTGTCTTCTTCATTGCTGAAGACCATGCCATCAGAGAACTAATGACATGACTCGCACTTGACTTTTTTTGAGTGAGGGAGGGCTGTGCAGGTCACCAATCTCACTTCTCCTCCAGAGCTATCTGAATACAGTGACCAGATATTCAATAGGATGACTGGAGATGACCCAGGATGAGACAGCTGGGGTTAAGTGACTTGCCCAGTGTCACAAAACTAGTGAGTGTCAAGTGATATATATATATAGAGAGAGAGAGAGAGAGAAAGAGAAAGAAGGTGGTAAAACACACGGCAATCATATGTAAAAAACCTAAGGAGAGTGAATTGAGAGAGCATCTGATGTGCTCTAAAAGGAAAGAACTCATAAAGTTTAGATATTTGATGCATTTAAATTAATTAGTTTAAATGTAAATAGTTCCAGAGGAACTATAGTTGTTTCTATTGATGTTTAAAGTTGAGTTAATAATAAAGCACTTATTTAAAAAAAAAAACATTCTATGTACTATACCCTAAACTACCACAGATGTCTGTGAATTGCAAATGGGAGTACTTGAAAACATTATCTTTTGTTTTATCTAAGATTCTTTTCCTGGTATATCTCCACACCAAGAAATATCATTTGTAATGAAGCCTTTATTCTTCCCATTTTTAAAGAAGAGGGAAGCAATATAAAAACTAAAGAAAAAGCAAGTATTTCCAACCATCAAGAGCTTATATTCCATTGGAATTAAATAGGAAACACATAGATGAGGTTGTTAAAAGAGAAATTTGAGAAAGATGGAGGTTAGGAGAAAAGCATTAACAATTGTTCACTTACGTGTGGTGAGTAGCATCAGAAAATGACTCCTATTATGGGTGGTCTCTGAGCTAAGTCTTGAAGGGAACTTCAGTTTCTAGGATTCAGAAAGAGCAGAAAATTCATATTAGGTATGGAAAGTTACAGGATATGAAGGGGGCAGTTGTGCAAAGGCACCTAGGCTGGAGACAGACTTTTCAGTAGAGAAAAACTCTAAGACCACTCATTTCAAATGAGAATTGGTAGGAGTGGTGTTGAAAACAACTACAACCACAAAACCAACAAAAGCATACACATTTCAACCATCCTTTAATGTTTGTGGGCCACATTTGTGGGTTACATTAATTTATTAATTCAGGATGGCAACCTTGTGAGATATTGAAAATTATCTTAATCCTCATGAGATGAACCATCTTTCCTTAGGCCAGAAAGCTAGTAAGTGTCCAAAGATATGTTTTTGAACCCAAACCCTTTTGACTCCATGTGTCTCAGTTTCTGGTGCCTCTCTTTCTTTTTTCAAAATTGTCTTTTAATTATTGTGAAATTGAAAAACCTTTAATAAGCAAAGGTCATTCTTTTCTTGTTATAAATACTTGTCTTTCCTCTACAGATTTAGATGGCATACTAAATTTGTCTTATTTTAACTTTCCTAAAGAAAGTATTACTATATGTGTCATTCAAAATTTAATTTTATTAATATCATTGGTTTTTAGATTGTCTAAATTCCTCCTGGGGAAACTAGGTGGCACAGTATATCGAGTGTCTGTCCTAGAGTCAAGAGGACTCATCTTTGTGAGTTGAACTCTGGCTTCAGACACTTAGTAGCTGTGTGACCATGGGCAAATCACTTAATTCTGTTTGGCTCAGTCTCCTCGTCTCCAAAATGAGCTGGAGAAGGAAAATGACAAATCATTTCAGTATCTTTGTCAAGAAAATCCCAATAGGTTCAGGAAAAGTTGGACATAACTGAAAATGTCGGACAACGATAGTAAAAATTTCTCCCTGTATCCTCCCCACATCTTGCTCCAAGAAAAGACAAGAAACTCAACTATTTCAATTCAATAAAATCACCTTATGCTATTTGATGAGTGAAGAGCTGATGAGATGCTGTATCCTGAAACCTAGACCCCATGCTTCATTGATAGCAGTTTCTTACCTGACTCAGGCATTTTTTGTTACCTGTCCCCAATGCATATCATTTATTCTCTTCTCATCTCTCCCTCCTGGCTTCCCTCAAGTCGTGGTTAAAATTCAACTTTCTGCAAAAAGCCTTTCCCAACACTTCTCCTCCCCTTTAACTCTGCTGCCTTCTCTCTGACATTATCCTCCATCTATCCCATCAATATCTACTTTTTCATAAAATTATTTGCCTGTTATCCCCCCATTAGACTGTGAACTCCATGAGAGTATGAACTGCCTTTCTTTCTATCCCAGCACTTAAAGTGTCCAGCACACAGTAGGCACTTAGTATTTATTGATTAATGAAAACTGAATTAAGACTGTCTGATTATGTGTCAATAATAATCACACTTGTAGGGACTTGGGAGATACCGCATTAAAAAAAAAATCTCCTCTAGTCCAACAGATACCTCTCAGATGCTACTGGGGAGAATTAGTCATCCACTTCTGAGGGAGCAGTTTTCTAATGCAAATGGGAGTTAGGATATTGGCTCTACAATCTACATTAAGACATGTGCTGTTATATTTCCTACCATTGTCAAGCCTCTGTGATTGAAATGTCAGTTTTTGATAGGTAAGCAAACACTGGAAAAGGCTCCAAACTTAATAATAGTGAAGTCCTGACTATATTGTTACCAATATTTGAACTAACAATTCAGACAACTTGTTGCATGGCACATCTGAATAGAATATCTAATCTATTTTTTAAAAAGTTACATTCTTTTAAAAATACAAGTTATTTGAATGCCAGTTTAATTAAATGTAATATGGTCAGAATATTTCTGTATATTAACAGTAGGCAATTTATTGGAGTTAGTTTCAAAATCATTTCAGGCTTCATGAACCACAGGAAGCAAACTAATACATTATGAGGCTAGGGAGTTGGTATAGAGAATAAAAGGAGAAAATACACAGATCATCTCCTCTCCCTAAAATATCTCATTTTCATGCCCCTAAAATAAAATAAAATAAAAACAAAGAGAGAGATAAAGATGAGTTGATAATTCTGTTTAGAAAAAGTCTGACTTACTGTAGATTTTTCATTTAAAAGAATGGATTTACAAACCAATAAACCAACACAAAAATATAAGTTGCTACCCTATTAAAGTGATAGAAACTTCACGCTTATAATATCTTTCATAGTTTTCTGAAACTAATCAATGTTCTACACTGGGAAGGTTGGCTTTTTTTGGCTAATGTGCTAGAGCAGGGCCAGGCACCATGGAGAATTAGCACTCCTCAGAAATGCTTCATATGCTAGACAGTTTTGTCATAAGCCATGTCGAAGCAATTTTAAAACATGCTATGATTTTGATGAAAATAAATTCATTCCACTGGAAAATGCATATTATCTAAGGAACATGAGGTACCTGTGAATTTTATAATTATGTGCCATTTACAATATCAAATAATAACTGTCAGCTTTCTCATTCAATGCTTGTCCCTACCAGCCCCTAGACTTGTACCACAGCAAAGTTGTTTATTTTGCATGATGGTTGGGATATGCATAAACACACACACAAAACCACATGTGTTACATGCATACACATTTATGTATTATAAAAATTTCTTCTGATTTTTAGCAGTACAGCAGAGTACTGAGCAATCCACTGAAAAATGAAGAGTAACAATTCATCTGCATATTACAGTGAGAGATGGGGTATGCAGGGAGTTTAACATACTTATCCAGCAAGGGCTGAAGCAAGATGGCAGAGTAAAAGCAGGGAATTCTAGACCTGTCTCCCCAAACTCAGCCAAATATTTCTTAAAAAATGACTCTGAAATGCCCAGAAAAGGGGAAAAAATAAGACCATGGAAGGTTACTTTCTTGGTGAACAGATATCTCCTCCCATCCTTTCAGATGAGGAAGAACAATGCTTACCATCAGGGAAAGACATAGATGACAAGGATTCTGTACCCCAAAAATCCAAAATAAATAGTCAATGGGCACAGGCCATGAAAAAGCTCAAAAAGGATTTTGAAAATCAAGTTAGACAGGTGAAGGAAAAACTGGGAAGAGAAATGAGAGAGATGCAAGAAAGCATGAAAAGCAAGTCAACACCTTGCTAAAGGATACCCAAAAAAGTACTGAAGAAAATTACACCTTGAAAAACACGCTAACTCAATTGGCCAAAAAAGTTCAAAAAGCCAATGAGAAGAAGAATGCTTTGAAAAGCAGAATTAGTCAAATGCAAAAGGAAGTTCAAAAGCTCACTGAAGAAAATAGTTCTTTCAAAATTAGAATGGAACAGATGGAGGCTAATGACTTTATGAGAAACCAAGAAATCACAAAACAAAACCAAAAGAAAAAACTGGAAGATAATGTGAAATATCTCATTGGAAAATAACTGACCTGGAAAATAGATCCAGGAGAGACAATTTAAAAATTATGGGACTACTTGGAAGCCATGATCCAAAAAAGAGCCTAGACATCGTCTTTCATGAAATTATCAAGGAAAACTTCCCTAATATTCTAGAACCAGAGGGCAAAATAAGTATTCATGGAATCCACCAATCACTGCTTGAAAGAGATCTAAAAAGAGAAACTCCTAGAAACATTGTGGTCAAATCCCAGAGTTCCCAGGTCAAAGAGAAAATATTGCAAGCAGCTAGAAAGAAACAATTCCAGTATTGTGGAAATACAATCAGAATAAGACAAGATCTAGCAGCTTCTACATTAAGTGATCAAAGGGCATGGAATAGGATATTCCAGAAGTCAAAGGAACTAGGACTAAAACTAAGAATCACCTACCCAGCAAAATTGAGTATAATACTTCAGGGGAATAAATGGTCTTTCAGTGAAATAGAAGATTTTCAAGAATTCTTGATGAAAAGGCCAGAGCTGAAAAGAAAATTGACTTTCAAACACAAGAATGAGAAGCATGAAAAAGTAAATAGCAAAGAGAATTCATAAGGGACTTACCAGAGTTGAACTTCTTACATTCCTACATGGAAAGACAATATTTGTAACTCTTGAAACTTTTCAGTATCTGGGAATTGGTGGGATCACACACACACACACACACACACACACACACACACACACCCATGCATGCACACGCAGAGACAGAGAGCACAGAGTGAATTGAAAAGGATGGGACCATAGCTTAAAAAAATGAAGGTAAACAGTGAGAGAGAAATGTATTAGGAGGAGAGAGGGAGAAAAAGAATGGGGCAAATAATCTCTCATAGAAGAGTCAGGTAGGAGACATTTTAGTGGAGGGCAAAAAGAAGGGAGCTGAGAGAAAAACATGAAGTTTACTCTCATCACATTTGACTAAAGGAAGGAATAAAATGCACACTCATTTTGGTATGAAAACCTATCTTACAATGTAGAAAAGAGGGGGATAAGGGGATAAGTTGGTGGGGAGAGAGATGGAAGGAAGGGTAATAGGAGGAAAAAGCAATTTGAAATCAACACTCCTAAGGTGGGACAGGATCAAAAGAGAGAATAGAAGCAATGGGGTAGGATAGGATGGAGGGAAATATAGTTAGTCTTACACAATATGGCTATTATGGAAATCATTTGCAAAACTAAACAGATATGGCCTATATTGAATTGCCTGTCTTTCCAAAGGGAATGGGTGGGGAGGGAGGGATGGGGAGAAGTTGGAACTCAAAGTCTTAGGAACAACTATTGAGTATTGTTCTTGCTACTAGGAAATAAGAAATACAGGTAATGAGGAATAGAAAGTTATCTGGCCCTACAGGACAAAAGAGATGATGGGGGTAAGGGAACAGAAGGATGTTAGAAGAGAGGGCAGATTGGTGATGGGGCAATTAGAATGCTTGTTGTTTTGTGGTGGGGGGAGGGACAAATAGGGGAGAGAGAATATTTGGAACCCAAAATTTTGTGAAAATGAATGTTGAAAATTAAATAAATAAATTTAATAAACAAAAAAAATGATTCTGGTATTGTGGGAGAAGAGCCAATATGGTGGAGGAGAAGGATGAACTGGCTCTAGCTCTTCCCCCATAACCAATATTATACCTGAAAGAAATGACTGAACAATTTCTAGAGCAGCAAAAGTCACACAATGAGAGTGAGGAAGATTTCCATCCCAAAAAACTTGAAAGGAAAACAGAAAAGATCTACTGCACCAAGTTCAGAGCAGAGTGAAGCCCAACCTCCTGGACCACACTGCACTGACAGGACTGGAGCAGGCTTCAAGGTGTGGAATCATGGTTAGCAACTGTGGTTCCCAGATTTCTCTTTTGCTTTTGTTTTGTGACTTCTTGGTTTCTCAGAAAGTCATTAGCCTCCATCTGTTCCATTCTAATTTTCAGAGAACTATTTTCTTCAATGAGCTTTTGAAACTCTTTTTCCACTTGGCTAATTCTGCTTTTGAAAGCATTCTTCTCTTCATTGGCTTTTTGAACCTCTTTTGCCAATTGAGTTAGTCTATTTTTCAAGGTGTTATTTTCTTCAACATTTTTGGGGGGGGTCTCCTTTAGCAAGATATTGACCCGTTTTTCATGCTTTTCTTGCATCTCTCTCATTTCTTTTCCCAGTTTTTCCTCCACCTGTCTAACTTGATTTCCAAAA
>CM053769.1:474234173-474255883 GCA_028658325.1 Potorous gilbertii | reverse complement strand
GTTTGGGTTACAGAGGCCTTGACTCCTATGTCTTTACCTGATGGTAAGCATTGTTCATCCTCATCAGAAAGGAAAGGTGGAAACATCCGATCACCAAGAAAGTAACCTTCCATGGTCTTATTTTTTTTTCCCTTTTCTGGGCATTTTCCCAGCCAGTTATTTGACTTCTGAGATTCCTCTCCACTCCTGCCTAGATCCTCCCAGCTAGTGCTTGGGTCTGAGATTCAAATGCTGCTCCCCAGCCTCAGGGCTTTCAGTGGCAGGCGGGGTTGCTATTCAGTGGGATTAAATTCAGGTTCTCAGGTGGGGGCAGGGCCACCTCCCAGGCTCAATTCCCTCAGAGGGTTGATGAGGATACCTTCCATAATGGAGCTGCTGCCGAGCTCCTGCCTTCTTCAGGAGACTCTGGCCACCTACAGCCTCTGCTGCTGCCTCCGTAGGGTGCCTGAGTTGTGGAGACACCCCATTCACCTCTCAGCCAGCCCAGAAGTCTCTCTCACTGACCTGTGCATCTGTGGGTGGAGGTAACTTTGCAGCCGCCAGAGATTCCATCCCTGAATCCTGCTTGGATCTGCTCCTCTAGGTGCTTTATGGCCAGGGAAGGGCTGGGCTCTACTCTCGTCAGGTGGGTGATGGACCTTTATGGTCGGTTTTTCAGGGCTCTCTGGAATGGAAATCTCCTTCACTCTGTTGCTGCACAACTTCCACTGCTCCAGATTTTGTTGGGAGTTCTTTTTACGGGAAATCCATGGGCTGTGGGTTTGGATCTAGCATATATGAATCTTTCTACTCCACCATCTTTGATTCCCAGATTTCTCAACTCACAAATGCCAATGACAGCTTCACAGGTCATTACCTTTGAAATGGATAAGAAGGGAAACTAGTCTGGCCCCAGCCCCAGCCCCAGTCTAGCAGCATCCACTGCAGCAGCAGCATGCCGTTTTGGAGCCTTCAACCTAAAGACCCTGGGGGAACCAAGCAGCTCATCTGAATCTCAGCCCTGAATAGCAGTCCTGGGTTGAGGAGGAGCACTAGTCCTGCAGTGTTAGAGCTGGTGGTGACTGTAGAGAGGGAACCCCACTCACAGTTCCAGGGCACAAAAGAATGCTTTTGTTTGCTCACAGACCAGAGTGCAGGCCAAGTTCCCCTCCCTTGATTGTGCTACTTTGAAAGAACGGAGAACTTACAGGACCCTAGTGATAATCACTGAGAACAGCTGTACAAAACTCCTGAAGCCTAGGGTAGTATATCCTCCATTTGACGAAGGACTCAAAAGTCAAGTAAATGATTGTGAAAATGCCCCAAAAGGAGGAAAATGAGACTATAGAAGGTTACTTTCTTGATGAAAAGGTACTTTCTTCCATGCTTTCAGAGGAAGAAGAATAAAGCATACCATTAGAAGAAGTCATCAAAGTCAAGGTTTCTACATCTAAAACCTCCAAAAAAATATGCAATAGTCTGAGCTCATGGAAGAATTCAAAAATGATTTTGAAAATCAAGCAAGAGAGGTGCAGCAAAAATTGGGAAGAGAAATGAGAGCAATGTAAGAAAATTGTAAAAAGTGAGACCCAAAATGCTGAAGAAAGTAGCACCTTTAAAAATAGACTAATCCAAAAAACCAATGAGGAGAAAAATGATTTAAAAAGCATGGTTGGCCAAATGGAAAACAGAGATTCCAAAGCTCACTGAAGAAAATGGTTCTTTAAAATTTAGAATGGAGCAGATGGAAGTTAACAACTTTATG
This sequence comes from Potorous gilbertii, assembly GCA_028658325.1. Taxonomy (NCBI): domain Eukaryota; kingdom Metazoa; phylum Chordata; class Mammalia; order Diprotodontia; family Potoroidae; genus Potorous; species Potorous gilbertii. Next base: position 474,254,139 of record CM053769.1, on the reverse strand, counting down.
ATAAACCAAGAAATTATAAAACAAAACCAAAAGAATGAAAAAATACAAGACAATATGAAATATCTCATTAGAAAAACAATTGACCTGGAAAATAAATGCAAGAGAGATAATTTAAAAATTATTGGTCTTCTTGAAAACCATGATAAAAAGAAAAAAAGTCTAGATATCATCTTCCAAGAAATTATCAAGGAAAATTGCCTTGATATTCTAGACCCAGAGGGTAAGACAGAAATGAAAGGAATTCACCAGTTACCTCCTGAAAGCAATTTAAAAAGAAAAACTAGGATTATTGTAGTCAAATTTCTGAATTTCCAGGTCAAGGAGACAATATTGCAAGCAGTTAGAAAGAAACAGTTTGAGTATTGTGGAAACACAATCAGGATAAGACATTATTTAGCAACCTCTACGTTAAAGGATCAAAGACCTTGGAATATGATATTCCAGAGGTCAAAGGAGATAGGATTAAAACCAAGAATCACCTACCCAGCAAAATTGAGTATAATACTTCAGAGGAAAAATGGAATTTCAGTGAAGTAGAGGACTTCCAACCAGTCTTGTTGAAAAGACCATAGCTGAATAGAAAATTTGACTTTTCAAATACAAGAACCAAGGGAAATATGAAAAGTTTTATCATCTTGACTCCAGGAAACCAGTGAACAGGAGAGCTCCACCACTCATGTTTCATCCCCCCATTCACCTTTTTGTGGTAGCACTGATTTATGAAAGGCATGATTTCTAAGAGGTAGAACACCCAACCCCAATAATCAGAAAGGAAACAGCAGGAAAAATTAATTCACTTATCAAGCACTTACTGTACTCCAGATTAGTATCTGGCTAAGTACTTTACAAATATTATTTCATTTCATCCTTACAAAAACATCATGAGAGGTAGGTTCTGTTAGTAGTCTTTAATACAGCTGGAAAAACTGAGGCAAACAGAACTTTTAAAACCTTTCCCAGAGTCACACAAGTAAGAAGAATATGCAACCAGATTTAAGCTCATGTTTTCATGAATCCAGGACTAGTGAGCTACCCATTGTGAAAGCCTAGCTGCTTCTAATAAGGTATATGATGATGAAACTGCTCATTCCAATATTCAATGATACTAGATGCCTAAGGATATTATAGAAGAGGGAAAACTCATTGAATTTGTCTATAACAAACCTAATAGTGGGTTCTAATTGGAAGAAATGGTACAGAGGGGCATATAAAGGAAGATATCTTCTGTAATAACTTTGATGGTAGTTCCTACATTGGTAGACTTAACTAGTTCTCTAAATGCATTTCCTGAATAAGTATCAGTTTTAGTCAAGGCAAACTTCTTGTTTTAAGATGATGAAAGAGGTCCAGGATAATAAATTTGATTATCAGAATCAGGTTGAGAATATCATGTGTTTATATCATGCTGATCTTTCAAAAATGGGTGCTCTAACTGATACAAGTGTTGTTGAAAAGAAGTAGTTACATTGAAAGGGATCACTTGGTCCTGTGTCCACCATAAGATATCATCATAATCCTCATATCCCTCCTGACGATTTACTCAGTCACTAATCTCTGTTATTTTCATAGAGGCATCAACCTGATTATGCAGTTCAGCAAAGGGAGTATAGTGTCTCTGCTAGGTATTAGCAGTATATAACTACATATAACTGTAGTTATAATGAACTGTATATGATGGAAAGCATCAGGAAAATTAATTCACTGGCCCTGACCCCAAAAAAAGAGATCCTTCAATTGTCTACTTGATGCCTTTCTATGTCCCAAACTACTCAGCCAGACTCATTTATACCACAGAGGAATCAGTATAAACAAAAATCTTGTCTACTCAATCCCTCAAAGCTTTCTCACCTTCTGTCTAGAGCCTGAACTACCCAACCCACCATAACAACAAGGTCAGGAGTTGGTATAAAAACTTTATTTAGCTGATGAAAAATTATTGTAAATGATCAGATACTCTTCTTCAGTGGGTACACAGGATAAAGAAAGTTCCAACTCCTTTTCTATTAAAAAAGTGACTCTAAACAAATTCTAGAGCTGCATAACACATAGAATGACAGAGTGAAGCAAATCTCCAGCTTAAGGCAGCCTGAAAATTTGATGGGAAGTATCTATTGTGCCAGGCTAGGAGAGAGCACAGTCCAGCATGGGCCATTACATCACAGGCTGGACATAAGCAGGCCTGACGGATGGGAGACTTAATCTCTGGCACTTCTGGTGGTTTCTAGACTTCACAACCCCAAAATGTGGAGGATAAATTGGAAGGTTAGTGGAAGAAAACTGTTAGACCTGTATGAGAGAAATGAGTAGTCTGGCCCCAGCACCAGGGTAGCCAAGGGGATGGAAGAGCCCTCAACAAGTACAGCAGTAGCAGTAGCAGCAGGAGGGACAGCAGTAATAGCAGCTTCTGTTTCTGAGGATCTAGACCCACAGATTTTGGGGGGATCAAGCAACTGACAGTATATCCTCCACCTACACTGGAAGCAGAGAATTACTTTGAGAAAGAGCTCAGAAGTCAAGTAAATGGCTGGGGAAATGAGCAGAAATAAGAAAACAATCAGATTATACAATCTTACTTTGGTGGCAAGGAAGACCAAAATATATAAACAGAAGAAGACAACAAAGTCAAATCTCCTACATCTAAAGCTCCCCAAAAATATATGAATTGGTCTCAGGCTATGGAAGAGTTCAAAAGAGGATTTTGAAAATGAAATAAGAGGAGAGGAAAAATTGGGAAGGGAAGTGAGAGTGATGAAAGAAAATCATAAAAACCAAGTCAATAGCTTGCTAAAGCATACTGGAAAAATACCTTAAGAAACAGATTAATCCAAATGGCAAAAGAGATCCAATATGCCAATAAGGAGAAGAATGCCTTAAGAAAGTAGAATTGGCCAGGTTGAAAAGGAGTTCCAAAAGCTCACTGAAAATAATAATTTCTTAAATATTAGAATGGACAGATGGAAGCTAAAGACTATGAAAAATTAAGAAATTATGAAAGAAAACCAAAACAATGAAAAAATAGCAGACAATGTGAAACATCTCATTGGAAAAAAAATCTTACCAGGAAAATGGATCCAGGAGAGACAATTTAAAATTTATTGGACTACCTGAAAGCTATTATAAGAAAAAAGCCTATTGTCATCTTTCAAGAAATTGTCAAGGAAAACATCCCTGATAGTCTAGAATCAGAATTCAAAATAGATGTTGAAAGAAAACAATGATCACCTCCTGAAAGAGATCCCAAAAATAAAACTCCTAGGAATGTTGTAGCCAAATTCTAGAGCTACTAAGTCAAGGAGAAAATATGGCAAGCAGCCAGAAAAAAGCAATTCAAGTATTGTGGAAACACAATCAGGATAACATGAGATCTAGCAACTTCCACATTAAGGGATCAGATATAATATTCTAAAAAGGTCAAAGGAGATAGAATTAAAACCAAGAATCACCTACCCAGCAAAACTTAGTAAAATCTTTCAGGAGAAAAATTGGTCATTCAATGAAGTAGACTTTCAATGATTCTTGAAGAAAAGACCAGAGCTGAATAGAAAATTTAACTTTCAAATGCAAGAATCAAGAGCATCTTGCAAAGGTAAACAAGAAAGAGAAATCATGAGGGACTTACTAATGTTGAACTGTTTACACTCCTACATGGAAAGATAATATGTGTAACTCTTAAGAATTTTCTCAGTATTAGGGTAGTTGAAGGGATTGTGTATATAGACAGAAGGTAAAAGGTGAGTTGAATATGAAGTAATGATATCTAAAAAAAATAAAATTAAAGGTAAGAGAGGAACATATTGGGAGAATGAGAAAGGAAGTAAAATGGAGTAAATTATCTCTCACATAAAATATGCAAGAAAAAACTTTTTCCATGGTGGGGAAGAGCAGGGAGGTGAGAGGGAAAATAGTGAACCTTACTCTCATCAGATTTGGCTTAAGAAGCAATTAACTTGCACACTCAATTTGGTATGAAAATCTATCTTACTACAAGAAAGTAGGGGGGAAGGGGATAAGCAGAGGTAATGTGAGGGGATGATAGAAGGGAGGGCAAATGGGAGGAGGAGGTAATTAGAAGTAAACACTTTTGAGGAGGGACCGAGTCAAAAGAGAGAATAGAATAAATGGGAGGCAGGATAGGATGAAGGTCAGCATAGTTAGTTCTCTCATGACATGACTGTTATGAAAGTCTTTTTCATGACTACACTTATGTAACCTATATTGAATTGCTTGTTTTCTCAATGGCAATAAGCAGGGAGGAAGGAAGAGAGAGAAGTTAGAACTGAAAGTTTTAAAAATGAATGTGAAAAATTATTTTACATGCAACTGGGAAATAAGATGTATAAGCAATGGGATATAGGAATCTATCTTGCTCTACAAGAAAATAGAGGGGAGGTAAGATAAGGGAGGGGTGTGATACAAGGAAGGGCAATTTGGGGAAAGAGGTAATCAGAAGGCATGCTGTCTTGGGGTAGGCAGAAGGGAGAGATGGGGAGAAAAATTTGGAACTCAAAATCTTGTGGAAATGAATGTTGAAAACTAAAACTAAATTAATAAGTTAATAAAAATTTGAACATTAAAATTAAAAAATACTTCATCTGGAAAATAATGAAATTATCCAGGTCATATACTTGTACATCAAAAGCAGGATGCAAAACCAGTTTCTTTCCTGATCCTGTATCTTCTAGGTTGAGACTGGGACTTGCTTTGTTTGCCCAGTGCATAGTAAAGTCTTAAGAAATATTGGTTGCATGGTATTAAATTGGACAGAGTGAATGAAGGATGAATACAGGAGCTGTTTTTAATGGAATAAGACATTGTCTCTGATCCATAAACCCTGTGTTAATACAGTTTATATCTTTTACTGATGATTTCGCTTACTGACATATCTAGAAAGAAGCTTTAAATTTCAAACAGGTAGCATAAGAAAGAATGTAATCTGTTTGAGGTCAGGGACTATTTGGATATTGCCTCCAGCCCTGCCTGAAGCATATCCTTTAATCAACAGGCATTTATTAAACATACCTATTATTGGCTAGACATTTTGCAAAGCATGAATAATACAAAGGCACAAAGACATTTGTCTTCAAGAAACTTATTCTGTTGGAAAAAGTAACGTTATTATTCATAATTAAATATTAAGTTTTGAATGTACATAGGTGATGTTTCGGCAGAGACAGCAGCAGCTCTGAGCTGTCTCTATGCTTGTTTAATTCAATCAGCAAACTAGCATTTATTTTATTTGTTCACTTACTGTAAACCATATATTATGCTAAACACATCAAATCCAAATATAAGTAGACAGACTCTACCCTCAAAGAGGTTGCATTCAAATGAAAGAAGCTAACACAAAATCAATTGGTCAAGAACATTTATTAATGTCTACTTGGTGCCAAGCTGTATTATGCACTGCAGGTACAAAAAAGGGCAAAATAATCAGAAGAATTCAAAGGTATTTGTCATATTGATTTGAATCCAAAAGGCTTCCAGAGACCATAGTTATGAATAAGGTAACAAATTTTGACAAAGTGCGTAAGTGTTCTAACAATTAAGACTCTCCAGCTTTGAACTGGCCTGTTGTCTTATACGAGTTCCCCATTAGAGGTGACTATTCAAAGGGTGAATCAACATCTCTTCAAGATTAGCTAGAGGAGATTACTAAAGTGGGTGAGACATTGGATTAGATGCCTTCTGAAGTCTCCACTTTAAGAATCCACGATTCAATTATTTTTAGGATTATTGTGATTAAAGCAAAGAGGTCACTTGTATCCTTGGATCTTTCAACATGAATTAGTAATCAAGTGAGGTCTGTTATTTGCAAGCAATGTGGGTAAGTTTGCCTTAGAACTTCTACTTGATCCAAGATTTTTGATTCTATGTAGGTCATTCTTCTCCTCAAGGAGAATATAACCAATCGACACCATCTCATTCCATATAATTCTTGTCAATTTCCTTACATTTACCACCCAGAGAGTATCCAACCATTGCAATTTGATTTAACGAACCTTTATTCAGTAACTACTAAGTCCTTAGTTGTGCGTTATGGAGATACAAATATTGGTGATTTCATTAAAGTGCATGTATGGTAAGTTTCTCCACCAATGCTTTTTTGTTCCCTATTTGGGAAGTAATATATTAGACCAGGCAAAGTTGCCTTTGAGCTAAATGACTTGATTTGTACAGGATCAAATAACTTCTCAGGTCCGGAGGCAAGATTTGAATCCAAAACTTCCTCCTTTTGGAAATCATTACTGGATTGCAAGGCCAGAACTTATTTACTTTGTCATTAGCCTCTAGAGGAACTGAAGGTTCAAAGGGAAAGAGAAAAAATGAAGAGCTTTTCCCAAGAAGCTTAGGGTTGACTCAGAAAAACGACATGGCCAAGCCAATTGGGTCACATGCTTCAAAATGACAGATGATCTTTTGTTTTGTTGTTTCTCTTTTAAATGTTTGAAAATAAGACTTAAGTGTTGTGGCAATATACCCTAGTACTGTGTGTGATTCTGGTTTGAATTTACTGCTGCTGCTGCTGTTAGTTTGACTTCTCCCTCTCATGTATGGAGATCATGAGGTCAACTAATAGGAGGATTATCCTCCATCACTTTCCCTTAGCTCAAATATCCTTCTTGCTTACCCCAAGCAAAGGGTGATGACAACATGCAAGGGAGCAGTAAAGGTTCCCCCAGAGCCTAGCTTTGGAGTTGTCTAGTACAGGAGATGTATGGATAAGAGAACAATACAGTAGGCCCATGTCACTCTAAAGTGCCTAAGGTATTGTGAGCCATGTTAAAGGAAGGATGCGCAAAAAATGGAAACTTGAAATCATGAGTGTAAAATATTTAATCTCACTATATGTATTTTTGGGGTAAACCTACCCTAATCATCATATTTAAATTATAAAAAATTGTATTTTTCTTCCTAATTTCCACCTTTGGGACCAATGAGTTTCTCACAAGGGCTCAGTTCAATGTTACTTCATTCAAGAAGTCTTTCTCAACTACCTAAGATGTTTGAGAGAGAGAGAAAGAGAGAGAGAGAGAGAGAGAGAACATTTTTTGGAATAAAAGCACTACTCTATCTGACAAGTTGGATTATTTATACATGCTTTCATGTGTGTGAGAATGTGTATAATCAGACAAATTCATTGCACTTAATTACATTAGTAAGATGAGTGCTACCAACACAAGGCATGTATGTATAGTAGGTAGCTTAAATTTGACTCTATGGGAGCCACTGATTGATATTATCTAAAGTCTGTAGCACCTCTAAGAAAAGGAGGACAGGCAGCCCACTAACTAGGAGAAAGGGACAGGCTTCTCCCAGGAGCACTATACAGATCAGTGCACAAAGTTCCAGGAAGGTTACTGGGCTAGAATTATATTGATTTGTCCCTGTAAATACTACTTCTTTAGGGACAAAATAAACTCAATAGAAAAAGTCTACTCTCCTGGTCACTATCCCTTAAAACAGGAGAGTTGCCTGCAGCTTGCACTTGCTGGCTTACCCTCTTCCCACAAAGTGCAGGTTATACAGAAGACTATCTCAGCCAGTCAGCCCATTTATCCAAGTGAAACAGCAAAGAAAAACTGAAAAATGTAAACACATTATAATATACAGAAAGTTCAAAGAACAAATGAACACTTCAGTTTTAAGCAAGTTGAGGCCTCTGGTCAACCATTACAGAGGCCTGGATTTCGAGCAAGGATAAATTCCTTGAAATCTCCAGGGAAGTCATTTAAAAACTAGGGATGTATTGAGAAGCTGACTTGACCCACATGGATGAGGCCTCCAAATTATTTCTCTATCTCCCTTTACATATCTGAAATTAATACCCAAAAAGAGTCTAGAACTACATACTTCAATCTATTCTTCTCCTCCCCCACCCCTTCCCCTCTCCAAGAGCTCACACAACTGCATTGTATGCACTTTATTAGGCACAGAATTCTGTCCAGCAACCCCAAGTCATATATGTGCAGCACACTAAGTTTTCAAACTCAACTAGAAGCCATCTGAAATCTATAAATATATTTATAGTCTCCTAGTAGAAGCCAGACTCCTTGAGAGCAAGAATCACTTCATTCTTTGGATCCCTTGAACTTCTCTCTTAGGTGGTTAATAATTTTGCTTTGTTTGATTGACATCCAAAAATATAGCAAAATATGTTGTATTTTTCAGATAAATTTATGGTATGATATAATATGATAGATTACAATTATTTGTATTAGTTCTAACTTCCTCCCTCTACCACACACACACAGACATATCCACATTATACTATGCTTTGTAATGTGTGTACATGGATGTATGCATGTGCATATGTTTGTGTGTGTGTGTGTGTGTGAGTGTGTGTGTGTGTGTATAATGGAAATCTTTGTCAGTCTGATGAAGATTATGGTACCTTTCTTTGGATTGTACTTTCAAAAAAAATTAAATTAATTAATTTACTTTTAGTTTTCAACATTCACTTTCACAAGATTTTGAGTTTCAAATTTTTTCCCCATTTCTCCCCTCTGTTCATCCCAAGACAGCATGAATTCTGATTACGCCTTCCTTCCCCCAATTTGCCTTCCTTATTATCACATATCCCTCTCTTCCTTTATCCCCATCTTCTCTATTTTATTGGAGATCAAGATAGATTTCTATGCCTTTATGTCTTATTTCTCAGTTGCATGTAAAAACAATTTTTAGCATTTTTTAAAACTTTGAGTTCCAATGTCTTTCCTCACCTCCCTTCCTACTCATCTCCACTGAGAAGGTAAACAATTTGATATAGGTTATACATGTGTAGTCATGCAAACCACTTCCAGAACAGTCATGTTGTGAAAGACTAACTACATTTCCCTCCATCCTATCTTGCTCCCCATTTATTCTATTCTTTCCTTTGACCCTGTCCCTCCTCAAAAGTTTTCTGTATGTGATCTCATTTGATCCTCATAACATCCTTGTGAGGTACATATCATTATTACCCCATTATACAGATGAGGAAATAGAGGCAGACAAGCTATAAGTACCTGACCTGTCGAGTCACACAGTTAATAGGAGCTAGATATTGTATTTAAATTCAAGTATATTTTATGATTGAAAGTCTAGAGTTTTATTCAACACTACCATGATGAAGGAAGAAGGATGTTTAACCTGGATAATGACTGAGGAAGTACATGAAAGTTGTTTCAAAGTATATGAAGGACTGTATGTAGAGGAGGGATTATACTTTTTATGATGAGAAACAATGGTTGGAAGTTACAAAAAGATTTAGATTGGAAAAGTGGAAAGCTTTCTTCTGATGGCAGTTATTCTAAAGTAAATGGAGTGTCATGGAAGGGTTTACTTCTCACTTGAGTTACTCAAGTAGACAGATTCCATCAATCACTCACCAACACCATGTTCTATTCTATACTTTTCAAGGTATGAATGACAAGTTGGGAATGTTGTAGAGTGGATTCTTAATCAGAAATACATTGGATTGATTCTGGGATTTTCAATGTAGTTTTTTTTTCTTAATGGTACCACAAAGGACACCAACAAAATAATTCCTCAAGGGTGAAAGTACCTTACTATAATTCTACTTTGGAGAGAACATGGAGGCAATGTTCTGTGATTTCTTCTGTCACCTAACTGGATATGTATTTATAATGCTTAGGGAACTGTACAGCCTCCATAATGGTCACTTGTTCTTACTATTTTTCTTAGCCTCCTACTTGTTGGGCTCTCCAGTTGGTGGTTTTATTTTGGTTAGATTTGAGAGTTATTATCATTAGTGATCCATTCCACAAGGACTACTTGGTTCCAACCAAGTGCAAGACAGTGTGTTTATAGAAGATTCTGAAAGAAATACTTAGTACTTTGCATAATTAAACAAGGCATAACTTTAAAAGAGGTAAGCATGACTTGAAATTCTAGAACTTAATGAACTTCCTCAGGTAAATCAGTCATTGTCCAATCTTTATGATGTTAGTCAAAATTTTATCTTCTTAAGAGTGAAAAATACTGCAAATATGGTAATCTAGAATACTCAGTGCTAAGCAGATTTAAGCTACTATTTATTACAGTTATCTTAAAAAAAGTCAAACTACATTTTCCAAATCAGTCATTGTATTTGACTAGCATCATGTCCTGTAGGGAGGTAGATAATTACTAAATTCATGTCTATTAGAGATTTCCCAGTGCTTGGTAACATTACGAAATCTGCCAAGGAATGTTCCTGGGCTGAGAGAGATAGACAATATACAGCTGCCCATTCAGCACCATGAAAAGTGAAATTGGCTGAGGATTTGAGAAGCAAACATAACTCATTGATTTTCAATGTGAATATCCAAATTAGAAGGTTCATAGAAAGAATGACATTTTGAGTAATATTTCAGATGACCCTGTATATATTTGTTTTGTTGAGTGCCAGAAAATGGCATGAATTCTTGCATAGTAATATAGTGGTCAGAATTAATGTTCCATTGACAATAAAGTATGGCCGGCCAGATAATCTTGGAAACCTGGAACCCTAGATATTTAGATCAAAATAAAAATTTCAATGAGCAGCTTCTGGACAATTCAGCTGCTACAGGCAATGTGGAAGAATTCTTATAGAGATGTCTCAAGAAGGAAGATGAGCAAAGTACTACAGAAATTTAAAAAAATGATAAAGCATCAGATTATTATGAAATGCAATCTGTAACTGTGTTAGTCTGCATAACATAACTTAAAATTTAGAGACTCTTAGAACTGTAGAAATGAGTAGTTAGATTGATAGATAGATACATGGATACATGTATTATTTGTAAGTTGGATGACAAATGTGTTCTTCCTCCTACATCTTGAAGCAACACCTGGTTTCCATAATTATTCAAGTACAGGTTTAAATTTTAAATATCTGTTTCTCTGTCTCTGTCTCTCTTTCTCTCTCTCTCTTTCTGTCCCTCTCTCTCTTTTTATCATCACTCTCTCTACTTCTACACCCATAGACACACATACACACATATATATCTACTATACATAAATGCACACTCAGTTGTGTGTTTCTTTTATTTTGCATAGTACATTTTATTATACAGTATATGTGTCTATGTATACACATACTATTATATAATGAATAATTATTTATAATACATTATATAATGGTGTAGATACTACATATATAGATACTACATATATATAGATACATAGATATTGATAAACACACATATGCATACATATGTACATATATAGCATATTGTTTCTGTTCAATCATTCAATCATGTCTGACTCTTTTGTCCATGGAGTTTTCTTGGCAAAGATACTAGAGTTGTTTGCCAATTCCTTCTCCAATGTATCCCCACTTTACAGGAGAAGAGGCAAATAGAAATTAAGTGACTTGTCCAAGGTCACAAATCTGTATCTGAGTTCAATGACACTTTGGCATCCTTCTAGACTCAATTCAAATCCTGCCTCCTGAAATTTGTCTTTCTAGGTTTTGTGAACTAGTTAATATTATCTCATTTCATCTTCTCAACAATCCCAGAAGGTAGTCAGAAAGAGGCACATGCTGGGCAGGGGCAGGGGCAGATCAGGGAGTCAGGTGCCTGGGCCTCACCTAAGTAGTAGAAGGCTCTATTATTCCAGCCAAGTCACAGGAAGGAGCCATCTTAGAGTTCAGGAAATTAAGGCAAAAAAGACTTACCTAGGGTCACACAGCTAGTAGATATCTGAAGTCATATTTGAACTTAGATCTTTCAACTATAGGCCTATGTGCTATTTACTTAACCATGTAGCTTCCAGACAATATATTTCAGAAGTTAGATAAAAGCATCTCTATTTTTAACAAAAGGAACACCCTATTAATCTTTATTTTCTTTTATATAATTCTGAGATTTCAGAATTATTCAAACTGCTGGACCACCCTCAGAGTTCTTATTTATGATTTCATCTATACTAGTATGTATATTTCTGCGTTACGGTGAACTTCCACTATTGGTCTGTCCTATGTGACACATAATACTTTTTTTCTTCAAATGTAAGATCATGTGGACCAGTGTTTAATGGAATGATGACTCATTCATGGATGTCATAGCTAGGTCTCCACTTCTGGTTAATGTCTGTAGCTTGGAGGCATTAGCAGCTACTTTGTCAGTCAATTGTGATTTTGCCTATTTCTCTCCTCAGAGTTAATTGTTGGTTTAATTATGGCTTTCTTCATTCAGTTTTCTGAGGAAGAAAAAAAAATCAGACTGTGATGTATGAAAGCATTTCTTTGGAATGCAAATAGGATTCATTAGTTGAGGTCTGCAATTAAACCAAAAGCTTTTAGTCCACCTCCTACCAAATAATTAAGGATTTGTACATGTTAATAGGATAAAATAACAGTTTTCTTTTCCTTCTCATTAACATTTGAATTTCATATATCTTTGATTACATAGGAATCAAGAAATGCTTGGGAATACTAAATATAGCTAAAATCAATGAATCATATAGCATTTATTAAATTCCTTATATAGACCAGGTATTATGTTAAGCAATGAAAAGAAAAATAAAGAGGATTAAAACTCCTGCCCTCAAGAAGCTTATATTCTACTCTATCAAGTGAAACAGTATGAATATGTAAATGCATATAAAATAATGACAAAATAAATACATTGTTGTCAAATGGCAACTAACTACTGGATTTGAACTCAGATTTTCTTGACTTCAGGCTCTATGTACTGAGCTACCTAGCCAGTCAGTTTTATTTAATTGATTTTCCTATAAAAAAGTAATGTAAAGGACACTATAAAAGACATATATGATTGGCAAAGGAGTTAATGTCTTCATTTTCTGGAGTGTTCAATGAAAGTTTGTCAGTCTAAGGCAGATATGTTTGGCTAAATACTTATCCACTGGCTCTCTGAAAATCATACTACACTCTTAAATCTCCTCATCGTTATTGTTATCTCTATCATTTTCTTAATTCTAAACGCTGAATAAATAAAAAAATCCAGCCCTTATTTGTAGTATTTGTTGATTTCCATGAACCAGTCCTAGTTGATTGAATCTGTACCCTGGTACAAGGACTATACTAGAAGCCATGACATAACAAAAGAGCAGAAAGGAAGGGCAGCAGTGGATTGGCTGAATCCTTTGGGGAAGAGGGGAATTTATGGTATGATTGACCTAAGAGTCATATAGAAAAAGGAATGAATGGATTACAATCTATGTCTATGAAGTAGCATCCCCATAAATAACTTCAGGGATGCATTTGTTTTGTTCTGATAGAAACACTTGTCTATGACCCATTCCTGTTTTCAGTTATATCTAATCTAGTCCATATGCTTGGAGATTTAAACTTCTTAGTGTAGTCTGAATATTAAATTGTGAGTAGTAAATAATGTTAGAATTTGGGATAGGACGTGCATTTAGGAGACAGAATAGTGTGATGAAAAAAGTATCTGGCCTCAAATCTGAATTTTTTCTTGTACCTTCTGTACCTTGGATGATTCATATCACTTCTCTGGACCTCAGTTTCCCTATGTGTATCATTTGACAAAATGAGTCATTGGAGACAGCTAAGTGGCAAAGTTGGTAAGCTATTGAGCCTGATTTAAGGAAGAACTGAGTTCAAATACAAACTTAGACACTTAGTAGCAGTATGACCGTGGGCAAATCACTTTTCCTCTGATTGTTTCAGTTTCATAAAATATAAAATAGACATAATAATTATACCTGATATTCATAACTTTTGTGAGGTTCAAATGAGATATTTATAAAGTGTTTATCATACTTTCTGGCATATAATAGTCACTATATAAATGTCAGCTATTTCCATATAGACTTAAATTCATCATTTTGGAATGGCCAACATATCTCAGTCAGGATCCTGATAAACTGAAATTATTCAGAGGAGGCCAACTAGGATAGGAGGCATGTTATACTCATAGCATATTTTGGGACGTTTGAGCCTTGAGAAGTGGCAGAGGATAGAATGGTACTTCTCTTTAAGCATGGTGGTTCCCATATGCAAAAGGGATATGAATTATTCTTGGCCACAAAGGAGAATTGGTAACAATTCTTCAAAAAAGGAAATTTATGCTTGACATTGAAAGAAAAAAATACTGAAATTAGACTATCCAAAATAAGAATGGGTTTCTTTGGAAGCTTATATTAACTGTATCACATTAGATCTTTAAATGGAGGCTAAGTTCAGTGCCATAACAAATTATCAAAGAATTATTTTATAGGTCTAGAAAAATATCATATAAAAGGAAAAAGATCAAAATGTTGGGAGAATCAGTAAAAATAGAAATATGAAGGAAGTCATACTAGCAATATGAGATAACAAACTATACATTTTTTAAAAAGTATAATCATGAAGACAACTTATTGCTAGTTAAGACATAGAATGACTGATCAATAAAACTGCTTAGGTAACAATATATAGAAGCAAATGAGTATGGCAATGCCATGTTTGTTCAACCAAAAGATCCCAGGTATTGTGGCAAGAATCTGCTATTTGGAAAAAATAGATGGGAAAACCAAACACCAGTACTGCAGAAGCTCAGCATAGACCAACATATCACACCATATACCAGAATAAGCTTAAAATAGGTGCAACATTTAGATATTAAGAGTGATAGCTTAGGCAAATTATTAGTGCATAGGAAAATTACCTGTCAGATGTATGGACAGGGGAAACTGTCATGACTATATAAGAAATAGAAAGGTTCATAGGAAGTAAAGTAGATAGTTTTCATTGTATATTTGTTTTAAGTTTTTGCAGAAACAAACAACCTCAGCTAAAACTAGAAGAAAGCAGAAAACTGGAGAAAAATCTTTGCAGCAAATTTCTTTGAGGAATATATTTATATATAGAAAAGTAAATCAAATTCGTAAGAATAAGAACCCTTTGCCAGCTGATAAATGGTCAAGAAATATGAGCAGGCAGTTTTCAGAAGAAAATTCAAAGTTTGCAACAGTCATATAAAAAAGATGTTCTCAATCACTAATGATTAGAGAAATGTGATTCAGAATAACACTTAGGTGCCACCTCATACCCCTCAGATTAGATAAAATGACAGAAAAGGAAAACAAGTAACGCTAGAAGACATGTAAGAAAATAGGTGCCCACTAAAGCATAGCTGAGGGAGTTTTGAACTAGTCCAGAAATGATTGAAAACAATTCAGATATATCCCCAAAATTGTTACCATACTTTTTGACCCAGCAATTCCAAACCTTGGGCTATCCCACAAAAAAGATAAAACAAAAAAAAAAAAACCAGATTCATTTATACCAAAGTATCTATAGCTTCTAATTTTGTTTTTGCAACAAATTTGAAAACTAAGGGAATGCTCAGCAAATGGAGAATTGTCAAACAATTAAGGAAAATGAATGCAATGGGATGGTATTTCAACATATGAAATAATGAGTGGTATGTTTTCAGAAAAAAAATAACTGTTGCAACATAAAGTGAGCAGATTGAGGAGACAATTTTGTATAATAACAAATTGGGAAGATAATTCACTCTAAAATACTTAGTAACTCTATTAAGCACAATGACAAATTAAAGATTCAAATGGCTCATGATAAAAAATGTTGACCTTTATTAGAAAAGTGATGGACTTGTAGTGTAGATTAAAGTATTTTTTTTCTTTTTCTTTCTTTATTTTCTGGAATGTGATTAATGTTGAAGACATATTTTACATGTCTTAAAATCTGTAATGGATTTTTTTTATTTTTTGCTTTCTCATTGAGTAAGGGAGTGTGTGAAAAAGAAAGAGAATTTGAAACTGAAAAAAATTAAATAAAAAATATATAAAAGATAATAAAAGACTACTTGCTAGGCAGAAAATATTTCTATTCAGGTAAGGGATGCACTGAGTACCCTAAAAATATTAAGCAGCCATGATTCTCCTGTAACTATAATTCATACTTCCTATAAGAGTACTCATAGCAAGATGAAATGTATAATTTTGGTAATACTTCCCAGTGAAGTAACAATTGATGAAGACCTGTTATTGCAGGTTTGGAGGGACTTCAGTGGCAAAGAGAAAATAAGTAGAGAAAAAGGAGTAATTGTCTAGAAGATATGACAGAAAGATCAAGCTAATTACATGCAAAGTAAAACGGCATACCCCCATATATGCACACAAACAAATTCTCTCTTACAAATGATTGAACCTTTAAAAGAAAAGGGAGTGGCATTAACTTATTCATTTGCATATTCAACATTGGCACATTGGTAATATTGGACTATTAAGTAGACATTGGAAATGTTGATATAATTGTATTCTCAAATTTGATTTTAAAAAGATAAAAAATTATACATTAGTATACAAAAATGTGAAACTGAAGAGTTATTATAAAAAAAGAGGTCTAGGTAAAGTCACCAGGCATACATTCCTGATTTCCATAAAATAATTACTTATTAAAAAAATCTTTTATAAAAAGTTATGTCAGAGTGTCTGCTCCATCCTGTGGTTGAAAGTAAAAGAGATGCATTTCAGAGAGAATTCAGTTTTTTTTTTCTTATATATTTCCTGGCCGTTTGACTATAGAAAAGTCATTTCTCCATAACTCAGGTTCTCTATTGTTAAAATCAAGATAACAATGACTACAAAGTTTAATATGATTTATAAAATATAGCCATCTTCTCTTTTTCCTTCTCTTCTTTACGCTCAGCCCACTTTTCTCTGTATTTCTCTCTAGGCTTCTCTCTTTGTTTTCTCCCTCTGTCTCTCTCTCTCTCTCTGTCTGTCTCTAAGTCTGTCTCTGTCTCTCTGTCTCTCTGTCTCTCTGTCTCTCTGTCTCTCTCTCTCTCTCTCTCTCTCTCTCTCTCTCCCCTTTTCTCTCTCTCTCAAACAGCCCACAAAGGTAATACCAGTAGTAGGTAGCATTTGTATAGTACTTTAAGGTTTGTAAAGTGTTCTGTATATGTTATTTCATTTGGTCCTTACAACTATCCAAAGAAATATGGTCTATCCCCTTTATACAAATGAGAAAATTGAGAATGAAGGATAAGTGACAAGTCCAAGATCACAAGGCTAATACATATCTCAGGCCGGATTTGATCTCAAGTCTTCCTGATTTCATGAACATCTCTCTATCCAGTCCCTGACTTTGCTACTTAGCTTACAGGTTTCTGTGAGAAGGAGAACATTTACAAAGGACTATTTTAGTACACAGTTTACTCAACTTTAAACAATAGAATACATCTGAAAACAGAAGATGACAACTGAGGAGAAAAGCTGTCAGAGGAAAGTAGGTTAAGAATATTAGACATCTAATCCATTCACCCAGAAAGGAAGGAGGAGTTATGGGGCGGGCATGGGATAAAAGTACACACACACATACATGTATATATATATATATATTTAATCGTATAGGCATAGATATGTATGTATATATGTATATATATATATATATATATATATATATATATATATATATAGCTATTTACTCATAAAAGTGACAATATTGTGAGAAAAGCTGAGTTTGAAGAACTTTGGGGAAATATTAAAAGATAGAGGTTTGCATAGAGAAGGTTACAGGAGATACATTTATCATACCTAAAGTAGTTCAGGGTTATAAAATAATTGTGGACTTAACAATGATGTGCAAAGTTAACAAGTTCAAAGAAAAATAATCAAATATATTGACTTTTATAATGAACTTCATATTTTTTTATTCCTTGTAATAGATCTTTTGATTTGTAATAAGTCTGTCTTTCACAGCAATTCCTTGTTTTATATGATAGACA
The DNA here is from genome assembly GCA_028658325.1 of Potorous gilbertii. Classification (NCBI taxonomy): domain Eukaryota; kingdom Metazoa; phylum Chordata; class Mammalia; order Diprotodontia; family Potoroidae; genus Potorous; species Potorous gilbertii. The sequence goes on along the minus strand of CM053769.1, from coordinate 474,236,449 downwards.
TTGTGTGAACTTTGGGGAAACATATCATCTAATTATTCATCAAGAGACCCCTGTTTCACTGCACTTGGGGTGTATCTTTGATAAGCAATCTATTTTTCCAAATCTCACTATGATTGTGTCAGTAGTCTTTTCTTTGGAGTTTTCTTCAAAGATACTGGAGTGGTTTACCCTTTCCTTCTCCAATATTCCTGGAGTATTATTCGTTATTAATACCATGGAATATGTGTGTGTGTGTGTATGTGTGTGTGTGTGTGTGTGTGAGAGAGAGAGAGAGAGAGAGAGAGAGAGAGAGAGAGAGAGAAAGCAAAGCAATTAAATACCTGTATAGAAAATAGACCTAGTAGTGGTATTGCTAGATATATGTATGTATGCACACAGACATATATAGACATATATATGTTTTTCTGTCTAATAGTACTCATCTCTAGGACAGGGTGAGGAGGGAAGAAAAAATAAGTTTACATTATTTCCTTATATATTTGAAAGGAAAAGAAAATTATATATCGTAATAAATAAATATCTGTGTATCTCTCAACAGACCATGGACTAAAGATTGAGACCATCACTTCATTTGGGTTTCACCTGCTCAGGGTTGGATATTCTAAGTTAGCCTAGACTTAAATAAAGATGGTGTGCAAATACATGAGCACAGAAACATACATGAAACAGTATAAATGTTATGTCTTCCTAATTAATTCACACACTTCTATGTGAATCACAAGACCCAAAATTAAAGGACTCATTCTTAAAATAATTAACATTGTGACCTTGAGTCAGTCACTTACAGAAAGAGTAAGTCTCTTTCTCTCTCTGAGCCATAGTTCCTTTGTAAATAAGGATTATAAGCCTTAAACCATCCAGTTGTTTTTGTATTAAGAAAGCACTTGGTGAATAATACTTTGATATTGGCAGTGTAAATATTTTCTCTATGAATACCAATTTGAGCCCACCCAGTAAAATTCTTGCCTCTGTTTTTTGGTAAATATAAAAGAATGTATATAATGTCCTTTTTGACTGGTATGTTTATTGTTCAGTCATTTTGATCATGTCTGAGTCCTGATGACCTCATTTGGGGGTTTCTTGGCTGAGATGCTGGAGGAATTTGCCCTTTCCTTCTCAAGCTCATTTTACAGATAAGGAAACTGAGGCAAACAGGGTAAAGTGACTTGCCCAGGGTCACACAACTAGTTAAGTGTCTGAGGCCAGATTTGAACTTAGGAAGAGGAGTCTTCCTGACTCCAGGACCAGCTGTCTGTCCACTGAGCTGCCCCCACTAGCTATATAGCCTATGGCAAAATGTTTAACTTCTCAGTGTCCTAAACTTTAAAATGTGGGAATTAAATGAAGTATTATCTCTATATTTTGATCCTTTGAGTCTATAACACATTCATTTCTAAAAGACACTGGTTTATCTTGACTTTAAATGTTTCCAAATTGGGGGACAGAGCCAAGATGGCGGAGTAGAAAGACTCACATTTGTTAGCTCCGAACCCACAGTCCATGGATTTCCTCTAAAAAGAACTCCTGACAACACAGTGAAGGAGATTTCCGTTCCAGAGAGCCCTGAAAAACTGATCCCAAAGGTCCATCAAGCCCCTTGTGGGAGCGGAGCCCTCCCCTGCCCTGCCCTGGACACGTGGCAGTGAGAGGAGCAAGCAGAGCCAAGCAGGCTTCAGGGACTGAATCTCCAGTGGCCACGAAGGGCCCTCCACCCACAGACGCACAGGTCAGTGAGAGAGACAGGATGAGAGGGGAGCAGGGTATCTCCGGACCCCCTCGGGAGGCAGCCACTGCAGCAGAGGCAGAGGCAGTGTCGACCAGAGGCTCCCAGAGCAGGAAGGAGCTCAACAGCAGCTCCATTACAAAAGATCTCTGCATAAACCCCCTGAGGGAATTGAGCCTGGGAGGAGGTCCTGCCCCCACCTGAGAACCTGATTTAATCTTACGCTGAATAGTAGCCCTGAGGCAGGGAAGCAGCATTTGAATCTCAGACCCCAAGCACTAGCTGGGCAGACCTAGGAGGGGGTGGAGAGGACTCTCAGAAGTCAAGTAACTGGCTGGGAAAATGCCCAGAAAAGGGAAAAAAACTAAGACCATAGAAGGTTATTTTCTTCAGAAGATGATTCCGCCATTCCTCTCTGACGACGAAGAGATCTGCTTATCATCAGGTAAAGACATAGGAGTCAAAGCCTCTGTATCCCAAATATCTTAAATCGATACCCCATGGGCTCAGGCCATGGAGGAGCTCAAAAAGGATTTTGAAAATCAAGTTAGTC
>CM053769.1:474214982-474233673 GCA_028658325.1 Potorous gilbertii | reverse complement strand
TGCAAAAGCTCACTGAAGAAAATAGTTCTCTCAAAATTAGAATGGAACAGATGGAGGCCAATGACTTTCTGAGAAACCAAGAAATCACAAAACAAAACCAAAAGAATGACAAAATGGAAGAGAATGTGAAATATCTCATTGGGAGGAATCAATAGGCTTTTTGGAAGGCCTTTCTATAAAGTTTTCAGGGAAAAAAAGTGTGTCAGAGAAAGGAGTTCCATTATAATTTTACCTAACCCTCCCATTTTTCCTGTGGCAAATTAGCTTTAGATATAAAAAGCCTGTGCCTTCTCCTGGGCACTGGAATTTTTTTAATTAAATCATACCCACAAGTCTAACCGAAGCAGATTGGAGTGTAGCTGTTCCTAAAAATTTCAGAACTGAAACCAAACTAGGAACTTTCTTAATTCCCTTTTTGCCATTCTTGTCAGTTTCCCTCTGAGAGGTTCATTCACAGATGAAAGTTATCTGCCATGTCAAGGATAAGATCATCCTGTTCTCCCTAGGTCGTGGCTGTCAGTGACTGAGCTTCAAGCCTCTCAGTACCAGACTTAAGGAATCACAGAGTGACATATAAGAAACTGAGAGATGAAAAGAGCTTTTCCAGCAGACCCCTTTTATAGATGAGGAATCTGAAGCTTGAGGAGGCAAAAAGCTAAGGTTAAATACAGGCTAAATGGAGAAACAAAATTTGAACTCAGATCTTCACTCAAAGTCCCATACTTATTAACCCACTGCCTTCGGCTATGATTTTTACCCTTCCTGTTATGTGAGTTTGGTCTGGAATTTAACAATTCAGTTACATCTCTCTCAGTAATTGTCTTAATGCTTTAATGGAAAGCATGTTTGATTTAGAGTGCAGAAGAACCATGGTCTCAAATTGCATCTCTGGCACTTATGTATGATTGACCCAAAGCTGATCTCACTGAAGTTACTAGGCATCATTTAATTGCCAAATTGAATACCTTTTATTGATCCACATCTCTGTTGAATTCTCAGCAGTCTTTATCAATTCTCCTTTTTTCCTCCATTCTCCTGTCTATGTGTTCCTGAGATTACTTTCTCTTTGTTCTCCTACCTATCTGATCCATCCTCTGCCTCCTTTTTCTGAATCTTCATGAGCACCCTATTAACATTGTGGTTCCTCCAAAGTCCTGTCTTTGTTAGCTCGCTCTCTCTCTCTCTCTCTCTCTCTCTCTCTCTCTCTGTTCTTCAATGCTATTTCACATGATGAGCTCATCAGCTCCCAGTTTCATCTTTATAAGGGTGACTATCAGATCTACTTCGCCATCTCATTTGATCCACACAACAGCCCTGGGAGTGAGAGGCTATTAGAATTACCATCACACAAGTAAAGAAACTCAGGGAAACTGAGGTTAACTGACTTGCCAAGTGTCACAGAGGTGATAAGCATCTGAAGCTGAAATTTGAACTCGGGTCTTCCTGAATGCAGACATAGCATGCTATCGCTTTACCACCAGTTTTCTCTAGAGAATTATGAGTTATGAACTCCATGATCCTCTTTTTATAGATTCATAGATGCATTCTTACTGGTGATGTAATTCAAATGAACAAATATTTTCAAGAATCTTACTATGAGTCATGATCTGTTCTGGGCAGTGAGGGGATAAAAAAGGAAAACAAAACAAAACAAAGTAAAGCATGCCTTTTAGGAATATATATTCTACTGGGATATCATAGAATCCAAGACTTGGAGGGGAAAAGACCATCCCAATTCAACTCTCTTTTATGGATAAGGGATTTGAGGATCAAAGACATTAAAAGATTCCCTCAAGTTCATAGAACTGCAGAAGAGGCAGGTTTCAAACATTAAAGACTAGGAAAATATATTCTATCATTTTTACATGGCCTATTATTGACATTTTCATGAATTAATAAGAATAAACCAATGCAGTTTTAGATAATGAGTCTAAAGCAGGGGTTGATGAAAGGAACTCCTGACAGACTACAATGGACTACCTCCCAACTCAAGGGTTATAGCTCCTTACCTGTTAGAGTAAGGAGTTAGATCAAGCCTTTCTCACTCAAATCAAGCACCCTTCCCATGAACCACAACACATACCCAAACTATAAAATAAAAAAAATAGTAGAGAAATATTATGTTGTAGTGCAAGAGTATCAACTTGGGGGATGAGTACCGCTAAAACTCCCAAGTGTACTGAGATTAAAATTTAATCAACATTTTTTAATATACTAAATAAATATTGTGCAAAATAGATAATGCCATTGTGTAGTTTTCTAGGTCTGTATGTTTCCAGGAATCTATTTCTATTTAACTTTGACACCATGAGTGTAGTGGATAGAGAGAGGGCCTGGAAGTCAAGAAAATCTAGCTACAGTTTCTGCCTCTAACACATACAAGTTGACCTTGAGCATAAGTTGTAGAAAATATGTTCTCCCTGTATGACCTTGGGTAAATCACTTAACATCCTTCCACCTCAGTTTTCTCATCCATCAAATGAAAGGGTTGAGCTAGCTGGCATCAGTCATATTAGCTCTAAATCTATGATCCCACAAGCTTTACTGCTTTTAAATTTTAAATGCATCTCTCTATTGGTAAATGAGTTGTACACATGGAGAATTCTCCACACCAATAAAATCACAATTGTAGACAACTCTCCACCATCAAACTTAGAGAAAAATAAATTAAGCTCAAGAAGGAGAGAGCCCTAAGGACTGGGAGAAGGCCCTCTTGTAAGAGGTTGAATTTGAGCTTATCCTCAAAGGAATCTGAGATTCTAAGAAAAGGAAATATTTGTTGTTGTTGTTTATCCTTGGTTTTTAAAGGATAATGACATCAGGACCATGATGTCATGACTTGCAAGTGAACTGGATTTACTTGAGTCAAAGCTATGCAAAGTCACCAACCTCATTATCTTCTCCAGAGCCATCAGGGTCCAGGGGCAGGATATAGATCAGGAAGTAAAAAATAATAGCCCAGGAATGGCATACAACTGGAGATAAAACAGAGTAGAGAGTTTATGTTACTTCCCCCAACCCCATTTTTATTTGCTATCTGTTCCATTTCCATTAGAATGAAGGGGAGGAAAGAATACAACAACTTGTTCTGATGTCGTTTCCTGAAATTCTGGCTGGGACTACAGTCTTTATCATTTTTCTTCGCTGTGGAAGAGTTCTATCTGTTCTCTTTAAGATCTCACACCAAAGTTAAAATCTTCTATATAGGTGTCAGGACATTTAATAGCTTATTAACTCAGTCAGGAGTAAATTAAGGGAATATAAAAGCACCTGTCCAAGCTTGAATCCAGCCCTGGGCCTGGGAAGGTCATTACCTTTGGCTTAATGTGCTGTTTCAAAAGGAAGCAAAGGTCAGATTCCAGGATAGAAAGTAGATAGGAGTATCACAATGAAAGTCTGGAGTTTCCAAGTAAAGTTCTTCATTTGCCGCAATCAGGCTGCTTGGTGACTCACTTCCCTTATTTAAGTCAAAGGTCTGGTCAACATGCTGGGCTGGTATCATTGTAGAGGATACAGACTTAGGAAGGTACCTGTGCATCCCAATAACTGTAGGGGAGGGATAGAAGCATCACTTTTCTGTAACCAAAAGGTGAGGAGCCAGGAGGTAAGGTCTGGATTATAGCAAGTACAACAAAGATAAAACTAGTTCAGCTGAATTGGCTGGACCACTGTTTAAGTCAGATCTCAAAGGGTTAAGATCTATCAGCCTAGCATTCACAAGAGGCAAAAAATCAAAATCCAAAAAAAGAAAAATCTTATTTTAAAAATTAGAAGAAGAAATGATACAAAGTATGACTTGATCTCAAAGTCAATTAGCCAGTCAATAAACATTTATTAAGCTTCTACTGTCTATAAGGCACTATGCTAAACACTGTAATTACAAAATGAGGCAAAAGGTATTCACTGTTCTAGGGGAGTTTACATTGTAATAGGGGAGGCAAAAAGCAAACACATATGCACAAATACATAAAGGACACATAAGCATAACTAGGAAATAATCAAGAGAAGTAAAACATCAGATTTAAGAGATACTGAGGAAGGCATCCTGTAGAAGATGGGCTTTTAGCTGGGATTTAAAGGAAGTAAGGAGGCAGAGATAAGGAAGGGAGATCTAAGGGAGATTTAAGACTAGTCTAGGATGAGTAAGATTTCAGAATCCTGAAAAGGTTTATGAGGGGATTTCAACAGAGGATTTTACTAATTAAATGGCCTTACAAATTGAAAGTGATCTGACTGACTCCAAAGCAAGTATCAATGAGTGGTTTCAGGCAACTACAGTAGAATTAGGAAATCTGACCTCATCTGCGCTGTGTATAGAATGAGGCAGTTAGACCAGTAGTTTGAATCAGCCAGTGTACATGTTACTTCCTTCCCTATTCTTTGTCCCTCCCTATGGAGACCCTAGAAGTTAAATTTGGGCTCAATCAAATGCCCCATTGCTCCTCTGGAAAATTCAATGTAGCCTCTACATTTTCCTACACTCCCCTCTACCAATTGGAATAGCATAGAATTGGCAACATGTTATGGCAGAGAAAGTATCAAATCCTTTTACATTCAAAACTACTGAAAGTCAATATGACAAGACTAGTGGTGGTCGGTCTTAGCTACCCAAAGTCACAGGACATCAGGACACTGACCAATAGCAATTAGAATGATTTTGCCTAAAGTAGAATGGAAGAGTATGCCACTTAATGGATGGAGTGTAGAACTTGGAGGAAGGAAGACTTGGATAGGAATTTCCCCTTAAATATTAACTATGTCTCTGGATAATTCACTTGACCCTTGTGTGGCTCAGGCTCCTCACTTGTAAAACAGAAATAATACATCTCTTAGGCCTTCTCTTCCTAGTTTCTTGTACTCCTCAGATGAAATAAGTTAAATCATGCATATAAAATATAATTTGTTATGATTAATGTATTACCTTTGTCCACTATGACCACCAATGCCTGACAATTCAGTCACTATCAACAAGTGTTGGTTAAATGATGTTTGTTACATGACTACTAAGTGAAAGGCATCAGACATTCTGAGTATGCAAAGATAAACATGAAATAGTCTATGTGAACATGATCTATCAGAAGATATAATATGTATGTATTTTAATTTAGGTAAAATGTATGCAAAACATTTACAAGGAGAAAATTTATCTGTATTAATGCAGATCAACTGACTCACTAACTTCAGGTGGTTAGCACAATGCCAGGCACATTGTCTACTCTTAAGAAACAGTATGTTGACTTGGTTTCATGACTTAAAGAGCTACTTATATAACACTGAGATGTTAAATAACCAGAATCACTTAGGAAATAAACTCTTTAGTTGAAAACTGTTTTCTTAACCCAGGCATAGGTCACTTAAACATTATTTAATTGATGGGATAGGGAAGAGGGAATTACGGTATCATCCTTTACAGCATCATAAGATTTAGATCTGGATTAAGAGACATTCACAGTCATCTAGTGTAATTCACCTTATAACAGAGGGAATTGTGACCCAGAGAAAGCATACGATCTCAGAGCTAGAGTTTGAAAAAATCAGAGAAGCCATGAAATTCAAATCCTTCATTGTATGAGTCAGGAAATGGGTCCATAAAAGTGAGATGATTCACCCAGTCACGCAGGTAGTATTTTACAGAGCTAGAGGCTTTAAGAGGAACTAGCCAATCAGAAAAAGATACCTCAGATGTGGAGAGTAGTTCCAGAGTGAGGAGATGTCAGTTGCATAGTAGATCTACACTATATGCAATTTTTTTTTATCCGACTGCATTTTATTCACACCCTTCTCCACCCTTTGCCCCATGCAAAGAAAGTTTTAAACAGCAGGGACTGTTTGATTTTCATGATTTTGTTGTCAGTCAGTCAATAAACACTTATGAAACATGTTTGCCAAGCACTGTGTTAAGTACTAGAGACACAAAAATAAATAAAAAGGCAAGAATCTGTCCCTCACTTCAATAATCAAAAAGTTTAAAGAATTTGGAATTATTGTTTCAGACTCATCATACCATAAAAAATTAAAATGTCTGCCTCTGAATCAGGAATACCAGGTTCAAGCCTGCCCTCTGACATTTATTGGCCGTGTAACAGAAAAATGACTTGCCAGTACTTTGGACAACTCTCTAAGATGTTAAATTACAGAAAATCTGGCCCACTCTATTTATGTTTTACAGAATAGAGTTTGGGATATATTAGGTAAGTAACAAAAACTTGATGAATGAAAGAATAAATGAATCATTAGACTTATCCAATTTTGAGTTTTTAATCCCAGTCAAGCTTCTTGATACATAGATATATCTATAAATTTATATATCCATATAAATACAACATATAATCTATACATTGATGTTATATTTTATATTTGTAGAGAAAAGAGTTGTACCAATGAAATCACACATCTTTCAAAGCATCCAAACATATATAATCATTTCAGTATTTACAATGAACTCTCAGGTATTCAGAAATTCAATTGATTCAGAATAAATACCTTTCTAAAGGTGCCAGATAGCAACTTTGTTGTGCCCTCTATACTAACTCCAACCCTGCGATAGCTTGTGACATAAACAAAACTTGATAACTTTTGTTTTAGCCAATGTAATTTGAAATATAATTCTTTCACTGGGGGTCCAGCTATAGGAGAAAAAAAAAAGATGACTAACAGGCAAAGACAGAAAGATTGCAGAAAGGAATTGAAATATTTGTTTGTGTTGCTATGTGTCCTTCATTTTTGAAGAGCACCAACAACATCACAGGCGATGTCCTGAATTGCCTATGAATTGATTTAAAGTGAGGTAGAATTGCTCAAAATCATCAGCGTCACTCTCCCTGAGTCATTGAAGTCCATTGGCAGGACTAAAACCAAGCAACTGTCAATGGTCTGGGATGTTGTAGACAACCTTAGAGTCTTTGTTGACTCACCAAGCTTTAAAGGCTCCATAGAACCTGCTTCAGCCACCTTCATGGCTGTTAAAACAAATTGTTCTCATTCACTCATTCTGCCAGGGAAAAATCTTCCCATGCTTGGGTAGACATCTGGCTAACTCACCAACAGTTGTGAAGTCTGTCAGTTATGCTCACCCAGGTTTAATCCATCTGCCCAGATGGTTCACCAGAGTGTGGTTATTGTGCATGTGACACCTTCTTGGAGCTACAGGTGAGAGTTGGGTGAATCAAGTAGAGACCAATGGTGGATGAGCAGTCCTGTAAAGGACTTGGCAAGACCTCCCACCAGAGGTTCATGTCCCCTTGAATTTCTGTATAACCTTCCCATATAACCTTTATAGAGGTTTATATGAGAAACATCCAAATACTAATGAATGAGCTACTAGATCTGGAGATAGAGGATGTAGGGGTTAAATCCTACCTTTCCCACATGCTCTTTCTGTGAACTTGGATGAGTTAGTTAATCCCTTCTCTGAGTCTTTGATTAAAACTTTTCAGTAGCTCCCTAATACCCAGTCATTAAAATGTAAATTCCTTTGCCTGGAATTTAAGAGCTTTGGCAATGTTGCTACTTTACCTTGCCACTCTTTTCCCAGCATGTTCTTTATACTACAGATAAATCCAATACTATTTGTCCATAAACTATAGACTGGAGTAACTACTGAATCCAAACCTCTCATTTGACAATGAACAAAGGGAAGCATAGGTTAAGTGACTTTCTGGGGTCAAACCCTTAATTAGTATCTCTATCAGGATTCAAATTTAATTCTTAACGTCTTCAAGTCCATTACTCTATCTACTCTACTCCTTACCTGCCTCTCAATTTCTTTTTTTCTCTCCTACCACAATATAATATTTTTATTTTCATTTGTTTTCCTCATCATACTTTATATTTATAAATGATTCTTATATTTTAATAGCACAGAGCTCAGAAGAAGTTGTCTTTGTTTTTCCAAATGACCTTTATGTATAGTATGTCAGTTAAGTTTCATGTCTATCATAGCTCAAAGGAACTAGAATAGTCACCGTAACATTTCCAATACTTTCTTTTTTCCTTTCTGGGCAGGGTGAATTCTTATATTCTCTTAGCCTAATAAGAAGATGAGCAGAAGTGAAAGGTATAGGAAAGTATTTTTGATGCAAATAGAAACCAGAGTAGTAAGGGGCCCCTGTCCCCACTTAGTCTACTCAGCAACCAGCATCATAGTTAATATGTGGCAACTGAAGATTTTTCTTTTTTTTAATATTTAGAACTTATTTATTTTTAATTTATGGAGCAAAACAAACTTTCCATAATATAGGACAACAAAAAAGATGATTGCCCATGAGACTGCAAATCTACTATGAACAACTTTATTATTTCTTTTAAATATAGAACAAAATTATCATGATAATTAATTTATTTTTTCTTCTTTGTCCCACCTCCAACCCTAGAGATGACTACCATTAGACTCAAATAGATGTGCATTTGTGTGTATGTATGTGTGTGTGTGCAGTCAGTCCTTTCTTTGCATGCAGATATCTCTTTTTTTCTATGATTTTGTAGTTAATTTGGGTATTTATAATAGTCAAAGTAACATTCATTCAAAGGCATTCAAAAACAATATTGCTGTGACTATATACAATGTTCTCTTGGCTCTGTTCAATTTGCTCTTCATAATTTCATTCAAGTCCTTCCATGTCTTTTTCTAAAATCACTGAATTCATTATTTTTAGAACCCAGTAGTAATTCCATCACAATCATATATTACAACTTGTTTAGTCATTCGCCCAACCAATAGACTTCCCTGCAATTACCAGTTCTTTGCCACCCTAGGTATGAGAATTTGGAAAATGTTGATAATACTTTTCCTCAATCAACAAGTAGAAACTAATGAGCTGAGCACTTAGTAATAATCATTAATTAAAGTATCAGTATCCCAGTTGTCTCCCTCTACCATCATACCATCTTACATATCTTCATCTCTGCCTTTATCCCTGTCTATTCTGTTACCCCAGTGCTCACCTTCCTTGTGTTTTGTGGGCTCTACCCATGAGAACTGTTATGCGAGTGTTTCTATCTCACCCATATGCTGATATCTAGGAAATTTTCCTTCCACAATTCCATGGTCGATACTCACAACCAAGGATATCCCACGTACTTTCCAGGAGTTGACTATGACCATCACCAATCCTGTTGTTTGCTCATGGAATAAAAAATTCTAAGTATGACAGCCTGTTCTGAACTGGCATCCCCAACAACTGGTCATCTGGCCTTTTCTTTGAAAACCCTCCTCTTTTCTTAGTCTGGGAAGAAATAGAATTCACATTAACCACTAAGAATCTCTTTGAAAACAACTCTTCCTAATATTAATTGAAGGAGCTTCCTACTTCTCCATCATATTATAATGTTATAATTTTTTCAAATATTTCTGACTGTTTTTGAAAAAACTGTAAAATGAAGCGCTCTCTTTTGTTTGTTTAATTTAATAATATTTTAGTGGCATACACATAAAGGCAGAATTTTGTCTAATTTTTTTCCCAAGAATATATCTACAAAGCTTGTGGATAGTGGGTGGAAATGACCCTGAAAACAATTATATTCTCTCTCATGGAGGGTTGGGGTGCAGAGGAGTTTGATTTTAATGACTATCAGCTATCATAACTTCAAGAGAGAGGTAGATTTCCCAAAGATATATAGATCAAATAGAGGAGGTACACAAATTGACTGCACTTTCTTAATCATGTCACTGACTTCAGATGTATAAACTGATTATGCAAATACTTTTTTTGAAATTTTGATAGAAAATTTTCATCTTTCTTGTTGTTAGATGATTTTGAAAACTAAAAGGATGTGTTGAACCCACCCAAAATTATTTAGAAAAATTTTAAACAAATTATAAAATTCTGTTTTCTAATGTATGTGAATAGGAAAAGAATTTCATTAATGATATATTTGGCAGCAAATTATGTTTTTAAATGTCTTTATTGTCCTTTTGACTTCATAACTATTATGACCCCAGTTTTACAAAATGAAGGTGACTTTTCTCAATAAGAAGGATGACTGTCAAATCACGTTTCAGTTCACATTCTGGAAAATTTTGAATCTTTTGGCCTGACTTCATATCGTCTTTAATCAATTGATCAGAGGTAAGAAACCTGCATCCTCAAGGCCACATGGGGTTCCCTTGAAGACCTAGAGGACTCCATGTGGCCTCAAGCCCATAGATTCTCTGATCCTGGATTAGATAGTTTTAAACAAGAGTTTAATGGACCCTCAAAGGGTTCATTGATAGATATGTAAGCATCCATGCTCTTGGTCAAGGAAGAAGAAAAACATTTATTTTTCCTAAATTTTAACTGCAATTAAACATTTCATTTAATTTAATGGAGCTAAAAAGTGGTTTATAAGCTTCAGCGGATTTCCAGATGAATCCATGACAGACTGAGAATCCCTGAATTAGATCATTGTGTTTTCACCTGATAATGTGACTGACAGTTTGTGCTGGGAATTGGACACAAATCAGAACCTCCATTTAGCATTGTTCACTTGTATTCTTATTACTAGTATTAACTGGTGGATATATCTTCTTTGCAGAAACCTTTTTAAAGAGACTGCTATTTCGTGAGGTTAGGTTAAGGAAAATTAGATAATAAAATCCATAAATTGCCTGAACTGAGAATGTTACTCAAACCAATAGGCTGCAAATGAAAAATTGAGTGAAATCACCACTGTCTGTCCCTCCAATTTGTGGCCCTTCCCCTCTTCTCTCACAATACTTCACATACCAAATACAATATGTGCCCATTTCACATACAGACCAATGTGAAGTCCCAATGTCAACCTATAGTATTAATAAAACTTTCTTTTCTTTTTTTAAATTAAAACCATATCGATGAAAGTTCTAATAATTCCATACTCTAATCAATTATCTTTTGTCCACTCTAGTTTGGAAACCACAGCTATAGAGGGTAAAATATAGAAGTAGGAGTCAGAAAGATCTGGGTTCAAATCCTCCCTCTGACATGTACCAGATACATGACTCTAGGGGTGTAACTTCTATTGATTTCATTTTTTCATCCATAAAATGGAGATGATAAAAATAATTTATTATACTTTCTCCACAAAATTGTTGTGAAAATCAAAACACTTAATATGTGTAAATTGCTTGAAAAACTTTAAAGTGCAGTATGAATATATGTCATTATATCAATCAGTGCCTATGTGAAACTTAATAAATTCATGTTCATTTACTTGCCTAAAATCAAATATATATAAAGGAAAGCTATTTAAAGCACTGCATTTGTTTTTTTTTTTAATTCAATCCATGCTAATACTAACAAGGAATCTTTCCTTTCTAAGGAATGCCTTCTTCTTTCCCACTCCTGACCCTCTCTTCAAGTTTCTTTTGTTTGTTAGATATGAAGTGAGGGCAGGAAGTCCCCCACTCTCTCATTCTAATATATCATTCCGGGATTTTTCTTAAGCCAATGATTCTTTTCATCCTCAGCATATCCTCAGTATTTCTTACTTGGTAAAACAGAAGAGATCAGAGGGTATTCAGCTATAAAGCTCAATCATTGATTCTTTTCTCCCAAGCCAAAAGAGTTAAGAACACAGGATTCCCTGATCAGAAATCTCACCCACTCATTCCATTGAGATTTATTTGAATCAACAAAAGCTTCTGTTAAGGGAAAATTGCCCCCCACACACTTAATGTGCTCATTGTTTCAATCAAATAACCTATTTTCTACAGTGTTGTGGGTTTTTTTTTAATTTGTTGAACATACCTTTTGATGTGTGCAGTATTAAGGACCAGACTTCAATTTCACTGGTATAGAGAACTTCCAGATAAGCAAATACTTGTACCAATGGACATCACCTCCAAAATACATAATCCTTGACAGTTGCCTATAGCACTGAGAAAGTTTAACTTGTCTAGGATCCCACACCCCATATGTGAGGCTTGCACTGAGTTCTTGCTGATTGCAAGGTCAGCTTTCTGTACAAACTGCCCATCTATCCCTGGTGTTCTAGATTTATGTCAATCCTCTATTTATCTTGAATATTGGATTTTTGGAAAAGTGTACTTCTATGTCTGGAAACAAAAATGACCTTGGAGCCAAGAAGAACTGAGTCCAATTCTGACTTCTGAAACGGATTCTATGCCCTTAGGTAAGTCTCTTAACCCCTTCATTTTCTAGGCATCATTCCAAGAATCTGTTGTATTAGAGTTGCCAACTTGAATTGGCAGAATGAGTTATCTCTTTCAAGAGTTTCTTATGTCGATAAAATTACAGAACAACTGGACCATTCCCTCTCTCTATCAGTTGTTTCTCAGGGATGTTGGATTTAAATATTTCCCACTGAAGAGCTGAGGTACATAACTTCCATATATAGGGAGACGAGTCATACTATCCTCTCTTTTCATCATACTTCATCTGGAGTATTAGATTTAAATCCAAGTGACTTGCTTTTAGTAGGAATAAAGACTAGAAAGTGTCCAGGGGTAAACAAGAAGGGTGATGAAGAGCATTGTGTCTGTTTCACATGAGCAGTGTTAAAAGCAAGTGGCCATGTTTATCCTGGAGAAGACTAGGGAAGAGAGTGGGGTGATAGCTGTATTTAGGTTTCTGAAGGCTGTCATGTAGCGATTGGAAGAGATTTATCCAGTTTGGTGCCAAAATGAAGAACACAGTGCTGTTTGGAATTTAAAATAAGTCAATTTAGGCAAAACATTTCCATATTAGCCATGCTGCAAAAGAAAACAGACTAAAAAATATTAAAAAGCTCAAGAAAAATAAAGTTTAAAGAAACATGCTTCAATTTCTATTCTGACACCATCAGCTCTTTCTCTGGAGGTGGATAGTATTCTTCATGATGAGTCCTTCAGAGTTGCCTTGCATCATTGTATTGCTGAGAAGAGCTAAGTCATTCATAACTGATCATCTTGCACTATGGTTGTTACTTTGTACATAGTACATGTCACTTTACATCAACTTCTGTAAATCGTTACAGGTTTTTCTGAGCTCATCCTGCTCATCACTTCTTATAGCACAATAATATTCCTTCACAATAAAATAAAACACTTTGTTTAGCCATTCCCCAATTTAAGGGCAACCCCTGTTTCCAGTTCTCTACTATCAGAAAAAAAAGTGATATAAATATTTTTGTACATATATGACCTTTCCTCTTTTTTAAAATCTATTTTTAGATACAGACCTAGTAGTGCTATTGATAGGTATATGCTTAGTTTTATACCCCTTGGACATAGTTTCAAATTGCTCTGCAGCATGATTAAATCAAGTCACAACACCAACAGTGAATTGATATTTCGTTTTTCCCACATAATATCTCATTTTTCCCACATTGCTTCCAACCTTTGTAATTTTCCTTTTCTATCCTGTAAGCCAATATAATAGGTGTGAGGTAGTACCTCAGAATTGTTTTAATTTACACTTCTCCAATCAATAGTGAGGTACAATACTTTTTTATGTGACCATAGATAGCTCTGATAACTTCATCTGAAAACTGTTCATGTCTTTTGATCATCTATTAATTGGGAAATGGCTCTTATTTTCATAAAATAAAACACAATTTTGGAGGTCAACACATACAGTGAACTGAGGTATGTGTCTTTTGTGTGTTTTTATGTGCCTCATTTCATTTTGGTGCAGTTTTATGGGTTCATTTAGTATTTGTGGTGGATAAAATCACACATAAGGAAATGCTAAAAAGGCTATAATTTTGTCTGCCCTCTCCAGTCCATATTCATTTTCTCCTGAATTGTGGAACAGTAACTATCTCTTCAATTTCTCTGTTAACCATAAGATAAAGGAATTTTATCCATGATGGGGAAAAGTATAACCATACACCATCCATTATTTTTTCCTCCCCTTCCTTTTTATCTCTTCTCCTCCTTTCTCTGCGAGGAGTTTGGAAATCCATGTGGTTTCATGTCAAGGCAGAGTCAATTGGATGCAGTAGAGACAATCCCTTGGCATCTTGGTATCTTATACTTTTAGGATATCTGTTAGTAATTCAATTATCATTTTGCAGACATCCCTTTGACAGCACTGTCTGTTTGAAGTAAAAACAAAACAAAACAAAACATGAATTGATTGTTCCTGGGTTTGGTAGGTACTTATATTAAGGGAAGAGGAGGGGAGGGGAAAAGAGAGGAGAGGGGAAAAGAATAAGCATTTATATAGTACTTACTGTGTGCCAGATATTATATTAAGCACTTCTTACAATGCTATCTCATTTTATGCTTACAGAAACCCTATAACATAAGTACTATTGTGGTTATCTCCATTTTGCAGTAGGAAAAACTGAAAAAATTGCAGAGGCAGGTTTAATGACTTGTCCAAAGTCACATAATTAGGAAATATTTCCATTGCATTTGAAAGCAAGTGTTCTTGCCATCTAGCTCAGTGCTCTAGGCAATGGCCCACCAGCTACCTACCAAATGGATCTATTTAAGAAGGCCCTCTCTGATTACTCTGCCTCATATTTATTGCATCATCAATCAAAATCATTTTTTTCATTACTGGGGTTCAGTTTCTACATAATTCATTGGCTAATGGCCTAGCTCCTCTAGAACTACTTACCCATAATATACTTGGTGTCCTAGAAAATTTACTAATAGATTAAAAAATGCATCAGGGTCAATAAAATGCCTCCCTGCCTTAATCTTTTTTATAATCCATTCTAAAATCTGGCTTTCCCATCCTACAATTCAATCAAACATAACTGTTGTATTTTCTTATTCTGCAGTGACCCTTCTTCATGAAATTATACAAACTCCCCTCCCTAGAATCACCTATTTCCTCATTTCTGCCAGTGAAAATATTGCTTTTCCTTTAAGGACCAAGTCCTGTTTTACTTCTTCCCTGGAGTCTTCCTTGACCAATGTGGCTACCAATGATCTGGTCCCCCTCTAATTTTCTTAGTCATTTCATCAGGATATCTTCTTTTTTCACTTGGAGAGCCAGCATGGTGAAATACATAGGCATGTAGATTTGAGGTAATTTGCCATACATTTTGTGAAGCTATCTGATTTAGAGAAAGCACAGAGTGAGGAGTGGATGGAACGCTGGTCTTAGACATGGGACAATCCCTCTGATACACATGTTCTGTGTAACTCTGAGTAAGTCATTTAGCCTTGTTAAGACCTAGGAAATTTTGCAAACTTTAAGTTATAGAGATAGTGTTAAACTCCATAAATAGAGGTCATTTCCCTCAACTAGGAATTCCTCTCTTCCTTCTATCTTTCTCATGTGTACATGTCACACAAACAGCACACACACACACACACATAAACATACACACACATACACACACTCCAATATAAGATTAGGAAGGACTTTTAATTTTTTAACATCTCTTTTGTCTCCAATGCCCTTTGTTTGAAATGAATTACTGGTAGAAATTATGGTGATAATGGTTATAGTAAAAAAAAAAATTAAAAAGTTACAGCAAGAACAATGATCGTGAGTGGTGGTGGTAGTTTTTTGGTTCCTGAAGTGATGCAGAGTGAAGATTCAGGTATTATTTCTTAGGTGGAGTTTTGTCCTGCTTGACTTAGATAACCTTTATCTAAGGAACTTGAAGAAATGTCATACCAGGCCTCCTGGAAAGGCATTTCCTATAGGTATTGGGTGAAGTCAAATATTACTGACCCAGGTTCATGACAAGGGAAACCTACCATCCAGTGTTTCTCAATAATAGCTGAAGATCAAGTTTTGTTCTATTAGTTGTGTATCTTCCTGATTATTATAGAGTAATATCAAGAGACATCTGACCTGGGAATTGGGAGAGATCTTGGTATGCATGACTATTCATATTTCCTGGCTAGGTGACCAGGAAAATATCATTTCACACCACTCTACCTGAGTTGAATTATTTTTAAATAGAGGAGCATCAATATCTTCATCAAGAGTTGTGAGTATGACATGTGTTTATAAAAAATTTTGTGAACCAAAACAAATCTAAATTTTCATTTTTCCTTACACAGAAATTCTTCAGAACCTGCCTCATTGCCCTAATAATCCATAATTCCTTAAGTCATTCTCATAAGTGAGGAGCTCCTAAACTTTGCGTATAGGTGTCATGCACTCCTTTGGCAGTCTATTGAAGCCTACAGCTCCCTTTTCAGAACAATATATTTTAAATAATAAAATCAAATATGTAATATGGCAAATGACAGCAATTACATTCAAATACATTTATCAGAATATTTAAAAATTTTCAAATTCATGAACTCCAGATTAAAGTCCAAGTATAAGGCAATTTCCACATATTAAAGAACTTGACATCTAAAGATTCCAATTGACTGTCAATAGATTTGGGCAAAACTTCTGATACTTAACCCAGGGTTCTTTTTTCCATGCTATACTGAGTCCTCACATTTACTGTGAATCTTACCAAGTACTCATAAGGTCAAGGTATGGTGGGATGGTGTCTTTTTTTATCTGTCCAAGAAATATTCTCCTTTTTTTTCAAATGCAGTACAGAAATGATGAAAAAGAATCACAAATCACAGTGAGGGAATTGTGTTGAATGAGAAATGTGAGAAATATTTGTAGATAATGTTCTAGGCCTCTAACCACAATTGACCATATAAGTAAAAAAGAATAGAGTATATCTAAATGACATTGTATTCTCAGAACAAAACAATAAATTGACCAGTTAACTTGATAACTGTTTTCTTCAAATCAGTCTCTCTCTCTCTCTCTCTCTCTCTCTCTCTCTCTCTCTTCCCCTCTCTCCCTCTCTCTCTCCTTCCTTCACTCTTTCTCTCCCTCTCATTTCTTTCAGTTTCATGAAGAAATTTAATTTTTACCCCAAATTGTTTGGATGTTGCACTGAATATCTTGTTCTTCAAATTGACTGACATTGTCAAAGGGAGCTAATGAGTTTCAGAAGAACTAGGGTTTATTTGAGTTATTCTGCATAACATAACTAAACTATCTGGCACCAACAACTTTTTTTCAAATTTATTTGTTTTCAGTTTTCAACAATCACTTCTTTTATTTCCAAATTTTTTCCTCCCTCCCCAAGAGAGCATGAAATTTTACATGGACTCTACATATATATTCCTATTAAACACATTTTCACATTAGTGATGTTACATAGAATAATTAAAACTGATGAAGAAAATGTAAGAAAAAGAAAAAAATATAACATAACTTAAAAAAGAGAAAATAATCTGCTTCATTCTATGTTCCCAATCCATAGTTCTTTCTCTGGATATGGATGGTGTTTTGCATCAGGAGTCCTTTGAAATTATTTTAGGTCCTTGCATTGCTGTGAAAGACTAATTATATCAAAAATAGTCCTCACACATGGTTGTTAGTATGTATAATGTTCTCCTGGTTCTGCTGACTTCACTCAGCATCAGTTCATATAAGTCTTTCAGGTTTGCTGAAATCCACCTATTCATCATTTCTTATAGCACAATAGTGTTACATTGCATTCATATACTACAGCTTGTTCAGTCATTCCACAGTTGATGGACATCCATTCAATTTCCAGTTCTTGGCCACAATAAAAAAGAACTGCTGTAAATATTTTTGTACATGTGGGTTCTTTTCCAATTTTTATGATTTCTTTGGAATACAGCCCTAGAAGTGGTATTGTTGGGTCAAAGGTATGCATATTTTATAGTGGGGCCTCTGGGTCGTGCACTGGATAAAGCACCAATGCATTAGTCAGGAGGACCTGAGTTCAAATCTCACCTCAGACACTTGACATTCACTAGCTGTGTGACTTTGGGCAAGTCACTTAGCCCAATTGCCTCATCCTGGGTCATCTCTAGTCATCCTGATGAATATCTGGTCACTGGATTCAGATGGCTCTGGAGGAGAAGTGAGGCTGGTGACCTGCACAGCCCCTCCCTCACTCAAAACAAAGTCAAGTCATGTCATCATTTATCTGATGGAATGGTCTTCTTCAGCAACTAAGGACCAACACACCAATATTTTATAGCCCTTTGGGCATAGTTTGAAATTAGCACCCACAAATATTAAATCCCATAGCAGAGAAGTTTCCAATCTTAATACTCAATACAGTACGCAACCAGTTCCTTTTATCAACAAATACTAGTGAAATATTATTATATGCCAGGTACTCTGATAATCCTTATGTATCTAAGTAAAAACAATCAAATTTTTAAAAAACATAGTCCTCAAGAAACTGATACTTTGACAGGGAAGGCATCTAAATAGGTTCATACAAGATAGATGCAGTAGGGGGCAGAGCCAAGATGGCGGAGTAGAAAGACTCACCTATGCTAGGTCCGAAACCACAACCCATAGATTCCCTGTAAAAAGAACTCCTGACAAATTCTGGAACAGTGGAAGCCGCGCAGCAACACAGTGAAGGAGATTTCTGCTGCAGAGAGCCCTGAAAAACCGACGGCAAAGGTACCCCGGACGGGAGCGGAGTCCTGTCCTGTGGAGCGCTCTCCTCCCCAACCCCGGCCACGCGGCACTGAGAGGAGCAAGCAGAGCCCAGCAGGCATCAGGGACTTGAATCTCCGGTGGCCGCGAAGGTCCCTCCACCCACAGACGCACAGGTCAGTGAGAGGGACAGGCTGAAAGGGGAGCTGGGGATCTCTGGGACTCGGACCCCCTGGGAAGCGGCCACTGTGGCAGAGGCTGAGGCAGCTCGGCCAGAGGTAGAGGCAGCTCAGCCAGAGACTCCCAGAGTGGGCTGGAGCTCCACCCCAGCTCCACTACAAAGGATCTCTGTATAAACCCCCTGAGGGAAC
>CM053769.1:474165476-474214482 GCA_028658325.1 Potorous gilbertii | reverse complement strand
ACAAATGGGGAGAAAATTTTGGAACCCAAAATCTTGTGAAAATGAATGTAAGAAGTTAAATAATTTTATTTAAAGAAAAAAAAAAGATAGATGCAGTATAGGACCAAGGTATTCTTCAAAAGTGAGGCACTAGCTATTTATAGAGGCCAAGAAAGATCCACTGTATAAGGTGGAATTTCAGATGAGCTTTTAATAAAAAGAAGACATTTTAAGAAAAGCAGGAAAGGAGAATGTCCATAAAAGGTAATGAGGAAAGTAAGTGAGAAAGTAGAGAGATGAGATGGAATATTGTAATATATTTGTGACCTGATTGGAACCATGATTCCATAAGCTCATGGTATCCTACTGAAAACAACTTTAATCATTTTAAAAAACTGTTCATTTATTTGGGTTGGAGAGTCAGAGGAGATAGAGACCTATTAGACTAACAAATCTGATACTCTGGGAAAGCAAAACAACAACAAAAATGTTTTGAACTTGGAATTAGACAACTTTGGTTTCATTCCCACCTCTGGATCTTGTACTTATATACCCTTTGGTGTCATTTCACCTCTGTGGACTTCAGTTTCTTCATCTCTCTAATGAAGGAAATGAACCAGGTGGACTCTGATGTTTTGTTCAGATGTAGTTCTTTTATCCTTGAATAGTAGAGACTAGGACCTTATTATTTGTCTTCTGACTAGAAAGAAGGAGAGAGCCATCATGGTATTTCACCTATATTCTGTTTTTTTTTCTTTCTCCCTACTATTTGTTCCCCTTTAGAACATTTCTTCCCCATTTTCAATGTTTTATATAAACTGCCCCTTCCCCCCACCCCCCACCTACAATGCCATCCTTCATCTCCAGTTCTCTGAATCCCCACTGCCCTCCATGGACAGCTCAGTTGACACTTGCCTTGTGCTTATCAAGTTTCCTGGCTACTCTCACTAGAGGAAGTTTCTGGAAAAACAAATAGTCCTGAGTGAGATGATAAACTATAACTCTTGTATAAGAGATTTCCTTCTCCTACCCTTAGCTGGTGTTATGCATCACCATTCCTGGCAGTCCTCTGATAAGAGGATGGAACAAAAAAGTTTCTCCTAAATCGCTAGCCTAAGAATGGTACCAAGATAATCCATCTTTTCATTTCTTTGGATTCCCCATCATATTCCCAGGAACCTTATCAGTAAAATGTCATTATTCTTCAAGGTAGCATCAGCCATGGTACTAACATCTCTTCAGGAACATCTTATCCCTGAGACACCTATCACTGAAGAGTGTGAAAGACTTCTCTCAAACCTCCCTAAAAGTAGGGCACCCAGACCAGCCCTCTCTTCATTTCCCAGTTGACTTTCCCAGGTACCAATCTATTTTTTTCTGCTTCCTTTTAGGTGTTGTCTCTCCCCGTCCCAAGTGTAAGTTCTTGAAGGAGGATGCTGTGTTATTTATATTTACATCCTCATCATTTATAGCAGTTATTAGTATATAGTAGACATCTAATAAATGTTTATTGAGAGATTGTCCTCTCTAACTCTGAGGTTTAAAGCCCTTCTTAGCATCCATTCCTTTGAGTTTCCTTAATTTATGAAGGATTATAGATACCTGCCCTCAACAGTCCATTCCCCATCTCCTGAAATTCTGTAGTCTTTAGCAGATGTCATTTGTTCCCTTTTCCAGAAAACCAGCTCTCCAACAACTAGCTAAAATAAAATGTAACAGTCCTAACATAGAAACTCAGTACTACTTTCTTTATTCACTACAATAATCTTCCAATGGTCATTCTCTGCTTTATTCTTTCCCCATTCAAGATCACTCTTTATACTGCTGCCAGAGTAATCTTCTTCACACAAAGATTTGCTCCTATCATTTAATTGTTCATAAATCTCAGTGATATCTTATTTCCAACTAGAGCTGCAAACTCCTTTGATTCAATCACATGTATAATTGTCAACTGTATTTCCTACTGGCTCCCACAAACCATCTATATACTAACTAACAGGAATGATACGCCATCTTTTCTTTTTCCTATCTTCACTTGTCTATTTCCTAAGCAGGAAATAGTATCCCACTCTCTATACTTGATGAATTACTGCCCATCTTTAAAACTCAATGGAAATGCAACTTCCTCTGTTAGTCCTTTATTCCTCTTTCAGCTGGTAAAGAATTTTAATTCCATTATTCTCATATAGTGTTATTTTATAACTTTTAAAAACACTTATGATATATTATTTGAAAAATTGTTAACTTGTTGAGTTTGAATTTAAAGTTCATTTATATTTTCAACAAAAGGGCATGATGCACCCAATTATGCATGTCTTTTATGCACATGACTGTGAGATCAAAGGAAAAGTGAAGGAGACAGAGGGAGGTAATCATGGAGTAAATAAGATGTTATAAGAATATTTGTCAATTTCTTTCTAATTAAAGAACTTGAATTACAAACAACTACACATATTTTCCTGGGCATCCTTCTCTTTTTCTTTTATCCTTACTGACATTTTAGGGGAAAAAACCAGCAATATTAGTCCAGGACTCATAAATCAATTAAATAAAAGGAAACATAATTTAGTAGGGGAAAAAGTCTCTGGGTAATAGTCTTAGCTCTGCTACCAGAATAAATGATCTATAAGGATTGTTACTTAATATTTTTTGAAGAATTCTTTGGGGCATCTGAATAATCTTCATTTTTGTGGAGGCACTGTTCTTATCATGGGATCTCAGAGCTAACACTAACTAATCCAATGTATATTGGACCAATATTTGCCTCTTCTGATCACCTAGGAGAGGTGGAAAAGAGGTCATCCAACTTTGCTTGAAGCCAGTGGACAAAGGGTTTACTTCATGGGCCAGCCCATCCCATATGAGGAAATCTTAGCTTCTGGGGAAGCTGTTCCATCCAGTGAGCTTAAAGTATAATCTTTGTCATTTCCCCCATTTCAAATAATTCACTCATTAGAAAATAATTCAGGGGGTGGAGCCAAGAGAGATGGCGATAAAATTTGGAACTCAAAATTTTGTGGAAATGAGTGTTGAAAACTTAAAATAAATAAATAAATTTTTAAAAATGTCTGTGCATGTGGGAAGCTTTCCCATTTTTATGATCTCTTGGGGATATAGTCCTAGAAAAATTATTGCTGGGTCAAAGAATATGCACATTTTTGTAGCCTTTGGGCATAGTTCCAAATTGCTCTTCAGAATAGTTGGATCAGCTCACAGCTCCACCAACAATGAATTAGTGTTGCAACTCTTTCTCATCTTCTCCAACATTTTTCATCTTCCTGTTTTGTCATGTTAGCCAATCTGATAGGTATGATGTGGTATCTCAGAGTTGTTTTGATTTGCATCTCTCTAATCAATAGTGACTTAGAGTATTTTTTCCTATGACTGTTTTTTTTTCTTTTTTTTTTCCTATGACTGTTGATAGATTTAATTTCTTCCTCTGAAAACAGCCTGTTCATATCCTTTGACCATTTATCAATTGGAGTATGATTTGTATTCTTGTACATTTGACTCATTTCTCTATGTGTTTTAGAAATGAGGCCTTTATCATAGACACTACTTGTAAAAATTCTTTCCCATTTCTCCGTTTCCCTCCTAATCTTGGTTGTATTTGGCTTGGTTATGCAAAAACTTTTCAATTTAATGTAATCAAAGTTATCCATTTTGCACTTCATAATGTTTTCTGTCTCTTGTTTAGTCAAAAAATTTTCCATTCTCCATAAAGCTGATAAATACATTGTTGCTTGCTCCACTAATTTTTTTATGGTATCAATCTTTGTACCTAGATCACGTACACCGTTGGACTTTATTATTGTGTACGGTGGTCTATGCCCAGTTTCTGCCACACTGTTATCCAGTTTTCCCAGCAAGTTATGTCAAACAATGAGTTCTTATCCCAAAAGCTGGGGTCCTTGGGTTTATCAAACAGTAGATTGCTATATTCATTGACTACCATGTCCTAACATTGATCAGTACCAAGTGGTTTTGATCATTGCTGCTTTATAACACAATTTGAGGTCTGGTAGAGGTAGGCTACCTTCCCTAGCATTTCTTTTCATTAGTTCCCCTGATATTCTGGATTTTTTGTTCTTCCAGATGAATTTTGATATTATTTTTTCTAGCTCTAGAAGATAATTATCTGATAGTTTAATTGATATGGCAGTGAATAATTGTATTGGAATTAACTGTTCTTTAAATGTTTGATAGAATTCTCTTGTAAATCCATCTGGCCCTGGAAATTTTTTCCTAGGGAGTTCATTGATGGCTTGTTCAATTTCTTTCTCTGAGATGGGATTATTTAAGTATTCAACTTCCTCTTCTGTTAATCTGGGCAATTTACATTTTTTTTAAATAATCATCCATCTCATTTGGATTGTCAAATTTATGGGCATATAATTGGGCAAAGTAATTTCTAATTAATATTTTGATCTCCTCCTCATTGGAGATGGGTTCACCCTTTTCATTTTTTATATTGGTAATTTGGTTGTCTTCTTTCTTTTTTTCAATCAAATTGAGAAGAGATTTATCAATTGTATTGATTTTTCATAAAACAAACTCTTAGTTTTATATTTTAGTTCAAGAAATTTCTTAATTTCAATTTTATTAATCTCTCCTTTGGTTTTCAGTATTCAAAGTTCAGTAAATTTAATATTTACTTGGGGATTTTCAGTTGGTTTTTTTTTTTCAAGTTTTTATAGATGCATGCCCAATCCACTGATCTCCTCTTTCTCTATTTTATTCATGTAGACATTCAAAGATATAAACCTTCCCCTAAGAACTGCTTTTCCAGTATTTCCAGATTTGATCGGTTGTTGCAATATTGTCATTCTCTTTAATGAAGTTATTGATTGATTCTATGATTTGTTGTTTAACCCACTCATTCTTTAGAATTAGATTATTTAGTTTCTTTTGTTACATATAATTTTTATTGAATTATGATATGAGAAGGAGGTATTGACTATTTCTGCCTTTCTGCACTGGGTTGTGAGGTTTTATGCCCTAGTACATGGTCAGTTTTTGCATATGTGCAATGTACCACTGAGAGAAAGGTACATTCCTTAGTATCCCCATTCAGTTTTCTACAGAGGTCTATCATATATATTTTTTCCAGAGTTTATTGCCCTCCTTAACTTCTTTCTTGTTTATTTTGAGGTTAGATTTATGAAGTTCAGAGAAGGGGTGATTGAGGTACCCCACTAGTATAGTTTTGCTGTCTATTTCTTCGTATAACTCCTTTAACTTCTCCTGTAAGAATTTGGATGCTATGCCACTTGGAGCATATATGTTCTATAATGATATTGCTTCGTTGTCTATGGTGCCTTTTAGCAGGATGTAGTTTTCTTCCTTATCTCTTTGGATTAGATCTATTTTTGCTTTTGCTTTGTCTGAGATTAGGATTACTACTTTTGTTTCTATTTTTTACATCAGATGAAACAGTGCATTCTGCTTCAGCCCTTTACCTTTACCCTGTGTGTATCCCTCCATTTCAAATGTGTTTTTTATAAATAATATATTGTTGGATTATGGGTTTTAATCCATTCAGCTATCCGTCTCTATTTTATGGGATTGTTCGTCCCATTCACATTCACAGTATGATTACTATCCATATCTTTCCCTCCATCCTCTTTTCCCCTTACCTGTGCTTTTAGTTCTCCCTTCTCTCTTCCCCTTCACAGTAGAATTTTAATTTCTGACTACCACCTTCCACAGTTTTCCTTTCCTTCTTTCAACATCCTTCCCTTTTACTTTCCTTTTCCTTTACTACTTCTTCCCTCCCTTTTAGCCTCTCCTCCCTTTTCTTTACCCCTTCTCTTCCTACTGCCTATAGAGCTAGTTAGATTTATATTCTTAATTAAGTTTGTTATTCCCTCCTTGAACCAAATCAGATGAGAGTGAACATCAAACAATGCTCATCTCCCTCCCCTCTTTCCCTTTACTGTATTATAATTTTGTGCTTCTTCCTGTGATGTAATTTACCATTTTCTGCTTCCACCTTTTCACATTTCCTGTTACAATCCTTTCACACCCTTAAATTACCATTTGTATCATCACATCATTTACTTTATATATGCTCTCTCTATGTGTATCCTTTATATATATATATATATATATATATATATATATATATATATATATACATATACAATGATAGATATATAATTCTCAAGATTAACAAGTATCATCTTCCTTTATAGGGATGTAAAACAGTATGGCTATATTGAATAACAGGTTTTTTTTTCCCCTTTACCTTTTTATACCTCTGTTGAGACCTGTGTTTGAAGATCGAATTTTCAGACTTTTCATCAGGAAGGTCGGGAAATCCCTTATTTCATTGAATCTCCATCTCTTTTCCTGAAATATTATGCTCAGCTTTGCTGGGTAATTGATCTTTGGTTGTAGTTCCAGCTCCTTTGACTTACAGAATATCATATTTCAATTCCTTCAATCATTTCATGTAGACATTGTGTGATCCTGACTGTGGCTCCTCAATATTTGAATGGTTTCTTTGTGAGTTCCTGTAGCATTTTTTCCTTCACTTGATAGTTCTGGAATTTGGCAATGATGTTACTTGGTGTTTTTAGTTTGAGATCTCTTTCGGGAGGTGAATGGCGAATTCTTTCAATGACTATTTCACGCTCTACATCTAGGACTTCTGAGCAATTTTCCTTGATGATTTCTTGGAAGACATTGCCCAGGCTCCCTTTTCTTTTTCATCATGGCTTTCTGGTAGACCAATAATTCCTAGATTTTTCATTCCTGAATCTATTTTGCAGTTCAGTTGTTTTTCCAATTAGATATTTTACATTTTCTTCTCTCTTTTCTTTCTTTTGATTCTGTTTGACTTTTCTTGATCTCTCATAGAGTCATTAGCTTCTACTTGCCCAATTCTAATGTTTATCAAATTGTTTTCTTCAGTTAACTTTTGCATCTCCTTTTCCATCTCTCCAATTATTTCTTTTAAGGAGTTATTTTCTTCAGTTAGTTTTTGTACTTCCTTTTCTATTTGTCCAATTTTCCTTTTTAAGGAGCTATTCTCTTCAGTGAATATTTTTTTCATGTTTTTAAAATCATTGACTAGTTTTTCTCCTATTTCTCTAATTTGGCTCTTAAAATCCTTCTTCAGCTCTTCCAAGAGTGCTCTTTGTGCTTGCGACAAGTTCATATTTTCTTCTGAATTTTCAGAAGAGACTACAGTCTTGAAGCTGACCTCTTTGGTCTTTGTGTTTTATTCCTTTTCCACATAGAAAGATTCTATGGTCTTTTACTTCTCCTTTGCTTCTTACTCATGATAATGATGATCACCTTTTTCCTGGCTTTTAAAGAAGATCTCTGCTTCTAGGGCATAAGAGGCTGTGCCCTACAGTTCTTGTGCTTTGAACTTCAGGCTTTGTGTGTTGTGACCTCTGGTTCTTTCAGCTAGAAGCTAATATGCTGCAGCTTACCTGGTGCTGAGTTGGCTACCATGAGAAAGCAGAGGCCAGTTGAAGTCTTCTTGGTTTTCTTTGGAGTTGTGCTGGAGCTAGCTATGTTAAGTGTGGGGGAGGTTTGGTCTTGTCATAGGTCTTGCTGCTGAATTACAGCATAGGCAAGCTCAGTGGTTGGTGATTTTATCTGCACTAGTGTCTTCTTGATTCCCCTGGGGTGCTGAGGCATGCCTAGTGTACTGGTGTTGGCAGTTGCAGGCTCCACCCCCCTGGGGCTCAGGATCTCCTCCCAGTTTGCTGAGGTGGGGCTGTCTTTCACAGCTCTGGCCCTGAAATTATCCAAAACATTTTAATATTAGCCAAGCTCTAAAAGAACACACACACACACACACACACACACACACACACACAAAATGAAGAAAGTGAAAAAATAACGTCTGCTTCAATTTGTACTGAGAGTTCATCAGTTCTCTCTCTGCAGGTGAATAGCATTTTTCATTACAGATGCTTTGGAATTATCTGAGATCATTGAGTTGATCCAAATGCAACCTTGTAGGTCAAATCCAGTGTTTTCCCCTTGATATACTGCCACCAATCTGATAGTATGTCTTGAAATAAGGTTTTTCATCTTTCTAATCCTTCCTTAGAGAAGGCACCTAATTTCTGAACTGAAACTGGATTTTTGAGAGCTCCACATCTTTTTCTTCCTGATCACATCTCTTAGAGCTATGGCCCACACAAGATAAAACAGATGAGCTGATCAGCTTACATGTTTTACAGTTTGACCCAGTTGTCTTTAGAGTGGGATGTTGGGAAGTGTTGTGTATCCCTGCATGTTTGCCTTAATATATCTCTTTTTCCCTGGGAAATCTCATATGTTAGCTACTACCAGAGAGAAGATACAAAAAATTAGTGGGCCTCCCTAAAGTATTACTCCCTGTCTTTTGTTCCCATGCCTACCCTAGATCATGAAGTCAGGTGTCTTCCTAGGAAATAGAAGACCCTTTTCACAGAAACTTTTGAAGATTTCTTGGGCAACTACCTACTTACTGATT
Organism: Potorous gilbertii; assembly: GCA_028658325.1. NCBI lineage: Eukaryota > Metazoa > Chordata > Mammalia > Diprotodontia > Potoroidae > Potorous > Potorous gilbertii. Next base: position 474,206,024 of record CM053769.1, on the reverse strand, counting down.
TTTAAGAGAATTTCAACATCATTTTGACATTGAAGGAATTAGCTTTTTAGGAAAAACTTCATATCCCTTTACCTACCTGATGTACAATTATGACTTGCATAGTTAATGATTTTTGTAAAACCAATTTTTACATAATTGGCTTTAAATCTTAAGTTTTCTTTTTCTCCTTCTCTAATTAATTTTCCTAATTGTCTTTTAACAAATAATTGTATTTGATCAGACTACTTTATGAATCTGAACTATCAAAAATTCAGAAATGAGTATATGAATGTGGCATCCTAACTATTTGAGAAAAAAACAGATCCTCAAATTCTTCACTAGAATTTCTTGGAAGCATTAACTGAGAAATTGGGACAAATAATATTGGTTAGAGTTCATTGACAGTAGTGTCAGTTATTAGGGACAGGACATAACTTTTAAGTGCTGTTAGACTTCAGAATGAATGAGGAAGTATTTTTTTTCCTGTTCCATCATAAGACCAAACATACTGTATACAAAATTCCAAAAGAGTAAAGGATCATGGATCAAGAGAGAAGTTCTTAAAATGGTGGTCTCAAAACTTCTATAATTCTTAAAAATTAAGGACAACAAAAAGCTTTTGTGTATGTAGGTTACATCTAGTGATACTCTATTAGAAATGAAAACTTACCATCTTAAGGTATTTATTCATTATTTTAAAATATCAATAAAATATTATTAAATATTGACATAAACACTGCTTTTACATAACATAATTTATTTTCCCTGAAACAACAAAAGGGAATGACTTTTTCACATTTTTGAAAATTTCCTTATTACCTGGCTTTATGGAAAACAGTTGGATTCTCCTATTTGCTTTTTTCATTCTATCTGTTGTGATATGTTTTGTTTTTTGTTTTTTTGGTTGAAGTATATGAAAATTTTAGCCTCATTCAGATATATAGTTTGAAAAGGGGAAAATATTTTAATAAGCAATAAAATCTTAGTATCACTATTAAAATTATTTTGACCTCATGGAAAGAAAGGGTAGACCACACATTGAGAACTGCAGCTATTAGAGGAAAAATATTTACCACTGCAAATATGTTTGCATACATATACATACATATGCACATGGTTAGATATACATATATATTGCATATGTATCAATATCATATATATATATAAAATGCTCAATAGCAAAATCATTTGTAGATAAGATAGTGTTATCATTTTTAAAGATTCTAAAATTGATTTTCTTGGTGATTAATTTGGAAGAAATTTTATCTCTTCATACCTTTGAAACATGGTACCCCATATCTGGAATAAATATTATCATCTCTGTCCTTCAAAGAACAACTTAGGGTTAACATATATAGCCTATTCAGATCCTCCCTGTAGTTATTACTCTCTCTGCCTTGAAATTATTGTTTTAATTACTTTGTATATGCTATATTTACTTTTTTTTTTCATGTTTAGTCTCTTAATAAAAGGTCTTCCCAATGAGGCAGGCAGCCCCTGCTTAGATTTGGTTTTCTTTCTCTTCTTTTTTGTCCTTGTAACCACAGCACTTAACCTAGTATTCATGTTTTATGTACATAGCCCATGCTTAAATATCTGTCAATTTCTATTTTTGTTTGTCCTTTTTTCTCCAAGAAGACAATGACATCAGAGATGTGATGCAGTGACATGCCAGTGAATTCGATCTAAGTGAGGGAGGGCTGTGCAAAGTCACCAGCCTCACTTTCTCCTCTGGAGTCATCTGGGTAGTGTGGGCAAATGCATATCTTGGTGACTGGAGATAGGCCAGATGCAGTGCTTAACCTTGGTCTTTTTAAGCTAAGGTCTTTAACATGTCTCAGTCTATTTGAGGTAACACTCATTCATAGATTAAGGCTAGGTAAGAAAAGAGGCAGTGAATGGCCTCTTTATCTAGGAAAAAAAAATCAATCTTAGAGGAGAAGACCCTCAGGGTTTCTTGTCACAATAGAAACAACTGCTATTTACATTCATTCTGAGACTATCAGGGTCCAAACAGTTGAATTAAAAAGGTAAACACTGGCTTTCCAAATCATTCCTATCTCATCAAAAGCTTGCTTATCTAGGGGAAAAAAGACATTTGCTATAGAGAATAATTGAATTACAGATATTTTAAAACCCAAATTTGAGTTGACAATTTCAACTGTTTCTCTGAGAAGAACCTCTCCTTTCCCCACACCCCTAGTCAGTCTCTTCAGATAGCGCTGAAATATATCAGAGAAAATGCAAAGCAAGCCATAGAATCTCACACGATTCTTATGGGGGGAAATGGAAAACTGTTTGCTTCTGATTACTCATTAGAGAGCTACTGATAAACCGCAGTGTTGAATACATTCTAATTAAAAGACAGAATCTGACAATATTACATTAAGTTGAATTCTGCCCTTATTAAAATTATGTACATGAATTTTCTAAAAAGAAATTGTTAAGGGAAACAAAGAAAGAATATTTATTCAAGATTCATAAGCAATGAGTATTTTTTTTTCAAAATCTTGCAACAGTTGATTCTAATTAGTATAAATATCTTTTGGTCACAGATAGATGGAAAACACATCCCATAGCTTCTTTTTTTTTAATGATGTCACATAATTATAGTGTTTGAAAATATATATTGTAATGGTTTGACCATTTCAGAGCTTTAAAAAAAAATGTAAAAATTGACAGAATCCTAATCTTTTAGTTAATGAATCTGGTCATTTCCATAGAGATGATTGTGCTCTCAAAAATTAGTGTAACAGTGGGGTACAAAGTGAAGTACAAAAGACCAAGTATTAAAAGACAAAGTTTTCATTTGGTCTCAGGCACTAACTTCTTAAGTGACTTTGAACAAGTTCCATTACTCCTATGAAATTTAGTTATGTCATTGTTAAATTTGTTCTAGATAATGTCTAAGATTATTATTTGCTTCTGGGTAAAGACAAACCAGTCCAATGCCTCTTCAAAATATTACAGGGCTTAATATATTTGAAGCCTCCAATCCTGCCCTATCCCTCAGGAAGTCTCTATCCTGGTTACAATATATCTGTTCCTTCAACAGATCCTCCTAGAGGAAGATTGTGTCTTTGCTTATTATCCAGGTTTCCTTCCTGTGGAGGTGTTCATTTTTTCAAAAATTTTCTCCCTTAAACATGGCCCACAAAGAAGAATGTTGACCTCCAAATGCATTCTAATCACTACAGAGGGAAAAAGGAATATTTCTGAGCTACTATCATACACTGTTGGGTCCCTCTTTAAGCAGTCCAAGATTTAACACCTCCTTTGGCTTCCCTCTCACCTGAACACTGACAGATTTTGGCCTTATAGTTCTCAAACTCACCTATCAACCTTCCCTGCCCTCCAATTTTTCCCATGTTAACTGTTGTATAGCTATGACATATCCTTAGGAAACATGTACAACTTGAATGTCCAAATAAAATGTAGTATTCATATAGATGGGTTCTCTTTTTTTTCTGTTGTATAGAATTAAAGACCATTAGATAAGAGAACAACATAGAATAACTCCCTGCTTATCTAAGGAAGAAGATAAAGTAGAAATGATTAATGGAGGATGAATTTCAATCAACGCTAAAAATATTGGGTTAGAGATTAGACTAGACGCCATCTATTGGTTTTTCTCAATGTTTTTCTTAAGATATGCCAGTGCTTAGTATGGCTCCTGGTGCATAGTAGGTGCTTGATAATCATAGTTGACTGACTACACACACACACACACACACACACACACACACACACACACACATACACACACATATTTGTAGAATATAATGGAAATGAAACCTCACATTCACTTCAGGTTGAATGAAAAATCTAAGAATGGTAGCTTTAACCTAATAAAGACAATTTTTTTTCATGTTATATACCTCGTATATGACTTCAACCATGTTGGATGTAATATGTTCAGAGCTTTGTAATGGTAAAGCACTATGAACATCATATAATCCAACTCTAACAATAAAGAAACCAAGAATGCAAGAGATTGAATGATGTGGCCAGTCACATGGATGGCAAGCATCAGAGGTGGTATCAAATCCTGGTCCTCTGGGATTCCAAGTGTCTAATCCATTATACTCATTCTACCCCCAATTAGATGTAAGATTTAGAAGGGACCCACAGCCTATAGTAAATGTTTCACACTCACTGATTAGAGTTGGAAGTAATTTTAGCTTTCTTTCATTGGGATGTGAGAAAGAAATGGAATAAATTGTGAAATTTTTAAGAAAAAAATTAACCATAATAAGTAGTAAACCTTATGCACTCATTCACACATTGGATGATCAATATTCTATTCCCTTGCAAGCACTCTGTTAATTGTGAATAATGAGAATGAGATTTTGTTTTGCTTGGGGATTCAAGATTTGGAGGAGGAGTAGGTACAAAAGAGAATTCAAAGCCCAGCTAGGTACAGTTCTAAGACTTAATTCAGTGTTGGTAGCTGAAATCTCCCAAATTGGAAATCATTAATTGTTTACTCTCTCATGCTCTGTTTTATCACCTCTTTTCAACTTCAGGAAACACAGAACAGTGAGCTAGAACCAAAATGAGTATCCTTCACTATCAATTGGCTTTATGATCTGGGTAATCCAGTCTATTTTTCTCTGTCTCTTTTCTTTTTCATCCTAACAGTGAATGGTTTGGACAAACCTTCAAAGAGAAAGAATTTCCAATACTTTTAACAATCTGCCATAATTCCAACAAACTGCAAAAATGTATAAATTTGTGAATTCTTAAAAAGTCATTTAAAATCTTTTAGGAATATTGTGCTTCTTTTAAAAATGGAGAATTAAAAATCAACATGTCATTTCTTTTGCCTTCATTTTCAAACACTCTCTTTCACTATAATATTAAAACTTACCCTTTCTCCTCATACTTTGTTATGATTGTTTATCAGGTGTTTTTATTAAAAGTCTTACATTTGCCCATTATTCAATGTTTTCATAATGTCATTTGCTGGAATTTGTCTTTTATTTCTTGGTAATTTCCATCAGGAATGATACAACTTTTACTATGAAATTGAAATTGGTTCTGTAATTCTCCACATACATTACATAAAATAAAGTTGAGTTACTGAGTGTCTTTCCCCAGTGCCATAATTGTGTCCTTTAGTCAATTGTTTTTGTAAATTATTTTGTATTTATTTTATTAGGTGTTTCCAAGTCACATGCAGTTTTTTAACGATTAACCTTTTGGGTTCAGAATTCTATCTCTTTCTTCCACCTGTGCCCCCTCCTTGAGATGACAAGCAATTTCATTTTGATTACTCATGTGAGGTCTTAGACAATTATTAAAGGAGTGCAATTTTTCCATTAAATTAGGGCTTCATTTAAGATTTTCTTTTGGTGTCATTTATTCACACAAATGAAGTTTGTTTGAATGACTGTATGACTTATGGAGGCAGTGTGATAGTGTGCATTGAATCCTGGATTTGTTTTTGGAGGACCTGGTTTAAAAGTTAGCTCTGCAATAGGCCAGTTTCATGGCCTTAATCAAATTTCCTTTCCTCTTTGAACCTCAGTTCCTTCATCTGTAAAATGACATGTTGAATCTCATAACTTCCATGATCACTTCTGGTTCTAAGCAGGTCTTCCTACTGCTATTTTGTTAATATATTTTTCTGTCTTATAGATGAGTACTTTGGACAATATGTGTGATAACAATGATGTTCATGATTAATTTCAATAATCATATAGATTTAAGACTCATCGTTTTCTCTATTCTTAAATGAGATATGTGTTTATATATGTGTGTGTGCATATATGTATTCACAAGTACACAAAGTAATACAGTTAAAGGGAGAAATTCAAAAGTTATTATGGCTAATTTTCTCATATTGTAGATGTTGAAAAATAATTCCAAAAACTGTGAGGAGACTTTTTAGGCACACAGCTATTAAGTAGCAATGAGGTGGAACATGGTTCCCAGAACTTGGTTCAGGACTATAATCATATATTTCCATTTGTGTTTTATCATTGATACTTAAGATTCTTTCAATTCACTTCTTATGTTCAGAGAAGTTACATAGCTTATATAAATTTCTGCCATTTTCCCCCTTCAAATGTACTAATGGTTAATATGTAATAAGAAAGAAAATGAACTTGAAATATAGCAATTCCCTAGAATGTCATTTTTCTTATGCCTTGGAACTGAGAAAAGGTAGATCTTTGAAAGGTAACCTACAGATATCATTTTTGAGAGATCATTTGAGATATCATTGATCCCATTGGACAGCAAATGTGCCAGCTAAAGGCTGTGGGGCAGAATTTTCTCTAATGCTACATAGCTGAAATGGGGCTTCTGGGAAAATATTGTGTCAAATGAATTCAAGAAAAATATGCACACTACATATTTACACTGTGGTATATAGTGAGGTGCCTACTTATCTAATGCCTACTTATCTAAATAAGTAATTCTTTTTTGAACCATGAATGTAAATAACATGGAACTAACTCCAGCAGGCTCCAGTTTTGAGGTATGGGTCTTCACTAGCATGGCTTTGTCAATATCATTGAAATGCCTTTCCTTTAATTATTGTCTAAAAGGGTGAAAAGTTACATTTCAGAGAGCAGTTATTAAATTGAATACCATAGTGTTTTAAAGAATGTTAGTGTCAAGGAAGGATACAAATGGAGGCAGTGTTAAAAATAAAAGAGGTAGAAGAGAAAAGGTTCAGAAGACAAGACATTTCCAGGGATTTATTCTGGTGATCTATAATGATAGCAAGGACCCTGGCATACAGGGTCTGTTGTACAGGTGCTTAGATATGCTTTTCTAAAAGGAAAACAACTTTTGAGTGGTCAATAATCTACTTTAATCAAGCATATATATCATTCATTTAGTTCAGGAAAAATGTCAGAACCTTGAACTTCAGAGAAAATGCAGAGAAATAAAGATCAACAGATGGGGCTTCCAATTGTCTGACCATTACATATATACACACTTACCAGAGCGAGAAGCACCAACTTGAGGGTTTTCAAAGCCAGTGGGGGTGAGGGGGAGGGGTTGTTCCTTAGAGGCCACCCAGAGTCTCATCTGGACAAAAAAGAACTTCCAATGAGCAAGCCCCAAAGTAAAACCTCACCTCAGAGTATTTATACACTTTTCAGTGTATTTATGTACTTTTCAGAGGTGGAGGGCAGGACCCTCTGACCTAGTACCTCAGTAGAAATTAACAAATGGTATTGAGTCCTATTAATGGATAGGGAAGATTTTTAACTCTTTCCCTACCCATCCTTAACTTTAAATTATTATTATAGTGTATCTGGAGATACATTTTTAAATTTGGTTTCAGAATCAAGTAATTGGTAGGAGTTTGGATTTGGACTCAGAAGCATAAATATGCAGCATAATCTCTTCCTAACTCTTCCTGATAAACAAGGCTTTCATCTGGGTTCTAACCACTATTCTCTTTCCTCCCTCCCCGCTAAGCTTTTCCTCTATTCATTGCTTTGTTGTTGTTGTTTTGAGGGAAATGTTTTGACCAATAATTTATCCTAATTGGTATAATGATGAGATAGCTGATAACAGTGCACTGAGCAAAATGTCTTCAAGAAGACTGAGATGAATAGCTCCAAAATCGCTTTCCTATTGGGATTTCAAATTGCACCTATTACAAAAAGAAAGCAAGAAAGAAGGAAAAACACTACCTTAGCATGTAAAAAACACTTCCTCGCATGCACTGACAGTGCCCTCTAGTGGCAAACAGTTTTAGTGATGCCTATATTTGACATTTCAAACCATTTGTCATCGCAAGGATTTGGAAAATAATTAGGACGGAAAAACCAGCATTAACTAATTGAATAAGATACTGACATTTGAAATTTAAGAATTGATTTTTCTATAATTCTAAATCAGGCATGTGCTGATTTAATGTCCTAGGGAAATATGTAGCAACGATAATTTGAAAAAACTGCAAATGAGTTGGTTAATATACATGCAGGACAAATACAGTAAATATTATAACACAAGTTCCCAAATCAGAACTGCAGTTTGCTTTCTCTGGCAGGAGGAAAATGAAAAATTCAGTGGTGACACCTGTCAGCTGAATAGAATCCATATTTGTTTTATGGTCTAATCCCAAAACCGTTCTCCAGATTCAGTTGAACTCTCTAAGAGAATGCCAGAAGAGGACTTAGAATACTGTCTTCAGTACATTTTTGGTGTTGCTGTTCAGGTATATCAGTCCTTTATAGTCTACTTATTTTTGGGAGGGTTAGGGGCGAAAATACTGGACTGGTTTGCCATTTGCTTCTCCAGGTCATTTTACAGATAAAGAAACTGAGGTAAACGGTGCTAAGTGATTTGCCCAGGATCACACAGCTAGTAAGTATCCTTGTCAATATTTGACCTAGTGGAGATGAATCTTCCTGACTCCAAGCTGAGTCCTTTATCCTCTGTGCCCAGCAGCAACCCTGAAATCAGTACCCAGTAGAGTAAATCAGTTCCCTTAGGGATAACTATCTGAACAGGACTAGTGTTTTCTTTAACATGGAACAAGGCTTTTAGAGTGGTGGTGAATGTTCCATGGTCTAAAAACAACGAAAGCCCAACAATATTTCTTTACATATGTTATAGACTCTCTCAGACTTTACATACCAAATGCAATGAGGTTCTTTTTCAATCTTCCCTTCATCATGTTTCTTGGTTTTGAAAACATGATTTGATCATTTTATGCCCAGAATAATGAGGTTTTTCAAATGAGGATTCTCATTCTTCACCCACAGCAGAAAAAAATGTATTAATGGACTTCTTTTCACTGGTCATAGAACTAATAAAACTCTTAAATTCCTGCTTGTAATATTAATATTAATAGTGATGACTAGCAAACATTTATGCAGGATACTTTTAAAGTATCGTGCATGTCATTTCATTTGATCTCACAACAACCCTGTAAGGAAAGTGTTATTATTTTATTATTTTACAGATGAGGAAATTGACACTGAGAAAGATTTAAAAGAAGGCCTTTCTAGAGTCATACAGTTAAGAAGTGGCTGTTGCAGGGTTTGATCTCAGCTCTTCAAAACTTCAAATGCAGCATCCTAACCACTACACCACTTAGCTACCTTTTCAAGAATGTGTTCACTTTAATGAGAGCTACTCTGCTTTTGTTAACCTCAGAGAGTTACTTAGTCGAAGAGTCAACCAGCTAGTTTTTATTAGAACTTATTACCTGAAGGAACTATTGAAATACGAGGTAGTATTATCATGGTTACTTAATGTTAATAACTATAAAGAAACAGTTAAGAATACTAGAATTATGTATAGGAAGCTTATTGTGTTATATTGCCATGGTCAAATTAATCTTTATAATAGTACTTTCAGATTTGCTATGTATTGACATTTAATAAACCTAGAGTTTTAGTAAATCCCAATATGCAATATCTTTCCTTCTTTGCAAAAACTTGCTTTACTAGATTTATATGATGACCCCAAAATAGAATCCTATCAACATTATTCCTTGACCCAATTAATTCACAGACTCCTATAATACTTTCAAAGATAATGCATTTCTACATGCCTGACTCTAATAATCACTCAGGATACAATAAAGTGATTAGATAACATTTTAGTGGCCATATTTTCTTTTTAATATTTTGGGTCTCTATTTCAAAAAAAAAAGCATATCAGTGGAAGAAAACTGATTTTGTCTTCTAGCTCTATAAAAGCAAGGTGCTTTTTTCTTGAGATTTTTTGGTTGCTACCTCCTGAATGTTACAAGGGGATGGGAACATTTTGCTGGTCACTTTATTCCTCTATCTATTAGCACATACATACTTCTGTCTTGAAAGTTCAGTTTCAGGCTCAGGGCAGAATTCACTAGAAGGTAAGATAGCCACTTCTTTCCCTTCTAGTTTTCTCTGGGCCAAAGAATTTGCAATCAAATGATAGTCCAAATCTATGGAGTATACTTCTGTTAGAATAACTGCCAACAAGCAATTGTTATGTGTCTCACCTAAGCAGTTAGGTGGTGGAGAAAATAAAATGCTAGACTTGCAGCTAGGAAGACAAGAGTTGGAAACCTGAATGACACTTAGGCAACTCATACACGCACACACACAGACACACACACACACACACACACACACATACACACACACATGCACACATATATACATACATACATATACATATATATATATGGAGAGAGAGAAATGTGAGATATTATTACATCTTGTCTATTCTTACTCATAAGGGATGCTTAATAAATATATGTTGGTGAAAATTACCTCTGACATATGCTTCCTCTTCTCCTCATTAATGGTTGCTTTATAAAAGCCCAGGTTGCTTTAAACATTAACATATATGATATATATATGTAAATATATCTTCTTATACATGGATATACAAATATATCCACTTGTACATGTTTACATGCACATACAAAATGTATGCACAGACATCTACAGGTGTTTGGGTATAAGCTTAAATACATGTGTACATTCATGCACATATATACATGTATATGTGTATGGATATGGAGAGAGAGAGAGAAATAAAGAGAGAGTTACTCCCTTAGTATAGTTTTAAGGTAAGATTTTGGAGATACATGGCATATATTTTCTACCCCTTTATTATAGTGTCGAAAGAAGTGACTTTTCTCCTCACAAGTCCAACTATGTATTCCTAATTCTATCTCTTTCATCTTCTCCAGCAGAATGCACGTTGTCAGCCTTTTCCTTTTTCTTGGATTGTTAAACTCTCCCTATCTAATGGCTTTTTCCATTCCATCATCAAACATCTCCAGGTTTAAAAAATGAAATTTAGAAAACTTTTATAAAAGTCTCTCTCTCACTCATGCTATCCTCCTGGAAGCCTTCTCTCTTCCTCACTCACACCCCTGGAGCAAAGCTATGTAGACTTACTCAGTCCATTTCCTCTCCTCTCACCTCACTCGTTCCTCTAATCTTTGTAATCCACTTTCTGTCACTCAATTGTCTTCAAAGTTATCAATGATCTGTAAATTGCCAAAACATCTTTTATCAGTGCTTATCCTTCAACAATGATTTTCACTTGACAATATTGAGCACCCTCTCCTCCAAGATAATGTCTTCTCTCTGGACTTTGGGAATACCACTCTCTCTTGGCTTTACTTTGATCATTGTAAAAATTTCTCAATTCTCCTTCGGTTGTTTATCAGCTACAACACACTCTCTACCTGTGAGAGTTCCCTAGATTTCTCCCCTATGCTTTCTTCTTGGTAACCTCATCCACTTCCATGTGTTTAATTATCATCTCTAAACTAATGACCTATATAGACAATCCCTCCTCCGAACTTTACTCTCATGTTATCAATTACTGATTATACATTCCGTATAATTATAATAATCCCATGGATGTTCCAGACACATTTTAAATGCAATATGTCAAAAACTCAATCTATTCTCTTTCCCCAAATAACTTTCCTTCTTCCAAATGGACTTTTCCTCTGGGTTTCTATGTATTTTGAAGACAAAATCATCCATCACACTATCCTGACCTGCTCCCTCTCCCTCAATGCACATATCTAATCAGTTACTTGCTCTTGTTTTTACATCGACAACTCTTCTTTCATCCAGCCCATCATTTTTCCTCAAACAGTTACCACCTTCTTTGAGACTTTTATCACTTCTCACCTGATAATTGCAACAGCCTCCCTACTGGTCTTCCTGCTTTGAGTCCCTCTTTGTTTCAGTAAGTCCTGCATTCTACTGACAATTCTGGTCAATTTAAAAAAATATATTAAGAAACAACTAGTTTCCAGGCATTGCCCATTTGATTTTCTTGAAGCAGAGGTGTGACTAGGTCATTGATTCCCCATGTAAATCAATTCTACTAACTTCAGCATGAATTACAAATTCCTCTGTTTTTCTTCTCATGCCTTCACATTCTAACACCAATTTATCTTTCAGGATTCATTGAATATCCCTTTTGTGTTTGCCCACTGTCACAACCACTCTAATATCTTTGCCAATGAAACTCCACAAAGGATCTCAAAGAGTCAGACATGAGTAACAATAACAAAATACTTATTATGTATTGTTGTCTTCCTCATAAAAACACATCTATGTGAATGGGGATTGTGACATATTGTTGCATGTATCCCTAACAACTATTAAATTGCATGGAGGTATTTAATACATGCTTGTTCTTAGGATATTATAGTTAGAACCAGAAAGAATTTAGAGGTCATCTCATTTAGCTTTCTCATTTTATAGATGTTGAAACTGAGAAGTTTAATTGACTCCCCTATGTTTCCTACTATAAAGTAGAAAAAAAAAAGCATAAAAACAGTTTTTTAGAAGGCAAGTATTTTAGACCTTTTTTAAAGGCACTTCTTAAAAACCCTTTTAGAGGTTCACCTATTTCCTTTCTCTAGAATATGTAGATCCTGTCTTATTTCAATACTAGTATGTATTTAAATATAGATTAAATTGATCCCCTTGTTTAGGGATGCACCAAAACACCCCACTGACCTTCCACTCCTCCAAGTTAGCTGAAGACTAAACACAAACTGATGAGTTACAGGAGGTTCCTAAGTAATATTTTCATGTCCTCACTTTGAATCCTTTCAATATATGGCTATTCAGATTGCATTTACATAATTGAATATCACTCCTGAGCTCAAGAGGGTCCCTCGTTAATCCTGAAAAGAATCTTCACACAAGGACATCAAGAATCCTACATGTATTCATGCGTTAATCTGTAAACATCAGTACTTCAAAAAGCTCATTTACTCACTGCTGTCAGGACTGCTGCTGTTTTTCCTCCATTTTTGATGAGGACTAATGACATCACAGGATGATATCTTGCACATGAACTGGATTTAAGTGAGGTAGAGTTGCACAGTCTTCAGCCTCATTGTCTCTTCCAGAATAATAGAAATCCAGTGGCAAGATAAAATCAGGATTACTGGTGATGACCCAGGGTGCAATAGATGGCCTTGGCATTCTTGATATCTGATTAATCTCTAAGCACTCCACAGAGCCTACTTCATTCATTTTCATGGCAATCAGAACAAATTATTCTCATTTGCCCATTCTCCTGGGAGAAGTATTCACATGCTTAGAGCAGATATCTCCCTACCTCATTAACAGGTTTGAAGGCTGTAAGTTACCCTCACCCTGTCTAGTCCATGTTCCAAGACAGTTTATCAGGGTGTGGCCACTGTGCAGGTGAGAGTCGGGTTACAGATGAACACAAAAGTTGGATGAGCAGGGTTTGGCAAGACCTCCCACCAGAGGTGCTAGTTCTCCATGAAAATCCCATAAACCTTTTCAGAATTGATACTAGTAATATGGATCACAAACTCTGCTTCAATCTGAAAGCTTAGACTAGTGTTGAAAAGAAAAAAGGAGGAAGAGGAAAAAGAGAAGGCGGAAAGGAAGGGAAAGGAGGAGGAGGAGAAGAAGAAGAAGAAGAAGAAGAAGAAGAAGAAGAAGAAGAAGAAGAAGAAGAAGAAGGAGGAGGAGGAGGAGGAGGAGGAGGAGGAGGAAGAGGAGAAGGAAGAGGAAGAAGAAGAAGAAGAAGAATGAGGAGAAGGGAGAGAAAGAGAGAGAGTGTGTGTGTATCCAGGCTAACCATATGACCATGTCAGTTGGTTTGGGTTAAGGGTTTTCTTTGTTACAAAAAGACTCAGGACAATGGGTATGAGTGGGTGTGAGAGAGGGAATGGTTAGGATAAAGAGAGAAATGACTTACCATTACTGGCATCAGTGAAAACTTTAGTAAATGTAATCAAATCTTAGATTTAGATTTGTCAAGAACCTTTAGAAGTGATGTAGTTGAATGTATTTTGAAGTTGAGGAAGCTGATTCAAGAAAAGCTTTGAAGTTATAAAGTTTGTGCAGGGTCATGTAAGTAGGAAGCAACAGAGACAGGATTTGAACCCACATCTTTGAAATCTGTATCCAGCAATAAGGATTTCAGAAGACTCAGCAAATCTAAGAATTGAAAGGGATCTCTCATGGAAGAGGAAACAAAGAAAAGAAGTTACCCTGTAAAATATCAGGGAATTTTAGTGTGTTGAACATTTTAGGCAATTGTAAAAAAAAAGTCAACAGAGTGAGTCAAATACTTTGAATAAAATTATAATGTTTTATCTCTGTAATGAAAAGCAAGGAAGCTCACTGCAACCCCAGCCTTCCAGCCATGGACCCCATATTGAGGCTACTTATATCTTCTCCAAAAAAGAAATCATTATATGAATGTCCCATAACTGACCTGGCCTAAGGCAGTTATCCAGGTTGGTCACCAATGAGCTAAGTTATTGAATAATTGTGCAACTCTCAGGTTATCCTGTGAAAGGAAGTGACTGCTACTCACTATCCTTAGAATACCCATTTTTCTGCTGCCAGTTAGACAAAGATAATTTCAAGAAGAAATTGCTTATTTGAAGCCCTTAGGAAAACTGTTCCCTTCACAGCAGAAATGATGCTTCCTGTACTTGGACTTCATAAAATGCCTGTTCATGTAGAAGGTGTCTGGAAATTTTTTTTCCCAATTGTTATTTTCAGATAACCTAATTCATGACTGAGAGAGCCTAAGATGATTATATTGACTGAGTATAGTTACAACATGATTTAGTGAGTTTCTCTATATTTATGTGTTCTCTGATTTTCATGAAGCTTACCAATTGACATTAGCTGTATAGAACATTTGTCTTGTCAGGAAAAAGAAAATATATTTTCTTGTGGGAGGAAAAAGTGTGACTTTTGCTGCTCATTTTTACTGGTATCACATGTATCACTTGGGAAAACATATCAAGTCCATTGCCAGACTGTTTCACAGGAAGGCCACTGTGCCAAAGTCATGCGAAATGATATTTTTATTATGAACATGACAGATGATAAAACCCTCCTTGTCATAACCAGAGTATGAGAGCCAATGTCTTGGGGAAATTTAGGATGATCAATTTTGTGGAATCCTTTAGAAATAGGTTTTTTCCATTTTCATAGCCATACAGATCATCTGAAAGTTTTTTGTAGATGAAGGCAATGTCATTATGTGTTTGTTTACTTATTTATGCATTCATTTATTCTTTTCTATTCATCTATTTTATTTTTAAGGAATTGAGTAATGTAAGAAATCACAAAGTAAAAATAACATTGTTGATCTTCCAGTCATGATCTCTTGGAACCATCCTCCATATTGATTTAGAGTGAATTTGAATATACAATTTATACTTTCTATTTTTTTAATTTATCATACTCCTAACATCATTTGAATATCAATTACATTTAATTCACTGAGTCTCTGAGTTGGAAAATGAACTCAGAGGCCATCTAGTCAAACTTATATCTAGACATGTATCCTTTCTATCATGTACCTTGTGAAATATTTGGTTGAAAATTTATAATGAGAGGATCTCTTCTTTCTGAAGCAATTCATTCTACTTTGGGATATTTCTAAATTATTAGTCTTTTTCCTTCTACTAAAATATTCTACTGTAAGGAATCTCTCATTATAAAGGCTTAATTTTTTTAACCAAAAACCAAACTGAAATCAACCTCTTCTATTCAATATTTCTTGATCTACCATCTAGAGCCAAGTTGAAAAATCCATAGTTAATATCTGACTCCATCATGTCCTTCAAGGAAGGAGGTAAATAAGCATTTATTAAGCACCTACAATATGTCAGGCTCTTTGCTAAGCACTTGAAAAATATCGTATTTAATGCTCATAATTTCCCTGGGAGGCAATTATCATTCTGATTTTAATGAGGAAATTGAGGCAGGTGGGTTAGATGACTTTCCGAGAGTCACTTGGTTAGTTAAGTATCTTTACTTAACTATGAAAACCCAGGAGTCAATGAGAATCCCAAAGAAACAGAGGAGAAAGAGAAGAGGCCTGAGTAAAAGAGAACATTAAGGAACACCCAGATATGTTGTGTTCGTCCTTTGTTGCCAAAGAAGACTATGCCAACAGAGAAATGTTGTACCTTGTGAAGTATTTGGTTGAAAATTTACAATGAGAGGATCTCTTCTTCCTGAAGCAATTCATTCTACTTTGGGATATTTCTAAATTATTAGTCTTTTTCCTTCTACTAAAATATTCTACTGTAAGGAATCTCTCATTATAAAGAAAAATTTCAAAAAAAAAAATTAAAACTTTCATCTTCAGGAAAAATCATCCCCATTTGATTGGACTGATCTGACTGTGGCCTGATCTGTCCTGTCCATCCATAGATTCATTTAACACTTTATGTCGGGAAAGATACTATGAAAAGAATGACTGATAGTAAGAGGGTTGCTCAGATTAGAATACAACACAGCTACAGCTTTTCAGAAGCTTCAAGTCAAGCTGGAAAGAGAAGGCAGTCACAATGAGATGAAAAGGGGGAGGATAAAGTGGTATATGTGCCATAGGATCAGCTGCAAGCAGCGTGAATTGGAAAGGTCTCTGAGGTTGAACCCAATAGAAGGCGGGGGTCATCATCCAGTTTCTGAAAATAGCTATTGCCACAAAAATGTTATCTGGATGTTCTTGACACTCACTAACTGTGTGATCTTGGGCAGGTCACTTAACCCCAATTGCCTCATCCTGGGTCATCTCCAGTCATCCTGATGAATATCTGGTCACTGGATTCAGATGGCTCTGGAGGAGAAGTTAGGCTGGTGACCTGTACTGCCCTCACTCATGCAAAACAAAGTCAAATGCAAGACAGGTCAACATTTCTCTGTTGGCATAGTCTTCTTCGGCAACAAAGGACGAACACAACATATCTGGGTGTTCCTTAATATTCTCTTTTACTCAGGCCTCTTCTCTTTCTCCTCTGTTTCTTTGGGATTCTCATTGACTCCTGGGTTTTCATAGATTTTGAGCTGGACACTATCCAATAGATTTCTTACAATCATAAATTTAGATAGTGTTTTAAGCTCTCTGGGACTCAATTTCTTCCTTTGGGGGGAAAAAAAACAAGGGGGTTGTATTAGGTGGACTTTGTGTCTTTCCTAGCACTAAATCTATAACCTTGGGAATTATGATACAATCTATTATTCTGTGGTTGAAAAAACTGATTACAAGAGAGCTTAAGTGCCTTCCTCAAGGTCACTAAGGGTGACACAGGGTCAGGATTTTCAAAATTCAACACCTTCCACTGTGCCACACTGCCTTCCTAACTGGATAATCTACCAACACATATAGTTCAATCTATCCCAAACTTCATTCTTCATCCTTTCTCTCCTCTTAACTGCACATTTCCTCTTGATGACATACGATATATATGATACCAATTTCACTGACTTAATTCCCAAGTGTCAGCTGAAATGCTTTCCCCTTTCTCACTTCCATCATGGATTTTGTCGCCAAATTCTGTTCATTTCATCTCTTACTAGCTTTTGCTTCAATCTCTTCAACTTCTCTCCTTTACCATATGGCCACTACCTTGCTTGGTTTTCAGTACCTATAGTGGGAACTTCTGTGTCATCCCTTTGTCTGATCAATTCTACCTCTGATCACTTAGTCATGCATTCTTCCTATCTCATGCTCCTCAAGTAAATAAAGAATCTTGTAAGCACAGTTTTTCTTTCCTTTTTTGTCTTCATATTTTTGTTGCTTGGTGCAGTGCTGGACACTTAATAAGTATTTATTAATTGAATGTTAAGACATGTTAGATCGCGGAATTCTTCTAAAAAACTTTCAATTATTTTTTATTGCTTATAAAAATCTAGAAAGACACACCACACATTCAGAGCTTCAGTTACATGCAGACAAAAGAGTTTTGCAACTTGTTAAGCAAAAATAATTAGTCAAAATGGGAAGCTATCAGATAGCAAGGTGGGATGAGTACCCATATCCTTGCTGCTTATGTTGAAACAGTGATCCAGAGTCCCAATCTTGGATGGTATGAACCATGCCACCACTTACCCTAGATACTGTTTGGGAAGGTTTTCAGAAAAAAAAATCTAGTTACACCCCTGCCTGGAGAGTATTCATCCTACACCTTGCAAAAAATGAGAAATTCACATTTTTAATGTCTTCCTCCACTCTTTGTCTCTTAAAATAATAACTAGCTAATAATTTTTTCATTAACTGGATTCAAGAATGGATCAAAAGCAGCATGTTAAGTTGGGGTTTGGTGTAGTTCCCATTTATTTCTGCATGGGTGAATCAGTAGCAGTTGACACATTCTATTGTCTGGGTTACAAAGACACTTAGCACGAAGATACGATGTTGTGTCTGTGAATGTGTCAAAAATTAATGATTATAACACTTTCCATGACTACTAAACCCTATTAAAGTGACTTTCAAATATGCCAGTCATCAGCATTCAATTTGTTGGCATTATATGTTAAAAATGAAAACCATAATGTGGCAGATCTTTGTAAATACTAAGATGTGATGACGGGTAAATTGGGGAAGGGAAAAATTACTATGAACAAAAATAGGTTCAGTTAATTGAGGAAAAATAAAAGAAGAATCTCACCAACATTTGAAATTATCTTTTCATGTATGTGAAGGGCAGAACAATGTAAGAGAACGAATGCTACTCTCCTTGGTACCAAACACTTCAGTGTGAGTCAATCATTCAGCCAATAAGCATGTGTAAGGACCTACGATGTACCTAGCTTTATGACATGTGCAGGAATCGAGGCTACAGTGGTTTAATTGTGTGATTTGATGTTATCCACTTTACCTTTCAGAGCATAACAGAATCTGTCATATGGATATGATATCAGAGTCCCCCTTAGGCCCTCCCAGACATAAACATTCCTGACATCCTTAAGTCTCTGTCTCTCTAGTCTTCCAGAGAAGCCTATCCTTGTGAAATCAGTGTCTTCAAAGACAGCCCTTTCCATATTAAGCTAGTTCTTATGGGCTGGAAGCTTCTCATGAATTCAATTCTAAGCCTACCTGTTTGGAACCTCTATTCATCACTTCCAAATCTCTCCTTTGGGGCAAAACTGAGAGTCTATACCTTTTTCTGAATGACAACACTTTTAAGTACTAGATAGACATCTTCTATCACCTTTTCTCCAGGCTAATGTGAAAACAAGAAGTGCAGAAGAATTCACTTAAGTGCAGAAAATAATGAAGGAAGACAAGCAAACAAAAAACACCCTGTCCTCAAGGAACTTATATTCTAATAGAGAGACAATACATCAACAACTATGTACCAACAAGACATATTTATGAGAATTCTGAGATCATTAAGAGAAGAAAGGCACTAGCATTGAGGAGGTTTGAGAAAGACTTTTTGCAGAAGGTGGAGTTTTAAATGGAATCAAAAGAAAGTCAGGAAGCCAAGATGAGATGGTTGAGAATTTCCGGGACAGTGGGCACCCATGGAAAATTCAAGGGGTCTAGACATGGGATGTCTTGTTTGAGGAACAGTGAGGATAATACACTGTTTTAGAGGACTGAGAGTCGAGTAAGGCATAATATAATAAAAAGGTAGCAATGATCTAGACTGTGTGAGTCCCTAAAAGCCTAACAGGATTTTTATTTGATCCTGGAGGTAATATGGAACCAAGTAACCTTATTGTATGTAGAAGGAGTATTAAAATGGTAGAACTAACTTTAAGAAATATCATTTGGGAGATGAGTGCATAATGGATTAGAGTGAGTAGAAATGTGAAGCAAAAAGACCAACCAGAAAGCGATTGCCATACTCCACATATAATAAGATGAGGGTCTGAATCAAGGTGGAGACAATATTGGGGGAGACAGAAGAGTATATATGAGAGATATTATGATGGTGGAATTGGCAACAACTGACAATAGATGAGATATGAGGCAGTGAGAGAGTGTGGAGGTAGAGATTACAGTGATGGTGCAAGCCTATGTAGCTGGGAAGATGGTAGTATTGTCAATATTAATATGAGTTGGGAAGGTGCTTGGGAAGGAAGGATAATGAGTTCAGTTTGGGATATGTTGAGGTTAAGATGTCTATAGGACATGCAGTTAGACATGCCCAACTGGCATATTTATATATAAGACTAAGGTCAAGATATAGGATAGGGCTGGATAAATCGATATAAAAATCACACATATAGAGATGATAACTGAATCTCTGATAACTGATGAAATCCAGCAAAATATTTTAGAAGAATAAAAGGTGTAATAGAAAGACTTGAAGGGTCTTCATGGTTTGCAAAGTATTACGCAGTTGAAGATCCAGTAAAGGACACTGAGCAGGAGAGGTCTAAGGGGAGGGAGGAGAACCAGGAAAGAGTGGTGTGGTAAGAAATTAGAGAGAATAGAGTATCAAGGAGATTGCTCTGTACAGTGTCAAAGGCTACAGAGAGGTTAAGAAGGACGAGGACTGAGAAATATTATTAGCCATGGCAATTAAGGATTCAATGGTAATTTCAGAGAGAGGGCAGTTTCCATTGAATGACAAGGTCAGAAGCCAGATTGAAGAATGTTCATATGATGTGAAACTATTCTCTCTGGCTAAAAGGCCAGATATTCAATATCATCATTCATGGCTTATTAACATTTAAAGCCCTTTATCATTTTTTTAGTTGTATTTCATATCATTCTCCATTCTCATTGGACTGGTTTGCAGGTTCCCCTACCCCTATGGTCTTGCAGGAATACCCCAGGTCAAGAATGGACTCACTCTTCATTCCAACTCTTGATAAACCTCAGCATCATTCACATCCCAGCCCTTCTGTGTGAAGTTCTTCTCAATCCTATCCTCCCTGCCTCTACTCTTCTGTTAGGACACTCTCCATTTAAAATCTATGTATATAACTGTACTTCTTTTGCATTTTCTAATTCAGATCTTTTCTTTCCTTCTGATAGACTTTTGACTAGAGAGATGAGCTTGGTATCAGAAACCTACATTCAAATATATCTGCTGACATCATGTCAGACAATGTAAGGCCAAAGAGAATTATTTATTTAAAGTTCTTTAGGAACATTAAAAACATGTGAGTGCCAGTTTTTATTGTTGCTTTTCATCTTTTACCTTCTTTCTCTCTTTCACTCTTTCTTATTTTTCCCTTTGTTTTGTTGTTATTTCTCTAGCACAGTGACTGCTACATAATAAGGATGTAATTATTTAATTGAATTTTCAAACACTGAACAAATGCAAACACCCTATTGCAAGCATACTTTTCATACTTTCCAGGAATAAGGTGATCAGATTCAAATGTTCTCTGTCCTTGTCCAACCTCAGTTTGGAGTATGTGTTTTATTTCTGAGCATTCTCATTAAAGGGCTGTGAGAAACTGGAAAGTATCCAGTGGACAATGAGCAGGAAGGTAAGGGGTACTGAAACTGTAATATAAGATCTGTCAAAGAAACTGAGATACTTAACCTGGAGAAAAGAAGGCTGGGGAGGTGACATAGTAGATCTCTTTAAGTATTTGAAGAGCTATCATATGATATAAGGATCCACCTTTTTCTGCTTTGGCCCCATAGGACAGAACCAAAAACAATGATTGGAAACTTCAGAGGTCAACTTGGGCTTAAATAGATCATTGAAAAAAATTCTGACATTTAGATATGTCACACAGATGAATGGGATGACTATAGTGGTGATGGCCTTATTCTCATCCTTGGAGGTCTTTAATTAGAGGCTGCATGTTTATTTACAAAGTAGTTTATGGAGAACTTTTGAGTATGGCATTTAGAGCATAAGTACAGTATTCCTTTGGGATATGAGTTCCTTTTAACTTTAAGTTCTGGGCTTCTTAAATCTATTGTCTTTCAAAAGTCTTAGGTATACCTTAATCATCAAATCAACATCAAACCCTCTACAGCAGGAAAAATGGAGGATTTACAAATAAAGGAAGTTTGTAATAGGAGTACTTAAAAAATCCTACAAGAATAAAAGTGAAGTATACATAGGAAGGAAGCTTGGTATCCTGGAAGATAGGATGTATTTGGAGAAGGAGATAGATTCTAATTGTAGCTCTCCTACATCCTTGCTATCCGAGCTTATGGAAGTCACATCCTCTATAGACATGTTTTTTACTCTATAAAATGAAGGATTTGGATGCTAGGGTTCTGTTCCCATCCTAAAACCTAGGATCCTTAACAGTCACACATAAAGAAAAGACAAGGTGGGTCACACATATGGGCACATTTGGACAAACATCCAGGTCATAGAGTACTGGTTATAAGGTATTATGCCTTGAGAAGTGTAGTCTTCTCAAAACTATTTGTTGATTCCAAGACCTTGAAGAATACTAGTTTAGGGATTGGGAAAAGGGCACAGTGATGTTGTTAGTGCAATTACCTTTAAAGTGGAGAAGCAGAGATAACTCCAGTAATAAAAGTGGTATCAGATTTCTGGAATTGGGGACACCAAACTCAATTCAATTTAAATAGAACACATATTCATTAAGCACCTACTCTGTGCCAGATACTTCGTGGACCTGCTGGGTTGTAAAGACAAAGTTAAACAGTCTTAATTCTTGAGTACCTTCTAGTCTTCTTTCTAGACCATCTGATTCTTCATTACCTCCCTCTCTAAGACACAGGTGATAAATGGTAAATATTCTCAGTCATATTGGGGATTTCTGAAACATTCACTTACAAATTCTGCTTTTGGCTTGTGGAATATATATTTTAAAAGAAAGGGAAATTGTCAAGTTCTAAATCAAACATCAAATTTTGAAAACTGTTTAGTAGGAAAGAGACAATTTTAAATGAAGGGAATGAATGATATAAGCGAAAATTACCAACAAACATGGAATTAGAATTTTTAAGATCCATGAAGCACAGATGTAATATCTATTCCTGACAGCCTCTCTCCACAACTCTCTCTTTGGTTTTCTCACCCTCTCTGTCTCTCATGCACATACCTGTAGGTATGTGTTTTTATGTGTATATACGTTTACATGTATTTTGTAAATGTATTTGTCTCCCTCACCTTCTTCTACCTTTGTCAATGACTGCCTGTCTCAGTGTCTCTATCTCTGTTTCTCTCAGTCTAACTCAGTTTGTCTTTTTCCCTGCATTTTTTGTGTCTCTATTTCTTCTGCTTCCTCCCCTTTCTTCATAGTCATGAAAACATACATAAATATATTTATACTCAGCAACCATAAAAAGTAGCCAGCTACAGAAGAAGTGGAGGAATTAATCAATGGACATTTATCAGTTCCATCTTTTTTCTTTCAATTCAGCAACACATTTGACCTCCTTTAAAGAAATCCCAGAATCTGAGATGGAAGGGGCCAGAGTGGTTATCCAGTTCAAGCTATTTTATGACAAAACTGAACACAATTAAATTATATAATTTCTTTTTTAAAAATTCCCTTTAAAATAAATTTTCCATTAAAAAAATCATCCAATTTGAACACCCTCCTTGAAAAGAAATCAACAACACCCAGGGTGGCAGGCTCTACTTTAACTGAAATTGTTCAAATAATTATCCTTGCACTGAAAGGGCAATATCTCTCTTTGCAGGTTCTTTCTGTTGATACTAGGTATGACCTCTGGGGGTCAAGAATATGTCTCTTTCCCTTTTCTCTGTAGAGTTATTCTAGTACTCTTCACTTCATTGCACTGCCTAGATATGAGACTAACAAATGGCCTACAAATTGTAGGTAAAGATATTTGTGTGTGTATCTGTATGCATTTGTGAAGGTATAGTTGTTGTCCTTTGTTCTTGAAGTAGATCAAAATGACATCACCATGTTAGGGTCAAGGTACAGTGTGACTGATTGTGGCTCATTAGACCCATATGAGCTCAGAGGGCTCTACCACATGTCAAGCAAGTAGTCCTTATGAACATTTGGAGTGCACATATCTCTTAATTTGCACATTCATATTTCCTTTAAGTTACTGCAATTTTATATATGTTCTCAGCTCAGTAATGCTTTGTGATATCATCTTTGATGGATATTCTCATGAAATATCTTCTCTTAATTATTTTTTTCTGCTTCAGAAAGTAAAAATGGTCAATAACTACATATACTCTCAAGACTACTGAATTAAGAGTATGATATATTTTTACACTTCCATAAGGGGCAGTTAGGTGGGACAATGGATAGAGTGCTGAGCATGAAATTAGAAAGACTCATCTCTGTGAGTTCAAATCTGGCCTCAGACATTTACTAGGTATGAGACCCTGAGAAAGTCATAACACTGTTTGTCTTGGTTCAGCATCTGTAAAGCCCACTGGAAAAGGAAACGCCAAATCACTGCAGGATTTTTGCCAAGCAAACCCCAAAACAGAATCAGGAAGAACTAGTTGGACACAAATGAAATAGTTAAACAACAATAATAATTCTCCAAAACCAGTAGCAGCTCTCTAAATGTGTGCTCTGTGTGTGTTTGTGTTTTACCTTTGGCATAATTGCAACCTTAAGATCAATTATTACATGTTGTAAGCATTTATTATGCATCTGCCATGTTATTGGCACAGTATGAAATGCTGTGGATTCAAAGCTAAAACTGAACAATCTTCTTCCCTCTAGGAATTTATGGTCTGACAATGATTGGAGAAAACCTAGAATGATAGGATGTAGCACATAGACTCAGATGATTAAAAAATGGATTAAAAAAAGATGATTCAAAATAATATGAATCATCTGCTGGTGGGAAAATATTTATTAAATTGGCAGAGGGATCAGAAGAGGCCAACATGGTAAGTGGCAACTATGTTTTGAAAGAAGTTTGGGATTTCAGGAGAAAGAGAGGAGGGAAAGTATTACATCATACATGAAGCTGACTTGTGTAAAAGTATAAATAACCCTCATCCCTATAACATAGGAGATCTTAATATATGTGAGTATGTGTATGTGTATCTTTGTGTATGATGTGTATCATGGACTCATGTGGAATTCTAGTGGAGGTTATCAGCTCTTAGAATCATGCTTTTCTTTTTCTTGATAGCAAGTATATATAATACCACCTCATACCTATCAGATTGATTAATGTGACAGAAAAGGAAAATGATAAATGTTGGAGAGAATATGGGAAAATTGGAACACTAATGCACATTTGTTGGAGTTATGAATTGATTCAACAATTCTGGAAAACAATTTGGAACTATGTGAACAAGGCAATTAAACCCTTTGATAAAGTAACACCACTACTAAGTCTATGTCCCAAAGAGACTGTTTAAAAGGGAAAAAGACCTACCTGGACTAAAATATTTATATCAACTCTTTTCGTGGTAGCGAGGAATTGGAAATTGAGAGTATGTCAATCAATTAAGGAATGGCTGAACAAATTGTAGGGTATGAATATAGTGGTATATTATTTTGCTGTAAGAAATGTTGAGCAAGTGAATGTCAGAAAAAAAGTCTAGAAAGATTTCATGAACTGATGCAAATTGAAGTGAGCAGAATCAGGAAAACATTGTGAACAGTAACAGCAACATTGTATGATGAAGAACCATGAATGACAACTTTTCTCAGAAATACAACAATCTAAGACAATTCCAAATGGCTCAAGATGGAAAACTCTATACACATCCGGAGAAAGAATTGATAGAGTCTGAATGCTGATCAAAGCATACTATTTTCATTTTTATCATGTTTTTCCCCTTTTGTTGTTTCTTCTTCCAAAATGCAATTAATGTAGAAATAAATTTTAAGTAACTTCAAATATATAATCTATATGAAAGTGTTATCTTTCCTTGGAAGGAGAAGGAGGAGGAAGGAGAGAGAAAAATTGGAACTCACAATTTTATAAAATGAATTTTAAAAATGTCTTTGAACGTGTAGTGCCAACATCCTATTCACAGTGCCTAATGCTGAAGCACAAAATATAAGGTTCTTCAAATGGAAGACAGAACCAAAACATCTATTTCAACACCAGAAAGCAGAATCCCCACATGAAAAAGTAAGATCTGTCATAATAACAAGGAAATCTATACATAATTACAATGCAGGGGACAGCACTATCCTCAAGCCTTCTTCTGGCTAGGACTTTCCCACAAACTAACACTAGCAGTTCACTATCTTTTTCCTCTCTCTCCCTCAGCTCTAACTGCTATGTCTAACTTCCTCATAGCTCTGCTCCACAGACTCATGAGACTCAGGTTTCCATGTGACACAAGTAGGTCACATGAGGTTATTAATGGATGGGAAAGATCTTCAATTATTAAAAATACTTTAACAACACCACATGCAATTAGAAAAATGTTAAAAATACAATAAAGTACACAAGGTTGCAAAGGAAACAAATTTTATTAAAAATTATTTAGTATTAAGAATAATAGAATAAAATTACCGGATCCCAGGATAAGAAAACTAGTTTTAAAATGGAATGAATGGGGCCACTGTCAGTTCCTAACTTTTGTAGTAGGAGCACAGTTATCATTCATCTGTCAATGTTAAAAGAAAATCATGATTTCCTGGAGCTCAAACACATTAGGAATTATAATAAAGACTATAAGATGTGTATGTATGTGTATTTTTGTGTATGTGTATGTGTGTGTGTGTTTGTGTGTGTGAGCCTTTGGGGAGAGGAATGAAGATAGAAAGGGGATATTTGATACTTTGGACAGGAAGATATAACAAATCAAGTATAAAAACAAATGTAAGCTAAAACCCCTTAAAATTGTAACTGCTTATCAAGACTAATTGGGATATGGCTATTATTAATCTATTTTAAAGAAGGAAAAATGAGACTTTTTGAATTAGAAACTGCTATATCATAGAATTTGATTGAGAGCCCATATATGTGGAACTAAGTCATTTATTAGTTTTATGCCAGTTGAGAGATGTCCATGTCCATCATAAGAACAAAGAAAGAAATTATGGTTTTTTCCATATAAACAAGTGTTTGCCTGAGAGGAATGTTTCTGAAATAATATTCCTGGTGCAAAATAAGAGGATTGGTAAATGATAATGGAATGAACACTGGGGCAGGAGTTCAGAGGTTCTGGGTTCAAATTTTACCCTCTCCTCTACTTACAACCTGTATGATCATAGATCACTAAGACTTTTTTCCACTCTTGGCCACAGTTTTCTCATCTATACAATTGGGAATTTGGATGTGATGATCTTTAAAATCCCTGTGTAAGGTTAGGCAAGACTATTAGCTTCACTATGCCTCAATTACCTCCTTTATAAAATAATCATGTTTGACTCTGTAGTCCCTGAGTTCCCTTTAAGTTGTAGAAGTAGGAACCTCTGATTTGATTCAGAAATAAATTACAATATACTTTAGTGGAAGAAGTGCCCATACCTGGATAAAACCGCATGACTTAAATCACAGAACCTTCCTGTCTTCTCCTAATAAAGAAATAGCTCAACCACATTTGAAGACAATGTGTCTTGACATCAATGATGAATAATTCCCAAATAGCATTTTCATCCTTCATATAATTTACTAAACCCATTCTAATTAATCTTAAATATTCAAGTGAAACAAGACATGCCATCAAGAAGGTGAAGGTGGGGAAAAACAATGGTGCGAGCTGTCATGTCATTACTAACAAGGCTGCTGTTGAATAAACATGAGACCCTACTCTTGAAAACTATCATTGCTTTTTGAAGTCTCATTTATTGTCTTAAATTAATAATGTTTTATAATGTAATCTATGAGACTTTTCTCATTAAATCACACCAAAGTGCCAGCATTGATGAGCATGCCCTGTGTTGAAATTCTCAAAAAGAGACTCTTTATGCCCTGTTTCGTCACATTATCTTCACTTCTATTGCTTTCTCAATTAATTCTCAACAAAGATGTAAAATCAGAATGGGTTTCAAATCTTCTTCACTGCCTTTTTAAAAATAATTCCACTTGCATAAAATGGGAGCAGCATGTTGGATACACCACTGAGCTTTTAGCTGTCAACCAACCAACAGTCTAATATTTCTGTAATCTGGCTCATTCAGCTTCAATTATTTTTATTTCAATTATTTTATTTATGTGGTGTGTTTTAAAGAAAACACACCACACACACAAACATACACACACACACACACACACACACACAAAACAATGTATTCCCCCGCCTCAGTTTGTAGAATTGCATTTTGCTTTCCAAGCTTTCTAATGCACTTAGCACAATTCCTGGTACATAAAAAGTGTTAAATAAGTGTTTGTTGATTGATTGATTGATAGGTGAGGAACTGCATGGTACAGTATATAAAGTGCTAAACATAAAGTTAAGAAACCTTGAGTTCATCTCCTACTTCTTCAGTTTCCTGAATGTTTATGACATTTATGTAAGCTTTGTCTTTTAGCTCCCTAAGATTCAGTTTTCCAATCTCTAAAATGGGACAATGATACACATAATATTATCATAGATCTATTGTGAGATTCAAAAGAGCTAACAAATGAACAATATTTAACAGGTGCCAAAGTACTATATGAATTTCAGCTCTTATTATTGTTAATATTATTACCAATGTATATTCATTCTACTAATTTTCTTAGCTTTTGAGAAATGATTATAATAGTAACATCGTCTAAGAGAGTCTCTGGCGCTTAGGCAGAGGTAGTTCTCTTGTCATTTATCATGTTGTTTTGCTTATTTGTTTTCCCTAAAAAGCAACAAAACTATCCTCGAGACTTAATTTTTCAAGCTTAAAAAATCTAGAACCATTAACAAACGTCTTTATAGTACAAGGACAAAAGCCAATAATATGTGAAAAAATGAACTTCTCATCTTTGACTCACCTTTCTAGCCTAGGGCACCAATAAGCTAAATACAGGCACATGGGCTATACCCAAACAAACAAACTAATGGTAAATACTATATCCCTTCTATTATTAAGTGTAATCATCTTTGATGATCTCATTTCATTCCAAAAACACTATATAGAGATCAACTCTTTTAGGGCTCCCTATGTCAGAAAGGAGTAATGAATAAAATGGTATTGTATTAATATACCACAAGAGAGATTGAAATCGAGAAACAAAGAGGGATTTGGTCTATTCCAATTATAAAGGGATCTTTGAGGTTACATATTCAAAACCCCTCATTTTAAAAGGACTAATCATGAAAGTAGAGAGTCAAATGGTTGAATTGAGATTACCAAAACGTTAGGTTCCCAAGACATTATAAATATGGTCTTGTGTATTCTAAGGGAATGTGGTACTAGAGGCATGGTATAGATGTATGAAACAAGTGCAAGTGATAAAAGCCATCTAGTTATTAAGGAACAAGTGATGTAACATAAATAATAAGTGATATCTGAGTTCAGTGGATAGAGACTACTAAAATAATAACTTGCATTCACATAATGTTTTACTCATATAACTTCAATTGATTTTCATGAAGCTCAAAAAGAGTAGGTAAAAGACAGGTATCTGACAGGTGATATATTTCCTCTCAGAGGATTAGAGTTTGGAATCCAGATTTCATAAGCACAACCTATGGGATCTTAGAAAAGTCATTAACCACTCTAGATTTCATGTTTCTCTTAGTTAAATTGGAAGGATAAGATTATCTACAAATTCCCTTCCCCTTAAAACATCTAATTCTATGATCTCAGACTTTTTTTCAGTTACTGTTTAACCATTTTCAGTTGTATCCAACCCTTCACAATACCATTTGAGGTTTTCCTTGCAAAGATTCTGTAATGGCTTGCCATTTATTTCTGTATCTCATTTTACATACGAGGAAACTTAAACAAATAGGTTTAAGTTACTTGCCCAGGGAAACTGAGGCTAGATTTGAACTCAGAAAGGTGAGTTTTCCAGGCTTCAAGCCTAGCATTCTATCCACTTTGCCACCTAGTTGCCCCAATTTTATCACTCCAAATGAGTCCTTCATACTCTGCCATACTGCTTCCCAATGAGGATTTAGATTAATGACACTTATTTAAACTTATTAATTATTAATGATACTCAGATGGTGAATATGATTTTGATGGGGAGAAGTGAATCAAAGAAAGAAACACTGTGTGGAAAGATTTGTATACATGTGTATTTATGTATGTACATGCACATATGTGCATGTGCACATATGTGTACATACATATACGTATGCACATATATTGAGGTGGGAACAAAAATGGTATATATTTAAGAGAATAAAGACCCTTCCCTGGTATTATCAAAGACTCTTTGCTTGGGTCTACTGGTCCATTTTAGAATGAATTAGAGAAGTTTGCACTTGAAGAGGTAGGGAATAAGGAGCTAGTACAGGAGTGTAAGCAGCCTGAGGGTGGAAATCATGGTAGAAACTGTTGGATAAGAATCATGAGTCTCTGGATACATAGCTGCCTCACCCTCTTCAAGAGTCAACCTCTCAGGCTCAGATTCCATAAGCTTTCCAATGGAAATCTCAATAAACATTTGCTTTCTCTATCTCACAGGATGTCTATGAGGGGATTGTTTTATAAATCATCAAAGGTTACATAAATGTTAGATTTCAAGAAAAATCATAATTTTAACCAAGCAGCCTTCTCTTCTTGGATAATTTATCCTTTTCCTTGATCAGAGTTCTCCATCATGAGGAACAAGGGATCTTAAGAAGAGACAGAAAAACATGTGTCATGGGAAGTAGCCTGAGTGTACTCCCCACCCCCATAATCCATATTCTATGATGAAAAAGATACTTAAATAGGGCTACTCTGGCTGTGTTGAGCTGGAATGAACTGGAGGAAGAGAAGAGCAGATTCATGGAGGGAATTTAATTAAAAGAAGAAGTAGAAGCAAAATTGATTTAAAAGACAAATCGATAGCACCGACAGGATTTGGAGGACAAAAAAGAGAAAGATATTAAAGATGATCCCAAGATTTTGAGAGTGGAGGGCTCACAGTATCACTGAAAAATAAAGGATCCATTTTGGCAAAAGGGAAAAACACAATCTGAGAAATTTGATGACCTGGGTTAAAATGCCACCATTGGAGCTGATTGCTTATAAGACCTTGAAAATGTCTCTAATCTTTTTAGCTCCCAACTTCATCATTTAAATGGATTTGATTAGATGACTTGTGAGATCCTTTTAAAATGTAGACACAGGATCAAGAAGTTGGGATGAGTTTGGAGACAGTGTAAAAGAAATGATGAATACCATTTTACATGGATTGGAGTTGAGGTAGTGAATTATTGCAATGACAGTGTCCAGTGGACAATGAGAAATGAGAAGGTAGAAATGGGCTGAGATGTAGTAATGAAAAAATGTGACCCATTTCTCTGGGGGCTTATAGAAACCAAACTGAGTTTATTATTGGTCTCCTCTTCAATACAGTAGAATCTTTAGTTCAGGTGGAAATATTTGAAGTGAAGATGATGGATAAGTACTCAGAGAGAGGATGTAGAAAGAGCAAAAGTGCAGGTCAAGGACTAACATTGCCTATGCATCAAGATATTTGAGTATTGCAAAGATTTGGAAATAGCCAGGAAGAGTAGCTAGATTATTTGTGTTAGAGACATAAAGACATGAGTTCAAGTTCTCTGATACATCCAAGCAATGTGATGCTGAAAAAGTTACTTTCAGATAATAATAGGTATGATTTTATATTTGATGTTTGATTAAATTACAACGAAATGCAGGTTCTTTGATCAATTTATTTTCTATGACTAGGAAGTTTTGTGTTTTTTTTTCATAATTCAGTCCTTTTAAAAATGAGGAACATTAGTATGTGACAGACTGACAATTTAATAAAATTGAGAGTTTGATTTGTCTGAGTCAAAAACGCCCCCACATGTCCTGATGCTAAATGCTGAGACAGGATTAAATACAGAGAAAATGAACCCTTCTGGGCCTTATGATATTCATGCAATGCATTTATATATAAGACCTATAGCTCATTCATTTCTGGTGGACAATCTCACAGGGTACCATGCTTTCTCTCAATTTGGAGCTCACCTTACCTTTTGCTTAATATAAGGAAGCGAGAAGGAATTCCACACAACCTCTCAATCATCTTCTATTGACGTCCAGTCTGATAACCATGGATTAGATTAAAGGGAAAAAAGAGTACATTGGCAAAAGCAATTGAATTAGTATTAGCGAAAATGACTAAATTCATCAAATTAGAAATGTACTGTGTCTCCTTTCCCCCTACATCTATTCTTTTTACCTGCTTTGGTGGACAGCATAAATGCCCTCCTAATCTTCTTGGTCATTATTCCCTCAAATTCCAATATCTATGTCTAGCATAATACTATCATAGATTAAGAGTTTGAAGAGATCTCAGAATCCAATCAAGCCAATTACTAACTGATTTTTCCAAAGTCATAAAACCAGTAAGTCAGGTCAACAAGCATTTCTTATACATCTACTATATACCCTGCACTGAGAAGTCCTAGAGATTCAAAGAAAGTCTCTGATCTCAAGAACAATTTCGAATGTGAACTACTAAACTAACTAATATGTACCTGTGTGATTTAAAGAGTAAAAATTGGAGGTCTACTCAGAGGGAAACCACTTAGTGATAAGGAGGATTGGAATAGACTTCCTAAAGAAGAGGAGATTGTATCTAAGGCTTGAAGGTAGCTAGATATGTCAGGGAGGTAAAAGGGCAAAGGAAGAGAATTCCATGAATAGGAGACAACCAATAAAAATTCATAGTAAAGTGATAGATTGTCTTGTATGAGGAATACCAAGAATTCCAATTTAACTGGATGTTACATGAAAGGCTAGTAAGGTAAATAAAGATTAGAAAAGAAGGAAAGGGATAAGTTATATAAGACTATGAGAGCCAAAGAAGAGGTTTTTGTATTTGATCTTGGAGATAGAAGGGAGCTACTAGATTTTATTGAGTATGACAGGGTGGGGAACCTGTGATTGCAAGGTCTAAGGACAAATCCTGAAGATTGATTCTGTGAAGTTTGGAATCAGTCATAGCACTACACTTGAAGACCTAGAAGGTCATGGGTGGCCTTGAGGACATCTGCTTCCCATCCTTGGAGCTGGAGGGTAATTGTTGATCTGAGTTTTAATAATATGAATTTGACAGCTGAGTAGAAGTTAGACTAGATTAAAGAAGGACTTGAGACTGGGAGACCAACCAGAAGTCCATTACAATAGTACAGGTGAGAGGTGAGGAAGGCCTACTGAATGGTGAAGACTATTTAGAATAAGAGAAACAGACACATTTGAGAGATGTTGCGAAGGTAGAATTTACAGGACTTGGCAATATATTAGAATTGATAGATGACAGAGAGTGAGTAGAAGACATCTAAGCTGAAAGCCTGAGTGACTAGGAGGACAGGTCTGCTCTGGACATTTATAGAGAAGTTAGAGCAAGTAGGGGAGGGATTGTAGGGAAAGATAATCGTTTAATTTGGGACATTCTGACTTTAAGATGTCTCTGGAACATCCAGTTTGAGAAATCCAATAGATAATTGGAGACATGAAACCAGAGGTCAAGAGAGAGTCTAGAGAACAACAAATAAATCTAAGTATCATCTAAAAGAGGTAGCTAGATGTTCTCAGTGAATAGAGGGCTGGACCTGGAGTCAGGAAGACTTGAGTTCAATTACAGTCTCAGACACTCACTAGCTATGTGACCTTGGGTAAGTCACTTATTGTTTTACTTAATCTACTGGAGAAGAAAATGATAAACCACTGCAATATCTTTGTAAAGAAAACCTCATGGACAACACTATAATCCACAGACTCATAAAGAGTCAGATATGACTGAATTACTGAACAACAACAATAACAAAAATCACATGCTAGACATAAATCCATGAATGTAGATGAAATCCCCAAAAATAATAACGGAGAAAAAAGAGAAGGGGTCCCAGGATAGAGAATTGGGAGACATTGTAATGTAAATGTAATGTTAATGGTGAGTGTGGGGAAAAGTTAAAGATCTTCTCTGCCCATTAATACACCACAGACACCTTTGGTTAATTTCTAATGAGGCACTGGGTCAGAGGGTCATGTCCTTCAGACTTGAAAAGAGTATGTACACTCCAAAGTGAGGTTTTGATTTGGGTATTAGCTTTTGGAAGAAGGTCCCCGTGTCAGATGAGACTCTTGGCAGCTGTTTTAAGAAGCCCCCTGACTTTGAAAACCCAGATGTTAGTGCTTCTCTCTTTGGTAATGATGTATGCATTGCCTATGGTCATACAGTTGGAAGCCCTGTCTGTAGGTCAGCTTGCATTTTCTTTGTTGCTATATGTGTTTAATTAAAGTAAGATTATTGTTCACTCTTAAATTTGCTTTCCTTTTGGAAAAGCAGATCAAAGAACCTGTGCACCAAGCCCTCTTGGGTGTCAGGGTCTTTGCTGTTAGACACCCATGGCAAATGGTTATAACTTGGATTAATTCCAAGCAAAGGAGACAGAGAATTAGCACGATGTGTCAGAAGGGAACCATAAGAGAGTAGTTTGTTCAGAGACTGAAAAGAATGGAATGTCTAGAAGGTGGTAATGGACAGTATTACAGAGAGGTAAAAAAAGGATGAGGATTGAGAAAATTCCACTGGTTTGGTAATATCAGAGAGAGCTGTGCTAGTTGAATGGTGAGATTGTAAAACATACTGTGGAAAGTTAAATAGAGAGTGAGAACCAAGGAAGCATAGACACAATCTATAGATGGCTCTCTTAAATGAGATACAGAGTGGATCACGGGAAATAAAAAGACTAAATTTTGTTACCCTGAATTAAAAACCAATGCATATAAATGCAATACATTCAAAATTAAAAAGCAAGTAGGCAATAGAAAAAAAATGTATATAGCAAGTTTCTCTCCTAAAGGTCTTATTTCTCAAATATATAGTGAACTGAACCAAATTTAGAAAAAAAATAGGAGCCATTTCTCAATTGATAAATGGTCAAAGGATAGGAATAAACAGTGAAGAAGAAATTAAAGCTATAACAGTCATATGTAAAAATGTTTTTAATCACTACTACTTAGAGAAATGAAATTAAAACAAATTTTAGGTACCACTTCATATCTATTAGATTGATTAAAATGACAGAAAAGTGAAATGGCATAGACCAGAGGTGATATGGGAAAATAGGTGTTCTAATTTACTCTTCGTTGAGTTGTGAATTCATCCAAACATTCTAGTGAACAATTTGGAGCTATGCCTGAAGGGCTACAAACTATGCATATCATTTGATCAAGTAGTACTGCTACTAGATCTGAACCTTCAAACACATAAAATATAATAGAAAAAGACCCATAGTGTAAATATATATATAACAACTCCAGTCACAGTGGCAAAGAAATAAAAACTGAAGGGATGCCCATGAACTGGGGAATAGTTGAAAAATTTTTGGCATGATTATGATTAAACAATATTGTGAAATTATAAATAATGAAGGATGTCTTCTATTATCACCATTGTTATGCAATATGTACTAGAAATGTTGACTTTAGCAATAAGAGAAGAAAAAGTAATCGAAGAAATTAGAATAGGCAAGAAGAAACTCAGTTATCACTATTTGCAGATGATAGGATGATATACTTAGAGATTCCCAGAGAATCAAGTAAAAGTATTTGAAATAAACAACTTTAGCAAAGTTGTACGATACAAAATAAAGAAATCATTTGCATTTCTGTATATTACTAACAAAGCCCAACAGCAAAAGACAGAGAAATCCCATTTAAAGTTACTATAGACACTATAAAACATTTGGGAGTCTATGTGTCAAAACAAATCTAAGGACTATATGAACACATTTCAAAATACTTTGCACAAATAAAGTCAGATATAAATATTTGGAAAAATATCAGTTGTTCATGGGGGCTGAGCTAATATAATAAAAATGAGAATTCTAACTAAATTAATTTTCTTATTCAGTGTCATACCAATCAAACTACCAAAAATGTTTTATAGAGCTAGAAAAAATAGTTTCAAAATTCATCTGGAAGAAGCAAAGTTTCACAATATCAAGGGAATTAATGCTAGGGAAGGTAGCCTAGCCATACCAGATCTTAAACCATATCATAAAGCAGCAATTATCAAAATCACTTGCTACTGACTAATAAATAGAGGGACAGATCAATTAAATAGATTAGGTACACAAGATAGTCAGTGACTATAAGCAGACTCTTGTTTGATAAACCCAAGGACCCCAGCTTCTGGGATAAGAGCTCACTATTTGACAAAAACTGCTGGGAACACTGGAAAAGAGTGTGGTAGAAACTGGGCATAACCAAAAGCCGGATATCATGTACCAGAATAAAGTCTAAATGGGTACATGACGTAGGTATAAAGGCTGATACTATAAACAAACTAGAGGAGCAAAGAAAAGTTTATTTTTCAGTTATGGAGAATGGAAGAATTCATGACCAACCAAAAGATATAGAACTTTACAAAATACAAAATAGATAACTTTGATTACATTAAATTCAAAAGTTTTTGCACAAAAGCCAATGCAACCAAGATTAGGAGGGAAGCAGAAAACTGGGAAAGAATTTTTGCAACTGGTGTCTGTGATAAAGGCCTCATTTCTAAAATATAGAGAGAACTGAGTCAAATTTAGAAGAATACAACTCATTCCCCAATTGATAAATGGTCAAAGGATATGAACAGGCAGTTTTTAGAGGAAGAAATTAAAGCTATCTACAGTTATATGAAAAAATGTTCTAAATCACTATTAATTAGAGAGATACAAATCAAAACAACTCTGAGGTATCACATCACACCTATCAGATTGGCTAACATGACAAAGCAAGAAAATGTTAGATGCTGGAGAAGATGTAGGGAAGTTGGACCACTCATTTATTGTCGGTGAAGCTGTGAGTTGATCCAACCATTCTGGGGAACAGTTTGGAACTGTGCCCAAAGGGTTATAGAAATATGCATATACTTTGACCTAGTAATAACACTTCTAGAGCTGTATCCCAAAGAGGTCATAAAATTGGGATAAGACCCACATGGACAAACGTATTTATAGCAGTTCTGTTTGTGGTGGCCAAGAACTGGAAATGGAGGAGATGCCCATCAATTGAGGAATGGTTGAACAGGTTGTGGTATATGAATGTAATGGAATACTATTGTGCTATAAGAAATGATGAACAGAGAGAATTCAGAAAAACCTGGAAAAACTTATATGAACTGATGCTGAGTGAAGGGAGAAGAATCAAGAGAACATTATATACAGTAACAGCCACAGTATGTGAGGACTGATTTTGATGGACTCCGCCCTTCTCAACAACACAACGATCTAAAACATTTCCAAAGGACTCATGAAGCGAAATGCCATCTACATCCAGAGAAAGAACTATGGAGTCAGAATACAGAATGAAGCAGGGTATTTTATCTTTTATTACATTTTATTTTTGTTTTACTTTATTTTTCTCATTGTTTCTCTCATTTGCCTTAATTCTTCTATGCAACATGATTAATGTGAAAATGTGTTTAATGGGAATGTATGTGTAGAGCCCATATAAGATTGCATGCTATCATAGGGAAGGAGGAAGGAGAAAGGCGGAAGAAATTTAAAACTTGTGGAAATGAATGTTATAAATCAAAAACAAATGAATAAATTTGGGGAAAAATAAATAATGAAGGGAATGGTTTTAAAAAAAAAACTGAGAAGACTTACATGAGCTGATTCAAAGTGAAGTGAGTAGAGCAGAATCAGAACAGTACATACAGAATAATAACAATATTGGAAAGGTAACCATATAATTAGTAACTCTGATCAATGCAGATATTCATGACAATTCTAAGGAACCAAAGATGAAATGTCATATTCACCTGCAGATAAACACTACAAGGTAGACTCTGAAGACAGAATGAAACATAGTTTATTGTACTTTATTGTTTTATTTCTCACAACATGGCTAATATGGAACTAAGTTTTGACATATTTCATATGTATAACTGGTACTTAATTCTTGGGTAACTCAGGGAGTAGAGGGAAGGAGAGAATTTGGAACTGAAAAAAGAAAGAAAAGAAAACTACATATTAGCATTATCAATGTTCTATTGTACTTTTATATATTTGGTTAAATATTTTCCAATACATTTTAATCAGATTGAGGTCCACAATGAAATGTCCAGTTGAAATGATATCTGAGTCTTTTGGATACCTCCAGTGTACACATAATTTGGAATCAGATTTTAAAGACTTTCAC
Organism: Potorous gilbertii; assembly: GCA_028658325.1. NCBI lineage: Eukaryota > Metazoa > Chordata > Mammalia > Diprotodontia > Potoroidae > Potorous > Potorous gilbertii. Next base: position 474,168,195 of record CM053769.1, on the reverse strand, counting down.
GGACAAACAGAAAAGCAATTGTTTGCATGTAGAGGCAGAAGAGAAGCATTGCTGCTTCTTTGACTTGGGAGCAGTATGGTTAGTTCTATACTTTAGAATATCAGTAAGAGAACTATGCTGAAGAAGGCCTGTGAGAACAGTGACTGTACACAAGAAGGGTCATTTAGGAGGGAATTCTTTCAAAAGTCCAGGGAAGTGAAGATCAGGCCCTGTACTTGGATAGTGGCCTGTAAGAAGAGAGAAGGAAATGTCTGGGAAAAAAATATTGGGAATAAAGACTTATTTTAAAAATCACAACTAATTTCAAATTAGGGGTGTGGGAAAAATATAGTATGAAGAATGATTGAAAGAACGTGACTGGAGGGATGATCGTCTTCTAAATAGAAAAAGGAGAAGTATTTTCATGGAGTATTGTTTCAACAAATATATTTGAATCAAACACAAGCCCAAATCAAGCCAAACAAAACAAACCTTCTTTATAGAGCTACAAGAAGTTGAGATATTTTTTCCAGCACATAATTAAATCCTTTGCAATTGTAACAGAGTGAATTCTGCCCAAGACACTGATACATCTGTTTCCCAGATAAATCCAACTTACCTGCCAACTTGAAGTTTTCTATTTTTTCATATATTTTTTATTTTCTCAAACTCCTCCAGAGCCAGAATTCTTACATACCTCATTTATATCATTTAAAATGTCCCTTCTAAAGATAGTTTAACCAATCACTCTGCGCATAATTCTTTGATTTTTTTTTTTTTTTTACTTTGGAAAGACTGCAATTACTTGCCATCTGTGAATATTTTTTTCTTACCATAATGTTATTGAGAGGACTGGCTCCTCTAGCTCTTTAAGAAAGAAACAAACAATTGTTTAAAGAGTGCCTTGTATTGCTTTGCTATCCTCCATTTTGATTTTCTAAATAAAATCTGGATTGTGTCACTTTTTTTTTTAACCATATCAGTAAAATAGCAAAGACTTTCTGCTGCACTTATGGTAGCAGATTATTGGATTGGACCATTAACATGGGTTTAACATATAGTCACAATGAGTATGTCTGGTTGGTTGACTGTTGTCCTTCTTTCTTGAAGAGGATCAAAATGATATCAGCATGATAAACTCAAGTTTCAATGTGTCCAACTGATCAGACCAATACAAGCTCAGAATGCTCTACTACAAATTGGGCACAGATAGTCCATGTGAATATTTGGGGTGGATACTCCAAATTTGTGCATCCTACGTTTATTTTGTGCTGTCACAATTGTGTTTTGCTCATGGAGCACAGAACCTTTTCTGATTTGGCCATGCCATGCTGAGTGGTATTGTGCCATTGTCCCCATGTCGCATAATCAAATACAAGGTTCTTGAGAGAGACTTTGAGAGTGTCCTTGTATCTCTTCTTCTGATCAGCATGTGATTGCCTGACCCATGCAAGTTCTACGTAAAATAGTCTTTTTTGATAGAGTACATTTTGCATTCAAACAATGTGGTCAGCTTATATATGCCAGGTACAAATTGTATATAGTAACATACTGCAAATAAGTGTTAGATAATCTAAAAAATGGCCATGTTTGTGTTTCTCAGCACTTATTCCAAGTTGTCCTACTTAAATCACAACATTTAAAGCTTATTCCTTGAAATATGGCTTTGAAAAAATATTAATGGAAATTAAATGCTGCTGCCCCAAAAGTTCCTCATTTCTATGTGAAAATAACCATTATTTTTAGCTTATAATTCACAATAAATATGGAATATTTTATAAAGATTGTTTATCTTGTTCTCCCCTCATTTTTCTAATACCTCCTGGGTCACCTTTATTGCTTTCTCTTTTTTTCCTGAATCCTTAGCATTCTTATTGCCCAGTATTTGTTCCTCGTTCTCTACCATCTCTTTTTATTAAATCTCATACTCTGAAATCTGTCCCTTTGCAAATATCTGCTAAACCAATATTTGCACTCTTTACACCTCTTCTAATTTCAAGATCCCCAAGGAAATAAGTCACATTTCAAATGTCTAGAAATCACTTCCTTATTTTTCACAGATTTTATGTATTCATTTTGCATATTTTAATGCATGTTGTTTGTATGCGTGTGTACATTTCTTAAAGAATGTAAGCTCCTTGAGGAGAGGGACTGTTTCATCCATGCCTTTACTTCCCTTGTGCTTTGTACAACACCTAGCACCTCAGTATATAATTATTGCTCATTGGTTGATTGAATAAAGAAAAGTTCTTCCTTTGATTTTATATTTGCTGACAACAATAGGTCCCTGCCCAAGCTCCAGTTAATGGCTAACTTAGAATGATTATCAATAGTAATAGTTTCTTTTTCTGTCCCAGTTTGATTTAGTTTTTTTTTCTTTTGCTCATTAAAAGGACCGTTCTCTGAATACTTCTTAAAGAGTACTATTCACTCAGTGGGTGAGTGAAGTGTGCTCCCTTGAAGTGAATATATCATAAGTCCTAGTATAAAAAGATCAAGGTCTCCCCTTGCATTCTGGGATGCATTTCAAGAATGCTTGAAAGTACTCTATTTCATTGAAAAACTGTATTTTCCCCTGAAGTATTATAATCAGTTTTGCTGGGTAGATGATTCTTGGTTTTAGACCTAGTTCCTTTGACTTCTGGAATATCCTATTCCATGCCCTTCGATCCCTTAATGTAGAAGCTGCTAGATCTTCTGTTATCCTGATTGTATTTCCACAATTCTGGAATTGTTTCTT
>CM053769.1:474112869-474164976 GCA_028658325.1 Potorous gilbertii | reverse complement strand
CAGAGACAGAGAGCACAGAGTGAATTGAATAGGATGGGATCATATCTTTAAAAATGAAGGCAAATTGTGAGAGAGAAATGTATTGGGAGGAGAGAGGGTGAAATGCAATCGGGCAAATTATCTCTCATAGAAGAGGCAGGCAGGAGACTTTTTAGTGGAGGGAAAAAGAGGGGAGCTGAGAGAAAAACATGAAGTTTACTCTCATCGCATTCAACCAAAGGAAGGAATAAAATGCACACTCATTTTGGTATGAAAACCTATCTTACAATACAGTAAAGTGGGGGAGAAGAGGATAAGCAGGGTGAGGGGATGATGGAAGGGAGGACAATGGGAGGAGGGAGCAATTTGAAGTCAACACTCTTGGGGAGGGACAGGATCAAAAGAGAGAATAGAAGCAATGGGGGGCAGGATAGGAGGGAGGGAAATATAGTTAGTCTTATACAACATGACTATTATGGAAGTCATTTGCAAAACTACACATTTATGGACTATATTGAATTGTCTGCCTTCTGAAAGGGAATGGGTAGCAAGAAAGAGATGGAACTCAAAGTTTTAGGAACTACTGTCAAGTATTGTTCTTGCTACTAGGAAATAAGAAATAGAGGTAATGGGGAATAGAAAGTTATCTGGCCCTACAGGACAAAACAGAAGATGGGGACAAGAGAAGGAAGGGATGATAGAAGAGAGGGCAGATTGGTGATAGGGGAAATTAGAATGCTTGGTGTATTGGGGTGGGAGGAGGGGACAAATGGGGAGGAAATTTTGAATCCAAAATTTTGTGGAAATGAATGTAAAAAGTTTAATAAATAAATTTATTTAAAAAAAATTTCTTTTCATTTTGGGGTCTTTTCAACAACAATGCTTGGAAGTCCTCTTCATTGAAATTTCCTTTTTTCTCCTGAAGTATCATATTCATTTTTGCTGGATAGGTGATTCTTGGTTTTAATCCTGGCTCCTTTCACCTCTGGAATACCATATTCCAAGCTTTCTGATATGTATCAGATGATATGTTATGATGGCGTAGAAGTTGCTATATCCTGTGTTATCCTGATTGTGTTTCCATATTACTAAAATTGTCTTTCCGGTTGATTGTAATGTTTTCTCCTTGATGTAGGACCTCTGGTATTTGCCTATTATATTCCTAAGAGTTTTTCTCTTGAGGTTTCTTTCAAGAGATGATTGATAGATTCTTTCAATTTCTATTTTTCCCTCTGGTTCTTGCATATCAATGCTGTTTTCCTTGATAAATTTCTTGAAAGATGATGTCTATTGTTTTCTTTTTTTTTTTTTTTGATCATAGCTTTCAGTTAGTCTAATAATTTAAAAATTGTCTCTCCCGGGTCTGTTTTCCAGGTCAGTTTTCTTTTCCTTTTTTACAATGAGATATTTCATATTACCTTCTTTTTTTCAGTTCTTTTGGTTTTGTTTTCTAATTTCATGATTTCTCATAAAATCATTAGCTTCCAGTTGCTCCATTCTAATTTATAAAGAATCATTTTCTTCAGTGAATTTTTGGACCTCCTTTTTCATTTGATCAATTTTGCTTTTAAAGGCATTCTTTTCTGCATTGACTTTTTGGACCTCTTTTGTCATTTGGATTAGTCTATTTTTAAAGGTGTTATTTTCTTCAGAATTTTTTGGATCCTCCTTTAGCAAGCTATTGACTCATTTTTCAGTTTTTGTTTTGCATCAGTCTCATTTCTCTTTCTAATTTTTCCTCAAATTCTCTCACTTGATTTTCAAAATCTTTTTTGAGTTCTTCCATGGACTGCAACCAATTCATATTTTTTTCTTGGAGACTTTGAATGTAGGGGATTGGACTTTGTTGCCTTCCTCTGATGTTATGAACTGATCTTCTTTCTCACCAAAGATTATATATTTGGATTTTTTTCCTGCCATTTGCTCATTTTCCCAGTCAACTATTTGACTTTTTAGCTGTTTGTTAATGTAGGATTCCACATCCTGTGTGGAGAATGTACTGTCACAAACTTTACGGGTTTTGTGTAGCTGTTTTCAGAGATATTTCTAAGGACCTATAAATTTTTAATTCTTCCCAGGTTGTATGACCAAAGGAGAGGTATTTACTCTTCTCCTTGTCTGTTCTCTGCTCTGTGAGTGACCACAAGCACTCTTTTCTGCCTTAGAACTGTGAGAAGGACTCTCTCTCTACAAATGCCACAAGCCCTACCACACCACTGCTCCTCCTCACTCCAGGACAACCACCTATGACTATGAGCCAAATCCAAGTATGGGCAAAGCAATTCAATCCTGCCCACCAAAGCGATCCCTGCAATCCCCCTTTGATCAGCTGCTCGATACCCCCACTGTCTGTGGGCTGAGAGCTCTGGAAGCAACCACTGATGCTGCCACAGGATTGTTCTGGGGCAGGGTTGAACTTAGCTCCTCTTTCACACAGGTCCAGCAGATCCTTTTTTATTGATCTTCTAAGTTGTCTCTGGTGCTTGTGGTTTGAGTAGTCTGAAAACTGACCCAGCTGCCAGTGATTCACTGCCCCAAGGCCTGCTCCAGCCCTGTCTGTGCTGCATTTCCCATGTTGAATTGGACAGACCTTTCCTGGGCATTTTTCAGGTTGTCTTGATCTGGGTATTTGTTTCACTCTGTCATTTTGTGGGTTTCCCTGCTCTAGAAACTGTTTAGAATAATTTTTTTTCAGGTATTTGGAGGGGTTTAGAGAAGAGCTGAGGAAAGTCCTTGCTTTTGTGCTACCATCTTGGCTCTGCCAAATCGTATATTTTCTTTGCCCTGCCCCATCTCCTCACTCTCAAGGTCTTTACTCTGTGACAACCTTTCATTTACACTATTTTTATCTTGTATTTGCATAGTTACTATATTTATTTACATTTTGGGTCCCCCATTAGATTGTGAGGTTTTTGAAGGGCAATAACTGTTTGGGGCTTTTTATTTTTATTTTTTTTATATCTCCATAGCTGAGTAAGTTCTTAATACAAGCTTCTTGATTTACTGACCTTATAGTCCATCTAGTATAGTATTATCAATTTGTAGAGCAATACATTTGAGCCTGAGAAGAGATGATTTGCCCAAGGTCTCACAGCTGATAAGTAACAGAAACAGGATTCAAACCCTAGTCCTTTAATTCCAGAATCAGGATTTTTTTCCACTGTGGTCATGGGCCTACAACAGCAATATTCATTTATCTCAATCATTCTGGGGGAAAATGGTATCAACTTGGCACTGTCAATTCTTTAATGATGATTGATTAACCAAAAGCCTCCATCTCTTTAGGAAACGTTTCCTTAAAATATATTCATGAGAATGCCATAAAATTGGGGAGTTTAATTAGGGAAGTTCCATAGAAACTGTAGTGAAACATAATATATTATCTGAAAATGCATCTGACATTATTCAAAAGAAAAAAATGAGACAATTTTCTAGTTAGGAAATTTAAGACTGAAATTCACATGTGGAAATGAATCATAATAGCATTCACTGAAATTTACTTATGATTGGTTCATAAAGTAATAAGACTCTAGTCCAAACAAACACTTATATTGGAAAAATAGAACTGTAAATGTGATGTGTATTATCTACTTCAAAAACGGTTATTCAATGCTTTAAAAACATTGCTTGGAATTCTGTCTTTTCCTACAGTAACTGACTTAGTACTTTGATTCATCACAATATGTATTCATTCCTCTCATTTAAGCTGTGGGCAGGTATGGCCCTAGTTTATGGGTAAAATTTCCATTGCTTTTTTGTTACGATGCTATTGCATTTAAGCCTTTTACCTTTAAGCAATTGTTTCTTCTTGATGTCTAATAGGGTCACAAAATACCCTGAACCTGCGGTACCATTTCTGGGAATCCCACCTGTGAGGCACCTGTGAATGTTCCAGCTGCTAACGATCAAACACACTGAGCTTTCAAACAGGCCTGCACAACCTGTAGCCCTGGGGGGGTTTTAAATTACAAGTTATGAATCACCAGTGATTTTTCCTGGTCTATAAAAAAGAGAAAACAGTGGGAAAACAGATCACTTTATTTCCCAATATTAACTTTATCTTTTGCTTTTAAAAGTATCCATGAATTGAGCAAACTAACAACAACCCAGTCTAATGAATTAGTGTCATATTTAGACTTTTCTTTGTCCCCTTTCTGCTTTTTCCCCCTCTTTCAAAGTCTCCCTACAAAAAAATACACTACTTTTGTGACATATTTGATCAAAGAATTCATCGTTTTTATTCATACCTCTTCATATGAAGCATGAGCCTCAAAGGGTAACAAATACAATAGCAAAAATATTTTTTTCTATAATTATGTACTCTGACATGTGAATGACAAATTATTCACAGAATCAGTAAATTATAGATTTTTTTGGCATGTAAAAATATTATGATTTTAATCCCATTGAATTTTCATCTGTTCGTCTCTAAGAATATACTACATTGAATTTTCTTGTTAAGATTATTGTTATTTATTACAGTGATGAAGAATCTGTAAGTAGGATAGAGCATAACTACTAGAAAGATATAGAACTAGCTATGGGGTAAGGAGGGAAGAAAGATTTGAATAAGCATTTATACAAGGCTACTATGTGTCAGACACTGTCCTAAACCCTTTACAAATATCTCATTTAATCTTCACGACAACTTCTATCTATGGATAGAACCATGTATTGATGCTGTTGTTTGTCTGAATAGAATATGTATGAAATGTGGGTGAAGGTTTAGGGACGCTAGGGACCCCCAAAATACAGACATGACAGGTCCTGCCTGAATGAATTCATCCCAAGCGTTCTTTCAGTCACAGGAAAACAAAGTTTAATAAATATCCACCCTATGGGGTAGACACTTAAGGAATCTGACCATTTGTACTGCTAATGCCAGCAGGCTAGGTTGAAAATTAAACTTTTGTAATGCTAATGTAAGCAATGTATTGTAAAGTTAGATAGAATCCGAGCCTTTGTGATGCTTGTTTTGACCAGAGGCCCTAAGGACTCTGAGCACTTTCATGGAAACAAGATGGATCTTATATACAGAAACACTGAGGGAAGAATCCAGGGATAGCCAAGTAGTCTGGGGGTTCTGGGGATGGTCTTGATGGGAGTGGTCAGTAGCCTGGGTAGTATAGAGGTCAAAAATAGGGAAAATCTTGTTGGGAATGACTGTATCCTGGGGTGAATCTAGGGAGAATCTTGATGAGAGTGGTGTGTAGCCTGGAGAATGGGATTTTGATAGACTCATGAATCAAAGGAAATCAGGAAGTAATAGACAAAGTTTCAGTGAAAAGCTTGTGACCTCAAGAGAACACCAGATCAAGTGTGGAAATACAAGGAGATAGCAAGGGAACCTCAGATTCTGTATCCCTTATATGTATGTACACTTATCCCAATACATGTGTATCTACATATATACATACATACATACATGTGTGTATGTTTGTTTGTGTCTATACCCACCTACCCACTTCTCTTTCATAAAATACTGATCTATGTTCTCACTGATGTGACTAAGCCTCTGCTCAATGTAGACAACAACACCTCCATGTATATATATATACATATATATATGTATATATATATATATATATATATATATATATACATACATACCTAGTCTATGCCACTGTATAATAGATGCCTACCCATTCTACACAGAATTTGGTAAAGGGGAGATTTCCTCATTCTCTTCCCATTCCATTATGTTTCTACCAATGAAACATGTAGCATGCCAGTCCTTGTATATATGTATGCATGTATATATGTATACATGTATATGTACATATGTATATATGCATATGTGTATATATATATATATATCCTTTACAATATTTCCTATGCACAATCCTTCTTTCATCATCTATCGCATTCTACTCATGTCCACTCTTCACTTGCTTGTTGTCTTTTGATTCGTCCTTAGATTCATTTGTTCATAAACCATCATATTTTTTTTTCTATTTCTACAACAGTCAGACTTAATTTCAAGATCAGTTTGGTTGGATAACAGTTTATGACCCAAGGAGTAATAAACAATGTCTGAAAGATAAGTTGAGGTCAAGTTGTGAAAAGCTTTAAAATATTCACAGAAGAGCTTATGTATGATCCTAGAGACAATAGGAAATCACTGGATTTTATTGAGTAAATAAATGATCAGATCCGACCTATCCTTCAGGAAAATTACTTTGAAAATTGTGGAGGATGGAAGAGAGAAGAGAGAAATTTGAATCAGGGAGATAATTAGTCTGGAGATAAAAAGACTGCCATGCAGGTCCCTGTCCTCAGGGAATTTGCATTTTATCAAAGAAGACCAAATGGATACATATAGGTATGTAAAGTATATACTTTATTGGTATAGCAAAAGTCTCTTTTGAGATAGTTTCAATTTATATTTACATCTCAAGGACATAGCTCAGTGTCCTGTATATAGTTAAGTGTTTAATGAAAGCTTGCTGAGTTTAAGTGGCAAGTGCTTGGTGACATTAAACTGTCATCCACACACTCATGTGTGAAAAAAATGATTAAAATAATTTTAATAATTAATAATTAAAATAATTATTAATTTTTATTTTCTTTTATTTTAATTTTTATCTTGTTTCCATTCTCAAAATAATGTTTAAAAAAAAAATCATGCACATACTGCTCATTTCTCCAGAATTGGGACTCAGAGTGCAGGACTTCATTCTCAAACCAAGAGAAATGTATGATTCCCCAATTATGGTATAGTGTTAAGACCCAAGGGAGAAGTATATAAATTCTTGTTTAACAAAAATCAATAACAGCTTTTTGCATACATCTAAATTCTATCAAGGGAATTGCAGTTTATTTTTTTTCCTTAGCAGACGTTGTGAAAAGAACTTGTTCCCAACCAGCAACTGTAAAATCAATATTTCTCTTCTGAATTACTTGTTCCTGTTCAGAAGTATCTATGAGCTGCCAATTTGATGGATGGTGTGTGATTGCAGACATATCTGTGCAAAAAATCAACACTTTAACAAATGGTCCCAAATCCACTTGACTGCATGGGCAATCTTGAAGATCATTGATTTCCAAGGGATCAAGAAAAAAGAGTTTCCAGGAAAATGGATGCAAATAAATATTCCATAGGCCTATGGAAACCGAAAATAAGGAGTGGGAGGCAGGTGGCACAGTGGATAGAGCACTGGCCTTGGAATCATGAAGACATTCTCCTAAGTTAAAAATCTGACCTTAGATACTTACTAACTGTGTCACCCTGGGAAAATCATTTAGCCTTGTTTTCCTCAGTTCCTCATCTATAAAATGAATTAGAGAAAGAAATGGCAAATCACTCTTTACCAAGAAAAACCCAAAAATGGAGTCACAAAGTCAGACACAACTGAAATGAATAAACAGCATCTCTCTTATTCAAATTGTGATTTAAAAATAATCAGTAGCAAAGAGGCAAACATAGTTCCCTATGACTTTTCACTAGAAACCTTTCTACTTGGCTAAGGCAGTTAATAACAACTTTTTGTGTCCTATCATTCAACTTGCCTGAAATTCACATCTTCAAGGTATCTTTAATCCAACCCAATTCCCTTTCTTTCCCACAAAAAAAAAAAAGGATTTGATCAAATGCTTCACTGAACTAAAGGTAAACTCTACTTATGGAATCCTTGCATTCTACCAACTAAATGACTCAGTCACAAGAGGAGACAAGGTTCATCTTACATCATCTGTCCTTGATGCACCCATGGTGACTATTGCATCACATTTCCTTTTCTAGATAGCCACAAACCATCCTTTTATAAAAAAGAATTAAAGTTCTTATCATAATTTCCCCACAAGTAGAAGGCAAATTCCCTAACTTAGAGTTTATAGAAAAGATTTCCTTACTTTTTTTTTTGTCAATGTGGGGTGAACATTTGTGTATCTCTAGGCTTGTGATGCTTTCTTCATCCAACATTTTTCAAAGATCGTTCTCAGTGGCTCAGCAGTCACTTTTGTCAATTCTTTCTGGGATAGAATTCACTGGTAATAGGCCAGAATGGAACCCTATGACAGAGTCTCAGGGGAGGAAAGTAGGTAAGCATCCAGTTAAGGAATTAGAGTAAGAGAAACCCTGGAGGAAGAAAGAGGGCAGAGGGGTAATAGTCTAGGAGGAGGTGCAATCAATAGTGCCAAATGCTGTGTAGCAGCTAGGAAAGGTAAGGACTGAGCAAAGCGTATTGGATCCCAGGTAATTTTATAAAAAATAGTTTTAGTTGGGTGATAATGTTGTAGGCCAGATTGTAAAGCAAGAAAACATGATGAGGAGAAAAAAGTAGAGGAAAAAACCAATTAGAGAGAGTTTTCTCTCACCATGTCTACAAATGACGACTTGAAGCCTGATGGGATGGTAGGATCAATTGAAGGGTTAAAAAAAATGAAATTTTGTTTGTAAGAACTGAAAAGTTCTGTTTGAGTTTATAAACAAATAGAAAATGAGCCAAAGGATAAAAAGAGATGGAAAATAATGATGAGGAGGAGATGAAAAGAAAGAAAAGAGATCATGAGCAAGATCAGTAAAATAGACATCATCACTTAACAAGCACTTATTAAATGCTTAGTATAAGCCAGGGTCTGTGCTAAGTACAAGGGATATAAAGAAAGACTAAAGCACAAGAACATTCCCTGCCTTCAAGGAGCCTACCTTTTAATGGCGGGGAGACAACCTATGAATAAATAGGTGCCTACACAATACATCCAAAATTACCTTAGTGGGAAAGGTTCAAATTATTAAAAGGAGCAGGTCACAAGAGAAGGCTGCAATTTTAAAGCAGGACTCCCTTTTCCTCTAGTATTAGATCAAAGATGAAATGAGTGGAGACTGGTAAAGGGGTGATCTGAATTGTAGAATAGGGGAGAAGAGGTGGGTCACAGAGGGTGACCTTAATTGTTTTCAGTGAAGTATGAAAGGAGATCTGTTGAGAGGGCTAGAATAGCAGAGGTGTAGGTGACTTGAGAAGACAGGTTAGAGTTCATAATGTTGGGAGAAGAACAGAAGGTCAACACAATCTCAATATTCATGTTTTATTAGCAAAGGCATGAAAAATACATTTGTTACATTGTCATTTGTTCTCTCAAACCAAGAATATTAGCTCCCAGGGTAGAAAATAGGAACAATATAGACCAGAATACTTCAATATGAATATGCCATCTATGTGGAAGCATTTTAGACTATAATTTTGCAATGGATTCAGTAAAACAGATTTAGAAGAGGCAAGGCAATAATAAATATATTTGTACTCTGTACTTCATTATTATACCTTGATTAAATGTGAATCATATCTTCTAACATTAGTCAGTGTGCTATTATAATAAAGTCTATCCATCAAAGGCCATATTCCGAATGGCATTGTGGAAGTAGTCAACTTATCATCTTAATAACCAGGAAGATTAATCTTGAAGAAATATTTAGGAGTTACCATTAGTTTATTGCTTGTTATGGGCATTTTTTATGGACACATTGAGCCTGCTTCCTATAATAGATTTCTGGCTACTGGGAGAAATTCTCACATCACTCAGAATGCCTACCTCTTAGAACGTGTGTTGGACATTTAGATAGTAATATTGTCCAGCAGAGTTGAACAAGGGCAAAATTGGGTCCTATCAATTACCAAAGGCTGAAACATCTCTGTTGAATAATAAAGGTCCAGTGTAGCTTCAATAACTCTTAATGTAGAAACAGAGAATTGACAAGGAATTTTATATCTCATGAAACTGATTTTTATTCTCATAGGCATTGCAAGTTAATTTGAATAGAGAAGGGCTCATTGGGAGAAATTTCAAATATTTGAGAAGTAAATTTCTCAAGCACTCTCCAGTACCTTGGAAATTCACATTTTAATTTGGAAAATTGAATTGCTATTTGTAAATCTTATCTAGCCAGGTACTTATCTTACTTAAGAAGAGCCTTCCCTGCCTTTGCTTTAATACCTTACTCCTCTCCCACCATCACCCCCAGCAAGAGGCATTATGGTATAGTGAAAATGTAAGTGGGGTCAGGCATGTGGGTAGATCCTGTCAGCTGATGTGTCTAATGTAACTCTCCATGTGGGCAATCAAAGTGGGCTTCCAAGAGAAGAGTGATGGCATGTAATGGCAGCTACATGGCATAATGGATAGAGTGCTGGGCCTGCAGTCTGTAAGAATCATTTTCCTGAGTTTAGATCTCAGATTACAGATACTTACTAGCTGTGCACCTTTTTCAATCACTTAAACTTGTTTGTCTCAGTTTCCTCATCTGTAAAAATGAGCTGGAGAAAAAATGACAAACTACTAAGAAAACCCCAAATGGGGTCACAAAGCATCAGACACAAGGTGAACAACAAGTAAATGCTAAAATTGCCTAAGAGAGATGGGTAGTTATTCTGTAATCATGACTGGTTGACTAATCATGTGGTAAAAAGGTCTTGAGAAATCCTCTTCTGTCCCTGTCATTGATCCATTAGCCTCAGTGTTTTGGGGAAAGCTCAGTGATTCCCTCTTTCTTCATCCCGAGTCATACTGGTTGAAAGTACTTTGTTCTGGCTTTCTCTTCTAAGTAAATCATTCTTGGTAAAAACTACCTTGGCTCAAAGTGATTGTAGTGCTAGTTATGGACCTCTAACCATGGGGAGCACATAGCCAGTGGGGGCCTAAGCCAGTAAAGTAGAGAAGAGACACACCAGAACACCCCACATTTGTCTAGATCCCTGAGAAGCAGGCGTAGCTTGTCTGGGTCTGGGATAGAGAAGCTAGAGCATCAGGCTACAGAAAACAGAGTCTGGGGCCTTAGAAGATTTGGTTTCAGATTCTCCCTATAATTTTTTCTACCTGATTTACCCGAGGAAGACATTTCATCATGATAGGCCTCGAGTTCCTCCTCTGTGATGGATGGGTAGGACTAAATGGTACTTATGATCCCTCCAAGACCTAAAGCTCGGATCAAATGTTCCCTCCCCCATCACATATCCTTTTTCTTGCTGAATAATGAGCAGAAGTCTCTTCTATTTCTGCCAGTAACCAACTGTCCTACCTTTTGATCATTGCTTATATGATCATAAATTGGTTTGAGATATTTTTAGGCCAGTACACACTTCAGTCCATAAACTTGCACTATTTTTGTACTTGTTTTTCTGTTCTATTTTGCTCCCCCCCCACACACATACACACAGACACACAGACACACACACACACACACACACACACACACACACACACACACACACACACACACACACCCCTCAGTTAATTGCTACCTCTAACCTTCTGGCCATTGACTTGGCAATCTTTCTTAAATTTGTAGTTGATATCAATGACTTCCCACCCCTTTCTTTTCTTTTATTTCTCTTTGAGCCAAAGGCCAGCTGGCTACTCTTTTGTTATGTCCCAATATGCTAAGCTCCAAATCCCTTTAGATGTCCTTTGTGGCTCATTTACAAGGATGTAATAAGCTTCTGATTTCCAGGATGATTCCACAGGCCACTTTCCAGCCTTACTGTTACATGAACCCCCAAAGAGGTAGTCAAACATGCAAGTGATTTGGGAAACATTCAAAGGCTGACCCTTCCCCTCTGCAGGGAGGTCAGAGTCACTGCTTCCCGATTGTGTCTACCATTAACTACATCACCACATGATAATAAGAGAGGCAAAAGTGGCTTTCTCTGCCAACTTGCACCAGCTGCCTACAATATGTATGCATAGTCTTTAGAATCAAGTATGATTTCTCTGTGGGCCCAAAAACTAGAAAATCTTAACCAGCTTTTCTATCTGGCTTTTATAAGACACAATGTTTTAAAGTCATTAACCCTTCTTGGATTCATTTCAGAAGAGATGAATAAAAAATGCCTTGGAATATGAGGGTTTGTTTAATTCTATCAATGCCTGGGAGTAAAGTTAGCTTTTAAAGAAAACAATCTCATGTCAACCATTGTCCTGAGTCTCATGAGGGACTATGAACTTACACAGCCTGAGATTCCATGCTGAGAGACTGAGTCCAAAGATGGGTTTTTCTCTTTGGCTTTCTTGTACTAGTTCAGAAAAGAAAAAAAACAAAAAACACCTCAAAATAAAGCTCAAAAATATCCTATGTCTGGGGTTACAAAGTTCCCAATTTTCTGTCATAGAATGGACAAAGGGTATAAGGATAAAGATGGGCATTTGACCTGTGATTTCATTGATATAGAGGACTTCCAGGTGAGGAAATTCCTTCTAACAATGCAAGTTGACACCTTTTATGCTCCTTAAGAGATTTAGATAATTGCCTAAGGAATTGAAAACTTAAAATCATTTGCCCAGGATTTAGATGAACTTTATTTCATCAAATGCTGTACATGCATGGGATGCAAAGAATTCATAGTAGCCCACTGACAGAAGCCTACAGACATTCAAGTAGCCCATTAAACTCCACTTTAAGGACTGCTAAATAAACTCTTTATTCACCGAAGGCATATGTTGTCTACATCTGAGCACCCAAGGCAATAGCACAGTTGACTAAGTCTCATTTCTCTTACCTATACCTCCCTCCCCCCACTCTCTCCCATGCCCCATGACATAGTTTTCATCCTCAAGTTACAGATCAGGCACTGTCCTTTTTCCTGTCACTCAAACAACCTTCCTAGGGGCAGTTATGTGGCACAGAGGATAGAGAGCTGGACGTGGAGTCAGGAAGACAAGTTCAAATCCAACTTCAGATATTTGGTATGATCCTAGAAGTCATTTAACCACTGTCAGCCTTAGTTTCCTCAACTATAAAATGGAAGTTGATACTTTGTGGGGTTGTTATGTGTATCAAACGAGTTAACATCTGTAAAGCCTGCACAAAGCACCTAGCATACAGTAGGCTCTATATAAATGCTTATTTGTTTTTCTCCCTCCTCCCATGATATTCATTTTGAAAATGAGAAAACCACTAGTGCTGTGAGATGTGAAATAATTGACAGAACATACAATGAGTAAGGAATAGAACCAGGACACAAATTTAAGTTCTTGATTATCAGTCCATTTGCCTTTTCACTACAGAAAATTGAAACGGATCCCCTCTGACTACTTTAACAGTGTTTGCTTTAGTTAGAGTTGGTGGATATTGGAAACATGTGAGTTAGAGAATGTGGAGAAGGGAGTGAAGAGTATTAGGGACGTGAGGGCAAGTTTCATCGTTGACAAATAATGGCTGTATGATCCTGAGCAAGTCATTCATCTTCTCAGTGGTCCAGAAAATACTAAAATTTTAACCTATAAGCATAGTACTAATCTACATTGGCAAAGAAATTTCCTCAAAGTATATTCACTATACCAATTTATGTCACAGGTCTAGATTAGAAGAGATACATAGATGGATAGACATATATATATATATACATATATATATATATATATATATATATATATATGTATGTATGTATTTACATGTGCTTATACAGACATATTTACATGTATATATGCGTATTTATACACACATATATTAACCCTATCACCCCTCTGAAATTAATCAATATATGAAAGCATACTTTTATGTAGCATAGTAGTGGTAGTAGTGATAGTAGTAGTAGTAGTAGTAGTAGTAGTAGTAGTAGTAGTAACTCTATAGCATTGTAGGTCTTACCAGATCTTTACAAGACTTATCTTAGTTGAGCCTTGTGATAGTCCTATAAAGTAGGTGGTCATTTCTATTCCCAAGGGGAGAACTGAGACTCAGAGAGATTAAATTACTTATCTATGGTCATACAACCAGTAAATATTTAAGGTATGCTTCAGCCTCATGCCTTTTTGAAAAATCTATATAAAATGTCTTTCCCACTTGAATTTTCCTCAGGAAAATGATGTCCAAATCACCAATCACATTCACAGTATTCATTTACATCTCCTTCAGGTGCCAATATAGAACACAGAGGTCATCTTTTATGACATTAAAATAAGTAAGTCATTAAAAGATATGATGGGCTAATATCAAAATCATAATGGTAAAATGTCAGGGTCATTGGCCACATCATTGATTTTACTGAGACAATATGAAGGAATGTTGGAGTGAACCCCAAACTAGGAGTCAGCAAACCTGGGTTCTAGTCATTGCTTAATTTATTCTCTCGCTCATGCTTTCACTCAACACACCCATTATGCAGGGTCTTCTATATATGAAAGACTATGATAGATTCCTGAATTATCATCACTGTGATACAAGGTAGTCTGAGTTTTCCAACCAACCAACTCACCAACCTGCTTTTCTCAAATTGCATGCTAGCAGAAAAAGATAGGACTTTATATAGCATGTCTTATTCCATCAAAGTGATCTATCTCCTATTTTCTTATCAAATCCAGAGTATTAGCATATCAGTTTTAGAATTGTTTCTATGTCTTTTCTCAAAGTACTTATTTTTAATATTTATTTCTCAAAATATTGAGTTCCAAATTCTTTCCTCCCTCATACATTGAGAAGGTGAGCAATATGATATCAATTGTACTTGTGAAGTCACTCAGGACATATTTCCATATTCACTATGTTGCAAAACAAAACCAAGAAAAACTAAAGTGAAAAAAGAATGACTCTGACTCTCCTTCCTGATACTGAGACCCAGAATTGAGTTTAGTTTGTTGTTGTCCTCCATAACTGAAAAGGACTGAAACAACATCACATTATTGGGGTCAATGCAGGGTGTCTCATTATAGTTGATCATAACAATACAAGCTGGAAAGACTCTATCATAGGGTGGCACAAATATTTTATAGGAACATTTGGGATGGAGGTGTGTCTAAATTTGCAAAGATCTGTCATGCTGAGTGGTCCTATGTCAGCATCTTCCATGTCTCACAATTAATGCTAAGGTGCTTGAGAGAGACCTTAAAAGTGTCTTTGTTTCAGCCCTCCTGATCGCCATGTGAGTTCTTGCCTTGTGTGAGTTCATCTTAAAATACACTTTTAGTCAAATTTTCAGCCTTTAAACATGGCCAGTCCATTGAAACTGAACTCTCTGCAGTAGAGTTTGAATGTCTGGCAGTTCAACTTGAAAAAAAGACCTCAGTGCCTGATATCTTATCCTGCCAAGTGACCTGAATCTTCTTAAGACAATTCAAATGGAAATGATCACTTTCCTGAAATGTCACTGGTAGACCGTCCAAGTTTCCCAGGCATATAACAACAAGGTCAGCATAATGGCTCTGCAGACCTTCAGTTTGGTAGTGGCCAAACAGCACTGAGTCCTGTTCCTTCCTCAACCCTTCCTCATATATTCCTCACTTCATTCAACATGAAACTTAGGCATTATGTTCTGCATAAAACCTTTCCTGACCTCCCCAATACAAATGCCTTCCTCCCGTAAATCCCTCCTGATTTCTTGTTACCATCATTCTTCTAGTTATGGAGGATATGAAAAGTAAGCAAGAAATGAATCCTGCCTTCCCAGAGTTTACTAACTAGTACTGAGTATACTATATGTGAAAAGGAAAAAAAAAAACAAAAAGACTACTACAAAAATTAGTCACTAAGTGTTAACAATGAAATGATACACATTATAAGTCCAAGAGATACTCAGATAGAGTGACATCATTTTTATTTGTGATGACCAGTGTAGATGACAAAAGGGTATGATGTGAGAGAGATGAGATTTGGAGACATTCTTTCTCTAGTTGGAGTATGGAACATATTGCAGGCTTAAGGAGTTTGGTGAAAAAGCACAAAGTTACAAAAAGTGGAAGATGTGTTTAGGAAATGGTTTCAATATTCAAGTTGGGCAGAAATAGAAGGGTGTGTATGTGCGTGTGTGTGTGCGTGTGTAGCAATGCTTACAAGAGGAATATAATCCTAAAATCTCCAAGGTAGGAGGGCCCTTAGAAGTTGTCTATTGCAACCCAAATATAATGTTCCTCATTATCTAGCATTTGCATTTATGTACATATGGCCACAAGCCTGGTCCTTCAATCTATCACTGTATGTCATGCAATTAAGAAGTTTCCTTCAGATATTGGCTATTCTTGGTGAAGAAAAAAAGAGAAGTGTTGGACATAAGAATGATTATGAGAGAGGAATCAGTAGGATAGGGACCAAACTGAACATATCTAAAAACTATACTAAGACCCTAAATTTGAATACTGGAAGAAAGTCCATACCATTAACAGAAAGAGCTGTGGGGGGAAGGAGTTGATTTCAAGGGGAAGATGATGATTTCCACCAAGATGTTTAAGTGGTAGTTGGGTCATCCAGGTAAAAATGGCCACGAACATCTTTCCCATTTGGGGCTAGAGTTCGCTATGTGACCTTGGACTCATCCATTATCCTCCCTGAGTCTCTTTTGTTTTGTCTTGTTTTGTTTTTCATTTACAAAATGATGTTGGATATTGGACTTGATAGTGTCAAAGGGAACTTCTAGGGATGAAAAATCATGTATTGGAAATTACTGAATGCTACTATTGACACAGAAGTCTCCTTCACATTGAACCATCTCCTTAGGAGAGCAGAGACTTGCCAAAATGCTTTCTCTAGCTAAGGAAACAAAGGGTCTTGTAAGGTTGTATGATCAGCAGTCACTGAAATCATGTAGCCAATACTTTCTGCTGTGTGAGGCAAGCCAGATACAATTCTTTCTCTTCTTCCATTTTTAGACATGGAAGACCACAAAGGCTAATGAAAGACCTCAACCTCTGATCACATAATGTGATAATTCACAATACTCTTTGATTATTAAAATTATTTTTAAAACAAAGTTGTTTTCTTCTTTTTTTGTTTCCATCCAAGAAAATAAATATTTCTCAAATATTTTCAACTCCAAATCACTCAAAGTAATTCACAATTTATCACTACTTGGAGGGGGAAGCATAAAGTAAGAATTTGGGGGAAACTTTGGAGAGGCAAAGGATAAAGGTGGGTTTGCTATTTTAGAAAGCTGGGTTGTTCTCATAGACATGGCCCTGTCCATGAGATAGTGTCTATGGCTCTAAAGAATAAAACATATATTCCAGACCACTCTCTGTCTTTTCCCTAGCTATGTGACCCTGACCAAGTTAGTTTCAGTTTCTCCATCTACTCCTAAATGGGGAAAATAATACTCTTCTGACCTGTCTCAGAGACTTGTGAATATCATATAAGATAATGCATGATAAAACTGATGAGAACAGCATAGATATTGCATTGAATTGTTAGTTTTATTTTCTCTGCCTCAGAAATGGCTGAATTCTAGTCTGAGCTATGGAACTAAATAAAGGAAGGTAAAAATGGTTTCACAGTTACAGTAATTTGTGAATCACCTCAGTTGATGAGTCCAGGATGTGGTTCTATTTGGGGGATACTAGGGATGTTTCCCATCAGCCCATTCCAAAAGCTTCCAGAATATATCAAAAGAACTTGGACATTCCTTCCCCTCCCCACTCCAATTTATTAATTTATTTATTTTTAGTTTTCAACATTCACTTCCATAAGTTTTAAATTTTCTCCCCTTTCCTCCCTCCTCAAGACATCAAGGAATCTGATATAGACTCAACACATACATTCCTATTAAACACACTTTCACATTAGTCATCTTGCATAGAAGAATTATAATGAATAGAAGAAACCATGAGAAAGCAAAAAACAAAACTGAACAAGAAAAAAGATAGTCTGCTTCACTCTGCATTCCAGCTCCATAGTTCTGTCTCTGGATGTGCACAGCATTTTCCATCATGAACCCTTTGGAATTATTTTAAACCCTTTCGTGGTTGAGAGGGGCTGACTATTAAAACAATCATCACACACTGGGGCTGGTACTGTGAGCAATGTTCTTGTGGCTCTGCTCACTTCACTCAGCATCAGTTCATATAAGTCTTCCTAGGTTTTCTGAAGAAATTTGGACATTCTTTAAGCCAGATAGATTTGAGATGTACTTAAAGTGTTAATGCCCAATTGATTATGACTGCCATCTTGGAATTTCTTCCAATTTAGGTCTACAGTTTAATATAAAATGAATCCCAAAAGCACTAGCCACAATTTCATCTCTAGGACCCATGAAAAAATACTCCTCCAAAATGAAGGTTGACAAGACATTATAACAAGCAGGAAAAGCTCATGTGTGCTCAGAAACTTTGTTGTGGTCATTTTTGTTGCTCTTGCTGTTGGTTCATCCCTAGAATTCTTTGCTATAGGGAACTCTGAATGTAAAATTGCCCTATGTGTATACAGATTAGCAGTTTTTAGTTAATACATTAGTGAGTTGCCTAGAGCCTACTTTTGTTATGTGATTTATCTGCGGCCACAAATAATTTGGAATCTAGGTCATCCATACCATTATATCATATTGCTTCTTATCTCTAGAATTATATGTTAGTTATTAAATGTCTGAAAGGGGGAAAATTCAGAATTATAATATTTCCTGTTTTTGCAATATTTGTGTCCTCTAGAAAGCTGGATGGAGATTTATTATATTTACTTTTCAAAGTGTTTTAATTTTTACTTAAAGCTTGAATCTATATAATTTATGGCGTGCTTTCCTGTACCTTACTTTTCAAAATCTTGAACCAAACTATCAAACAATAATCTATGCTTCAGAGGGCATAACTCCAATGGGCTGGCCATGTTGTTCAAATGCAAAATGTATGCTTGCCAAAAAGACTATTATATGAAGTATTCTCATTGGACAGGAGATCACATGGTGGTCAGAAGAATCAATACAAGGACTCTCCCAAGGCCTCTCTCAAGAACTTTGGAATTGATTGTGTGACGTGGGAGATACTAGCAGAGGACCTCTCAGCATGGCATGCCCACATCAGAAAAGGTGCTGTGCTCTATGAGCAAAGCAGAATTGAAACAGCACAAAGGAAACATAGGATGCACAAATTTGGAGTAAACTCCCCAAATGTTCACATGGACTATCTGTGCCCAATCTGTGGTAGAGCATTCTGAGCTTGTATTGGTCTGATCAGTCACAGTCGTACACATTACAACTTCGCTTTATCAATGTGATGTCATTTTGGTCTTCTTTGAGAACAAAGGACAACAACCAACCAACTTTTCAAAGTACATTTAATTTCTACTCTGTTAGTTTGAAGGCTGTTATTGCATTGGACATATGAATGGCTTTGCATGTTGTTTCATCCCCATATTCTGGAATTTGGGGACTGCTAATTTAAAAAAAATAAAAAATTTCATCTTATCAATAGTGAATGTTGGTATTTTGAAGCTGAGTATAAATGGAAAAGATTTTGTTGTGCTGAAGTTAAAGTCATATTTCAAAGTGATCAGCAGTCAGATAAGCATCTCTAGGATGAATTAATAAGACATGACATCATCACTGATAGCCCTTCTTGGCTTGATTCTCTTCCAAGCCTCAGGAGCATGAATACATTTAACTGAAAACCCATGGAGGAAAAAATATAGGGGAGTTGTGCTTCAGCATTCCCTGACTCTCTATCCCAGAAGGTCAGCTAAGGACATTAAAAATTAAAACAAAACAAGTAAAGGAGACACAGAGAGGGGCAAGCTTGTGTTATCCTCAGGGCACAGTGAATAGACTGCTTTAGGGGTCTATACAAACATGAATAGCAACTCACGAAGGAATGAAATAGAAATTCTCAACTAGTTGGAAAGATTCTGCTGAGGTCAAGGCAAGTTTGACTGGGACATATACCTTGGAGATCCTGTAGGGCTAGCAGTCATATGGGGAAAATGACTATTTCTCTCTTGTATTAATAACCAATTATTGGATTAGCACCAAGGTTTTTCCCCTCTTTCTACTTCCTTATTCAGAAATCATCTTCTGTAGGTTATCCATGCAGCCTTTGAAGTGCAGGGCTGATAATGAGATTTAAAACTTTAGATCTGATCAAAAGGTAAAGAAGTTCTAGCCTAGGTGAATTGGTCAATTCTGACCCATTGTGTTTTAGTCAGCCACAGATAAGTCTGAGGGGCAGTGGTTTCCCCTTTTGTCTAGATGTGATGGGGTGGTTTGTGTATAGAGAAGTCTCTTTGACCAGGATTGAATGATCTAGTAATGCCTTGCAGACTCTTATCAGAATATATCTACCTCTCATTATAGTATTTGTTGTCTCATCAATTGTTAACCAATCAGAGTTGCTTGTTGCTTGTGGAGGGACAACAACTCTTCTCTTTTTTTATGTTAATTTAGTGAATTTTAGTTTTCAACATTCACTTCCACAAGATTTTGAGTTTCAAATTTTCTTCTCCCTTCTCTCCTCCCTCCACAAAACAGGGTGCAATCTGATACAGGCTGTACTTATGCATACGCATTAAACATTTTCACATTGGTCATGCTGTAAAGAACAATTAGAACTAATGGGAGGAAGCATGTGAAAAAAGAAGCAAAATAAATAAGAAAAGAAAAGGAAAGCAAATAGTATGCATCCATCCCCATTCAGACTCCAAATTGCTTTCCCTGGATGTGGATAGCATTTTCTCTCATGAATCTTTTGAAGTTGTCTTAGATCTTTGCATTGCTAAGAAGAGCTAAGTATATAAGAGTCAGTCATCACACAATGTAGTTATTATTGTGTACAGTGTTCTAAAATGTCCTTCTGGTTCTGCTTCTTCACTCAGCATCAGTTCATATAAATCTTTCCAGGGTTTTCTGAAGTCTGCTTGCTCATCATTTCTTATAGCATAGTAGTACTCCATTACATTCTTATGCCACAACTTGTTTAGCCATTCCTAAGCTGATGGGCATCCCATCAATTTCCAACTCTTTACCACCATTAAAAGAACTGCTATAAATATTTTTCTACATGTGAATCCTTTTCCCACTTTTATGATCTCTTTGGGATAAAGGCCTAGAAGTGGGGTGCTGGGTCAAAGGTATGCATGGTTTTACACCCACTCTTCTAAAAGCATATAAGTGATGAGTGGATTCCATGAAGAAATAGTCAAATGGCAATCCTTTTATCAGTCACTAGAATAATTAAAATAATATAATGCCCCCAAAGGATATCTCTCAAACTTTTCATACATCACATATAATCACAGTCATTCATTAACGCTGTACCCTTTGCCTGGAATTTCATCCAAATTAATTGCCTTTTTTCCCATGTTGACTCCTTTCAGTGACACGCTAGTCCATGGAAGCCATTGGCTTTTGCCCACTGCACTTTATGCCATAAAGTATGTGTCTTTATCACATGTCTCATGACGTAGGCTAAGATGCATTATACATAGTTTTTAATTACCTTCATTCCATTGACCCAGACAAATCATATCTTCTTTGAGGGAGAGGACTCCTTACTCTTACTCAGTCCACATTTAATTTCTAAGTCTTGTTGATTTTTCCTCTAAGAAACCCCTCCTTGCCATCCTTTGCTCTTCTCTCTCATCCATCACCAACACCCCACATCAGACACTCATCATCTCTCTCTTAGACTATTGGTATGAAATCCCCATTTGCCTTTTTTTCTCAGGTCTCTCCCATTTCAAGTCTCTCCTCCATACTGCTGACAGGATAATATTTCTAAAACACAATTTTGAACATGTCACTCTCCAACTTTATAAACACTAGCAGCTATAGCATCAAAACTCTTATGCTTAATATTCAAAGTCCTTCCTAGCTTAGTTCCAATTGACCTTTTCAGGCTCATGACATCTTACATAGTTTTGCATGCTCAGTGGTCCAAACTGTCTAAACTTGTTGCTGTTCTGTACACCACAAGCTTCTGTTGAGGCAGATAGGTGACTCAGTGCATAAAGGGCAGAGCTCAAGTCTGGAATATCTTAGTTCAAATCCCTCCTCAGACACTTATTAGCTACATCACCCTGGGCAAGTCACTTAACATCTCTCTGCCTCAGTTTCTTTAAATCTAACTGAGGATAGTAATAGCACTTACCTCCTAGGGTTCTTGTGGAGATAAAATGAAATAACATGTATTTGGGTTTCCACAGTGACTAGTACATAGAAGATACATCTCAAATGCATATTTCCTTCCTTCTTTCCACATGATAGAGTTAAGAAAGAATGAGAGAAAATAATTATATAGAGTATCTGATAGCATAAAATTATGAACCAAATGAAAGTGAATTGACACACTAAGCTCAGAATTCCTATTCCTTGGAAATATTTATGGCAAACTATGGGGGAAAAGTAAACACACAAACAATGACAGGAATACGGCATCCAAATTGATGAAATTTATGAAAATATCAAGAAAGATGATGCAAACATGGAAATGACTTCTTTTAGGTAAAAATAACATAACTATTGAGAGTAAGAGGAAGCATTGAACAGCGGATAAAATGATAAATTGGGAGTCAGACAGACAGTGATTCAAATACTGATTCAGAAGCATACTTTCTGAGTGATGGTGGGGCAACTTCTCAGAATCTCAAGTTCTTCAGTTGAAAGGTAGGAATAACAAAACCTTTCATATCTATGTTAGACTTGTGAGGCAATAATTATCTTTCTAGTCATAAGTTAAGATGCCATATAATCTATGAAAAACCTTCACTCCAATCAGTCCTAAAACCTGAAGATTTGAAGACTTTAAGGTTACTCTACACAGATTGGAACTTTTGGGACATTATTTTCCCCATTTTACAAAAGAACAAACTGAGGCAGACAGAGATCAGATGACTTGTCCAGCATCACATATTTAGTAAGTATCTGAGGCAGAATTTATATTCAGGTCTTCTTAACTGCAGAGTCCAGTCTTCCACTCACTACTCTAGGTAGTGAAAGATGGATTAACTTTGCTCTGCTTGACTCCAGAGGGCAGAACCAAAAGTACAGAATTTAAATTTAAACTAATGCATTATGAAACAAAAGAAGAAAAAAGAAAAACTATGATCACTGGGTGGAATGGACTGCCTCAAGACATCCTAAGTTCTCTTTCATCTAAAGACTTTAGGCAAAACATGGATGACAGCTTGGGAGTCCTGCAGAGGAAACTTTGTTCAGTTATGTTTTGGACTAGTAAAACATTTTCCAGCTCTGAACCACTGTTGAAATGATGTTCTTCCCCTGGACATATGGGCATAACAAACTCAAAGGGATTCCATTTATGCTTGTCGGTGTTCTGTAACTTTTGAGGCACAGTGATGACTAAACCATGCAGATATATTCAGTAGAGTTGTTGGTGCACAGTCATCCCTCATGGCAGAAAAATAGAACAACAAAAGATTTCTCTGCATTGGCCTCCCTCCCATCATTGCAAGTGCTTAGAGTTGGCATTTACTTTTGAAAAAAATGCAAACCTCATTGTGGATGATCTAGGATTTGGAGGAATAATAGCTCAAAACTTTGCTTTTTCACTAGGCATACTTTTGGTATTTTATGGTCCTCGTGGTTTTTTACAGGTCTAATTTCACCTGTAAAAGTATATTAAATGCAGAACATGGTGGTACTTCTTTGTTCACTGTATTATGTAGAAGTGGAACTTGGGCATTTTTAATCGGTGTGAGAATTCCTCATTACGGAATAGTAAAAAAAAAAAAAAAAAGAACTAACTTCATGAATCAGATCACTGCAGAGAAAGCATAAAATGCTATTTCTAGCACACTTGCTTTGTTCCCATAAAATTTCCATTTTTGTGACTGTGTAAAATACCTCTTTTGACTGGCGGGGTACTTTATTAAAATGTGTGCAGTCTCCTAATGCTATGACAAGTTTCTACACCAACCTCCATTTCTTCAGAGGTTTCGCAGATGAAAGAAGGACTTGCTATTCCACTCTGGCAGTGGCACTCCTTTCAGACCCCTCAGGGAACACTTGGGCATTTTTTTTTAAGTAAGCTCCTTTCTTATAAACTTAGAACAATTATTGGTAAAGCTCTTAAAATCACACTGAATGTGGTCCAGGTTTTTTTACTTCCTCTTCGTGGATAAATCAGCTTTGTTTTCAGTTCCTAACAATCTCTACCATAGGGTACGTAAGTGACTAATTGGTAATTAATTACTTCAAATTATTCTATGACGATATTTAGCTTTTTAAAAAGTGTTCCTAATCTCCATCCAAGTAAAAGAAACATTTTTCCTCCTGACAAAAATAGGAAAATTTTTTTCATCTAAAATTATTTATGGCAAGAAACAAGGAAATAAAAAATAAAACCATGATTCTTATCCAAATACTCATTTGAGTGCCATCAAAACTGAGTCATGTTCACCAGGCTCTCATTAGAATAAGCCCGCTAATATGATATGATAAAATATGATATGATATATTATACCGTCATGTTATGACATGGTGTAGCATAATACAATAGAGTATAGCATAATATAATGTTATGTGAAGAAATGTAATATAATATATCAGTCTCTCGTTACTTCTTAACCAATCAGAGTTAATTCCCACCTTCTAGGGAAAAGTATCAAAGGTTCCACAAATCTGGTCTCTTTGCTCACTAAGAGGAACACATGAGATCATTTTGTTTATTATTTGCTATGATTAATGAAATTGATTATAATTTACTCAAAAACTTGGTTCCTTGAAAATTTTTTACTTGTTACATCTGGAAAATTCCTTAACCTCTTTGGGTCCCAATTTTTTCAACTGTAAAATTGAGATTATTGCAAAAGATGAATTCTTAAAATTTTTTAAAGATATCTAGCATCTCTGAATAGACAGTCATATTGAAAAGAAAAAAATAAATAAAAGTTTGTAATCGATATATGTCAATCAAATTTAATATATGAAGTACACTATACTATTCAACACTATATTAAAATAAAATAATAAATCAAATAAAATATTCTGATCTGCGAAAATGTGAATGATCAGTGGAATTAAAATTTTAGGAAAGGAAGCAAACATTGGAAAAAGTAACAAAAAGGAAGACAAATATGCATATCTAAATCCAATCCAAGAAATTCACTTTATTCCAAGAGTGAAATATTTGGTTTTCATTTGATTTGTTTTCATTTTTTATAATGGTCCCAATAATTTACTTCTGTTCACATGTGCTGGAATATCCTAGTGGTATTCTCTCTCTCTCTCTCTCTCTCTCTCTCTCTCTCTCTCTCTCTCTCTCTCTCCTCTCTCCATCTGTCTCTGTCTCTCTTTCATTCATTTTGGCATGTGTTCCATATACATTGGAATATGCTCTTTCCTTCAGCTCCTCTGAATTAGTTGGCAATGTGGCCTCCTCTTCAGAATGTAGAAACATCATTGTTTCTTCATCATAGTGACTTCTGTGATTTCCA
The DNA here is from genome assembly GCA_028658325.1 of Potorous gilbertii. Lineage (NCBI taxonomy): Eukaryota > Metazoa > Chordata > Mammalia > Diprotodontia > Potoroidae > Potorous > Potorous gilbertii. The sequence continues at coordinate 474,139,925 of CM053769.1, read as the reverse complement.
TTTTCTTCTACACTGGAATTATTTTTCTTTCTTTTTAAGCTTTTGTTAAAAGGCACTTCTACTATGTATTGCCAACTCTCAGGAGTGCTATTTTATTGGACCTTGTAACAATAAGATGCAGAATTCTGTACAGGATCTCTAATCACAAAGCATCATTTTAAGTGCCATCTAATCAATAGGGCATAACTGTTTTTGACAGGCAGCAGTGTAAGAACACACTGGATTTGGACTTAGAAGATATGGACTTAAGTCCTCATTTGACTAATTGTGTCCTTAGCTGAGTCACTAGCTCTCTTTATGCCTTAGACTGTTCTACCTCTAAATGATGGGTTTATACTGGACTCTATCGTTGGCTTTTAAATGCCAAAGGATTGGCATTTAAATAATGGATTATTTGTAATCCATTTACTCGTGTCAAAATCACGATGATCATTTAGATGAATTTTCTCACATGGAAAAGATGAATGCTTGTTTTAACTGCTCACTGAATCTCACCAAGCAACATTACTGCCTACTATGTGCCAGGCCCTGGGCATCATTGCCTTCACTAATAAAAAATTCTTCCTTACTTTCAAATGATGTCTTTTTTGCTATTGTTTTCTTACTTTTCTTTCCTTCTGAGTTTAGTAGAACAGATGGCCACCATTATTCTGTTTTCTAACGTATTATGTATTTGAAAACCTTACTAACCTGACTCCTTCTTAGGACTCTCTGAACGCATAAAGTTTGCTTGGTTTTTTTTTCCCCATATAGGGATCTCTTTAAAAATGTGGTGCTTGTTTAAAAATAAAGTGCTCACTTGCTGGTATCACTATCTTTAATCACAGAATCATAAATTTCAGGATAAAAGTAGTTTCTGTTCATCTAGAACACTTATTTAACCAAGAGAAGGTTAAGCCAATTGCACAAGGTACTAGTAGCAGGGTTAGAACAGGAAAACTGCCCATCTTCTCCAAAATGCAGTGTTCTTTCTATTATATATACTACATGCAAACATATATATATGTATATATATACATATATACACACATGCAAAGACATGATTTTATTTGAAAATTAGATTCAATGAGAAATACTCAACAATATTTCTGGTTATATAATAATTTGCAAACACATCAAGATGAATTTAGGTTTTGTGAATATAACCCTTACGAGTTACCATAAAGGCAGAAAAATATTTCTCAGTAAGGATGGAAATTCATATCAATAAATATTTGTTGATAGGATCTTCCATGAATCCATCCCAGAGAAATATAAGATCACTAATATTTTTCCATGCCATGCAATAGAACAAGAAAGGAAGGATCAAAAGGAGAGCACAGGAGTACACCCCTTCAGATCCTATGCCTCCTAAAAGAGAGAGAAGATGGCACACTATAGACTACGGTGCAAAGAAAACTGGCTTTGGAGTCCAAGAACTGGGTTCATGTCTTGCTTCTGAAGCTTACTAACTGAGCTTCCATTTTCTCAAATGTGGTAAGTAATAGGAGCAATAGGAGTAGGAGTAGAAGGAGTAGTAATGTTGATTTAAGCAATTTAAGGTTACTAATCATGTAAGCAAGATCTCACTTTGTTTTCATGACAGCACTGGGAAGTATATGCCATCATTATACCCACTTTTCTAATGAGAAAGCTGAGGCAGGCAGAAGTTAAGAAACTTACCCAGTGTTGTCCCATTAGTAAGTTTCTGAGTATAGATTCCAGGTCCAGGGTTATAGCCCCTGTGCCCTTTAAGAGAAGGAGTCGGAATAAATTTCTTTAAGAGCTCTAAATCTATGAGACTAAGTGGACTTGAGAGCTTCTATTTCTTTTCCTCCTAGGAAAAAGAGGGGAAATAGAACCCAAAGCTTCATTTTTCCACCTCCATGAAAAAGTACAGCCCAGGAGCCATGATGAATTAGCCTTAATTCTGTTGCTATCCTTTGTTCTTCTGACAGGTCAAATTTTCAAGTACTTAGACTAGATTTTCAACTGAGAACTCTCAAATCTCGACATTCTTCTTTTCACCTTTTCAAGTGTAATTATATCCCAGAACACAGATTCTGTGTTTATAGGGGCAGGTTACAATCTTAAGGGAGTCAGCTATGTTCATATCTTCAATTTCATTCTCTTGCTCAAAGTTTGCCCCGGAAACATAAGAAATTGGCTTGTCTTCAGTTCTTTACAACACAAAGTAAGGAATGCTTACTTGGTGCCTACAGAATGACTCAGGTTACGATCATCAAATAGAAAACATATTTCATTTAATTCTAAATAAAACAGCAAAGGCTGATTATTTTAGTTTATATAAACAGTAAAAAAAATAACCCTTTCTAACTGCCTAGAAGCAGCCAGATGCACATTTGATAAGATGCTGGTCTTGCAGTCAAGAAGACCCAGGTTCAATGCCAGCCTCAGAATTTTGTTCACTGTTTGACCTTGGGCAAATCACCTAACGTCCCTATATCTCCCTTTCCTTTGCTGTAAAAGGAGGAATCTTAATATCTGTTATTGGTGGTGTTTTTTGTTATTTTATTGTTTTTGATGTTAATTTTGAAGAGGGCAATAATGTCATAGGGTGATGTCTTAATTCAGAAGAGAAATGGATTTAAGTGAGGTAGAGTTACACAAAGTCATCAGCCCCACTTTCTCTTTTAGAGCCATTGAAGTCAAGTGGCAAGACAAAAGTCTGGAGATGGCCCAGGATGCAGTGGATAACCTTGGCATCTTAAATATCTGATCAAGCTCTAAGCAGTCCATAGGGTCTGCTTCAGTTGCCTTCATGGTCATTGGAACAAACTGTTCTCATCTACTCACTCTGTTAGAAGAAGTCTTTGTATGCTTGGGGTAGGCATCCTTCAAACTCACTAATGGATTTGAAGTCTGTCTATTAGGGTGTATGGAATATTCTGGGAGAGCTAGAATCTATGAAGGATTTCCAAACCCTTTAAGGGCTGCTCATCGTGGTGCTCATCATGTCTGTGTCAATAGATTATCAAGCATTTACTGAGCATTTCTGTGTGCCAAACCCTGAGCTAAATACCTGGGACACAAATGAAAGCAAATGCACCATCCCTGGAAGAAAATACATGGAAATAACTGAGTAAAACACACACACAAACACATACATACACATGTATATGTATACATACAAAATATGTAAAATGTAAAGTATATTGTATGTAAATATAATATGTAGTATATAGTACATGTGTACATGTTGATATATTAATATAACAAATATTGATATAGTCAAAGAGAAGATGTCTCAGAGGATTTTAGGATGAAACTGAGAAGAGGTTCCATGTTGTTCCTTTTTCATCTACTCTGAGAACTTAGGCAAGGTGTAAATCTTCTGGATGCAGTGATACTGACTTCGTGAATGTTGCATGAACTAGACTCTCCACTTCTCAACTTCGAGCATTTTTCTCTGACTGTCTGCCCTGCCTGGAATATTCTCCCTCTACCACTATAAGCACTTACCTCCCTGGCTTCCTTTGAAATCCAATAAAAATCCTACCTTCTACAAGATGATTTCCCCAACTTCTCTTAATTCCAGTGTTTTCTCTCTCTTAATTAATTGCTATTTAGCCTGTATACATCTAGCTTTTCATATATGTGTCAACTTTTTGTCTCCTCCATTACACTGTAAGCTCCTTGAGGGTAGAGACTATCCCCAGCATTTAGCACAGTCTCTGCTTAGGTGGGTACTTAATAAATGTTTATTGATTGACTGATAGTAGTAGTAGCAGCAGTACTAGTACTAGGAATAACAGCAGCAGCAGAGCATTTATATAATATTTTAAAGTGAAACGTGCATTACATATGTTGTCTTATATGATACTCTTAACAATCTTGTTAGGTTGGTGCTTTTTTATTCCCATTTTACAGGTAAGAAAAATGAGGCATAGTGAAAATGACTTGAACAAGGTCATGCAGCTTGTAAGATTACATATGATATTTATAAAGTGCTTAGCACATGATGGTTGCTTAAACAATGTTTGTTCACTTCTGAGACTGGTGTTGAACTGCGGTCCTCCTGATCATGGGTACAGCTCACTGCCACTGTATCACCTAGCTGTCAACACAAAGAATGGAGAATGAAGGGAGGGATTCTGTCATGTAACACAGGGGAGGCAAGCACTTGCTGATATTGGTAGTATCGTTTTAACCAGGGACAACATTGAGGGGTTAGCTTACCTTGACTGAAACAAAAAGTGTGTAAAGCAGAGTAATGTCAGATAAGGCTAGACTGATAGATTAGAACCAGATAGTTAGGGGCCCAGAATGTCAAAATGAAGAATTTATACTTGATTTAGTAGGCGATGGGGAACTCTGGAGGTTTTTCACTAGAGGGATGACCCGATCAGTTGTACATTAAGAAGGATAAATTGAGGGGAGGAGAAGCTGGCAGCAGCAAGTTCATTTACAGGGCTATTACAATGGTCTAGGCAAGAAGAGATATGTGCCTGGGTACTGCTGGTTGCAGCAGGAGTAGAAAACAGAGGAGGATGGATGACTAGGGGAGAGAGAATTTATAGGACTTAGGAACAGATTGAAAGAATGAAGCTAGGCATGGGAGAGAGAAAAATCAGAGAAATCTGGGGGTTAGAGTAGGGGTGACTGGGAATCTACCAGGAAATAATAGGGTGACAATTTGATGGGGAGATGCATTTTTAGTTTTATTTTAATCTGCTAAACTTAAGATGTTGGTAAGATATTATAGATGAAATAAGCAGCAGGTATCTTACTACGTGTATTTATGCCCTCTGTGCTTAGCATTATCCCTAGGACAGTGGTGAGGAACCTGCAGCCTTGAGGTCACATGTGGCCCTTGTGTGACCCTTGAACTAAATCCAAACTTCACAGAAGAAATAAAATAAAATCTAACCCTAACCCTCAATGCATCTCCAATTCTCACCCTAACCCTAAATAAAAAATCACTTAATAAAAGAATTTGTTCTACGAAGTTTGGATTCAGTCCAAGAGCCACACTTGAGGACCTGAAGGACCACATGTGACTTTGAGGCTGTAGGTCCCCTCCTGCCAGAGCATATAGTAAGTGCTTAATATTATGCACATTATGTGCAACTTGCACCTGTGACATTCACTTCTGAGACTGGTGTTGAATGCTGGTCCTTCTGATCACAGGTACAGCTCACTACCACTGTATCACCTAGCTACCAACACAAAAGATGGAGAATGAAAAGAGAGATTTTGTCATGTGACACAAGGGAGGCAAGCACTTGCTGATATTGGTGAGATTTCAACCATAGGAAGTAGTTGGGGATGGAAAAGGAGATGTGTACAGATAGAGGTGAGTAGGAATTCTCACAAGATACGTACTCAAGTTTCACCAGAGATAGAAAACTCAAAAAATATTGGAGTAGAATCCCAGTAAGCATACCTTTTTGGGGGGGTGGCAGAGGTAATGGTGCTAATTATGTTCTCAGAGGCTTATCAACAGCATAGTAGAGATGGGGAGTATGGTCTGATTTACCTTGGGTGGGAGGTAGAGATGATGCTGCAACAATGCTCAAGGATCCTCTATTTAGTCAAGATATCTTGAGTAGTTTGATGGAGGAAAGAGGTCAGCCTAGGAAACTACAGCTGTGGTATCTCTGAAGTATGATGGGCTAATGAAGCTCATATGCTATACGCCTCCTTTCTGATTCTGGTAATTAGGGCCTGGTAACAGATTCATTAAGAAGAAAAAGAACCCAGGAGATCATTCACACTTGAAAGAAACACCAAGAAGATGTCAGTATTTTTCCAGGGCCAGCAGGTTATTTAAGAAAGTTAATGAGCTAGGAGTGTGTAATTTTGAGAGGCACATACAATCAAGCCCAGAATTGATCTAACCATTAGAGGGCTATTAATCATGTTACTGTTTTCTATTGTAAACAAAATGAACAACTTTGCTTATTACTTAAGAACTTTGTTCTAGTTTGAGTTTATAGATTGAAAGGTGAGATCAGGTTCTTCTCTGTCTTTTCCCCCTCCCTCTCTTTCTTTTGTGCCACTTTTCCTTTCCTCTCTATCCTTCCTGCTTCTTCTTCCTCACCTTCATTCTCTTCCTTCCATCTTTTTCACTCGCTTTCCCATCTCCCCTCTCTTTTCATCCTAGCTTTCTCTTGTCTTTCACTCTCTCCTTCCTTCCTCTCTTCTCTTATTCCCTTACCTCTCCTTTCTCAAACTCTTCTCTCCTCTTTCTCTTCTCCTTCTTGTCTCCTGCTCACCATCCCCTTCTCTTTGTCTATCTTATTCTCTCACTATCCCCATCTCTTTCCCTCTTTTTACTCATCTTTTCTTGTGCTTCTTTCCTTCTACTCTTCAGTTCCTGTCCCTATTTGCATCCTGTCTATCTTTCAGTCTCTCTCTCTCTCTCTCTCTCTCTCTCTCTCTCTCTCTCTCTCTCCCTCCCTTCTCTTGCTCATTATTCTTTTTTCATTGCTTACTTCTTTCGTTCCCATTTTCCCTCTCCTTTCTTCTCTTTCTCTCTCTGCCTCACTCCATATTATAAGAAAAGAAATACTTGTCCTTTGGGAAATGGTCCATCCAGAGAAAGCAGCTAATCCAGTTATTGCTGGTCACCTCAATGAAGAGACGTGGAGGAATCATTAAAAAGGCATGGGAAAAAAAATTCATTTTCTAACAGCCGTTCTCAGTTTCAGTTTTATGTCTGTCTTGTTTTTCTCCCCGTTACTGAAAGAGAAGGCTGTGAAGATGGTAAGTCTCCCATTGAATTAAGCCTCATAAAGTTTATATAACCATAGGAACATAAATTTTGGAGGTTGTTATTGTTTTCTCATGCTTCGAAGATTCTCTCCTACAGAATATGTAGAAATGCAATCATGTTGCACATGTATAACCTATATCAAATTGCTTACTGTCTCAGGGAGAGGGGAGCAGAGGGAAAAAGGGAGAGAATATGCAACTGAAAATTAAAGTAAGAAGAAATGTAATTGGGGAAAATTACATACATGCATGCATATGTGTGTGTGTGCGTTTGTGTAAATGCAATCTTGATTCCGGTTGGCTGTATTTCTCCGTCTTGGTTCTCTGAGATTCATGCAGCTAATTAGAGGAAGAATCAGAGTGATAATCCATAGTTTTGGGTCAATTTAGGGTTATGGGCTGGGCTATAAGTCCATGTCAAAGTCACATTGTAAACTTGTAGATTGGAAGATTCAGGAAGACAGAGGTCTTCTTTGCTCTGAACTTTTTAATCCCCTAAAACAGAGGCTCTCAAACTTATTTTGACCTACTGACCCCTTACAAAAAAATACTCAGTGTCCCCCTGGAAATCGACTTTCTTTAACCCGTTAATGTGTATTTTTTTTAATTTGCATCATTTAAATACACATATATATATATATATACATATATATTATGCATCTTAAATTTAATAATTTATTGTAAATGTATTGCTTTCTGCATTGAAATTTTGATGATGCAATATTGTATCATGTTTACTGTAAACAAGTCATTACATATACATATTCCTGTCCATCCATACTGGATTTCTCAATAATATACAACATGCTCATTGGTCAACCCTTGCTTACTAAGACCTGTCAGTGGACTTGACTACTGATCAGTTATAACTTTCAATTTGTGTGTTTATTTGGAAATTAATGTAATCACCACAATTTTAACTGTTACACAACAGATGAAACATGGATGGACGGTTTTTCAAACTTTTCTTCTCTCCTTTCCTTATGCTTCCACAGCCACCCACATTTATTCAACACTCCCCAATTGCCCCCAAGGCTACAACCACCTCCCTATAGCACCCCCTAGGAGATTATATTGCCCATTTTAGGAAGCTATAATTAAATGTAGAACACAGTGCTTTTCATACAGCAGATGTTTGCAAAGTATTTGTTGGATAGAGTTTCCTTTCATGAAATACTACATTTCCTAGATAAACTTGCTTCCCATATAACCGATAGCTTCTATTTACTTTGTATATCTGTTAAGTTTTCATTTCAGTTTTAAAAGTCCTACAAGGCCTTCCCAGTCTTCTCTGACCTTCTCCATGTCTCTCTAACATAGTCTGTGTTCATTAGACACTAACCTCTTTGCTGTTGCTAGAATAAGTCATTCCTCCTCCTGAGTGTGTGCCTTTTCACATGCATGTGTTTATGTATGTGTATATCTATGTATGTATTTATGTGCATGCATGCATGTATATGCATGTGTGTATATATATATAGCTGTGTATGTGTATATTTACTATCTTCATAAGTATATATTCACATACATACACATACACACATATACATGCAATCTCATTACTATAGAAAATTAACATTTTTACTAACCTATATAGATGTGACTGTTTTTGTGAGGAATGATGGCATATAACCAACTCTTCTTAAGTTGGAAGTGGATTATTGGAATCCTTCATATGGAAATATAGATGTGAAGGATGACTATGGAGCTAGAGATTCTAAATTTGAAACTTGGCTCTGTCACTGAATATCTCAGGGACCATAGTCAAGTGATTCTATCCCTTATCTATACCCTTATCATGTACTAAGCAAGATTCATAGTGTGTTAAGTGGTTCTAGAGTTAGGAAGACCTCAGTTCAAATCCAGTCTTAGTCACTTACTAGCTGTGTGATCCTGGACAAGTGACTTAACCCTGTTTTCCTTATTAGTTTCTTCATCTGAGTTTCCTCATCTGCAAAATGAGCTGAAGAAGCAAATGGCAAACCATTGGGATCTTTGCCAAGAAAACTCCAGCTGGGGTCATGGAGAGTGGGACACGACTGAAAAGACTGAACAGCCACAAAATGTGTGTTAAGCGATTAGAGATACAAATAGAAAAGTAAAACAATCCCTGCTCTTAAGAACCTCATATTCTAGTTATGGAAGATATACATGCATAGACATACACACATCTATACAAATTATACAAATGTAGATGTGTACTTTTAATAATATATATAGAAAAATGTTTATATATTTATATGTGTATGTCTATGCATGTATATATGTATATGTGTATATGTACATACACATATACATATATACATATGTGTGTAGTCATGTAGATATGCTTCCTTAAAAGCTTACTCATTAGAAATCATATTGATTTTTCTTTCTTTTCACATAATATGAGCAGATATTATTTTAGATAGCAATAAGAATGTCTTTTAAATTTTTCTATAATCAGTGACCCTCAAATATTCACATATCAAGAAAATTATTCTCCCATAATTACAAATACCTATTCAATTATTGTAATAATATGTTATATATCTATGTGTATATAATGAATACAGTCACAATTATTATACTAAATTAATGATATTGAAAAGCACATTATATTTTGTCTTTGTGGATAACGTTGTCTTTTTGCCAAAGATAAAAATTTGATCTAGAAAATTGCACTTGATATTGATTAAAGAAACCACAGACAGATAATGGCCCATGTGGGAGTATACCTTGAAAACAGAACATCTTTTCAAGTTATGTTTAAAGGAGCAGACAAATGAAAATAAATTGCAACATCCAAGAGGAGAATTGCAGAGCTCTACACTGCTTTGTCATTCCCCCAAAGCATTCTAGCTGGGAAGGTGATAGCTTTTAAACCTGATTCAGGAAGCTCAGGATTTGCTTTAATAGTTTAGTGCATACAACTAGAACTCCTGGATGTTCTCTTTTTAAGTTACCCCTGGAAAACTCAAAGACAGAGCTACCCAAAAGAGAATTCTTTTCCCTGCTACTTAAAATTCAGTTCTAATTATTTGTCACTCACCTGCCTCGAGACCAATAAAGTGTAACAATAAAGGCATGAAAGGAACCATTTGAAGTGGGTTGGGACTCTTGCACAGTCAACTGGGATGGTCACAAATCATTGCATAAACATTATGTTGATCATCAAATAGCTCCTAATTAGCAATGGCAGTTTCTAAAAGCATGACTTTGATTGCATCTCATTTCCTTAAGAATCTTGGTTTGGAAGCTGGAAACAAAAACAAAAAGCAACCTTCAGCAGGGGGCTAAAGGATGCTGTTATAAATGTTTGAGCATTTCTTGTCAAAATCTGCGAATGTTGGACATACATGTGACACACCAGCAATCCTTCGATTATTCAAGAGCTCATTGGTTTCATGTGTGTGGGCACTCCCTCCCTAGACGAGTCTGGATAACACACAAACCTCTCCATACTTCCTTTGCCTGACATAAATTACTGGATCAGAGCTTTACAGAAGAGCATGACCATAGACGTCACTGAGTCTGAAGCTTTCATTGTAGAAATAAATAACTTGGGACAAGTGAATAAACGAATGAATTTACTTCTTCTATCAGCAGTATTTCTTTTCAGTCACATCCTTGAATGGTTTGAATTCCACAAACATCTTGTATCTCCCAGGATAAGATGATTTCATCACTTAAATGTCATCATCATTAATTATTGATTATATGATTTACTTAATTCTGATACACCTCAGCTCTGTCAATGGCCTCTCAAATGGAGGGCTGGAAGGCGGAGCAATCAGCTCATCCCCCAACCTTCCTTTATAGATGGCTCAAGACTTCCCAGATACTGCTTCCTAGTCCATCAGAAACTCTACTTGGTTTTGATTCCACTGCCTTCTTTGGTCTCCCCTTGTTGCCCCTACCCCATTTTCAGCTTTGTTGTGTATTATTTTCCCCTTGCTTTTTAAATCATGATCTTTCTTTTTCTTCTTGTATTCCCAGTAATTAGCACAGTGCCTGACATACAGTGGTTGCTTAATAAAATATTCATTGTTTGTTGAAGTTCTGACACATTTAGTTATTTGACCTAGGGGACAATTTAATTTTGTCCTGTACAATTTTCATTTTTGATTTCTTGAAAAATAGCTCTGACAAAGAAAAAAAACAAGCTTTTAAAAAGTGTTTTAAATGAAGCTACTTGACAACTTTCACACCCAAATTATTCTGACATTCATTGAATGAAGAATCATAACACCATCCAAGGTTCAGTGGCTCATCGTTTGGGTTCTGATGACTTGGAATGAGTGTAAATAGTTATTGTGTTCTGTAAATAGTAATTGTGTTGTGTTCTGAGTTTCTCTGAGGATCTTCACCTCCTGGAATGATATTTTGGTGATGGTAAATTGAATTGTCTTTTGACCCAATTCTTACCTACCTGCTAGTTATTGAATGGATGGGGTCTTAGACAAACTGAGATCTGTCAAAGACCTTAATTTAGAAACACTAAGGTCACTGACCACATCCTGGACCGTCTCCAGTTATCTTGAACTTTGGCTAGCCCCTGAACTCTGATGATTAGAGGAGAGAACGACACTAACAAATTTGCATAACTCTGCCATACTCAAATCCAATTCTTGGGCAAGTCAAGCTATCATTCTTATAATGTCATTAGTACTCTTTAAGAATGAAAGACAAACAACCACAACACAATAGAGAATATACTCAAGGAGCTAGAAACTTCCTTTAATGGATATTATATTCACAGGCACAGACTTTCAACCCTCAGATTTTATTTATGAACTCCATAATGCCTTGTATGATAGCTATTTGTTCATAGGATTAAAAAGCCATCAGTTTGAAGGAACTTCTTAATCAAAATCAAGACTGTCATTTAATAGTTGAGAAAACTGAGTTCCAGGAAGGTTAGCTCCTTGCCCAAGGACTCAGGAGTAAAAAAATGTCAAAGGCAGGATAAGAGGCCCTTGATTCAAATCTAGACTTTGTTTCATACTCTGGGAATGATCAGGGACAATTATTTCTCTGGTCTTCATTTCTTCAGTTATAAAATGATGGGATTGTAGATTGTCTGTAAGGTTCTTTCTAATTCTCAACTCTGGACAAAACACAACTTCTCAGTTCTTCTGGTAACTTTCTCAGACTATGACTTGCAGAACAAAGATACCTGCATTGATTGAGGGAGCTTCCACAGTTGAAAATTCCCTCAACCAATGAAATCAAAGGTCAAGTTCCTATCCCCTTTTCCTTCATTTTCTGATGTGTTTCCAACATCTAAGTTTGTTGGATCAAATCACTTTTGGATACATAACGCATGAATGTACTTATATAAGCTAACTTAGCACCTTTAAAATGGTCACATGGGTTAAAACGGTTTTTTTTTTCATTTTTTTCCCCAATCACATTTTTAAGTAATTGCCCATGTGTTCTGGATTCCACTGCATATTGTATAATAATCAACACCGTCTCTGACCTCTCTGATTTTATAAAGTGGTACTTAATGCATAGTATATTTCAGTGGATAGTTGACTAGAATGGGAGCTTGGAGTCAAATTTTGGTCATGACCCATAAATACCTGCTTCCTTTGGCATAAATATCTAATATACCAAATAAACAAGTAGGTTAATGAAATACCTATTTTAACTCTACCTGTTCTTAAACAAGTTATTTAATCTCTCTAGATCTCCATCCTTGCCCCTCCCCTCCCACAACATAGAATGTCAGTTGTTCACTAACTGATTTCTAAAGTCCCTTTTAGCTTGAACATTCTACATTTTCATTTACATTATATATACCAAAAGAAAAGCATTATAATATTTATTTACTGATAGGTTTGTACTAATGTAGTGTTTTGCCTCTGGGGGGAGGGGGGAGACACATAATAAACCTAAAATAAATGTAAATGCATTCTTAATGTAAATGCTCCTTAGACATATTTATTACAAAGTTCCAGATGCTCCACAAACATAAATCTAAGCTGCAATCATTTGCAAGTACATTTCAGAGTGTTTTATATGATATTGTACAAAACTTACCACCTTAATTCAGATAATAGCAGGAACCTCCAGGGAGTGCCAAGACTTGAGGGTTTTCTGTAAACCGAATACCATCCCTTCACCTGTCTGAAGAATATGGGACATTTTCTCTGGCCAGCCTGATCAATTTGAACCCTGTAGAGGAGGGACAATGGAATTTATTGATCCTTTGACTGCTCCTTATGTCCATATTCTTCTATGGCTCTTGTATTCAGAGCTTTTTGCTATAAAACAAAAATATTTAGAATTGACTAGTCCCTTCTTGCACTTTGGATTCCAAGTTGGGATGGGAGTTGTACGGTATCTACTATAAACCCTCATGGAATGTTCATTAGTCCGACTTTCCTACTGCCCAAATGGCTACTAAATACCATTCATATATTAACCAAAGTATATCAAGGCCATTTTTTGGTAACATGATGATGATACATTTATATTGTGTTTACCACACACCAGGCACTGTGTTAAATACTTTACAATTATTATCTCATTTAATTTGTAAAAAATATATTGATTTTTAAATTTATTGAATAAAATAAGCATTGCCATAATGTAATATAATGGGGGAAAATGACTGCATATGAAACTGAAAATCTATTTTGTACAACTTGCTGTTCCTTCTAAATATATAATGAAGTTGTCATGTAAAATTGTTCCCTCTTTTGCTTCCCTTCCTGCCCCACCATTGCTACCATTAGACACAAATAGGTATGCACACACACACACACACACACACACACACACACACACACACACACGTGTGTGTGTATGTGAGAGAGAGAGATGTAAAATCATTCTATACATATTTCTATTTATCAGTTCTTTCTCTGGATGCAGAAAGTCTCTTTGTTTCATATGTCTTTTATAGTTAGTTTTGGTATTTATAATAGTAATTTTATTTAATTTCATCTTAACAAGAACCCTAGAAGAGAGCTGCAAGTATTATCCTCAGTTTTCAGATGAATAAAATGAGACAAATAGAGGTTAAATGACTTGCCCAGGGTCACACAGCTAGTAAGTTCTATTTCCAAATTTGAACTCAGATCTTCCTGACCCTAAGCCCACAGCTCCATCCACTGCTCTACCTAGCTACGTAGCACATGGCAGACACGGAATTGAATTGAAATGGTGGAAATTCACATAGAAAATGAGATGATTTTTTGCTATCTTAATAATCTGAAACTTGTTCTCAGAACATAAGAATGTTTATGGCATTGCATTCCCTTCTTCAATGCCCCCATATCATGATTCTACTACTGCAGTGAGCTAAATTCTCATTTTAAAGATGTGTGTGTATGTATATATAATATGTATATATGTATATATAAATATTTATGTGTGCATATGTTTATATATTTGTGTATATATGATGAGTAATAGAACTGCAAAATTCACTACTGGAAAAGAAGAAGGAGAACAAGAAGGAGAAGAAGGAGAAGGAGAAGGAGAAGGAGAAGGAGAAGGAGAAGAAGAAGAAGAAGAAGAAGAAGAAGAAGAAGAAGAAGAAGAAGAAGAAGAAGAAGAAGAAGAAGAAGGAGAAGAAGAAGAAGGAGAAGAAGGAGAAGAAGGAGAAGGAGAAGAAGGAGAAGAAGAAGGAGAAGAAGGAGAAGGAGAATGAGAAGAAGGTGAAGGAGAAGAAGAAGGAAAAGAAGAAGAAAAGAAGAAGATTTTTTTTCTTTCAGCAGCACAAAGAGTACCTAAGAGAAGCAGCCCAGAACATAAAATGTAACTTAAATCCACTTGTTAATCTGGGACCCTTGAAGGCTACCACAGTCATTTTATAAACATTTATAGACACTTACTATGTTCTAGGCACTGTGCAAAGTGCCACAAGATTGGGATGAGATGTAAACACCAGAAAGAAAGAGGAATCTACCTGGAAGCTTCTTATTTTAACCAAATTATGCTTGTCCACACAGTAGTGATGTCTATGATATTAATAGTTTTCAAGATTTTTAGCACATTCTGCATTTAGCATTTATGTGGCTCAGTAGAAAAGAGTACTAAATCTGCAACAAAGTTCAAATCTGGCCTCAACCACTTCTGAGCTTTGTGACCCAAGGTTAAGTCTTAACCTTGTTTCCTTCAGTTTTCTCTTCTGTAAAAATGAGTGGAGGAGGAAATGGCAAACGACTTCAGTATCTCTGCCAAGGAAACCTCAAATAGGATCTCATGGAGAGTTGGACATAACTGAAAAATGAAACAACAAAAAGGAAGGGCCTATACCCTGATCACCCCTCACTAGTTATATCATTAAAAAAATGATTTTGCTTGGCTGTTTCTTTTTCTAAACAATAACCTTTTATATTTGCATGTTACTTCTGCTTAGATTGGAATCTTAGAAGAGGACCATTTGAATTAAATTTCCTAATTTAACACCATTAAAACAATTTTACCCCCAGCAAATGAAGGCTTCCCCTCATAGTAAGTTTAATTTTATTTGTAATTCCTTCTGGACTAATATTGAAATTATTTTATTTGATTTCCTTTATGTAGATTGATGAAAAACATAATTTATGAGATTAATTTCTCAAGGACAGCTACTGTTGCCAGCAATATGGTGAAACTAGTTGATTTTTGAGTCGGAAAATTCTCTCTTCTATAACAGATTAAAGAGGCCTCCTAAGAGGCCAAAACAATAGGCCTCTTGTTTTTTCAAGTAGTGATGATTTTATTTTCTTCATTTTTAGATCCTCTCCCCCAACAGTAACATGCAGGTGCTGAATTCATCTTTTTTGACAGAAAACATTTGAGTCTGTTTATGAGAATTGAACCACAATGGATGCTTAGAATCACATCTTTCATAAACATTTCCTTAAGAGGAAGTGGCCAGGGGAGGCTGAGTTAAGACTGTAAAGTCAGGGATGCCCCTGAGCTCTTCCCTAAACCCTTCCAAAAACTTTTAAAAAATAACTCTAAATAAATTCTTGAGTGGCAAAACTCACAAAAAGATGGAGTAAAACAATTTTCCAGCCCAAGACATCTTAAAAGGTCAGCAGTAAAGGTCTGTTGCATCAGAGGAAGCAACAATGGGTCAGAAGGAGATTTACAGGGGTCCCTTTACTGGCACCAGAGGAGTGATTCTGTTGTGTTGCCTATACTTGAATCTGGGTCATAGTCTTGGGTCTTAGTTCCAGTCTGATGAGGAGTACTAGTGCACAGAGCTTGAGGCCACAGGGTAGAAGGGACTCTAGTCACAGTTCCAGGTTGAAAAGGGTACTTGTTGTCACTTACAAGCTAGTGCACTGTACAGGAGAGTAGTGGATATACCTGTCCCTACATGATACCACCTTGAGAAAGCCAAACATTTACAGGTCCTTAGAATTATTTCTGAAAACATATGCACAAAAAGCCTTGGTACAAAGCAAAAATTAAAAAAAAGAAGCTTGAAACAGTGCCCCTTCCACTCGGGAAGCAGAGCCCCACTTTAACAAAATTAAAAGTCAATAAAGAGCTTGGAAAATGAACAAAGAAAAAATTCTGACCATAGAATGTTGCTATTGTGATCAGGAAGATCAAAAAACACACTTAGGAGACAACAAAGTCAAAATCCCTGCATCCTAACCCTAAATGCACCTCAGAGAAAAAAGTATGTATATAAATTGGTCTCAGGACATAGAAAAACTCAAAAAGGATTTTGAAAATCAAATAAAAGCAGAAAACAAATTAGGAAGAGAAGCAAGAGTGATGTAAGAAAATCAAGAAAAAAGAGTCAACAGCTAGGTAAATGAGGCACACACACACACACACACACACACACACACACACACACAAACTGAAAAAAATAACATCTTAACAAAACCAGACTTGGCCAAATGACAAAAGAAGCACAAAAATCCAATGAAGAGAACAAAACCATGAAAAGCAGAATTAGCCAAATGGAAAAAAATATACAAAACTTCACTGAAGAGAAGAGCTCTTCAAAAAGTAGAATTGGCCAGAAGGAAAGGGAGGAACAAAAGCTCACAAAAGAAGATAATTCCTTGAAAGTTAGAATTGCACAAGTGGGAGTTAATGACTGTGAGAAATCAAGAAACAATCAAACAAAATCAAAAGAATGAAAACAAATACAATGTGAACTATTCTATTGGAAAAACAACTTCCTTAGAAAATAAATCCACGATAGTTTCTTTCTTTTTTTTATTAGATAATATTTTATTTTTCCCCAGTGATACATTAAGAAGTTTTTTATCATTCATTTGTACCAGATTTTGACTTTCAAATTTTCTTCCCTCCCTCCATTCCCCTCTTCTGAAAATATTAAGCAATTTGACATAATTTATAAATGTGTTATCATGTAAAATTTATTTTCATTTTTATCATAGTTGTAAAAGAAACAGGTAAAAAGAAAATGAACCATGAGAAGGAATAAAGTGGAAAAAATATGTTTCAATCTACATTGAGTCCATCACTTCTTAATCTAGATATGGATAGCATTTTCATCTGTGAGTCCTTTGTACTTATGTTGGATCATTGTGTTCCAGACAAAAAGTGGTCATCCATAATTGATCATCACACAATGCTGCTGATAATGTTTTTTTTTTCCCGGTTCTGCTCATTTCATTTTCACTTTGTATCAGTTTGTACAAGTCTTGCTACACAGGAGAGATAATTTAAGAATTATTGGACTATCTGAAGTCATGATAAAAATAAAAGCATAGGAATCATCTTTCGAAAAATTATCAAGGAAAACTACCCTGATATTCTAAAACTAGAGAGTGAAATCAAAATAGTCTATTAATCACCTCCTGAAAGAATCCTCAAATGAAAACTCCTGGGAATATCATACGCAAATTACAGAGTTCCCAAGTCAAGGAGAAAGTATCGCCAGCCACCAAAAAGAAACAATTTAAATATATTGAAGCCACAGTCAGGATGACAAAAAGTCTACATTAAAGGATTGGAATGATTGGAAAATGATCTTCTGGAGGGTAAAGGAGCTAAGATTACAATCAAGAATTCCCTACCCAGCAAAATTGATTATATTTCTTCAGGGATAGAAATGTGGTCATTCAATGAAATAGAGGACATTCAAGCATTCCTGATGAAAAGACCAGAGCTGAATAGAAAATATGACTTTAAAATATAAGATTCAAAAGTAACACAGAAAGGTACACAGGAAAGAGGACTCACAAGGGATTTAATAAGGTTAAACTTTTTTGAAATCCTTCATGGGAAAATGGTAGAAGGAGTATTTATAGACAGAAAGCAACCATGTGAGTTGAATATGATGGTATGATTACTTAAATAGCTATAATTAATAAAAACAACAGCAGTAATAGCAACATATAATAATGTGTGAAAAAGAAGAATGCACTTGGAAAAAGGGAAAGAGAGAGGTATAATGGGGTAAATTATCTGACATAAAAGAGGCCTGAAAAAGATTTTGTGGTGGAGGGGAAAATGGGGGAGTAGAGAGATGAGCACATGACCTTACTCTCATTTGAATTGGCGCAAAGAGGGACTAATATACATACCCAGTTGGGTGTAGACATCTATCTTACCATAGGGAAAAGTAGGAAGGGAAGAAGATAGAAGAAGAAGTGGGTGCTGATAGAAGGGAGGGAAGTTTCAGAGAGGTAAGTCAGGAGCAAAACTCTTTTGAGAAAGGGCAGGGTAAAATGAGAGAGAGAGAGAGAGAGAGAGAGAGAGAGAGAGAGAGAGAGAGAGAGAGAGAGAGAGAGAGAGATCAATACAGAAAAAATAGAAATGAGAGAAATACATAGCTGTTCATCACTACTACAAAAAAATACCCTAAGTTTCTCTGATAAAGACTTCATTTCTCAAACATATGGAAAACTGAGTCAAATTTATAGAAACAAGAGCTATTGCTCATTTCATAAATGACCAAAGGATAGGAGCAGATAGATTCAGAAAAAATAATCAAATCTGCCTATAGTTATACGAAAATATTTTAATTCAGTATTGTTGAGGAGAATGAAAATTAAAACAAGTCTGTCACATTGGCTAATATGACAGAAGAAGGAAATGACAAATGTTGGAGGGGATGCAGGAAAATTAAACACTAATGTTTGATTGGTGAATTTATATACTTATTCAGCTATTTGGAGAGTGATTTGGAACTATGCTCAAAAAGCTATAAAATCATGCACACATTAAGTATTATCACTACTAACACTATATCCAAAAGAGATTAAAAAAACAAAAAAAACCTATGTGTACAAAAATATTTATAGCAGCCCTTTGAATGGTGGTAAAGAATTGGGAATTGAGGAAATGTCCATCAATTGTGAAATGTTTGAACAAGTGTTTGTATATAATTCTGATGGAATACTATTTTGCTTTAAGAAATAATGAGCAGGACACTCTTAGGAAAACATGGAAAGACTTACATGAACTGATGTAAAGGGAAATGAGCAGAACCAGGAGAGCACTGTACTTAGTAACAGCAATTTTGTATGATGATCTTCTATGAATAGCTTAGCTATTCTCAACCATAAAATTATCCAAGATAATTCAGTAGGATTTATGATGAAAGGTACTGTCCATCTCTAGAGAAAGAAGAAGAAAGAGGTATTATCAATAGCAGCACTGTGATCCATGCAATTTCTATCTCTGCTTTTCCATAGATACTCTATGATGATTTCATATAAACTACAGGCAACTCCCTTTGTGTCCCTCCAACTCTGAAATTCTATAAGACATTGAATATTTTTTCTACTTTTAATCTTCCCCTTGTCCTTACAAATAACACAAATGAATTCCAAATAAAAAGCAATATGCATTAAATTAAGTATAGTGTTTATATTCTCTGAGCTCAGTCACTCAACCTCCATTCATGTTGCCTATTTTGTCCCTGGACCTAAGTTATTGTTGCTCACAGAATTCTATATGTAGCTCTGAGGATTGTCCTCCCCAATTACGTCCTAAGTCCCCACTTGTGTGCTTTTCCCATTGATTGCCCATTGACATTGATCACTTAGTCAAATTTAATTGCCTTTTATAACTAGATATTTACCAAGATAGATTAGTAAGATCAATGGGTATAACAGCCCCTCCCTCTTCAAACTAAGTTCACTATGTGACAAATGTATACAGAGGTCAGGGGACAGTGGGTTCAAACTTAGAGCACACATATTTCAAAAGACTTAACTCCAGGAAGACATGTTCTTCCCTTTGTGGGGCCTTCATGAGTTTCCTTTGGGGCATAATATAGCTTTCCTTCCACTCCTTGTATGGAGCTCACAGTATTAAGTTGCCTTTCCTCAGGGTGTCTAGCTTGTCCAGTCTCCCAATGCAGGCATTGAAGTTAGTCATTGCTACTCCTGGGACACTACAATGATACAAAGAAGTCCAAATCCTGATACTTCAAAGTTCACAGGGTTGTTTTCTGGTCAAAAAGGGAGGGGGTTCTGTTAGATAAAATTAAAAAAAAATACTTCAATATTTTAAGTGGTTTCAAAACATTGATTCTTGGATATAAGCACTATAATCTCTATTTTTGTAATATGGGTAGACATCTAGGATACATGCATTTCTTTAAAACATCTGGAACTGTAATTTTAACATGTGGAGATTTCACTATTAGAAATTCTGCTGCTCCTAGAGCATCCTTTACTTCTATGCATTTGCATTCCCCTTCAGGTGCTTTTTTGGTTTCTTTACGAATTTCTCTTTGTACTCTACTAATTATTTCTTGTATGTAAGCCACAAGTTTTGATTTTGTAATTGTAATTTTTCTCTTAAACCACTGCAGAATAAACTACAGTGGTCCCATGATGTCTCGGGGATCTACAGGATCCTCTGCCTCAACAACTATGGATTAATTTTCCTTTGCATTGCAACATTTGTTCAGGAATGCCTGGATTTGTTTTGTTGATCTGGAGACTACATTCCTTTCTGTTACTGATTCTTCCTCCTGAGATCTTTGGTCATTTCAGTCTTATTTTTTTCTCAGTTATATTCCCTATTATTTACTTACTGACTCTTCCCTTTTGATGTCAGTTTCTCTGAGGAAAGAGTTAAATTCATTGGGAAGCCTGTGGTTGGACTTGTGTAGCCTTGTGGCTAGTAAATGAAAGGGTAATGAGTCACCACACTTAGGATTAGTAATTATTCTTCTCTGTTGCTAATTCAACCAGTTATTATGTCTTGTTATTGTTCATGATATTTTGCACCAGTGATATCAAATACAATTAGGAACAGGGGCCACTGATTCACATATAAGGATTTCTGTAGGTCTCCATTGACTTAGAAAACAACATATTAATATTATCTGTATTTTATTGTACTTTATTACTCCCTTTCTTCCACATAGTTCCATAATTCCTATGGTGGAGATCATAAGGATAATAGAAATTGTCTAGTCCTCCATCTTCTATAAACTCTCTTCACAAACACAGGGAAAGTAATCATTTAATTAACAAGTGTTAATGAAGGGTTGGTTATTTGCTGGGTACTGTTCAAATATAAGATCCTTGAGAAAATATCTCCTTCTGTGTACACGTATCCCTACCCCTTCTGCAAAGTTGGTGTTTCATAAACATATGGTTTGTTTAAAGGCACAATCACAAAAAACGTAGTCCCTTTTCTCAGGTCTCACATCTCTCAATAGAAAGTGATGACTTCAGGGGACAGAAGAAGATTTGCAAATTTTTTGACATGACCAATGAAGGAATTTGGTTTGTTTGACTTTGTGTATTTGTTTCAAATATATGATGTGTTTGCCTACCCATTTTTGTTTGTTTTTTTGTTTACTTGTTTCCAGTGAGGCATGGGAAAAGGGAGGGAGAGAAAATGTATTTTCTTAATGAAAAAATTATATAACATTCAAAAGAGTATTCTTGAATATCAAATGACTGACTCTTAATATAACAACTAAAACAGATTCAATTCAATCCAATAAATATGTATTAAATGACTTTTATGGAATAGGCAGCAGGAATAAAAAGAGGAAAAAAAGAGAAAGAAAAAGAAACCCATAATCCCTGCTCTCAAGAAGCTTATATTCTATTAGGGGAAATAATATGAACAAATATAAGTAAATTCAGAATAAATGAAAAATAAATCCACAATTATTAAATATAAGATAGTTGGGTCAAATATCAGGTAGTATTTTTTTCTATTTTTTGTTATGCAAATGCTTATTTTATTTCATAAATTCAGAATTAAACAAATAATTTTTTTTCTTAAAAATAAGGTTGTTGAAGTTCAAATGGTTTAATTAGAAAGAGGTGCTTGAGTTCTGTCTAGAAGTAAATAAGAGATTTTATGTTGGATAACTCATCTGCAATTTATAATCTGAGAAAAGCTCATGGCACTAAAAGGGACCCAAGACCAGCCTATCACCACAAAGCCAGTAGGAAAGACTCATAGAATCTGAAATTCATATTT
The DNA here is from genome assembly GCA_028658325.1 of Potorous gilbertii. Lineage (NCBI taxonomy): Eukaryota > Metazoa > Chordata > Mammalia > Diprotodontia > Potoroidae > Potorous > Potorous gilbertii. Next base: position 474,117,827 of record CM053769.1, on the reverse strand, counting down.
AAATTGCATTTTGACATACAGGGTTCAGACTGCAATTGTAGTCACTATTTAGGAGAATTTTATTTAGTTTTAATTTTTTTCAAGCTTAAATATCATAGTCAGTTATTATAAACTAGAACCTGTTTATAAATTTGAGAATATGAGAAAGTTAACACACTCTGGGATTACCTTAAAGAAAAAGCCCCTGAACAAAACAGACGAATGTGCCCTTGTATTCTGGCTTGACCAGATCACGTGTTATTATGTGTTTGTTCCTGGATGACATATATTAAAAAAGGAGACATTCTGAGGAATGGAACCAAGATTCTGACAGGATCATATTCATGACAAATGAGTATTGATGGATGTAACCAGAAATGTTTATGAGGAAAAGAAAAAAAAATCTTATGGTTAACTTCAGCTCTTTGAAGGATGGTCCCATGGAAGGGGGATTGGATTTCTTTCCCCTTGCCTCTAGAGGGCAGAAATTGATGTAATCCCTACATGTTACTGGAGAAAGATTAGACTTTAAGGAAAAGTATGGTGGGCTAAAAGTCTTGGTAAGTGGTAGATTCTTTCTCATTGGAAGTCATTTGACAAATTCTGAACCGCCAATTATCAGGAATATTGCAGAGAAAGTTATTTTTCATGTATTGTTCATGTGGATAATGACTGAAAATGATTCGGTAAATAAAAATTAGGTGAATTATCATACTGCAGCTCAGTTCTGGACATGATAAAGGTGATTGCATTGTTTAAAAAAACTAGAAATTCGTCATCATCACCATCATCAATCTTCAAATCATTTTTTTTGCCTTTATTTCTTCTTATCCTCTTTTCTCCTCTCCTCCTCTCCCTTCTCTTTCTTCTCTCCTCATCTCCTGTTTTCCCTTCTCCTTCCTTCTTGTCCCCTCTCCTTTCCTCTTTTCTCCTCCCTTCCTTCTTTTCTTCTCCTTTCTCCTCTCCTCTCTGTCTTACCTTCTCCTTTACTCCCCTCCTCTCTGCTTATCTCTCCTCTCCTCCTTTCCCCATCCCTTCCCTCCTCTCCCCTCTCCTCTATTTCTCTCTCCTCTTCTCCTCTCCTTATCTTTCTTTTCTTCTTTTGTTCTTCCAACAATATTGCATGATTGCATTTTTCCTCTCTGTTCCACCATTCCCTTCTCATATGGTACAATGAATGACTTCTATTATTTATTGACTGAAAATACCAAGCTCATTTTCTAATTAGGGAAGTTTTGTTTTGTTTCTTGTTTTTTAACATACAGCATAAAGCCATATTATGTGTGCTAGTATTATGAATACAGTTACTAAGGAGGATTTATTATTGTAACTACACTGGTATTAATTGTGAAATTATAACGACTCTTCCATGGAGAGGCTGCAATGTTATTATTTTCTGCTTTCTTGCGGTTTATACTTTAGAATATCTCTAAGCAGGCTCCCTTCTAGCAACAGTCCCCAGGGACCTTGAAATACATTGAGTTAATGACTACGTACTTTATGAAGCTTAATCCTTTAAAGATCTACAATTGCATCAGTTTGGCCACTGCCTTTATTGACAGAAATTTCTAGTCCCCCTCTAATTGATTTGGGGCAGACTTTGGAAGTGACCTTGGCTAGGGAATTTGTTTTTCCTATTTCTAACACTAGTGATGTGATTGCTTGAATTTAGACTGATCCTTGATCAAGTTATATAGTCCTCCCCTGGGCTATTTTGGCCTCTTCTCTGGTTCCATCTGAGTCTACATCAGAAGTAACATTCTGCCAATCTAACTTTTGAAAGTCCGAGGTAAGCACCACATGGAGGTGAGACACTATGGAGGTGAGACACTTTGGAGGAAGACGTTAGTGTAGAATTAAAAGTGAGAGTCAAGGGGGGGGGGAGAGAGAGAGAGAGAGAAACTACATCAGTCATTGGTAAAGGGTAACCTATCAGAGAGGTAAGCAAAGGCCAACTCTTAAGATCATGAGATAGTAAGTTTGTTGGAAGGCCTTAGGCTGCTATGGACTTGCAATGCTGAACTTGGAGATGCAAATTGTCCTTTCCCTCAAGGATCATACATTGTATTTAATTGTCATTTAAAGCTGTAAGGGGGCATGGAATATATTTAACCCAACTCCCCCATTTTATAGAAGAAAAAATGAGACTTTGAGCTGTATGGTGACTTGTCTAAGGTCATATCCTTGAAAGGTGGCAGAGCTAAGGTTTAAATCCAAGTATTCTTTCTAATCTCCTAAAAATAATCGAGCAAGATCAAGATGTTCAATTGAATGTCCTTTATGCTTATATTATGTCCTTTTTCTAACATAGGGAGAAAAATAGTATTTCCTCTTTCTATACTTGCCTTCTCCTAAGCCAAAGTGGAGGGAAAACAGAAATAGAAAAATGGTGACAAAACTACTTTATCTTCATTAGCTGAATTGAAAAGTACATCAAGTAAAATCAGATGTTGATGTATCTACATGTTACAGTTTTGCTAATTGGCTTATTGAGCAACTAAATGACTGATGTATAATGGATTGCCTTTTGGCATTGAGGGCACACATACATAATGGTCAAGCACAGGCTATTACCCACAGAAGATGAGGAGAGTAATTGCAGATGTCAGTACATGAGAGAGAATGGGATCCTCTGTACCACAGAGGAGGAAGGATACAGTTGGCATACTTTGTGGTGTATGAGATTCTCCAAGGAGGCCTTGTAGGATTGAGATCCAAAGTGACCTATGCAAAGGACAGGCAGCACTGACATGTTGTTGCAGAGGTTGAGGAAGGGAACTGGCTTCTTATATTCAGGGAGCTCCTTAGGAATTGTTTATACAACATGGACAAAGGCAAGCACCTGGCCAGTCACAGATTTGAGGCACAGCAACAACAACCAGATCTCCCATTTCTATAAGACTTGAGGCTCATAGAGACTCTTTCCCTGTAGCAGTCTTTAAGGAAAGTATTGGAAAGACTATCCTCATTTTACAAAGGAGGAAATTGAGTCACAGAAAAAGATAAGTCCCTTGCCTAGGGTCATGCAGGTGGTAAGAGGAATACTCTTTCCATTGTGGTTTCCAAAGTCAAGGTTTTCACTAATAGAACTGATTCCTACAGAATCCATATAGATCTGAATCTTTATTTCATTGGGCTACCCATCTTCTGTGGGTAATAGCCTATGCTTGACTATTATGTATGTGTGCCCTCAATGCCAAAAGGCAATCCATTATACATGTCATTTAGTTGCGATCTTGTGAAAGAAGGTTTTGAGGACAGATTGATTTATTGGAACATGTTCTTTTCTCAAGAGCCATTTAGAACATACATCAAATCAGGAGAACAAAGCAATGGTGAAGTTAGGATCATATCTGGCCTAAAATACCAAGTTGAATTGAAACTCCTCAAATCCCTGTTAATTCCCCTCCACTAAAGATTGAACCCAGAATCCCATTAGATTGTAACGTCTTTGAGGTCTTTTGTCCTTTTCTTGTACCCTGAGGCTTAGCACAGTGCCTGACATGTAGTAAAAAACATTTGTCTGGAAGGTGATATCTGGAAAGTGAATTGGATTTAAATGAAACAGGTCTATGCAAAGTCACCAGACTCACTGTGCCCTCTGGAATCATCTAGATCCAGCTGCAAGACATAGAAAAAGATGTAGATGACCCTAGATATAGTGGGAGACATTGATCTTTTTAATCTAAGGTCTTTCCTTAGTCTCATTTGTCTCATTAATCACCTATTCAGTGATTAAGCCTCTCTTCTGGAGTTATTAATTACCTATTCAGTGATTAAGGCTGCATAAGAAAAGAAGTCAAAAATGGCCCCTTTTACTGAGTCAAAAACAAACCGTCTGGGAGCAAAGTGAGGAAGGGGTTTCCTGCCAAAACAGAAATAATTGCTATCTGCACTCACTGAGCTATCTAAGTTCAAACAATGATCTAGTGACACTTAGGCTGGGAGCTATTGTGATTAGTCAACAAGAGTCAGAGTGTTTTGGGTGTTAGGCATCACCAAGCAGTTCTATTTGAATTCCAGTGGGTTTTATCTAAGGCTGGACCTCCAAGACTGAGTTTCAAAGAATTACAAACAAAGCTACTTGAGGCAAAAGAGCCAATTGTTTAGTTTTTTTTTTTCTTTCTGACAGAATAAATAAGTAGGAAGAGAAAAAAAGAAATCCAGCCTTTAAGGTCCAAGATATCCCCCAAGGTTTCAGCAATCAAATATTTCTTTGGGCAGAGCACTCACATTGATTCCCTATGTGGACAGAGAAAGAAGAGGGAGAGGGTGGGAAGAAGAGAGGGAGAGAAGGAGGAAGGAAGGAAGGAAGAAAGGAAGGAAGGAAGGAAGGAAGGAAGGAAGGAAGGAAGGAAGGAAAGAAAGAAGGAAGGAAAGAAGGAAGGAAGGAAAGATGGATGGATCGATGGAAAAAAGAATTTCCCAACTGAAATGGCCATTTGGGTCACCAGTGGGGCAGCTACTACTACTACTCAAAGACGGTTGTTTGTCCTTTGTTCCTAAAGAAGACCAATAACATCAGGAAAGGGATTTCTTGATTTTAGCAGAGCTATGCAAAGTACCCAACCTCACTCTGTCTTCTGGAGCTATCTGGGTCCAGTGGCAAAATATAGATCAAGATGACTGTATATGTCCTTCAATGCAATGAGAAACCTTGGCCTTTGTATTTTTTTTTAATATAAATTTGTTTATTTAACTTTTTATATTAATTTTCATGAAATTTTGGGTTCCAAAATTTTCTCCCCATTTGTCCCCTACCCCACCCCAGTACACTGAACATTCTTATTTCCCCTATCAACAATCTGCCCTCTCTTCTATCTTCCCTCCCTTCTCTTCTCCCCATCGTCTCATCTTCTCTTTTGTCCTGTAGGGCCAGATAACTTTCTATTCCCCATTACCTCTATTTCTTATTTCCTAGTAGCAAGAACAATACTCGACAGTTTTTCCTAAAACTTTGAGTTCCAACTTCTCCCCAT
>CM053769.1:474029264-474112369 GCA_028658325.1 Potorous gilbertii | reverse complement strand
CTTTTGTAATGGAGCTGCTGCTGAGCTCCTGCCTGGTCTGGGAGCCTCTGGCCACCTGCTGCCTCCTGAGGGTGCCTGAGTCCCAGAGACACCCCGCTCCCCTCTCAGCCCGTCCAGATATCTCTCTCACTGACCTGTGCATCTGTGAGTGGAGGGACCTTCGCGGCTGCTGGAGATTCCATCCCTGAAGCCTGCTTGGATCTGCTGGCTCCTCTCTGTGCTGCGTGACCAGGGCCAGGCAGGGCTGGGCTCCGCTCCCGTCTGGTGCGCCACGGATCTTTGTGTTCGGTTTTTCAGGGCTCTCTGGAACGGAAATCTGCTTCACCCCATTGCTGTGCCGCTCCCCTGTTTCAGAATTTATTGGGAGTTCTTTTTATACATAATTATGGGCTGTCAGTTCAGAGCTAGCATATGTGAGTCTTTCTACTCCGCCATCTTGGCTCCATCCCTCTACCTTGGCCTTTTTAAGCTAAGGACTTCCCAGGTTTCAGTTAGTCTGAGGCAATACCCATTCAATGACTAAGCTTCGGTAAGAAATGAACTTACTCCCCCCCCAAACAAACAAAAAAAAGAGTTCTTTCATCTACCCATGGTTATTGATTGATTGAAATCAGTTACCTTTCCTCTATCACCTTAGATGTTCTTTTCTCAGTGGTACAAGCCTTCAGCTAAAACCAATAACTGAATAAACCATTGCTCTTTATTACTTAGAGTGGCAGATTCCCCAGCTTTCCTGTACTGACCACTCTGCAGGAGCCCACAAATATATCCCTGGGCATTTTTCAGGAACAATAGAGAGACCAGGGGTGTGTGTGTGTGTGTGTGTGTGTGTGTGTGTGTACCACACATATAGGTGTGTATATATGACTGAAATTACATATATATGCACACATATATACATATACATATATTTATATTTATACATATGCAAAGGAAGAGTGGCCCACTGATTACCAGCAGACACCATGACATAATGTGGAAAAACATATCAGTGTAGTGAGATTGGGAAGAGCACTGCTTTCAGATTCACAATTTTGATGCTTCTTATCCATATGACTTTATGTTAGTTACTACATTTTGCTTTGGCTAAGTTCCTGAATCTTTAAAATTGATGTCTGAATTATTTTTGACCTCCGAATTCTCATCTAGATCAGAATTTAACCCTGAGATAGTAAATATTTTCCCTATAATCAGAAATATATTTACTTAACTTTCATCTTGGGAACCTTGCATCTCTATATTTTAAAACAGTTTTAGATGTGAAATCATTTTGATCATCTTCAAAAAGAGTAATTCACAAAGCCTCACAAGAAACCATTGGATGCTATTGATGACATGGTAATTTCCCCAAATAATTGTCCCTTTCAAACAGCAGGTGGTTCATGGTTGTTTCTTCAAAGCAGATTTCACTCTTCTCCTGTTATTATTTTTTAATTTTTTAATAACCTCTCTAAATGTTTAGGGGATATTATAGATGAAAAAGAGGGATTCCAGAAATTATGATGCTGAGTACTGGCTAATCTATGTCCATCAGTTTATTAACAATATGATTTTGGAATAATTTAGAAAGGACTTATATTGATAACAACGGCCCAGCATAGGTTCACTAAGAACAAGGTGTGGTACAGTTTAAATGGTTTTAGTTTACATTTGGGCAGATTTGTGTTGAGGTGCTAGTTTTACAATTTATTGGATATGTGGTTTTGGTCAAGTACTGTCACCTGAATTTTGGTTTTCCCATAGACAAAATGAGAAGTGAAAAATAATTGATTTAGAAAATTTCTTCTGACTTTAATCGTCTAAGTCACAAATCAGGAAACTAGGGTTCATAGGCCAAATGTAGCCCACCACCTGTTTTTGTATGACCTGTGAACAAAAAAGTAGATTTTATAATTTTAAAATAATTATTTTACCAAAAAAAAAGAAACAAAAACTATGTAAAGGCCTGCCTTAGCTAATTGCACAAAAACAGGCAGTGGGCAGAATTTGGCTTCTGAACCTTTTCCAGGTTTAAGCCATGGAAAATTCTCCTCATTTAATAAGACCTTACATTTAGATGGAAATTTGTCACTCAAAACCCTTTCTTCAAAAAGCAAACAATAATAAATGTCCTAAACTACATATAACATATTGTTATCTCAATTTCAAGATTTATATATTGAAATTCAAGAAGGTTATGAATTACCTACCAGTCCACAGAAGTAAATACCAACATTGAGATTTCATCTCATCTTCTTCTCTCTATACTTTGAGTTCTTCCATTGTATTATGTTGCCTCTGGAGTACACTTAATGGTTTCATGAGACTGGTAGATTAGCAGAATGTGGAATATATAGTGTCTCTGAATTTCAATAAGGCATTTTACAAAATTGCTAATTCTGTATTAGTTAACAAAATGGAGGAAAGTGCTACACAGATGTAGCGATTTTTAACTGGTTGAGTGACTTGCCTCAAAAGGAAATGAAAAAATCTGTGACAAGTTGAAGGCCAATCTTTAATGATTTGTCTTAATAGTTCTTTATCTGGCCCTACCTTATTCAGCATTTTTCTTTAAAATGTGTTGAAGATGGAATTTCACCCAAAGCTGGGGAAAATATAGATTATATTGGACACTAGTTAAAGAATTCAATATGCCTTTGACAGACAGGGACATCAAGCCAATGCAATAAGATGGAAATTACTCTAGTATTTCAAAATGTGTGTGTGTGTGTGTGTGTGTGTGTGTGTGTGTATGTGTATGTGTATGTTCCCCTGACCTCTATAGATAAGAGGCCACTCTATAACTTTGTAGGATATCTTTAAGAGCTGCTTTGGACCAAAAGTTCTTAACAATTTTTTTGTGTTGTGGGTCCTATCCTCAGAAAAATGTTGTTAGCTGCATAAAATGAAATCCAGAAGATTACAAATAACACCAATTATATTGAAATATAGTTATCAAAATGTTAAAAATAAGCAAATAACAACAAATATATTCATAAGCCTCAAGTTAAGAACCCCTGTTTAGCTAAAAACCATTCATCTGCTTTCATTCAAGTGTCTAATGAGGAGCCTTTTGATTTTAGTCAGGCTGATTCTTAGATAATTGAGATGTCATCCATCACCAGGCCCATACTCAAAATGTCTCCGTCTTGATAGGACCTTTAATTTGCTCACACTCTATCAGCAAAATCACCAATATCCCAATGTCATCTTCATGCCATATCGAGGTAGAAGAAAAGGACTTAAATGTGAGCTAAGAGGAAATTTAAAAGAGATAAGTGGATGTATCCACTAACGGACAAAACATCACTGAGCAAGCCCAGGAGACAAAAAGAAGTGCCATAGCAAGAATTCATGCAATTGATTGTATAGCTTTGCATAATTCACATTACTACAGCACCAGCAAAGTGCCCTCTTCACAACAATGCTATGAATATGTAGTAGGGTTGGTGTTCCATTCATTTTACAAAAAGGTTTAAAGGAATTTAGCAACTTGCCCTCAGTCACACAACCATCAAAAGTCACAGAAGGGATTCAAAACCATGCCTGCCTCCCCACTCCAAGGTCATGGTCCTTTCCACTATTACTATATTTTTTTTCCAGGAGCTCAAGCAAATCAACATTAAGGAGGGGAGAGAGCATGAAGTGATGGAAGGGGTGCTGGGTTTCTAGTTAAAAAACATTTGTCAAATGTGGAGGAAGGAAGTCAGGAAGGAAGTTGGGGGGAGGGGGAGGCAGGAAGGCAAACAGGAAAGAAGGAACGAAGGAAGGAAAGGAGGGAGAGAAAGGAGGGAGGGAAGGGAAGAAGGGAGGGAGGGAAGGCTTTTACAATTTGTTCCATGTGTTAGAAAGTATAAATTCTGGGGACACAAATCAGAGGTGAGATAGTCTCTACCCTGAGAATCTTATATCCTACTAGAAAGAACTCTAGAATTTTTTCTAGTTCTAGATCTATGACACTGATCTGAGATTATTATACCCTGAGCATCACTGAGCAATCACATATCCTCTTTGGTTCTTAGCTTCCTCTTCTGTAAAATGAGAAAGTTGGACCAGATGACCTCTGTGTTTCTTTCCAGACAATTTTATGTCCATATGAAAACTGAAGAAAATATGATATTTGCTCATCCTCAAGACAGAAAAGGGTCGGTCACTTCTTGAAACCATGAAGCACAGGTGGACTCTTTTTGAGATGTCTAATTTACTTACTATGTTTATTGAGAGGCAATATTAACTGGATGTATGATGTTGGGCCATGTGGAAAAGGTGAAACTGTTAGAAGATTTTGTCTCTGCTGGTGGTTCAGAAATTTGGGCTTATTCAACCTTTACAGCACCAAGGAGTTTGAGTAGAAGAATACTTAGATGTTCAAGTTCAAAGAAACATTTCACTAGAGAGAGAAGACCAGAATATGTCAATGTTATAAAAGGCAATGGTGAGGGGGGCAGGGATGTGGTGATTTGAGCCAATCTCTCTCTCTCTCTCTGTCTCTCTCTCTCCACATATGTGTGTGTATGCACACGCACACACACACACACACACACACACACACACATATAGTCCAAAAAGGAAAAAAACCAAACATTGGATATTGTTGCTTAAAATATTTAAATTGAAAATATCTTTAAATTAAGCTGAAATTCCAAAGTGCCTTCTTGTGTTTGTCCATTTTCAAAGAAGACCATGACATCAGGGAAATAATGACATGACTTGTACTTGATTTTGTTTTGTGTGTTGTGCAAGGTCACCAACCTCACTATCTCCTCCAGAGCCATTTGGATCCAGTGACCAGACATTCATCAGGATGAATAGAGACGGCCCAGGATGCCCTGGGAGACCCTGGCACTTTTAGGCTAAGTCCTTCTAAGTGTCAGGCACTGTGCTAAGGGTTGGGGGATCCACAAAGAGACAAAAGACAAATTTTGCCCTTAAGATGCTTACAATCTAACTGGAGGTATCAAGCAAACAGATCTGTTCAAGCAAAGCTCAGTACAGGATAAATAAGTAATTAAGAGAGGGAAGGCACTGAAATGAAAAGGGCTTGAGACTGACTTGGTGTGGAAGATGAGATTTTAGCTGAGACTTGAGCTAACATGTCTTGTTTTGGAACAGCTATGAGGTCAGTGTCACTGGATCAAACAAGGAAAGCATGGTTTAAGGAAACTGGAAAAGGATGTGAGTTGGAGTCCCACAGGGTGACTTAAGAAAGATTTTTATGTTTTTACTAGTATTTCTAAGGCACAAGTGGTGCAATGGCTAGAACACTGAGCCTGGAATCAGTATGATATGCATTCATATCTGACGTCAGATACTTCTCTGTGTGACACAGGGCAAACTTTTTACCTGCAGTCTGTCTCAGTTTTCTCGACTGTAAAATGGGGGTAATAATAGCAACTATGTCCCAAAAATGTTACAGGGAACAAATGAGAAAATGAATTGTAACAACTTAACGTGGTAACTGGCACAGAGTAAGCTCTACATAAATGATTAGTGTTACTAGCTAACATTATTTAATCCTGGAAGTGACAGGGTGCTTCTGGAGTTTATTTAGTAGATGGATAATGTGGTTAGACCAGCTAGGGTTACACTGGGTGGCCCTGAGGTCTCTTTAGGGTGGGCATCTATGATTCTGTAATTTTATGATTTTTCAATAAAGTTAGGGAGTAAGGGATATATTTGATAGGCATTATGGGACTGAGAATCAGAAGCCCTGAGTTCTAGTCTAATTCAGACACTTACTAGCTACTTGACTGTGGGCAAATCACTTAACCTCTTAGTGTCTCAATTTCTACATCTGTAAAGTGGAGAGAATAACACCTACCTCACAGGGATGTTGAATTAGGATGTAGAACAAATTCCAAACTTCCAAGTGCCATATAAATGCTTGCAAAAAAAAAGTGGGGGAGGGAATCATGTTAATCCTCCAACATTTAGCCACTATTGCTGTGTGTGTGTGTGTGTGCGCGCGTGCGTTCTTTTATTGGGAAATGCTGTATTCTAATTTCATCAGATCTAAGGGCTTTTGTGCCAGTTGCATATATAATACTGTAGTTTCAGAGTATGTGACCTTGGAGAAATCACTTCCCTTCTCTTTCAACCTCAGTTTCCTCATCTCATCAAATGAGAGGAATAATAACATCTGCCTCACAGGGTGGGTGTAAGGACCAAATGACACCCAAGCTAGAAGGGTCCTTAGAGGCGGTCTCATCCAAACCTCTCAATTGACATTTAACAAATGTATACCAAGCCCTACAAAACAAAAGACAAGCTCTGTGTGAGCCAAGATCATACTATTTACTTTCCTAAGTGCAGATTTAACTCTATCACCCCCTATTCAAATGAATGCCATGGCTCTCTATTCCTTCTAGGATAACAAAACCAAAACTCCTTTTGACATTTTCATCAGTTCACACTCTGGCCTTAGCCTTCTTTTCAAGCTGTGCTCCTTAGCCCTTCCCTTCATTCATACCATACCCCAATCAAAGTGGTCTTTCCACCACTCCTCCCATCTATGATATATTTCTTGTTTCTTTGCCATTTCCCTGGTTACGTCACTCCTGGCATGCTGTGTCCTCACTTCCATCTCTTATCATCCCTCAACTCCTTCAAGGCTCAGCTCAAGAATTCTAGATAGAGACTTCCTGATCTCTTCATCTGATACCCTCCCTACCCTCCCACCTCAAATGACCTTTTCAATGCCTTGAGCTACAAGGGGGCTTAGGGACAATCTAGTACAATTCTATCACTTTACAGATTTAAAAAAAGGCTTCTAGGAAGAGTGTTTGCTGCCCCTGGTCATGGAGGAGGCATGTAGAAAAGCTGGGATTTGCACCTGTTCTCTCTGACTTTTAAATCCAAAATCCTTTCCACTTTCCCACATTACTAACTCTACCAAGAATATATAAACTTCTTGAAGGGTAGAAAGTGTTTCACTTTTGTTTTTATGACCCCATTATGACACAAGATAGGCTCTTAAGAAGTGCTTGTTTTGTATCAGCTCCCAGACTGGGTAATAGCACCCTCTAGGGGCATTGGAATGATGAGGTTGGGGGTCAATAGTAGCCTAAAGGAGTGCTGAATAAAAATAAGTGGGTGGTGGAAGCATAAGGAAAGAAGAGAAGAAAATTAAAATAAAGATTCATACATGTTTCATCTTTTGTGTAACGGAGTTAAAGTCATAGTAATTATATTGTTTTCCAAATAAATATACAAAATGCAAGTTATAACCTATCAGCTATAAAGTTCACTGGCAGGTCTTAACAAGCTAGTGTTGTCAGCTGAGTATGTCCCATTGTTGGGAAGTTCAGCATGTATCAGCAGGAATATGTGTATATAATTACTTGTTTACAATTTGATACTGTATGGTTACATGATGCAATATTGTATCACTAAAATCTCAATGCAAGAAAATAACACAAATTTAGAATAAAATAATAAATTTAAAATATGTCATTTAAAAATACATACATTTTATATATTGGAAATGATGTAAATTTAAAAAAGGTTGAAGAGTTAAAGAAATTTAATTTCCAGAAGGGCACTAAGTAATGTTTTTTTTTTATTTTTGAAAAGGGGGTGATAGGTCAAATAAGTTTCAGAACCTCAGGAGCTGTGTGATAGAATGCAATAGACCTGAAGTCAGAAGAGACCTGGGTTCAATTCCTGTCTCTGACATTAACTGTGCAGCCTTAGGTATATCACTTGACTTCCTCGGCCTTCACTTCCCTTCTGTAAAATGAGGCCAATAAGAATGCCTTTCCTACCTATCTTAAAGGGTTGTTGTAAGTATTAGAAGAAACAGTGTGTATGCAGCGCTCTGCAAAGATTAATGAGATTATTAAATGCCAATTGTGATTGTAACGCTGGGAATCTCCTTTCTTACACAAAGCTGAAACTGGACTCTCTTCTTGACTCTTCTATGGAAACATTGCTTAATCAACATTAAATCATGCATCCATCTTCCTGGCATACAAACACCCCATTTATCCTATTTTCCTTCCACCACTAGTTATGTATTTGTCCTATTTCCTACTTGAACAAATTTGCTCATTTCCTGGATCTCCCTCCAGGGTTCACTTTCTGTCTCTGGTCTAGGAGGTGGCAGTAGCAAGGTCTGGATAATTGAACCTGTCCCCATGTTAGTGCACTTACACATTGTTCCCAAGTGACCAGGCACAAGCTTCTCCAATCAGCCCTCATTCTGTCACCTTCTCCCTATTGCCTGTGTCAGCAGCTGGAAAGGTGGCCTGCTTTGGCCATCCTGCCCATCCCTTCCACCCTTTGTGTGAGCACTGAGGCATTCCTGACCTTCTGTTGGTGGGCATGATTAGGGTCCTGAGAATGCAAGCATAAAATAAAGATTTCAGATCCTAACAGTGCAGAATAGCAGTGAGCCATCCCATGGCTGGCTCTCCTGGGAATGCACTGGCAAATTAAGTAAAATAACCCAGGGTTACAAGAGCTATTTAATCTTTATAATGCTATGTACCTTTAGAGGTCTGGGAGAAGTTCCAAGGAGGGAAAAAAAGAATTTTCTGAATGTGGAATGAGAGCCCAAATAAAGTCAATCAGAGCATCAGGGTTCTGCTCCAGGCCAGCACTGGGCCTTCAGTTACTGCATGTGATTGACTTTCTCAGTATTGCCCCAATAATGTTAAACATATTCCCCCTACCCCCACTGCAGCCTAATTATGTTAACAATATAGCTGTGCTGGAAGCAGATTTACAGTGCATGTCAGGGGCCAGCATTATACCATTGGAGACCAGGGAAAAAAACCCTCCCCCAGGGAACAGAGGTGACCAGTGGCCATGCTGTCCTTAATTAAAGACCTCTAGAGATGGGGGCTCATTACTGGTGGAGCCGTCCAGCCCATTAGCTTTAGTTTAGTTCTAATTTGGGGGGAATTTTCCCTTAGAAAATCAAGCCCAGAGTAACTTCTTTGTAAATCTGCCCTCCCCCTGTCCCCAGCTGTTTCTTATTCTATTCTTTCATCTGGGACCCAACAGTTCAAGGGAAAGTCCTCTCCATGGGAAAGTCCAGTGAGTCCTCAGACACTGCTACATGGCCCAGCTGAATCTCTAAGTGAAATCTCTCTGGTTCCTTCCACCACTGAATCTACCCCATGAATTCAGGACCTTCCCTGTCCTTAGAGTCATACTCTGAACTTTCTCCAGCTTTCTAAAGTCCTTCCTGAAATGGGAAGCCTAGAATGAATGCTGACACTCTAAGGGAGGCCTGCCCAGGTCATGGGAGTAGGACTTTGTCCCCTCGTTCCTCCTGGAGTCTACTTTCTTATCAGCCTGAGATCAGATGCGTTTTCTGACCACTGTGCCACTATGTTACCTCATAATTAGATTGCTGTCAAAGTGGGAGAATGTACAGCAAACCTCTTAGCATTACCTCTGCTTCTGGCCTGTGCTTTTTGCTTCTAGCTGCTGCCATCAAGTATTTAACAGCATCTTACACTGGCTTAGACCCAGGAACTCCTACTTTATAATCTTTCATTAATAAAAACCACAGGAAGTGCTTGTCACGCACCCCCATGTGTGCTGAACTTAATATCATGCCCTCCCTTTAAGACTTTGGTTGTAGGGTGGGTCAGAATCAAACCAGAGTCAGGAATGCTCTACTGACCTGCTTCTTTTGCAATTCCACCAGAGATGGTAAAGTAAACGACATTTAATTGCATAGTTACACAAGTGCCAAGAATATACCAATTCTCTTTCTCTCTCCCTCCCTTCCGCTCCCCGCCCCCACAATTTCTGTCTGTCTTTCTCTCCCCTCTCCCTCTCCCTCTCCCTCTCCTTCTCCCTCTCCCTCTCCCTCTCTTTCTCTCTCTCTCTCTCTCTCTCTCTCTCTCTCTCTCTCTCTCTCTCTCTCACTCTCTGTCTCTATCTCTCTGTCTCTGTCACATAACACAAACACACACACACACACACACACACACACACACACACACACACACACTACCTTCTCTGAGCTACCTGCTTCTCTGTTATATGAGCTAGACTTGTTTAATTCATTTGGCTTTTAAAAACAAACAAAAAATTTCTGCTTTTCTGCTACACTGTGCTGATCTTTGGCTACTAAGCAGTCTCCTCCCTGATGGGAATGAGTATGCTCTTTCTAGCATTAGCTCTCTTCTGAAGTAAACCACTGCTAGAACACCTAGCAAGAAAAGATCTCCATGAGTTTTAAGTGATTTTTGAACTCCTTTTCACTTGATCCCTCAGTTTAGACTCTTATTTGAGGGATGGTTCCTTTTAATGCATACATTTGAGTAAATAGGCTAGGTCCTTTTTAAATAATTTTGAAAACCTCACTTAGCAAAACTGCAAAGGAACTCAGTGAAGATAAGGGAAGGGGGATTTTTCAGTCTCAGTGCCCTCCCCATAAATTTGCTGATTTTCTTGCAAGTCAATTTAAGAAAAAGACATTACAGTGTCTAAGTGGAAGTAGAACTATTGGGCTTTGCCACCCTCCCCCTCCACATTTTCCAACAGAATCCCAAACTGGTGTGTTTCATACAGAATCCCAGATCTGGAAGAGAGCTCAGAGGTTGCCCATTTATATCCAAAAAAGAGAGGTTCTGAGAAGATAAAATGGAAAATTTTTATTATATAAAGTTAAGATGTTTTTGTATAAGCAAAATCAATGAAAATTTGATGAAAAAAAACCCAAAACAATTAGTTGAGGTGGGGGGCAAATCTTTGGAGCCAGTTTCTCTGATAAAGACCTCATTTCATATACATATGTACCTGTCTATCTATCTATCTATCTATCTATCTATCTATCTATCTATTTAGGTGTGTATACACTCACACACACACACATATATTATATATATATACCTACACATGTATATATGTACATGTATAGGTATACATGTATGTATTGTGTATATTGTTATTGAAATCTAAACCACACTTGATTGATTGTTGTCTAGCTTTCACTTTGTGCTCTTTCAGTGAGAGAGAGCACACTGCTTCCTGAAAATCATCTTTCCACTTTTGAATAGAACTAGTTGTTAGGAATTTTCAATGTATGCCAAATATGAACAGCTTACACTTATATAGTGTTTACAGATTTGCAAAGCTCTTTTCCTGCCTCCTTCCTCCCCACACAATATGCCAAACCTAAATGAAGATAAATGATGGGCAGGACAAATAAATCACCTTTTCTTCTCTTTCTATCCATTTGAAGTTGCTAGATTTTGTTCACCATCTCAGACTATAATTTTACTGTTTTCACTACAAACAAACAAAAGCATCCACTCAGGTGATAGAAAAGAGAAAGGAAATCCTACATACACAAACACACATACACACACACACACACACACACACACACACACACACACACCCCGTGTGATAATTCTAGGGGACCTCCAAATGAATCATGACAAATTTGAACGAAGACTTTGACTTTAAAACTTATTTGCCTCCAAAGAACAGTCTTTGGTGGTGGGAGAGCGAATGACAAAGTCACTAGTCTTCCCCTAGTCTTGATTGACTCTGTTTACTTTAGAGAAATCTCAGAATTTCTACTGATGCTCTATAGTCAAGATGACTCCATCAGCCAGCCCGCATCTTCTTAGATAAAATGTCACCAAGACAAATGCTGCTGGAATGGAAATCACCACAAGGGCAGATGTCTTTGAAACAGTGTATCACTCTCCATCCAGACCTCATTTTCTCCTCACTTATGTTATGTGAACATTATGGAGGCATCTAGGAAAGAACAGTTGTCTTTTTTTCCTATCAGTTTCACAATTGCTTCAGGATTAAGACTGATTTAGGTTGTGTTAAGGGATCTAGAAACTCTGGCTTCAACTGTCCAATTATTTCAGTGTCTTTTTATTAACTATGTTATAACAGAAAGAACTGGTAGGTGATTTTTTTTGCTAGTATTAACTAACTATATCTATTAAGATATAAACCAAGGTGAATTAGGTATGCCTCTGTCTTACTGAGAAACATTTGAAGTATAAATTTAATCAATGGGTTCAAGTGGAAAAAAACTTCAGTCCAAATTCATGCCTGCTGCTATTGTAAGTTCAATGAATATATTTGTATATATCTGTATTTCTCCCAGGCAGTAGATGATGCTCATCCTGCAGTGATTTTTTTTTACTTTCCTTTTTTTTGGTGGGATTAGGAGTGACAGATCCTGACTTGTCATTTCATGGATGGAGGTCACTACCATTAGGGAAATTCCATCCAATATTATTGTAATGATTCATTTCACAAGCATGCATTAAGTGTATATTAGGTGCCAAACTGGAGGCCATAGATACGACGACAAAAAATGAAACAACTCAAAGATGTTGTTTCAAATTAGAAGCAAACAACCTATAAAGATAGGCAAAAGAAATAGAAAGGAATGATTTGAGGAATAGGTGAGTGGTAAAAGAGAGAATCAGGAAACATCTAAAGGGGGCATGATGGGAGCTTTGAAAGAGCTGGGGGACAAAATGGCAGCCAAGAGGGAAAGTTAAGAAGGGAGGAAATCATAACCATGAAGGCTAGATTGTGCACAGGGACAGAGACAAAAGACAGATTATAGATAAAAGAAATATCAAGTAGGACAGATTAGCTAAAACATAGAGTGCATTGAGGGAGTGGTATATAATCAATATTAGAAGACTGGTTGTAGTCTTAGAAAGTTGCCTGGGATACACAGAGGCTAAATGACTTGGCAGGGGTGACTGAGCTGGTAAGAATCTGAGGCAGAATTTGAATAGAAGCAGTGCCCTGCCTCTAATGTGTACTATCTGTGTGATCTTAGGGAAGACTGAGATCCCCTCTAGTGCAGTATTTGGACACCATGACTATAGCCTTTGGAATGCAGGTGTTGTGACTTCTGGCTTGTGCATTTCCTCTTACTCCAAGTCCTTTCTAATAACATTTTTAAAAAGACCTGCAAAATCACCTAGATAACTGTTATTCTTTACTAATCATCATGGAGCAGTCAGCATGGGGGAAATGAAGACCTGGCATATCCATGCTACAGGGAATTTTCTTTTGGGAATCCCTTCTGACAATCCAGCCTGACAACTCCTCTTCAATTTATAGTCTGAGAGTCATCTGGGGGCACTGAGAGGTTCAGTATCTGTTGCAGGGTCACACAGATAATTTGCATCATTGGCAGAAAATGAACCAGGTCTTCCTGACTCAAAGGCCAGGGCTTGGTTCATCATGCTTACTCTCAAATAATCTATATCAATCATAGACTTCAGTTACCTCTGCAGTGTAGATATTTTTTTTAAATGGCATGAATAGATGTGGGTGGCTCACTTCCCCCAACACACCTAATTACTTGAATTATAGCATAAAAAGACTGTAAGACACTCATCCATATTGACAAAGCGCTACTTCCAATAAGCTTTATCTGGAAATTAACACCATTTGGCTAGGTGTTTGTTAAACTACCCTAATTAAAATGTTGTATCTCTTGGGTGACTGCTGTCTCTGAGGAGAGCATTACAACATTTGTAGTGGACTCAGAGTTTGTGGTAACTCCTCACACCTCTCCGATGATGAGGAATAAGAATCCAAAGCTTTATTGTTTTCTAGACCTTGACCTGTCCTGAAAAATCCTGTCACAGGATAAAAACATCTGCCTCACTGGGTAAGTACAAACCCCAAATGAAATAATGGATGGACAGGTTTTGCTCACCTTAAAACCCATACAAAGGGAAATAATATCAATGAATGAAGGAGTGAATGGCTAAATGGATAAATGAATGAAAAACATTTAAGATCTTACTATATGCCAACAACTGTGACAAAAGCTAGAGAAACAAATACAAAAGCACCCATTCATTCAATTCTATAGGGATGTGGGATGACACTAGATACATAGGGTAATTGTAAAAGAGAGGAGTTAAGATCTGGGGATCACAAAAATATAAGCAAAACAATAGTGCTGTCCTACTTTCAAGAAGCAACAATAATGCTGATTTGATGATTAAGCTTTAAATAAGAGATAGGAAGGAGTTGGGTTGGAAGTAGGTCAGATGGTTTCTGACCAGTGGCTTAGCTCCTCCCAGGCCTGATGTTAAGAACTGTTAAGTGAAAAAGCAAAAAGTGGCCAAGGGAAATGTTAGTTATTCTCTGTAGGGTGAGAAAGAGTGAAAGATAAGGACAATATTGAAGTTATAAACCTGGATCACTAGAAAAATGAAATGAAAAATGAAAAAGAGTTCTTAGTATCCCACCCACTGGTTGGAAGAGAGCTGTGCACCTGGGAGCTGATTAATAAATGATCCGATGACCAGTGGAACAAATGACTAGCTAAATAGAGAACTCCACTACTGTATATTGTTGAAATTATCTATCACATTCTCCTCAGATACCATGGAAAATCCTTGTGCACATTATTGAGAATTTGTAACAGATGTTTTCACAAAGGAAGATGTATCCCAGCAAGAAGCTGGAATACTGAATGAACTTCAGGAGAGCTTTACAAGTTTCTGGCAGTGTATGAGATTAAGACGAAAAAAAAAATATATATATATATTTCTTTGAAGTCTCAGTGTCTCCCAAAGGTGTAGATAACAGATAATCCTCAAGTATTTTAACATTATATATTTCAGATAAAAGAACAATCTTGGAAAAACCAGAAAAGTTTGCAGAAAAATCAACCTGAAGGCAAGATCTCTTTAGTTGAGATATTGATCTATACCTATTTTGTTTCCCCAGCAGTTTCTTTGACAAACAGTTGAGTTCTTATCCCAAAATCTAGGGTCTTTGGGTTTAACAAACACTAGGTTATCCAGCATGCTATCCATTTCCATTTTCTGGGAGAGTTCATCCCACTCACATTCTTAGTTATGATTAATACCTGTGTATTTCCCTCCATCCTATTCTTCCTTCTATTTGTCCTCTCTTTTCATTGTTTCCCTCCTCAACAGTGTTTTGCTTCTACCACCTCCCCTCATCTGTCCTCCCCTCAGTCAATCCCCATCCCTCCCCCACCCCTTTACTTAATCTCCTCCCCTTCTACTTCCCTGTCTATATTCAACTAATTGTTATATTATTCCATCTTTGAGACAATTCTGATGAAAATTAGGTTCAATCGGTGCTCATCACCTACCCTCCCATCTTTCACTCTACTGTAATAGGTCTTTTGAGCCTCTCCATGTGAAGTAGTTTATCCCATTTAACTTTTCCCTTCCTTCTACACCCATAGTACTCCCCTTTCATATCACTTTATTTATGTCATTCTCTCAAATTTGTCTTGTAACCATTCCCTCTATGAATATGCCTTCTACCTGCACTATTAGTGGTGCATGTGTGTGTTCATCCTTCATTGCCGAAGAAGACGATGCCATCAGAGAAATGATGACATGACTTGTACTTGACTTTGTTTTGAGTGAGGGAGGGCTGTACAGGTCACCAGCCTCACTTCTCCTCCAGAGCCATCTGAATCCAGTGACCAGATATTCATCAGGATGACTGGAGATGACCCAGGATGAGGTAATTGGGGTTAAGTGATTTGCCCAAGGTCACACAGCTAGTGGGTGTCAAGTATCTGAGGTGAGATTTGAACTCAGGTCCTCCTGACTCCTGCACTGGTGCTCTATCCACTATTAGTGGTAAAATTTTTAAGAGCAGGTATCATCTTCCCATAAGCATCTTGGTTTTATTTGAATCCCTTATGGTTTCTTTTCTCTTTTTACCTGTTCATGCTTCTCTTGGGTCTTGACATTGAAGGTCAAATTTTTGCTTTAGTTCTGGCCTTCTCCTTAGGAAAACTTGAAATCCTTCTATTTCATTGAATGATCATTTTCTCCTTTTATGATTTATGCTTAATTTTGCTAGGTAGGTAGATGATTCTTGGTTGTAGTTCTAGCTTCTTTGCTTTCCAGTGTATCATGCTTCATGAACTCCAATCATTTAATGTTGCAGCTGCCAGGTCCTGTGTAATTCTGACTGTGGCTCTCCAGTATTTGAATTGTTTCTTTCTGGCCACTTGTAATATTTTTTTTCTTGACCTGATAGTTCTGAAATATGGGTATAGTTTTCCTCAGAGTTTTTATTTGGGTATATCTTTCCTGAGGTGATCAGTGGATTCTTTCATTGCCCATTTTGCCCTTTAGTTCCAGGAAATCAGGGCAGTTTTCCATGATACTTTCTTGAAAGAACCCTAACCCTTTTGTTTATGGCTTTTATATAGTCTGATGATTCTGATATTGTCCCTTCTGGATCTACTTTCCAGGTCAGTTGTTTTTCCCATGAGGAATTTTACAATTTCCTCCATTTTTTCCTACTTTTGAGTTTGTTTGATCGATTCTTGATCTTCCAGTGGTTTGCTGAGGTGGGGCTTGCTACTGACTTCTTGGTTGCCTTTTGTTCTGAACTGCAGCCCATTTTACCCAAGTGAAATGGTCCTTTCTTGCCAATCATCCAAGTTTTGCGAACCAAAATATTGTTTCACCCATCTTTTTGTTGGTTCTGTTGTTCTCGGAATTGTTCGGGGATGCTATTTTATGGTGGTTTGGAAGTTAATGTAGGATACTTACAGTGACTTACTGCTTACTCTGCCATCTTGGCTCCCAGAAGTACTCTCCATCCTTTTTTATTTTTATTTTTATTTTGTGCTTTTTGATTGGTTTTCACAACTTTATCCCTTTCCTCCATTTATGCACTTTTTATCATTTAGACCCTTCTACCCACTCTATAATCCAGAACACTAGCTTTCTGGATGTTGCTTACACAATACACTCCATCTCTCAATTCCAGGAATTTTGACTGGCTATCCCCAATATTTGGAATGTCTTCCTTCTTTGTCTCAGGCTCCTGGTTTGTTTGCTCTGCATGTTGCATTCCTGACTTTATCAGTCTTTCTCTAGAGTTCCCAGGAATCTCTTGGGGCTAGAATTTCTCCAACAGAAGCATCCTCTGCCCCTTTATTCTCTTCTTGTTTTTGGTTGTTTTTTTTCCCCTAGAACCTCCATTTTAAGGAGACAACTCAAGCCAGCTATGTCTTTATTCCTCCCCAGATGACACTCCTAACTCTCCTGGATTTTCTCTACAATGCCACAGAGCTGGGGACCTTCTCTCTATATCCCTTTTCACTTTTCGTTTATGTGTGGTCCTCTTCCAATAGAATGTGGGCTCCCTAAGGGCACAGCCTCTCTTCCTACTTGGATTTTTCTTCCTAACACTTAGTGTATTTCCTGTCACATACTAAGCCTATAAAAATGATTGTTAGCTGACTGACAGGTTTCTCTTCTTCAAGACTTAGCCAAAATCCAACCTTTTGTTGTTTGATAATTGTCATAAAAAGGAAGAGAAAGAATAATTGAAAAGTAATATCTAATGTCCAAATGCCATCTTTAAAATAGAGACATAAACTTCTGATTTTTCATTGATCGTAACTGAACAGATTGTTTCTGACATTTATGAGGGGAAAATATTCTCTATTTTCAAATTACTTGTAAAGGCATTTCTCCCTTCTTTTTTCAGTCTAGTTCATTTTTTTTTATCCTTTCTGGGAAATTTAGTTTTCTAATTCTTATAATCACTGTTTATATGACTCTTGACATTTTTTTTCCCTTAATAGTTCATGAATGTTAGAACCTTCTCTCTGGGAGTTCCTCTACGTAGATGATTTTACCCTGTACGTATCTTTTGCATACACAATTATGTACATCTTGTCTTCCTCAATAGACTGTGAGCTCCTTCATGGCAAGGAAAAATTTTGTCATTCTCTGTATCCCCCTGTATCCTCCCCTCCTTTCCTCTCCCTTCCCCTCCCCAGGTTTACTGGTTTCATTTCTTGCTCAAAGATCAAGTATTGAACCCAATTCACTCTGGAGCTCATAGACTGGACAACAAGTCCCCACTCACCTAGCGCAGAGTGAAAGCAGTTACAAAATAGTAATTGTTTCTCTTTTACCCAGGAACCCAGAGGGTCACCCCCTACCCAGTTTGATTTTTTTTTTTATTAAAGTGTGTATTCCTTGAGTAACTACTTTAAAAAAATCTATTCATTGTATAGGTGTATCTCACTCAAAGTGAGAATGTGGTAAGACCTTAGCCTGAAAGGGCCAGGGTCTCACTTTGCACTCTGGGCCTTCTCCAGTCCACTTGATGAATATCAGGCCACTGGACCCAGATGACTCAATAGAAGAAAGTAAGGTTAGTGATCTTGCACAGACTGCCTTCACTCAAATCAAAGTCAACTGCAAACCCTGTCATCATCTTGATGTTATAGCCCTCTTTGAGAATGAAGAACAAACAACAATTCAGAGCTAGCCAGCTAGCATTGTAAAGCCTGGAGGTTTCAATTTTCACTGAGTTCCATTCAGCACCCTGTAAAGGAAAACAATGAGTATAAATTCTTGTACCATTTTTTTTTTGTTTCTCTATCATTTCCTCCTTTTCATCCTGTGATATACTATAACGGAACTGAGAGAAGATTCTGATCAATCTCCCTCTCATCACTAACCCCACTAAAATTATAAAATCTCATTGACAATTGACAATAAGCCTATAAGTTATATTCTACAGAATTTTCTCTGTTTTCTACATGAATAAATTGAGCCTGTGTGGTAGAATGACTGATAAAGACGAAAAGTAGGATTTCAAACCAATCCAAGTCTGTCAATCTATCTATTGTGGCACAGTTTCTCAAGCTAGAAATTTTTCTTTCTTTGACTCAGGATTCCCAAAATGTGGAAGTGTGATATAATGGAAATAGTCATAATATCATAGATGGAAAAGGACTTCAGAGACCAAACTGAGTCAAGAGACATGGGTTCTCATCCTGACCCCATCACTGAGGATTAGTTGAAGGAAATGAGAACATTTAGGCTGCAGAAGCATCAGAGGATAGGACAACGATTTTCAAGTACTTGAAAGTGTACCATCTGGAAAAAGGTTTAAGTTCCTTCGCTCTAGTCTCAACATGTGTGAATGAGGCACAAAGGCAGATTTCATTTGGCTGTAAGGAAAGCCTTCAGACCCAATAGAATTGCTTTCCTTCATTTCCCATCGGAAATTTTGAAGCAGAGGTAGGATGATCTCTTGTTGAGAAGATTGGAGTAAAAGATTATTTTCAAGGATGAGTCAGACTTGATGGCTATGGAACTTTAACTAACTTGGGGACATCTATGGCTCTGAATTTTTCACAATAGATACTTATTAAATTTCATTTAAGCCATCAGATATCCTCATCAACAGAATAATGGAACTGAACCATTTGATTTCTAAATACTTTTCCAGCTCCTATGTCTTGTAATTCTATTTTTTTAAATTTACTTTTTAAGTGACATAAGTATGATGAAGTTTTAGCCAGTCTCTGAGTATCACAAAGAACTGATGATCCCTAGTACATCTTCTCTGCACCCCTAATGCACCAACTTACAATTGCATACTGCATGGTAAACCATTTGAAAAAAGGAGAAATGTTTTTAAATCTGATTCTATAACATCATCATAACCAAATTTTTCTAGAATCCTTTGTAGCTATAAGATCTTATCCCTCAACTTTTTGGTACAAGGTAAAGTTACAATCATCTTTTTTTTCAACATTAGTTGGCAGGGTTAACATGATGTTTTCTTGTTGTTTGTTTACAACTGTACTATTCACTAGCAATACTTGTACTTTTTCCTCCCATCAAAGAGGCCTCATGTCGGTTAAAGTATGACACTATTTCCCATGAATGTCACATTCATGTCATAATTTGCCCTTAATTTGCAGACAGATATGAGTATTCTGAGCTTTAGAGGAAATAGATCAGGTGACTATGTGTCATCCTTTTGTAGAATCAAAGGTTTTGAAGAAGAATTTGCATTCAGTCACTTGTCCTGGACCGTTTGACATTTTTGGTAAAAGCAAAGGTTTTGCACCTTTGGTATATATTATTTATTTCTATGGAATTCAACTTTAGAATTGGGCTTTGGTTTTTTGGGTGGGGAGAGGATGATGGGGAATAGAGGAAAGGTAACGACTGAAAATAATCACTTGTAAATCACTTAAATTGGATACCATATATCTGGTTTTTGGAATTTGCTAAAGTTCAGCTCTAGGGTTAATTTAAGGTATAAAGAGAGTTGATGGTTTGTTGATGCTTTTGTTGAAATTCGATTTCATACTATTATATCACTACTTTTCCTTTTCCCTCAGGTAGTTAATTTGAGCATTTATACTTAAGAATTTATATTTACAATCTACCTGGTCCTATTTTCACTAATGAAGATGACAGCCATTTACATGCCATCTTATGTAATTCTCCTTTTTATTTCATAATTTTAAATTTAGTAACCTGCAAAAAATTTCACATTATAAAAATCTATTAAAAATGAGATGGTATAAAATAAGTCATGAATTATTTGTAATTCATTGGATCATAAAATGAAAAGATATGGGTTCTTTAGATCAATAACATTGTCACCTTCCTTTAAAAAATATGGAAAACAAGGCATAGATAACGAACTGACTTTGATCAAAGACATTAGCTCTAATCTAATGAATTCCAGAGCAATATTATTAGCTAAATATTTAAACACTAACTATGTGAAAGTCTCCATGCTAGTTACTGAAGTTATAGGCACACAGACACATGCAAAAATTGTCCTTGCCCTCATGAAGAATACATTCTTCTTGAAGCATAGAGTATGTATGTAGATATGTATATTGTTGCTGGTCAGTCATTCAGTCTTGAAAACTCTTCATGATTCCATGAACCATAGTACCCAGGCCCATCTTCCACTATCTCTTGAAATCTGTCCAAGTTCATATTCATTTCTTACATGACATTATCTATCCATCTCATCCCCTGCCATCCCCTTTTCTTTTTGCCTTCAATCTTTCCTACTATTATGGCCTATTCCAAATGAGTCCTGTCTTCTCATTATGTGACTAAAGGATTTAAGCTTTGGATTCAATATTCCACCTTCTGATGAATAACCTGAATTAATTTCTTTATGTATTGACTGATTTGACCTCCTTGATATCCAAGGGACTCTCAAGAGTCTTCTGTAGCACCACAATTTTAAAGCATTGATTCTGCAGCACTCAGCTTTCCTAACAGTCCAACTCTCATAGCCACACATTGTTACTCGAAAAACCATAGTTTATATATGATAGTTTATAGAGGAAAAAGGAGCACAAAAGATCAACGAGGTCAGAAAAGACTTTGTACAGGGAATAGTACATGAACTGAACATTAAAGGAAGGTTGACATTATAAGCAGTAGAGTTGAGAAGAAAATTATTCCAGATATGAGTCAATAGCCATTCATTGATCTCCTAGTTTGTGAAAAGCACTATATTGAGGTTACAAAAATAATCAATTCATGTGCCTTAATCATTTTGAGTGTTACTAAAAGTAGTCTTTATATATATATATATATATATATATATATATATATACACAAGCACACATACATGCACTGTATGTATATATGCATGTATAGTATATGTCTTTCTCTATGTATACACATACACAGCATACACATATATGTGTGTATATATGTATACACACCTACATCTACATAATCTACAGATATACAGATATACATACACATATATACATATATGTACCTAAACATACATATGCACAATACATATATACTATACACACATGTATTATTTGTAATTCATTGGATCATAAAATGAAAAGATATGGGCTCTTTAGATCAATAACATTGTCACCTTCCTTTAAAAAATATGGAAAACAAGGCATAGATAACAAACTGACTTTGATCAAAGACATTAGTTCTAATCTAATGAATTCCAGAGCAATCTTATTAGCCAAATATTTAAACACTAACTATGTGAAAGTCTCCATGCTAGTTACTGAAGTTATAGACACACAGCAAAAACTGTCCTTGCCCTCATGAAGAATACAAGAACTCCTATGATTTCATATTTGAAGTTCTTTTTACTTTTCCAGTCTTCCTACACTTACTCCCTTACACAAACTCTACAATCCAGTTACCATTGTCTTCTTACACTTCTTCTAACCTCTCTCTCTCTCTCTCTCTCTCCTTCTCTCTCCCTCTCTCTTCTTCCTTCTCTCCTCTTTTCCCCTCTCTTCCTACCCCACTCCAGAATATGCCTTTGCATAAGCTTTCTCCTGTTCCTAGAAGGTTCTGCCCTCTTACTTCCACTTTTTACTTTCTCATGCTTCTTTCAAAGGTCAATTCAAATCTCACCTTCTACAGGAGACCTTTCCTAGGTGAACCAGTTGCTAGTGCTTTTCCCTCTCAGAGTAACTCCATAAAATCAGCAAGAACCCTGTAATTGACATAGTCTACCCCCCATTGGAATGTATGCTCCTGGAGGGCAGTTACTATTTTTTTATTTTTTTCCCATCAGAGCATAGTGCAATTCCTGACATATAAGTCCTTTAAACTATCTTGAGAGTAGGGATTCTCACATTCTTTCTATTTACTATGGGTAGAGGGAGATGATTCATTATATAGAATGTTACCACTAGAATCCAGTGAACCTGAGTTTGAATTCTGCATCAAATAACTTGCTAGTCACATGAGTCAACCTCAGTTTTCTCATTTGTAAAATGATGATAATGACATTTATCTCATTATATGATCATATGTTTATTGTGAAGGTCAAATGAGATAATATAAATAAAGAACTTTGTGAATCATAAAGGGCTGTGTAAATGACAGTCAGATAACTAGCTAAAAATAGTCCTAGTGGCCGTAGTAATAGTAGTTGCAGTAGTAGTAGTGGTCACACTAGTGGTACTGGTGGTGAAGACAGCAGTGAAGGTGATGGTGATAGTAGTAATAGTAGCAGTATTAAAGTTTCAGGCACACAGTAGGTGCTTAATAACTGTTTGTTGATTGTTTAAATTGATATAATAAAATGTTCTACATGAAATTGAAGAGATCTAGGTTCATTTCTTTATTTTTTTTTTTATTTTCTAGCTATAGGAGTCACTATGGGGAGAGTCATTTAATTTACTCCTGCATCAATTTCCCCATCATTAAAATGGGGACAAAAATACCTATTGAACAAGTTCATATAGTCAGTTTGAGACTCAAATGCTGTATGGCATACCAAATGCTTTGCCTTCATTAGTGTGCCAAGTAAATATCAGTTGTTTATAGATAATTGCCTTGATTGAAAAGCAGTCCATGTGCTCACTAGACAGGTAGATAGATGACAGGTGAATGAATGAATGAATGAATGGATGGATGGATGGATGAATGGATAGATGGGTTGATGGATGGATGAATAACCTGACTTTCTGGACTTCAAAACCATACCTCGGATGCTTCCTTATCCTGAAATTCCCTCAGTCCTGGCACCTCTTCAGCCTCCAACATCCAGCCTTCCTCTTCCATTTTATTCCTAATTTTCTAGGCTTCAAAACCACATCCCTATATGAGGTTCCTGTATTTGTCTCCCCCTCTTCCCCTCCAGTTTTGAGTTTCTCTCATGCTTTGTTTCTGCTCATTAGATTGTAAGTTCCCTGATAACAGACACTGTCTTTCTCTTTGCTTGAATTTTCTTCCCAGTGCTGAACACAGGGCCTTTCACAGAATAACCAATACTTGTGCTTTTCTGTTTTATTTTGTTTTCCCTTCTTCCTACCCTTAATAGTGATGTTCCTAGTATCGTAGTGAAATGTGTCACTCTTTCACTCCTATTAAAGTAGATGAATAACACTATAGTATTATTCTGTATAAAATCAATTGTACATTTTGTTTTATTAAATTCATAACTGGGTTAATTAATAGTTATATGTCATTAAACACATTGTTAGGAATCAGTATTGGTGCTCAGCCACAAAGAAACCAGTGGATAAAAATATAATAGAGCCAGATGAATGTTCAAAGACATGGATGGGACTGGATCCCAAATAATTTATTAACAATTCCTTATTCACAGTGAGGACTGTCATGAAGAGAAACAGATTTTCATTTTTTGCTTGATTACAGAATTTCAATGACTCTCTAATTATTGCTGTATAATCACAGTGACAAGAAAGTCATCTTCCTTGATGCTGCCCTTTCTAACAGTATATTTCAGCCCAAAATGGGTTATTAATTTTGCCTAGAAGCAGATATGCCATCACTTCATATTCCAAGTCAGATGTAGGAATGCTCCAAAGCTCCTGATCCGTAGTGGTCAGGGAAGAGACTTTGAAAAGTCCAAGTTATTAAGATTCTGAGAACTGTAAAAGTTATTATGGTTGGTCCCTAACTTTCACCTCTATTGTTCCGAATCAATCTGTTCCACGACTAAACTATAAAATCAGTTCTCCGCACACAGTATTCCCAGTTCCAAACACATATTTCACTTAGGTAGTGTCATGCTACATACAGGGGATGGAACCAAATGGTTTTGATGGATAGGCTAATGATATAGTCATATAAAGGTGCAAGCCTTATCTCATGCTCTCCTTCTCCCCCCTCCCACTTAATAGTATTTTATTTATTTCTTCCAATTACATGCAAAGATAGTTTTCAACATTCACTTTTATAAGATTTTGAGTTCCAAATGTTTTCTTCTTCTTTCCCTCTTCTCCCTTTCCCCAAAGACAGTAAGTGATCTGATACAGGCTATGCATATATAATTGTATTAAACATAGTTTCAGATTAGTCATATTGTAAAAAAAAGAATCAGAACAAAATGGAAAAAATCACGAGAAAGAAATAAAAAGGAGAGAAAATAGTATGCTTCATTCTACGTTCAGACTCCATAGTTCTTTTTCTGGATGTAGACAGTGTTTTCCATCATGAGTCTTTTGGAAATTTTCTTAGATCATTGCATTGCTGAGAACTAAATCAATCATAGTTATAATCACACAATGTTGTTGTTCCTGTATACAGTTCTCCTGGTTCTGCTCACTTCACTCAACAAATCAGTTCATGTAAGTCTTTCTAGATTTTTCTGAAATTCATCTCCTCACCATTTCTTATATAACAATAATATTCCATTATATTCATATGCCACAACTTTTCCAACCATTACCCAATTGATGGGAATCCCCTTAATTTCCTATTCTTTGCCACAACAAATATTTTTGTACGTATGGGTCCTGTTCCCTTTTCTTTGATCTCTTTTGGATATATTCCCAGTAGTGGTATTGTTGAATCAAAGGGTAGGCACAGTTTTATAGCCCTTTGAGCATAGTTGCAAATTATTCTCCAGAATGATTGGATAAGTTCACAACTCCACCAACAATGCATCAGTGTTCCAATTTTCCCATATCTTCTCCACCACTTATCATTTCCTTTTTTTTTTTTTGTCATATTAGCCAATCAGATAGGTATGAAGTGGTACCTCAGAGTTGTTTTGATTTGCATTTCTCTAATCAATAGTGATTTGATCATGCTCTCCTTTTAATAAAATGAGAGTTAGAACTGTCACATGCAGACAGCTAGGTGACAGAGTGGATAGAGTGTTGGCCCTGGAGTTAGAAATACTTGAGTTGAAATCTTGCTTCAGAGAGTAACAAGCTCAATGACCCTGGGCAGCTCATTTATCCTCTCTTTGCCTCTTTTTCCTTATCTGTAAATTTGGGATAATAGCATCTACAGTCACAAGGTTGTTGTGAGGAACAAATATGAGGGTGCATTCAATACTAGCCATTAATATTAGTGAAATTGAGACTAATAGATCATAATGGTCTAGTATTTTATTACATTTAGAACCAAGGAAAGAGAAATGAGCTAATAACTCAAGAGACCTGGGATTGAGCCCTGATTCTTTCCAAATTAATAGTTAGATAATGTTTTACAAGGGACATCTCCTCTGAGCCCCAGTTTTCACAGCAGAAAAAGGGAGATGGTGTTTGAACTGACTGGGTGTAGCACTGCACCTAGAAACCACTAGATAACTAAATGGATACACTGATGGACTTAGGAAGACCTGAGTTCAACTATGACCTCAGGCATTTACTAGAAGTGTGATACAGGAAAACTCAGTTGTCTCCTTCAGTTTGTTCAAATGTAAAATGGAGTAATAATAGCACCTACCTACCAGGGTTATTGTGAGAATCAAATAAAATTTGAAAAGTGGTTAGTCCAGAGATTGGCACATAGTAGATACCTACTAAATTCTTCTTCCCTTCTCATACTCCCTTCTCTTTTCTGACTACCTTGGTTTCCCAATACATAAAAAGGAAATAATATTATATGTACTGCCTTTGCCTACATTTAATAGGATCATGTATGTGAAAATACTTCATAACAGCAGACAGCTATGGCAATGTAAGTTACTATTATGAAAAAAATAAAAGTTACTATTATGATAGCAGAACCACATAAGCATCAATTTCAGGATGTGAGAAATACACAAATGGAGCAGTCACCATTTGGTGAGACGATTTTCAAACACATGATCGTTTGCAATTTATTTTTTTATCGCCTGTTCAAGCAATAATTGTTTGATGATGTTTGTATAACTGTAGGGTAGTGGGGGATCAAAAAAGCATGATGCTTTTCTGTTTAGTTTTCTGGATGTTGTTGAAAAAAAGCTCTTTGTTATGCTAATGATAATTGTAAATTCCTTCTCCAGGCCTTCCAGTGATTTGTTAACTGTGATGGAATCCATCCAAAAACTGGCACTAGGGAGTTTAGTTTAGTTACTGTTGCCAAGAAAGTCCCTGGAACTAATGATTTCTGAGTATGTTTGGACAATGTAAAAAAAAAAACAGATGAAGCACAGGGATAATTGGTAGGTTTACCAACTACTTTATCAGAACAGGAATCAATGTTAGGTTATAGAGCTATCTGACTTGGACCCATTACTAAAAATAATAACAAAATTGTTTATATGATAAATTATCTCTTCAGTGGTCCTTAAACTTTTGTTCTTAGAACAATCTCTGAGAATCATAAAGAGAATTTATAATGTAGTAGATAACAGAGTACTGGCCTTGGAGCCAATGAATCCTAGATTCCCATCCCACCTCTGACGCATACTGTCCTTTTAACCCAGGTCAGCTCATTTAATTTCTCAATGTTCTTGACAACTGTCTAAGACTACAAGTTACATAGAAACTTTTGACCTGCATTGGTCAATGGTTTCCTATATCTAGTCTAAGGTCTAGTCTCTATCAATGTTTGCATAGACTTCTTTAGATTCCAATCAACCAACCAACCACTGAGAAGTCCACCCCAAACAATTAGCCCAATTCACAAAAACATCAATAGTAGTTACTGGTATTTACACATGGTTTAGTTGGTAAAATGCTTTATATCAATTATCTCATTTGATTCACACATGGACCCCATGAGTTGGATGTTATTGTCAACCTTATAATACAGATGAGGCTCAAACTCATTTAAGTGACTTTTTCAAAATCACCCATTCATCAAGTTTGACTCCTTTATTTTATTAATAGGAAACTGAGACTCAAAGAGGATAAATGTCTTGCCCTTTATTGCACATTTGCTAAGTAACATTGCAGATCATCTGACTCAAAGTTCTCTCTTCTTTGCATTAGACTGGGCTACTTCATGGTGTCCTCTTTCATTTGTACTCTTCCTGCAAGACAAATATACTTTGGGACTTTTGGAGAAAGAAGACAGATATAGGCATTAATATAGTTCCTATTATGTTCCAGGCAAAGTATTTTTATAAATGTTATCTCATTTGATTTATGTTATTATTATTTCTTCAGGGGTAGCTAGGTGGAACAGTGGATAGATTGGCTGGGTCTGGAGTCAGGAAGACTTGTCTTCATGAGTTCAAGTCTGGCCTCAGACATTTACTAGCTGTGTGAGTCTGAGCGATTCACTTATCCCTGTTTCCCTCAGTTTCCTCACCTGTAAAATCAGCTGGAGAAGAAAATGCAAGCCCCTCCAGTATCTCTGCCAAGAAAACCCTGAAAGAGGTCACAGAGAGTCCAACACAACTGAAAAATGACTAAACAACATTATTCTCATTCTATAGTTGAGGGAATTGAAGCAAATGTAGGTTAAGTAACTTGCTGCAGGTCAAATAACAAATAAGTGACTGAGGAAGGGCTTCCTGACTTGAAGAACAGTATTCTATCCACCAATGTACCCTTTCTCATCAGATCTGAACTCTCTTAATCATTCACATTAATAGCTTGGGTGACAAGTTCCTGATGTGTTATGCCTATTTCATTTTTTTGATTTTTCAGTTCAATTCAAAAACACTTATTAAATACCTATTATTTACAGGACACTGAGAATACAAAGAAAAGATGACATCTGGTCTCTGAAAACAGCATCATTAATATAAGTAAAACATATTTTGCCTATTAGGTGCGTTCTTAAAATGTATTAATAGAACTATGTTTTCTTCGTACTTTTGATTACTTTTCATCTGTGCAACATTTTATTAAGAATTGCTTTAAAAAAATTCAACATTCTCTATCCTTCAATAGCTCTGCAACTAATAAACCCTGAGTCAACCCTGACTAGTACCAAAGAAATTGGTCATTTATATGGGTCTAACATTGATTCCTTCAGAAGACTAAATGGTCATTTTTTTATATTGAAAAATATTCTCTAATTAATCTGTATTAATGAGTTATAAAAGCACCTAGATTAATGACTGTAATATAACTTGGAAGATCATTGATGTTTTTCTGTATTTGGCAAATCCATGCCCTTGTTTAATGAAGGTTATGATCTCCTCACGGGCATACCAGCATAATTGTAGAATGCCATCTTTGGAAGAGTCATCAGTGGTCCCTCGGGGCAAGCTAAATAGGTCCTCCCTCTAAAACATACCTAGCAAGTAGCTACCTGGCTAGTGACTGAAAGCCTCAGGTTAAGGGAAACTGCCTACTTCTGAGACAACGTATTCCAAGAATCCATACAGTAATGCAAAAGGTTTTTGTTTGTTTGTTTCTTGATATCAAATTGAAATTTGTCTTTTTTGACCTCTACATATTATTCCTAATTCTACCTCTTGAAGATGAGTGGGATAGCTCTAATCTTTCTTCCATAGGACAGCCCTTCAAATTACTTGAAAATATTTATAATGTTTGTCCTAAGACTTTTCTTCTCCAAGGTAACTATCCTCAACCTCTCCTCCTGTTCTGATGGTTCTTTATGAGAAACTCTCTAGTTAATAGCCTTTCTGTCTAAAAATGTGGTTAATACAATGTTCCGGATGCAAAGTGTCCAGGACAGTTATAGCCTGACTCTGATTGTTCATCCAGATAGCCAGCTGAATCTTTCCTAATTTACCATTCCATCTTTCCTCATAGGTAATAAAGATGACTTAATTAAATGATCATTTTCATTTTTCTTTGGACTCTTTCCAATATCTCCACTTTCTTTTTAAATTCCAGCAAGAAAATTAAGCATAGCCATAAAATAAAAATCTATCTAGTATAGAACGTAACACTCAAATGAAAAATATGAAAAAAGAGAAAGTCTTTTCAACCGGACAGGTGAAGGTGACTTGTACAAAGGAGGTAGCTCTTGAGTTTAGCCTTGAAGGAAGTAATGTCAACAGGTTGACCTGATGGGAGAAGGGGAAGTTCATTTGAGACAAAGGAAATGATGGGAAAAGTGAAGCACCAAAGATACCAAGTGTAATGGGAGAAAAGTGATGAAAAGAAAGATGATAATCTTCTTAAGCTTTTTACTCATGACAGCAATCCTGAAGATTAGAAATTATTCTTAGAAAGTATTTTGCATAGAGTGTGTATTCCATGTTGTTCAGTAACAGTGATATCTACCTTCCTTCTCACACCTTGTTTCTAGTGGTGGTGCAGGCAGGGAGATGCTATGGTCTGCTGAGCATTTGGATTAGTCCTTAATTACAAAAAGATGAGGCTTCCTGATGCCTGATGTTTCAGGAGGTTTTTGCTGATACTACAGGTCTTTAGTGCAAGTCAACAATCACCTTCAGGATATTTTGAAACAGGAAATTTTTCCCTAATGACAAGGAGGGAGATTAAACAGGGAATTTGCAAATGAATGAGCAGATGTAATGTCCCAAATAGAAAGGCATCATGAGAAAAACTGTCCTATATGAGGGAGGAGAGGTGGGTTTCTCCAGTAGGCAAGGATAGATGACTCTTGAGTCCCTCTGATATAGTTGTTTAAAAAAAAAGTTATTGATTTCTTTTGCCTTTATATTACATTTTATTTTTAATTTATGGAAGAAAACAAGCATTTATTTTTTAAATATATTCCTCCTCTTCTATAGCCTGTAGGACTCCTCCTGTGAAAGGATTTTAAAAAATTGGCAAAATCAACTATCACAGTAAGCATTTCTGAAAGTATATGAAACTGTTCAGACATAGTCCCACTTCTCTTTGTGGAAAGGAGAGAAGAATATTTTTTTCTTTATCCCCTGGGATCTCAGCAGCTTAATAGAGTGGACTTTTCAGTCTCATTTTATTGTTCATTCCATTTACATTGTTGGAGTGAGTGTGTATATTTTTGTCTTGATCCTACTTATATCATTCTACATCCACTCATATTGGTTTTCCCAAGTTTTCTCCAACTCCCTCATTATATACTGCAATGCTATTCAAAGGTGCTTTTCCTGGGGTCAGTGAGCTTTTTAAGAGAGAGAGAGACAGAGAGACAGAGAGGGAGGATGGGAGAGAGAGACAAATGATAGATAACTGTTTCACTAATTTTAATTGGTTTCCTTTCTAATTCTTTGTATTTCATTTTATGTATTTAAAAATGATACATTGAGAAAGGGCCCATTGATTTCTCTAGATTGCAAACTTTGTCCTTGATGCCAAAAAAGTAAAGAACTCCTGCTTAAAAAAATCTTTTGCTGTTTTGTTTTCTTTTAATACAGAAATCTTGGTTGTGATTTGTTAGATTGACTCCTAAGTATTTTATGCATTTTGTCATTTGTTTCAATGAGATTTTTTTCATTATTTGCTCCTGCTTTTGTTATTAATACATAGAAATGCTATTTTTCTTTGTGAATTTATTTTCTAGTCTACTTTATTTAAGTTCTTTATTAGTTCAATTGACTACTTTGCTTCTTCTCAGCCATTTCTAAGTACATCATCATGTCATCTGTAAATACAGCAATTTTTTCCTAAATTCTTTTCCCATGATTGTTTGGGTAATTTTTTTCTCTTGTCTTTGCTATTGGAAATATGACTAAAATGATGTTAACAGTAGGAGAGAAGATATCCATGCCATAGAAGTGCATTTATTGGAAAATTTTCTAATTTTTCTCCATTGTTATATATAATATTATAGTAAAGTTTTTGGTTTGCTACAAGAGTCCACAGCTTCACAAATAGGTCTTATAATTTGTTAATGGCCTTCATTGACTCTTTTGATACATTCATTTGACTGTTTGGTTTCATTTATAAAAAGATTTCTCCTTCCCCAAAATATATCATCCAGGTATCGCTAGTATAAATCTGATTTGGTCATAATTAAAAATAAAACACATATACATATATATATATATATATATATACAAAAATACACACAAACATATATGTATATATATGAAGTAGATCAAGAGACCAATATGGTCTCTAGATATATATAGATAGATAGATAGATAGATAGATAGATAGATATAGATATATATAGATAGATATATAGATAGATAGATATAGAGAGAGAGGCCATATTGGTCTCTTGATCCACTTCATCTTCCATTAATGGTATCAATACCCTCTTTGATGTATAAGAAAGAAATTTGGTAGTTTGCTATCTTTCATCATCATTAAGAATATTTTGGATTGCCTAGGCATCAACTTCTCCTCAAAGTTTGCTTACAATTGCACTTCTCTATGACCCAGGATTTTGTTTTGGCCTTATTTGATTTTCTTTTTGCTATTTCTTTTAATATATAATTTATTTATTTTTCAGTTTTCAACATTCATTTCCACAAGAATTTGAATTCAAAATGTTCTCCCTATCTCTTCCCACCCCCATCCAAGCACCCCCTTCACCTCTTCCTCTAGTCTTTCATCCATTTTATCACCTTCCCTTCTTCCATCCCTCTCCCCTCTATTTTCCTGTAGGTCTAAATAGATGCTCTCTGTTATTTAATTTTGCTTTCTGAGATAAGGTTGCTTAGAATCCTTATTTCATATACAATTAATTTAAGTATTTCACACACATACTTACATATTTTCTGGACAAGAATATTTGATTGGTAGGTAAGGAGAAAGTTGTTCCCATAATTTTTAGCAAAGTATTTGTCAAAGTCTCACTCCTCTTATATAAAAAATAAAGAGTTATAGGTTGGAAATCTAGAGAGTAGTCATTAATGCTACTACAAATGAAAGTCTCTAATGGAGGAAACATGGGATGTATGCTTGCCCTGTTCTTTTTCTTGTTATTCATAACTTGGATAAAGCATGAGTGGCATTATTTAGTTTGCACCTGCCCAAGACCCTGGGTGGGAATGGAAAATGGTAGCAAACAGAGTAGATGTGAGTGTGAGGGTTCACAAAATCTAGGAGAGGTACCTTTGTGCCTAGATCTAATCAGACAACATTTGATACCACTAAATACAAAATCCTATGACTGTCGTTCAAAGCAATAACATTTCTAAAGTGCAATACGAGAAAGACTATAGAAAAGAAAAAGTAGGAGTTTTAGAAGACCACAAGCTCAGTATGTGTCCATAGAGTAATATGGTGCCCCCAATCTAGGCTGTCTTGAAGGACATATTTCCTAGAACTGAGTGGACTTGTGCTAGAAGTAATGTTCTGTGCCCTGATTAGACTCATCTCAAGTATGTTCCTAAGTTCTAGGCACCACAACTGAGAAATGAGCTTGATAAACTGGAGTGTGTCCAGTGGAGTACAGGACAGAAAGTGACCCAAGAAGTTGGGCAGACAAGGATTTATGAAAATCATTGTGGCTTTGGATTGAAGAAAACAAGCTTAGTGGACCATGATAGCTGTGTTCAAATATGTGAGGGGCTGAAGAGCCAAAGTGGGTATCTAACTGTACTCCCACACCCAGCCACTGATTGCTTCTCAAAAACTTTTCCTGGTTGTTGATCTCATTCAAGTATCATTGTATGCCACTGAGTGACTTAACCAATAAAAATAGACCTCCTTTGCAAGGGGTGAGGCTAATTCCATTTGGACTCACAAAGCAAAACTGGAAGCAATGAATAGAAATATCAGAATGTCAAATTTTTCATCATTATAAAGAAAAAAAGCAAACACACTTTCTAACAATTAGAAATAGCCAAAAGTTTGAATGGGCCTAGAGCTAGTGATTGTCCCTTCACCAGTTGTCTTCAAGCAAAACTAAGCGATCACTTATCAAGAAAGTAGAAGTATGGATTCTTTCAAAGGTCTCAGTTGGGGCTGACCTATTCTCTGAGATTCCATCATTCTGCAACTTCCCCTTTTCATCCACCCCAGAGTTATTTCCTCTATGGCTCTGTGATGCCATGCAGATATGTCCCTACCACCACCACTAATCCCATTCCTTATGGCATTATAGAGCCCAGTTAAATTTTACATCAACTCTAATTCATGGAGATTTATTGGATGGAGTGCTTGGCATGGAGTTAAGATCTATGTTCAAAACCAGTCTCTGACATTTACTATCCATGTTACCCTGTATATATCACTCAAAATCTCTTATTCTTATTTACCACATTTTCCCACTTCATAATGTTGGTTATTTGGATCTAATAAACTAGTGTCTACAGAAAACTCAGCAAGCTTAAAAACATTTCACCTATAGTTATTTACATATAGTAGACTCTTAATAAATGAATGCTAGTTATTTTCTGAAGGAGTATATTCAATACTTATACTATATTAGGCATTGTGGTTGGCAATGGGAATACAAAACCCAAAGTCAAATATACTTAAATGACTTTAAAGACTATTGTTAGACTAGAACAGAGAGTTCATTGTCAGTGGAAATTGACTTATTGTTAACATGACAGAAGGTCTTTAGTGAAATATGCCAGAGATCTTTATTTGGCCTTGTGCTGCTTAACATTTTTATAAATACATTTGATAAATTGATAGACGGCATATTCATCAAGCTTGCAGATGATTCAAAACTGAGGAGGACAACTCATAGCACAATAGATGGCAGAATTTGGACCCAAAAGGATCATGACAGCTTGAGAATCGGGTTAAATCTAATAAGATGAAATTCAATAGAAATGAAAAGTATTACACTTGAATATAAACAATCAACTTTATAAATTTAACACAGGAGAGGAGTAGAGAGATCAAAATTCTGGAAAGCACCCAGGGATTTAGTGGACTGCAAACTCAAGATGAATAACCAGTGTGATGTGGAAGATTAAAAAGGAAAGCATCTCCTATTCTCTTGGCTAATAATCCACATGTACCAGCAGAGGCTCAGCTACTGTGTCTCCCCTCAGAGTTCTAGGAGACTTTGAGAGAGCTCAGTAGTTATCTTTCTAATATGATAACTCATAAGTTACCATTGATATGCTTCTTCCATAATTATCAGTTACTATCAATTAATTTTTCAGTTTAATTAGGTTAAGAAATGGATATTTTCTACAGAGTGTTATTGGTGCAACACTCCTCTTCCAATCAACACCACCAAATATCTTCCCAAATCTGTGTCACATTCTACCAGCAGTATATTCAGCAGTCAAAAGCCAATAGGCTCGTGATTAGAGAGTATGAATAATACGGCAAAGGGATAGCTTGTCTGATCCTCGATGTCCATTTGCAAGAGTCCTGCAGATGTCTCCCATAAGTATGATGCATCTTGTCTTCTGGTCTTCTATGCGTAGAGCCTTAAATTTATATTTTCTCATTTTGTGCAGTGTTTCCTTAGCTCATCATACAAGCACTGACATTGGTTGTTTCTGTCCTGAGGAAACTGCTAGGATATTGATAGAAAAGTCTATATTCTTTGTCCTGCGTAAATTCACAACTTCCTTTGGTGAAGTGGGGACAAAAAGAGTGTGACCATGTGTGCTCCCCACACCCTGCCAGTAATTCCTTCTCAAAAACTGTTGGGTTCATTCAAGCATCATGGGATGTCACCAAGTGATTTAACCAATAAAAATAGACATCCTTTGCAGCATCCTTCTCTTCATCTACTGGCTTTCAAAGACATCTAAATTGACCGTATAGCTTACACTTAGTTAAAAGACTATAGGTGGATTACAAATTGATTCAGGGGATGTGTCCAGGACTTCTTCACATTAAGGAATCATGAGGATGAATTTTTGACCTTTTGTCAGTATCAGGACATAGCTCTTTGCCACTTACTTTATTGGAAGAGCTATTTCTTTTGGGTCAACCTCATCATGGACGAAAACTAATGGAAGAATTATAAGGGTTATTGCTTCCAGAAATGGAACAGGAGGATTAATCCTCTGTTATTTGCTTTGTTTGGAGTATTGTGTTCTTTTATTGGCCCCACTCTTTAAGAAAGACATTGAAAAGATAGAAAATCTCCTGAGGAATACAACCAGGATGATGAAAGGCCTTGTGTTAAGAGAATTGGGTATGAATCAGATGTCAAAAGGAAGACTTGGCCAGTACAACCAGGAGTAATCAGTGAATTGTGACCTTGAGAGTGTCACTGTATTTTTCTAGGCCTGTATAAAAGGAAGGAGTCAGACTGAATGACTTCCAAAGTCCCTTTCAACTCTACATGTATATAATCATATGTACATAGTAAATCAGTAAAAAATCAGTACACTATGATTTTAAAAAGGATCAACTAACAGTGTAAATGTCACTTAATTTGGAATTAGAGTATCTGGGTACAAATGTCAGCTCTCCAAATAATTGCCTATGACTTCAGTTTTCTCAACTCTAAAATGGAGACATTGAAGTCAGTGATGGCTAAGGTCTCTACCAACTTTAAATCTATGATTTTATAATCCTTTTTGCCCCATTAGGATGGGGGTGGGTTCAGGGTGTTACTATTTCTCTTTTTTTTGAAGAGGACCAATGACATTGTGATGTTGGGGCAAAAGTGGATGATGAGTGATATTTTGTCTTGAACCTGAACTGGATTTAAGTGAGGTGAAGTTGCACAAAGTTACTGGTCTTACTCCCTCTTTTAGAGCCATTAGGGTCCAGAGGTGAGACAAAGGTCAAGATGACTAGCCATGGCCCATAATGTAGTAGGTGACCTTCACAGGGTCTGACCAGGCTGTAAGCACTCTACAGTGCCTGTTTCAGTTGACCTCATGGTCATTGGAACAAATTGTTCTCATTTGCTACATTCCATTGGGGCAAATCTTCATATGCTTGATGGTAGACATCCCCTTAACTCACCAATGGGTTTGAGGCTCATCAGTTATACTCAACCTGATTTGTCCCTCCTGCAAAGACAGTTTTACTAGTATATGGCTGCTTCTTGGAGCCACAAGTGAGAGTTGGGTAACAGATGGATACCAAAGGTTGATAAGCAATCCTGAAAAGGTCTCAGTGGGTCCTCACATCAGAAGTACTAGTTCTCCTGAACACCCCATATACCTCAGGATTTGATAACACATGTCAGAGGAAATTTCCTCTAAGATGAACCCTGAAGACAGAAAGTCATATAAAGTAATGAAAATCTCCTATACTGGGGCAATCTAAGATAGAAAGAAAATTTAAAATTAAAGAAATTCCTGGAAAACCAGCTGATAGTCATAATACATTTTCATTCCAAAAAGAAGTGAAAATGTAAAAGTAAAGTTTAGTGAATATTTATTCAATAAGCAGGGTGAGTAGTCGATGACTAATGCAATATACGATTTCTTGTTTGTGTCTAGTGTCTGAAGTCGTGGCCACCTTCCCTATCTCTGTTGAGGGCACCACCATTCTCTCACATTCACCTCTGTGAATGGAATCCTTAACTCTGCACTGTCACTCACCCTCACAGGCAGATTCCACCTCCCACACCATCTCTCACATCCGTTTCTATTTCTCCACTCACATGGCTCCCTTCTTAGTTCATATCCCTCTTATCTCTCGT
Organism: Potorous gilbertii; assembly: GCA_028658325.1. Classification (NCBI taxonomy): domain Eukaryota; kingdom Metazoa; phylum Chordata; class Mammalia; order Diprotodontia; family Potoroidae; genus Potorous; species Potorous gilbertii. The sequence continues at coordinate 474,075,533 of CM053769.1, read as the reverse complement.
GTCTACTGTTTCAGGAGTTTTTGTTCTCCCTAGGCTCATTTCTTTGTCTATAAAAAAATTGGGTTGAACTCCACCGCTGAGGTCAATTTCCAACTCAAAATCTTTGATTCTGAGAAACTCTTTGAGGTCAGGGACTATCTTCTTTTTAGTTTTTGTATGTTTTGAATATAACAAAGTGCCTGACACATAGTAGGATGTTAACAGATGTTTCTTCATTCCAGGGAGTCTTAAAAAGAATAGTTATATATGCACAAATGACAGAATAGTGACAAAGTCAAGTGGAGGGAGTTGTAACAGTCAGAATTTGTCTGCAACCAGCAGTCAGAACACTACACAAATATTCTTATTGAATTCTTAAGAAAGCTTTACATGCCAAAAATGATGATGTTCCACACTTTCAGGATTTCTCTATTAAAAATAACTGCATTACCATATCATCAAGTCTCAAAACCACATGCAGGATCCAGGCAAAGTGACTCTTAGAATCTCCAACTGATCATTTTTTATAGCTTGGAGGGGAGAACAGTAGTCTTCATAAACAGCAGTTTAATAGATAAAGGTGGGGAATAACAGACATTCAGGAAACAGAACAAAGTCTCTTCTCTCTGGGAGCCTTAGTCACACTTCCATAACAAGATAACAAAGTATATTAACATTGTTAATGCAAAAGTACAGCATGCAGGGCATTGTCACACAGCGTTTTACCAATGCCCTCATCGGTGGACCTTTTCTCCTACTGTGCCAAGTCAAGACCTAAGAATTTCACATAATGTGGAAAATAGGCTCTTTTAAGTCTCATTTCATTGCTCCTCCACCTGGGAGCCTTCTTCATGCATCCCTTTGGTTGTTATTGCTTCCCTTGCTCTCTTCCTCACATCATCACCCATATATATGTATCTGCATTCTGCTGCTTTCTCAGTAGAATATAAGCTTTTTGTACATAGACACCATTAAAAATCAAAACAGCACACACGCACACACATACAAACCACAATTGTCAAGTACAACAATTTGGATGTAGTACAGGCTTGATATATTCTGGTTCATTTGGATTAGATTGAAATAGTGTCTAAAAATGTGGCCCTCATTAGAGCTAAAAGATTCCATTATTTCAAATCTAGATGTTGAATGGTGATTCTGATAGGCCTCTGCCAGGAAGAACACACTAGAACAAAGCCTCCCGGCAATCATTCCTGGGTTACCAACTTTGGCACTAAGCAGGAGTGACCTAAAATAATTGGTGCACATTGGAGAATTCCTGAGAAACCAAGAGTTGAGTGACCCATGGAATCAGTTCCAGTTTTAAAAATGACTTGTCAGAGTTAATGATACTGTCTACTTTTCCTTTGCATGAGCATCATTCTTCCTTTTCCACCTTTTGTCTTCATTCTTGACCCAGTCTTATAGCTATTTGAATTTCTGGGAAAGGCAAGGTCTCTTTCAACCTTAATATTCTGTAATTCTAAGAGGACTTAATCTTAGAATTCTCCCTGATCTCTGGAGACTTACAGATGATTATAGGAAAGCAGCTGAAAAGCCTTTGTTTGAATTCCTTGACTAGGAATAGAGCTTACCCATGTTAGTTGGGTTAGTATAAACCTGCAATTGTAAATTAATTTATTTAGGACACTCATTATATTATGTTAGAAGTCCACCTATGAACTCAGATGATCAGTTGAATCATTTAGTCTATAATTAAGGATGATTTTGTAATTGCATCTACATAGGCAGCTAGGTGCTACCATGGATAGAGCACAGGAATTAGGAAGTTGTCTTCATTAAGTTTTTGAGTGGTGGCTGACTCCCTGTGACCCTCTTTGGAGTTTTCTTGGCAAAGATGCCAGAGTGCTTTGCCACTTCCTTCACCAGCTCATTTTCCAGATGAGTAACTGAGGTGAATAGGAATAAATGACTTGTCCAGGGTCATGCAGCTAGTAAGTGTCTGGGGCCAATTTAACTCAGAAAGATGAATCTTCCTGACTCTGGACATGGTACTCTGTGCATTATGGTTCCACCTAGCTGCCTTACATGGGAAGGGGGAAGGGAGTATTTTCATAGCACCTACTGCTTATCAGGCACTTGGTAAACACTTCACAAATATGATTTGATTTGGTCCTCATAGCAACCCTCTGAGGTAGGGGTTGTTATTATTTCCATTTTATAGTTGAGGAAATTGAGGGTGACACAGTTTATGTGGATTGGCCAGAATTACCTACCCCACCATGGTTGTTGAAAAAATCAACTGATATTAACCCATTTAGAACTGTCTGCAAACCTAAAAAGCCCCCTGTGAGCGCTAAATAATAACATTATTTTGGCTTTCAGTATGCTGTGGGAGATTTGATTCTTTATGTGACATGTTTCTAAATTTGACCATGAAGTTAGGTGAAGTATCTGAAATTTCAACCATTATAACATGTTTCATATAGACTTTCTTTTTTACTTTGATGGTATAATAAGCTATTAGTTAGTTTTCATGGCTTAAATGTCTCTCCATTCTAATCTGTCCTTCACTCAGGTGTAAAATTGATCTTTCTAAAATACAGGTTTGCCCATACCATTCCCCTGTTCATTAAGTACCACTGGTTTCCTGTTCCCTCCAGGATCAAATATAAAATCCTCTAACTTTCTTCATAATCTGATGCCTTCCAATTTTCCAGTCTTCTAGCACCTTATTCCCCACCAGGTTGTCTGTTGTGCAGTAACACTAGCCTCATTAATGTTCCTCTCTCAACACATGACATCTCCAGATGAAGAACATTTTTCTTGAGTGTATCTCATGCCTAGAACATTCTTTCTCCTCATCTCCACCTCATTTCTTCCTCGGCTTCCTTTAAGTCTCAGGTACAGCCTCAGTTTCTGGACAAAGACTTTGCCAGTCTTTAATTTTATTTCTTTCCCTCAGATATTATCTCCAGTTTATCATACAGCAATAACTATTACTTCCATACTTGAGGGAGGAACAAAGATGGTGGAGTAAAGGAGGGGATTCCCATTTGCTCTCCTCTAAATTCCTTAAAATAAAAAAAAATATGCAAAAATAACTAAACAAATTCTAGATTAGTAGAACTCAAAAAATGACAGTCAAATAAATTTTCAGCCCAAGACAACCTGGAAGGCCAACAAGAAAGGTCTGTTTCACCCAACTGAAAAAGTAGTGCAGCCCAACCCAGGATGCATCACCACAGACCAGGCCTCAGTAAACCTGAATCAGGCTTCATGGAACAGAATCACTGACAGCTGTAGAGGTTTCCATACTTCTCAACCCACAAATGCCCAAGACAACTTAGAAGGTCACTAATAAAAGTCTGTCAGACCTGGGGAAGAGAGAAGCACAGTTCAGCCCTGACCCCAGCATAGCCCTATGGCAACAGTGGTCTGGATCTCTCAACCTTTAAATGATGGGGAGTTTGAACACTCATCAGAAAGGGATTGCAGGAATCTCTGCTGTCACTGAGGCAGGACCCTATTACTTTGCTTATACTTGGATCTGGGTTGTAGTTCTAGGTGGCAATCCTGGGGAGAGAAGGGTCACTGGCATAACAGAGCTTGAAGCAGCAGTGGAGAGGGAATCCTCCTCACAGTTCCAGGTCAGGGAAGAGTTCTTGTTGTCATTCACAGACCAGAGCGCAGGACAAGAGAAGAGTATCCTGAATGAGCATCATTCTTCCTTTTCCACCTTTTGTCTTCATTCTTGACCCAGTCTTATAGATATTTGAATTTCTGGGAAAGGCAAAGGTCTCTTTCTTAGATCTTACTCTACTACTTAAATCATACTACCATAGAAGAACTGAAAAATTACATGTCCCTAGAAGTATCTCTGAAAACAGCTGTACAAAACCCCTGAAACTTGTGATAGTACATCCTCCATGCTGGAAGCAGAGTCCTACCTTAACAAAGAGTTAAAAAATCAAATAAATGGATGGGAAAATTAGCAAACAATGGAAAAACATAACTCAGACTGCAGATGTTACTTAGGTGACAAGGAAGATCAAAACATACACTAAGAAGAAGACAACAAAGTGAAAGCTCCTGCATCCAAAGCCTTCAAGAAAAGTATGAATTGGTCTCAGGTCATTGAAGAACACAAAAAGGATTTTGCAAATTAAGTTGGAGAAGTAGAAGGAAAACGTGTTAAAGAAATGAGAGTGATGTAAGAAAATCATGAAAAATGAGTCAACAGCTTGCTAAAGGAGACTCAATAAAATACCAAGTAAAATAACACCTTAAAAAATAGACTAGATCAAATGGGGAAAAAGTTCCAAAAAGCCAAGGAGGAGAAGAATGCTTTATAAAGGAGACTTTACCAAATGAAAAAGGAGGTCCAAAAATTCACTGAAGAAAATCATTCCTTAAAATTTAGAATGGAGAAAAGGGAGGCTAATGACTTTATGATAAATCAAAATATTATAAAACAAAAGTAAAAGAATGAAAAAAAGAACAAAAAAAGACTATGTGAAGTACTTCATTGGAAAAACAAGAGACTTGGAAAATAGATCCAGGAGAGATAATTTAAAAATTACTGAACTACCTGAAAGCCATAATAACAAAATGAAAAAAAAAAAAGAACCTATGCATCATCTTCCAAGAAATGATCAAGGAAAACTGCCCTGATATTTTAGAATCAGAGGATAAAATAGAAATAGAAAGAATCTACTGGTCACCTCCTGAAAGAGATTAAATAATTGATGTAGCTAACTTCACTGTGACTTTTAAATACACGCACATATACATATATACAATAATGGATATAGAGATAGAGATAGATGTCTATTTCTATCATCTATCTTTCCATCTAATTTTTATCTCTATCTATATATTTATCTATGTATCTATCTAGCTGTTTGAATATATATGTGTGTGTGTTTGTATATATACATATATATGCACATGTGTGTGTGTGTGTGTGTGTGTGTGTGTGTGTATGTGTGTATAAATTCCTCCCTTAGGCTTCTGACTAGCGCACCAAATTAGTAGGGAAGCTATAACCTGTTGATTCAATGCTGTGTCCTTGCTGAATGTTCTTCCCTTGGTATGGCTAATTAAACATTTTGAGATTGTTGAATGTTCTACAAATGTTTTGTTTAGTTCTAGTCTTCAACTGAAAGGCCAAATTAACCTATGTCAAGCATAGTCAATTAGAGATACAATTCCATCTTTTTTTATTCCTCCTTCTAATTCTCTGAATGACATTTCACTTTTCACATAGTCATCAAGTTGAAACAGTTTCCTGCTTCCATATGACAGGAAATATAAAAATATCTCAGAGGGTCAATGAACAAAATATATTAGGTTTATATACATGCATGTGGAGACAGAGACAGAAAGGTGTATATGACACTGTACTATTCAACATGTGCATAGTTTAAAAAAAGCATGAGGTTTATAAAGCATGAATTTTGCCCTCTGAAGGCTTGTAGTATAGGAAAATGGGATAAATACATGTGACACAGACATACAAGAAGTAGCCAACTCTATGAGTCACTTCAAATCGATTTGTGACATACACTGTTATATAAGTAGCAAACTTAGCTACTTAAATACATTTGTAAATAGATATTTAAAAAACTTACTGTTCTTTCCTAATAGAAAAATGCTCTTACAGAACCTCTCCCTTTCCTTCATCTTATTCCTCCTTCCCTCCTTCCTTTTCTCTCTCTCTCTCTCTCTCTCTCTCTCACTCTCTCTCTTTCATTCTCTGTCTCTCTCTCTGTCTCTCTGTCTCTGTGTGTGTATCTTTCTTTCCTCTTTGTGTCTTTTTCTCTCTGTATGTGACTGTGTCTACCTGTCTGTCTCTATCTCCCTCTTTCTCCACCTATATCTGCATATTCAGACATGCCTTAAGCGGTAAAGCAAGTAAAGATATATTTTAAAATAATATTTACAATAGAGTAACCTTTGTGCTTACCAAGTGTGAGAGCAAATGTTAATACCAGTGATGGCTGGTTGGAAGTTAATATTCTTTTACATTGCTTACAAAGGTATTGTAGAATTGATTTAAAAATAAGAGTGTAGCAATGTAATGGAAGTAGTTCACTGATGAAATCTGCACAGGAAATGCATAACAAAAATGTTCAATTAATATTTCTAGACATATGGCAGGAAGTTGGTAGAGGGCTATCTTAACGATAACTGGATTTTGAGTAGTGTTTTAGCATGCACAAAATGCTTTATGTACATTATCTCATTTATGCTTCCTAACAGCCCTCTGAGCTAACAGCTACAATATCATTGCACTCATGTTCCAGATAAAGAAATAACAACTATAGTTAACACATAGTTAGCAACAGCTTAAGGGTTATAAAATGCTTTACATATGTTATCTGATTTTTTCTTAAAAAAGGAAAAAAATACCGAGTTGCTTTACAAATTTTGTTTTGTTTTTAAAATAGAAAAAGAACCTAAGATTGAGTTGAGGAGACATAGCCAGGATCCCACCATTAATAATGTTTAAGACTAGATTTGATCTTAGGGGTCACAGAGGTTGATGAGCTACAGTCACATGACTAATGCTTGCTAGTCATAGGATGTCAACTAAATTCTCTGTTGACATTAAGCCAGGCACTCTCTACTCCACCACCCAGCCTCTTTTTAAAGATATTGGCTTTGTGAGGGATTTCATTCAAGATTGTCTTGAGGAGAAAACAGCTTCAAACTGTCAATTTGCTCAATAGTAGAAAATGTAACCAAATTCTTTAGGTGGCCATTGCTGATGGACTTGAGGCTGAAGGAACCATTACTTTAGACTTACATCCAAGAAACACATAGTGGGAGACCTGCCTCCTTTTGTCTTCTATTTGTGAGATACTTGATTACCCTTATGTAGAGGTCTTGGCTCCCATGTCCTGTGAGTTACTTTTAATAAGTGAGAGCCAAACATTCAACTCACGTGCATTAATTAGGCCCTGACATATGCCAGAATCTCAGTTAGGAGATAGAAGAAGGGATTTAGGGGCTCTAGGTTTTGTCTAAAGTAGGTTAATGGCATCCATTTCATTCTCTACATCAACAATGGAAACCTGCTTTCATGAGAATGGTAACTCAGCTACTTCGAAAGCAATTAAATTTGGTCACCCCAGAGAACTACAAGGAGGAAGCTTCCCCTACCCCAGTGGTTGTATTTTGTTTCCTTTTCTCTCTGGGTTCTCATCCCACTAAATAATTTTTCCACTGAAAGGTAGCTGAATGCCAAATATGTATTTATTTCATAACTATAACAGGCTAGGGGCTCATCACTGATCATTGGGGCCCAATTCAGCTAGACATATGATATAATCCATTATCACTCACTTATAAAAATAATTCACCAATAGCACTTTTCTAGGATTTTCTTTGGGGTTTAGAAGTTAGAGTCTAAATCCATATTATTTTTTAAGTTAACTGAGAATTTATGTGAGTGATTCATTAGAAGCAAATAGCCTCTTCTGCACAACAGGGTTTCTTCCAAAAGACATTTGCAAAATGACAACCAGCAATCTGTCAGAAAAATTAAAGTCAGTTAAAAAATAATGGAGCCTGTCCTTCGTCTCTTTCTCTCAATGCCACTTTTCAAATTGTCCGTAAATATCATAATTTGGAAAGACCTCTCATGTGTGTCTAAAGGGAACATAAAATAGTTATTTGATAAAGGAATCTTAAAGTATAATTTGAGTATGAGTTTATTTTTAAAATGCAGCATGAACTTCACTATAATGAATGGGTGAGTTATCCATCTTCTTCCACTAGATTACTACTGATTCAAAATTATAACATATTTAAGGTTATTAATAGGATAGAAAACAAGTCCAAAATTTCTGTTTCTCCATTAAGACATTCATAGATGATTAATTAAATAGTACTTTTCAACTAAATATCATTTCATTAGAATATACTATTGTGTTCTCATTTTAAGGTTGTATAGACTTTACTAACCCCAAGAGTCTTTGTCCTTAATCCTCCTCTCACTCATAAGTTATGTTCCCCTTCTCCTTTTCACATTAACAAGTTGAATCTCCAGAGGGTTACTATATCTCCTGCTCAAGATCCTAGGGGGACTCCTGAGTGACATTAAGGTAATTCTTTTAATGACATTAATTTGAACCCCCAAATTCAGTGTGTTCTCTCTAATATTAGCTAGAGGTGATTAAGTACCACAATATCAGTCTACCAGTTGCTGAGATCCAATAAGAAGAGAAGTTACAGGTCTCAGGTTATATATTGGCCTGAGCGGTGAGTGCCTGAGACCTTAGCCCTACTCATATGTATAATTCATGTTTTCTTCACTCAACCTATCCATTCAGAGGGAAAAAAATATTTAAATCAAATCAAAATTAGTGCCTTTGGAAAGAATACTTAGTCTAGATTCAGCATCCATTTGTATTTTTCTTCAAGTTTATATGGTAAGCAAACATGAAACAATATATACTCATGTTCTTTTACATGTCATTGCACCTTTCTAGAAGCAGGCTGTAAGACACTATATGGGTTCGCAATAAGCAAGAGTATACCTTGCCTGTTCATAAGGACAGCTGTGTCATTGAATATTTCCTATCAAAATTATATACAGTCTTTAAAAAGAAAAGTTAAATTAAATGTAACAAATACCCTTCATTATTACATACTAATGAGCACATTTTTTAAAAAAAACTTTCATTTGAGCTTGCATATCTCTGTATGTATGCACATATACATTTAAATATTGCTTTGACTCTTTAGGTGTTGTAGGGAGAGAATGGTCATACTCCTTGACGCTCAATCAGTTTGGGTCTCAACAAATGGGGATGAATTATTTGGTTCAAATTATTTTGGGTGACCCTTTTCCATTTCCATGTAGGATGTCTCCACCAAAGAGTGGAATTTACTTGGTTATCTACCATATGCTATCTTCTTTTGAAGGGCTTAGGCCCATAAAAGGAGGGTCAGTTGCATCACCAGCCTATGAATGTGAGTTTTAGAAAGCAGCAGAGGTAAGAATATGCCTTTGTTCCACAATGGGTTTTCTTCCCCTCTCTGCCTTAATTTGTCACTTGATGCCTTGTAGCTGCAGCACATGGGTGTCACATGTAATGTCTTCTCTGTCTTTTGCACTCTGTTTCCTTTCAAAGAGTGAGACATAGTTCTTTTAACTCTCCGGTCTTGGGGTTTAGACTTGGAATAGACCTTAAGAGTCATCCTTTTTAAGCCTGGTTATCACCAGTAAGAAATGGTGGCCAAGAAGGGAAAATTATTCAATGGTAAATGAATGAGAAATGTATCTTTGGCAAAGGCATGGGATTCAATATTTACCAACTCTTGTCAACTCAAATTATTTTTTCCATACTACATTTGAAAGAAAAAGTAAGCTCCATTTATATTTAAAACTTTTGCAAATCTCTAAAAACAGCTACTCTCTTTACATTCATGTGCATATATTCATATCTCTATGGTATTCGTATGTACATGTGAGAGTGAGAGTACATGAAGGGCAGTAAATGTACTACTATAAGCCTTTAAACTTAGGTTGGAGCCTAATTATGAAGGCCTTTTGATGCTAATGGAAGAGTTTTTCTTTAATCTAGAGATAATGGGGACAAACCAGTGGAAGTCATTAGGTATGGATGACATGGCCAGACTAAGGATTTGGGAAAATCACTTTTTGAGCTATGCTTGGAATGAATTAGAGCGGGGAAAGACCGAAAGCGGTGAGTCTAATTAGTAGTATATTGTAGTAGTTCATCCACACCTCAGATTTCAGAGAGAGGGAAACAGGTATAATCTGTGTTTCTATACTCAGCATGATTTTTCACTCCCAGGTGATCAACTGACTCACATTCCATGCCATTCTGGTGCTTAGAAGAAAAGGCATCATTGTGACTCATTCCATTTCCCAGTATTTATGCCAAACATAGTAAGAGTTTAGTTTAGATGCCACCAGCCACCCAGGCTATATTTTATAAAGGTGACAAAATTTGGGAGAAAACTATTAATAAATAATTATAGCCAGAGGTGAAAATATGTACCCGCAAAGAAAATAAAAGATGTGTCCAAAGAATTTGTAGTATTTTAATAGATGATTGCTAATGAGGATCTGGTTACAAAATATTTCTACACAGAATCACAGACTTCAGTTGTTGGGAGGAGCCACAGAAGTCATCCAGTCCACCTGGTAACTGAACAAGAATTCCATAATCTAAGGTCATTGGGTCTTTACTGGAAGACTCCCAGTGGGAGAGAAGTCAAGGATATCTACATCTACTTGTTGATTATCCTAAATTGTTCAAAATGGTGATATCATTTTGTTTTGATTTTCTTTATATCAAGTCTAAACTTACCTACGCAGTGCTCCCAATTCTGCCTTCTGTAGCAAAACTTAAAAAAGTCTGTCCTTTACCTAAACATCAACTAAATATATTCATTCTGTCAGCAAGGAAACTGGTAAATATTATCTTCAGAGCATTGCCTTATGGAGCATCTTTTAATAGAAAGGAGGTTATGCCTAGGAGGGCATAGCTCAAGGTTAGCACAGGCAGGAATATTGATGGCATATATAACAGTGACCTTTTTTTGCTTGGAAGGATTTATCTCCATTTCCAGCTTCTTTGGGCATTTGTTTGTTCAACTAATATAGAGGTTGCTCAGAAAAGAGTATTACCAAGAACATGAGATAACACTTCTAAACAGTTAAGACAATGTGTCATGGTGGCTAGAGTGTTGGTGCTAAGTTAGGAGAGCTCTGAGGTCCAACTCTAACTAGTACCAAATAAATAACCCAGTGCTTACTAGCTATGAGACCCTAGGAAAATCACTTAAGCTCTCAGCCCTAACTTCCTCATCTATAAAGTGGGGATGCTTATCTTTGTTGTGAACCTCAGCAAGATAATTATTAATTATTTAGTAGATGATATAAGTTACATAAACATAAATTCTATATTCATTAGATTATAGATAAAAATGATAGAAATAAAAATAGAAATTTAATTATGATTCTAAGACAATACTTATGGCTATGATACCCAATACCTGAAAGAGAATCTGAGAAAAAGAAAATGTTGAGGGAGATTCTGTCTCGGTAGAAGCAAACACTTCATAATAAATAAAACTTTCAAAAAGAATTGGATTAAAAATCGAGTCTCTCATTATTCAAGTTCTTCAAATGGAATCTAGGTGAACTATTATGGAGAGTCTTGTAGAATAGTTATGGTTAGCTTGGATCACAAAGTTCTTTCTCATGTTGAGACTCTTAGTTTGCAAGGCCAAGGGCCAATGTGTTTCAGTGAAAAGAGCCCAGGATTTGGAATTAGGAAACCTGGAAGTCATCACTACCTTGATGGGCTTCCTTCTTCCAACTTTTAGTTTCCCCATCTATAATATGAGAACCACACAGTGCCTAAGGTCATTTTGACCATGAAAATACCATCACCCTACCTAACTGGCTAGTCTCGTTCTCTCACCTATGTTGTTTGGTCGGTTGGCTGATTGGTTGGTTATTGTCTTTCATCTCGAAGAGGACCAAAATGACATCACCATTGTAAAGTGAAATTTCAGTGCGTCCAACTATGGCTGATCAGACCAATATGAGCTCAGAATGCTCTACCACAGGTTGGGCACAGATAGTCCATATGAATATTTGGGGTGAATTTCCCAAATTTGCACTTCTTGCATTTACTTTGTGCTGTCTCAATTCTGCTTTGCTCAAAGAGCACAGCACATTTTCTTACGTGATCACACCATGCTGAGCAGTCCTGTGTCAGTGTCTCCCATGTTGCACAATCAAATCCAAAGTTTATGAGAGTGACCTATGTAGCCCACAATAAATAGGAGAATTCAAATCATCTAGGGAGAACCTATTGTTAGTTACATTTTAAAGGTGAACATTTAAACATAAGAAATCAGCAAAAGCTGTAGATCAGGGCTTGAATTATTATTTTGTTGATTTATAGACAAAAAATGGTTAATGATGCAGACTAAACTTAAACGTTTGTTATGTGAGTTTAGCAAGTTGCTGGTTGAATCATCAGAATTCCCCTTGGCACCTTCCTAAACAGGTTTTTTATTATTTTTTCTTCTATATAGCTGTTCTATAGTCTTCCATGCGATTGGAGATCCTCTGTAGCAAGATGAGGGAATATTATTTAAAAGAGAACTCATCTATGCAGTAAGATTTCTGTTGTATTCTACAGTGGTCAAGTTGTAGCTAGAGTACTGTGTTCAGTTCTAGCCACTATATTTTATAAAGAATATCAATAACCTAGAGAATGTCAAGAAAAAGGCAACCTAGATGATGAAGGGCCTTCTTCATTTTCTAACAAGATTGCTTCAAGGAAGTGGGAGGTTCAGTGTGGAGAAGAGAAATCTTGGCTTTCTTCAAGTACTTAAAGGGCTTTGTCCATGCAAGATGAATTAGCAAAGCCCTACTTGACTCCTATGACAAAGTCAAGAAGGGTGAGTGGAAGCCGAAAGAGAGAGATTTTCCCTAATGGAGGAGAAAATCTAAGAATTGGAGCTGCCCATAAATAGAAATGGATGCCTAGGGAGGTAGCAGAGCCCCCTTCCAAGCAAGGTGACCACTGAGCAGTAGATGACTTTGGAGAGTTTGGTTTGGGTCAGTGCCAGTTGTCCAGGTAAGGGACAACTTTTCTAGCTCTGAGAATGATTCTTTTGTCTACCCAATCAAACTCCCCAATCTTTATTTTAAAGACTTCTCAATTTATAGATTGGATATTTCACCAGGTACCGGTACACTCCAAACTCTAATAAGTCAGTGAATGATGATACAAGTTCTTTAGAGAGTTGGCATTTGGTCATACACTGTCTAATTGACTTTAACTTCGCTGTCTAATACAGAGCTGCTGTGAACAGCATGGCACTCCTGCCTCCAATTTGTCCCTCATTAATATTTCCATCACTGAATACAACAATATTATGGAATATTATAGGGACAACATATTCCTTTCAGTCTGCAGTGAGACATATTTGTTACACTTGAACCTCAAAGAAGTGTGATTTTAGAATTGTATTTTTCCCTAGCAGGAAATTCAAGAAAGAGAAAGCCCAAGAATTGGGCTGTAAGTTGCAGTCATTAGGAGTAATTATGGCTAAGTCTACAGAAGCCATAAAGCTCATCTGCACAGCAGTGAGTAGTTGGGCCCAGCTGTCTAGACTATTAATATGGGTCTTTAATTTGCAAATTGAAAGGCTCCCCTGGAGCTGGATGAAACAGAACAACTCCCTAGATGAAATTCCAAGTCTGATCTTTTTTACCACAAGCTACAGCCTAGGAAGTCTATACGATACAGCCTGAAGTCAGCATGCCATGACTTAATGAACCAGATAAAATCCTGCAGGTCTTTTGTGGCAAAAACTCATAAGCCAACTTCAGACCAAATTCAATTCAATATATATGCATATATATTTATATATAATATAATATATATATATATATATTTACTGACTATCTACTATGTGCAAAGAATTATTCGAGGCTCTATGGAATAAAATAAAAGTATCTGAGGTGTGGCTATGTGTGGCACATGAGTGGCTCTCATTCCCTGACCTTAGATTAGAAATTTTCTTTGCCTCCTCCACATATATGTTTCTGAAAAGAGAAGCATAATACTTTCATTTCTCACTGTTATAAATTCTGCTTCCCCCCCACTGCAATAATTTCCATCTACAAAAAAATAGTCATAATCTATCCACTTTTAAACATGAAATGCTAAATGAAAGAACTAAAAAGAATAATCATGAAATTTATTAAATAGAAGACAAAATTGAAAATAATCATCATATTTACTCAATAACAGGAAAAATCAAAGATGATTATGTCATTTTTTTAAAATAGAAAGCAATAGCAGCCATAATCATAACATATCTTCTATAGTAGGCAAGATTAGGCATAATCAAAATTTTACAATCCAGAGAGGATTCTGGGAAGATGCAAACTAGGTCAGAAAATTTCAAGCTCTCAAGATTTTCCTCCGCAGAGATAGAATGGTGCATCTGGGCAAATATAGAGCAGTGCAAACAAAAAAAGAGTAAGGGCAAAACAGGAGTTCTCTTGGGACAATAGGAGAAGACTGGAAGAAATATCCCTGGACCAGATTTCCTCCCAGTGAAAAGGCGTCCAGGCTAGGGTTCCCTTTAACAACCAGCATCAAGACACTTAAATAACAAGAGGCAAGCCCTGGGGTTAGTTGGTTTGAGAGGCTGCCTTTAGCAGGAATTTTTACCCCAGGGATAGTGAGGATTCTGAGTCCAGGGAAGATTGAGGGAACTTCTGTGACAAGGAACATCAGAACCAGGGGTGCTGTGGAGCTTGTGAGGACCAGAAAGAACCAGCATACCCCAGTGAATGATGAAGCAGTGGGGTATGGGGAACTTGCTGCTGGCTGTGGGTACTTCCTGGAGACTGGAATTCTTGGTTTAAGTTCAAGGTCAGAGGGACCAGAGGCCCCATCCTCCAGGAGTAGAAGTGATTATAAAAACTAAATTATAAAAACAAAAACCAAACAAACACAGGCAAAGGAGAAAAAAACCAAACATAGAGAGGTACCATGGGAATAGAGAAGAATGGGGTTTGTCTTCAGAGGAGGATAACAAAGCAAAGAAACCCTCTTTTACCTCAAAAAGTAATGTCAAATAATCACCTGCACAAAAAGAATTCAAGAAAGAACTTAAAAAAGACTAAAAATCAATTGAAAGAGATGGAGGAAAAATTTAAAAAAATAAGGATATAGAAAAAAGAAGATATGAAAAGAACGTCAGTCAATTAGAAAAGGAGATACAGAATCTTAAGGAAGAAAATGACTCCTTGAAAATCAGAATTGGTCAAGACAAAGTCAGGCAGTTATAAGAGATGAAGAAATAAAGTATGTAGATAGATAGATGATAGATAGATAGATAGAATGATTGAAAATATAAAAAAATGTGAAACATCTCATAAGAAAATCAACAGATCTAGAGAATAAATCAAGAAGAGAAAACATAAGAATAATTGAACTACCTTAAAGTGATGATAAAAAAGGAATCTTGATATAATACAAGAAATAATTAAATTTGTCCTGAAGTATTAGAACAAGAGGACAAAGTAGAAATAGAAAAACTCCTCTAATTATCACCTGAAAGAGATGTTGAAAGGAAACTCACAAAGAAACTCTGAAAGCCCCAGATCAAGGACAATATATTAGGAAAAACAAGGGAAAAAACAATTTGCATATGACAGTACCACAACTAGAATTACACAAGAACTAGCACTAGCAATGATGAAAGATCATATGTATTGAAACACTATAAATTGAAGAGCAAAAGAAGTGGACCTCTGGCCAAAAATATTATATGCAGCAAAACTAAGCATAATTTTGAATGAAAAAAATGGACATCTGATCAACTGTCAGATTTTCAGGACTCTCTTAAAAAACCCTAAACTCAATAGAAGAATTGACATACAAGAGCCAAGGTACATACCAATGACCAAATACGAAAGACTAATTAAGGATAGGATGTTTACCTTTTATGTAAGGAAAATGTCATACTTATGTCTAATATTGTTACTAGTAACTGTGTAGCCTATAAAAAAAGACTGGGTGTGATCTGACCATAAAATCATTCAAGAACAGCTCAATAAGTAATTATCTTGTAGAATTGAGGAAGACACAAAACAGAGGAATCTGTTGGGGAAAGAGGGAATATTAGTTCTGGAAACCTACTTTCATCGCGAATGGGATTGAGGGGAAAATACATATATATTTAGAAGGGTATAAAAGTCTTCCAAATGTAGAAAGAAATAAAACTCTAAGGAAATAAAGAGGAGGGTGAAAATAATGGAGGGATCTTTAGAGGGGAGGGTGAAAGAATAGGTTAAAGGGGGTATAAAAAGGTCTTTAAATTTAGGGGAATGGGAGGATAAGGGAGTTTTAGAGGGGGAGCAGAATAGGTCAAAGGGGTATATAAAAGGGTGTTTAGATTTAGGGGATTGGGAGGATGAGGGAGGCATTATTAGAGTGGGGATAGTTCAAGTAATAGCAAGGCAAGGTAGAAGGTAGAAGTAAAAAGAGAATTTTGGAGAGATAGGAAAAAAGTAATATGGGCAAAGGTAAAAACAAGATTAGGAGTAGAATCTCTTTGGAAAAGTATACACACACATACACTACACATACTCGCACATACACACGCATATACACATGCACATACTCACATATTTATATGTATGTATATATATATATATATATACACACATATGTATGTGAATATATGCATATATCAATACCTATATATAACTATATCCATGCTCAATTGTAGCCTTGGGATGGTGGATAAAGGAAGAGGGAGAGTAAAAGTATCTAAGTAAATCTAAGTAAAAAAGGTACAGCAGAGAACAAAAGAAAACCTATAAGGAAGCAAAGATGGACACCTTTCAACATAACACACTATCAAATACATAGACTTTCTTGAAATAAGTTATTGCTATATATTCTGAATCCTCCCCTTTCTTCTGCTGTGCATATGACATGTTTTTTCATTTATATTTAAGTTTATAATGTTTCTTTTTTCTTTTCTTACTATGTATTTAAGTTTTAATATTTGCTTAAAATTAAAAAAAAACAAAAATTTGGGAAAAAAATAAAACAATCTACCAATGAATCCAAGTCACACTCTTTTATCAATGAACATAGTGTCTATAGTGGATATATACAGGAATTCTCTTCAAGAATTAAGGACAACAACCATATACAGGAATCTAAGAAGAAGGCAGAGAATTAGGGAAACCCATGTGCCCAAATCAATTCATGACTCTGGTAGAATTTGATGACCTTGTTCGCTTGAGAAACAATCTGCACCATGCATCATCTACTGAGGTAAAAAATGAAACAAACATATAACGATAAAACACTCTACCCCTCCCCGGCAAGTCCTTTTATCACATAGTCACTCTTGGAAGGGCAATTGAAATATCCCTTTCTTCCAATTAAAAGTAACTCTCAAAATCATTTTAGAAATTACCAAGCTCCTCAGATTTGTTCTGGGACTCTGCTGAGTTTCTTCTTTATAAGCAATAGAGAGTCAGGTAGACTTTTCCCAGTCAACTTTTCAAGTAACAGAGAATTTCATTTTCTCCAATCAGTTCTCAGCAAAGCCCCATCTCTTTATATAGCAAAGACTCATGAAAATCCTATGCTTGTCCACTCATATTCTCTCTCATCAGATGAAAGGGAATGACTGAAAATGACAATATAAGAAAACTTCTTGGGTATTTTTCTTTTCTCAGACTGTAGATGACTTGGGAGCGTGATTCTCCTTTTATCCAGTTGCAGGGGTTGCCTCTTACCTTAGATCACCTTTCATCAGTTTCTGTTTTTATAAACCTCTTCTCTCCCTTGACTCATCCTGAATTGGTTACCCTAATCCTGAAACTCTTCATTTGGCTTTTTCTACACTTCCAATCCTCTCTGCCTTCTAAATTCTCAAATGAAGACCTAATATGTAGTGAACTATCTCTAATTTATCAGATAAAATCTAAATATCTTCTCTTTCAGTCAGATTGCCTCAACCATTCTTATGCAATTTTCTCATAATCACTTAAAAATTTGAATGATCATTTGTTAGTTACATCCTCTAAAATGAGGAAATCATTCCTGTTGGAACTTGGAGTACTTTAGCTCTAATGGGTCCTTGCCATCCTTTTATACAAGTGGGAGTTTTTTCTCAGGTCATTGGGACCTGTTTCTTTATAACATTATATCTGATAGGCAGTGTTTCTTTAAAAACTGATTTTTATCAGTATTTCTTAAAGAAATGCTGCTCTTGTGCTCAATTTCAGCAATCAAAATGTCCAAATATGAAAAGGGCAGCACTTTACAACTAGCACAAACACAAACAGGTACTGGCCTTCAAGGATCTGATATTTTCCTGTGGAGATGGGCTAGAATACAACATGTATACAAATAAATGCAATACAAATTATACTGAAGAAAGATTGGTAATAACTAGGGGAATCCAGGAAGGGTTTATTGAGGTGGTAGTCCTTGAATTGAGTCTTAAAAGATTCTGAGAGAAGGTAGTAAGAAGCAAGTGTTTTGAGTTCATGGGGAATGACTTCCCTGAATTCACTGCAGTGGCTATAAATAAAAGAGTAGTAAAAACAGCTAGGAGTCTCATTGAGTTAAAACATAAGGTTCATGAAGAGGTTTGGTATGCAATTAGTCTAGAAAGTAGGAGAGGATCTAGATTGTGAAGAGTTTTACATGGTACATTTCAGACTTTGAATTTGATCCTGTTCTCAATGGGTGTGTAGTTAGGGCTGAGTGCTTCTGCCCAGGGTAATAGCCGGTCTAGGCCTAGTCTTCAGGAAGACTATGTTACCAGAGGATGGATCAAGAAGTGGAAAAGATAGAAGCAGAAAGCAATTAGCTATTAGAGTGGTCCATCTGAGCAGTGATCACCTCTGAAACTGGATAGGTTGTAGCCATATGGAGTAGAGGAGGATGTGAGGAATGCCCCTCTCCAAAAATTACCTTGTACTTTCTATATGATTCACATCTGCTTCTTGCTTTACTTTCTATATATTTCTAATTAACTTCTCTGAATATATGTTGTTTTTTGCTGGTCAAGTGTAAACTCTTTGAAGACTGGGATGGTTTTGATTTTATCTTTGTGTCTTCTGTGCCTGACACCAAAGAGATGCTTAATAAATTCTTGTCGTCTTTACTTCCCTGATTATTAAGCATAGCACTGACTGGCTTTCCTTACTGTGTTCCAGCACAGAGAGTGAGGCCTACTAATGTTTAACACATATAGGGTAATGATAGAAGTCTCAAAGGGACTAACCTTATCATTTATGGTGTGTCACTATTCTGTAATTAGCTCTATGGTTCACCTGCCATTTCCAAAAGGTAACCTGTCCTCTCTTCTACATGTATCTCATATAGCTCTTGGCTACCCTACTAGAATCTATACTCCCTGAAGATAACAGTGATTTTTGTTATGATTTTCATTCTCTGAGCTTACCATAATACCTGGTGCAGAGTAGATACTTTATAAATACTTGCTAATTTATCCTTTTTCTTGAAGAAATGCCAGATTTCCTTAATGCAGGAAGAAAAAGAAGTCAACGCAATGACAGCAAAATAATTTTATTTCCCCAAATGGTGGTGAGAAAATGTTACCCTCTGCATGTACAATCAGGGGCCAAGTTTTCCTCTATTATTAATCCTGTTGGAAATATGTCTGATTTCTGTAGCTAGAATGGCTGTGTTCTCTCTCTAATAACATGTCAGATTCACTTCCTAAAATCTTGACCATTCAAATCACTAGTAACCAAATATTTATTTCAAGTTGATTGGCATTTTTACAGGGACATCTTAATTGCTAAAATAGAAAAAGAAACAAACAGAAATTCTCTTGAAAAAATGTTATTACTTGTATTTACTCACAGGAACATGAATAAAGCTACCACTGCCAGAATCCAGGAAGTAATGTATTACTGAGGTAAAACTGGTTGGGACAAAGGAACAAAATAAATCAATGCCACTAGTATGTTGGATCAGCTTTAACACTGAATCAGTGTGTGGATTACAGTGATTTTAATTTTTTCCCCCACAGAGGAATATAGATTTAGGTGAGATCCCAATGGATGAGTTGTTGGAAAGGTATGTAGAATAAATGAAGGAAATGAAGAAAAGCCTCTTGTAGGAGGTAACCCCTTCACTGAGCCCTAAAGGTAGGTAAATATGAGTAATGACAATGATGAAGAGAAGCATTTTAGGTCTGGGGCAAATGAATTCTGTGTATAAAGAAGTCTACTACTTTGTTGGGATAAAAGAGTGTGCAGGAAAAGCCTGTGAAATCAGTCTAGGAAAAAAATAATAAGAAAAGGTGAGAGTAAACTAGTGAAGGGCTTTAAATGTCAACATCAGAGATAGTCTTTTAGAATATAGGCAGCAGGAATCACTGAAACTTCTGGAGCGGGGGAGTCAACATCATGTGTTATGAATATTGATTGGGTGCCATGTAGAGGCTGGATAAGAGAGAGGAGATTCTGGAGATGGAATAATTATCAGCCTGCTCCAGTTGGCTAGGTAAGACTTTGTAAGGGCCTCCATCAGGGTAGAAGATATTTGCCTGGAGAGATAGGGAGACTGAGAGAATACCAAGGTACAAGACTTAGAAATTGCTTGCACATGAATGACAAGTAAAAATAAGGAGCTGAAGAAGACCCTGAGTTTGTGAATCTGTGTGCCTAGAAGGATAGATAAGGTGGGGGGACCCTCAACAGAAATAGGGATGTCAGTCAGAAGGTGTGAGGAAAAAAAGGAGTCCCCAAAAGAGGACCCACCAGTAGCCCAAAATAGAGTAGAGACTTGAACCTGATCTGCCTTAGTCCAAATCTGAATCCCTTTTCACTTCTCTTCCCTCCTTTCACACCTATTCCCTTGTTTCATTCACTTTTTATCAGGAATTTAGGGGAGGGATGATACAATGTTCCACTGAACACTACAAAGGCTACAAAGGCCTAGGATCTAAGAACCTTTCAAAGAGACTTCAGACTTCATCTAATCTCATTTTAAATATGAAGAAAATGAGACCCATAGAGTATAAAGAACTTTCTGGTAGACTCACATGTAAAAACTATTGAAAGTAGGATTAGAGCCCAGGCTTTCTGCTTCCAGAACCATTTTTAAAATTGCATTATACCACTTTCCTCTACACATTCAATACACTTCTATACACATTCCCTTACTTCAATTTTGTTTTGTGATTTTGCTACCAGATTATTTTGGGTGGGGGGGAGCAGGAGGCTAGGAGTTAGGGAAAGAGGTTTGAGGGCTATGAGGCTGAAATGTCTCATTGAACATGGCAAAAAAGTCTCTTCCATTAACTTCCTCTATGTCCATCTTAGGGGACAATGATGTAATTTCTCCAGCTTCCATCCTGAAACCCTTAATGACCTTTCTCTCCTCCTTCCATTATTGTGCACATTCAATCAGTGGCCAGATCAGGCTGCTTCCTTTTACACAATATCTCCCATGCTCTCCTTTTATTTGTATCCCTATGGGACTGTTATCTCTGTAGCTGCATCCTTCATCAAAGCACTTACATGTCATTGAGATGCTCACCAATCCCTCTGCTTATTCCCATGCCTCCGTGGCTAATAGACATTCACTGTAGCTCATAGCAACAGCTTCTCTGCTCTTCACTTTCCTCAGATGACCTCTTGCATTTTGAAAAACTCTTAGAACTATCCAACATGTCCCATCGTATAAACATGGTAATATGTTAATTATATGTTAATGTTTAAATTGTTTTCATAGTAATTTATTTTCCAAACATAAAGGATTTTCACAACCTACAAACATGTTTTCCTTTGAATTTTTTTTGTTTTTATCATGAACTTACAAATGATCAACAGATTTAAATTGTGAAGAGAAATAATTTTGAAAAATCTCAGAAGTCTGACCAAAGCAATGAGCAATCATAACTTCAAAAGGCTGTTGAGGAACCTCTCACACCACACACCTCAGGGTGGGGATGAAAAAAGAATATCAATAAAATCTTGCATGAAATTCTCATATACATATATTAAGAACCAGCGTCTTGATACCCTCAAACCTCTGAAGCCAAAGCAGGAAGCCCATCTTTTCATTATTCATTGAAGTGAGCTCTTCTGCCTGCTTTCATTTTCTTTAGTGTTATTTCCAAAGTACATTAGCCAATCAACAAGCAACAATTTTGCTTTATTTTGTTCTACATGAGGGGACTGTGATACATGTGTACAATTATGGTTGTGGAAAAAGTTCTGAAGAGTTCTACAAGGCAGGTTGTTTCCATTTTTTCCTATTCATATTCTTTCCATTTTCATCCTTAACTATTCTTGAGATGATCTGGCATAATTAGATCTCATGCCAGGTTTCAGTAAACTTTCCTCCCTCCTAGTTCTCCTAGTCACTTTATGAAATAACATTGCTTATGATCTTCTCTGAAGTAAGCTTAGAGATCATTTGGTCCAATGCCTTCATTTTGCCTATTAGGAAACTGAGGACCGGAAAAAGGAAGTGACTTCTCTAAGTTGGTTCAACAGCAGTACTATGGCTATAGCAATAAAAACAACAATAAATAACTAAAATATATATAGTGCTGTATCTGTTCCTGACAATAACCCTGTGTTCTAGGTACTCGTCTTATCCTCATTGAAGAGAAACTTAGGAAGCTAAAGCCCCTAAAGGTAAAATGACTTACTGAAATTTATTTCATCCTCTTCCTCTTCCTCATTTCTATAGTACTTTCATGCTATTGACAATATATAATACTTCTTACAATACTATAACTACAATAGTATTTGTATACTATTAGTAGTATTTATATACTATCATTTCTTTAATACTTTAAGGTTTGGTAACTGCTTTACAAATAGCATTTCATTTGATCCTCACAGCAACCCTGGGAGATAGATTCTAATATCATCTGCCCTTTGCAAATATGGAAATTGAGGCTGAGGAAGACTTAATAATAAGGTATTGAAACTACATTGAAACTCAGGACTTCTTGACCTTAGATCCTATATTTTGCCCACTATCTACACCCCCCCTCAACTGGAGGTAACACATCTAAGTTTCATCCAAATATTATTGCACAGAATGCGCTAGTTCCACTATGGGATACTACACATGGAATTCCATCTGGATTTCTAACTCTCTCTTTTCTCCATCCAAATGATTACAGTTTCCTTTAATTACGTAAAACTCCACTCTACTATCCCTTGGTCCTGACATAGCCTTCATTGTCTGTCTTTGTTTTGATTTGAACTTTTATTATACTACACCTCCATCAATGAATGTTCAATATGTCCATCAAGCTTCTTATCTCTTATTTTAAATTCTAAGAAGAGAGGGACCATGTTACTTATGACATCAAGCCAAAATCAAAAGGGAAGTAGGGACCAGTTTCAACCCTTAAGGGGTTTATACAATTAAAATTTCCCCTACCAATTTCTACATGAACATGACCTAAACTTATCTTTAAGCTTAAGACAGTTTCTTCAAGACGGGGGATAAATATGTCTGTCTCCTCATTTTGAGCATGCTGACTATTGGAATGTCTTCATTAACATTCTGAGGTGATCGTTTCTTGGAGAAATAAAAGTAGGTAGGAACAGAGCAGTTCACAGCTCTTCCCATTGTCTATATTTGAAGCACTATTGAGGTGCCATTCTTAGGACCAGGACTGAACCTTTGATATTTTTGTTTTCTTTGGTCTGTTTCCTCTCACATAAGAAACTTTCTGCTAGTGTAGGTTTGTATTTCTTCCTTCAGTTCATGGGTTTAGAAAATTGCATGGGTCACTGAGTGGTTCAATGACCTGCCCAGGCTCACACAGTGTCGTCCCTCAGTTTAGACGAACATGCAGATATTCTAACAGATTTGTCATCTTGTCTATGTGGCACTTTGTTTATGTGCAAAATTCAGCATATCCATATTTGTCTATCTTTGTGATTTTTAGTCATTCCACACGTACATTTTCAGTAGGGGTTAATCCAAATAGCATGAAAATTCATGCATATCTGCATGCTATTAATGGATTCAAATAAGATATTGATTGTGTTTATGGTCAATGTGATTGTAGCTTTACCCTTCCCCCAGTGACAACCTGATTATAGCTGAGGACAATTTTGATAATGAAAGGAGTCATGTTTAGGAGATTTAATCTTTTTGAAGTTGCAAAATCTAATTCTATAGCAGTTTGCCAAACATAATGCACCATATCGATGTGAGCATATGCTATCAAGTTCATAATCAGCATCACTGTTACCATATTTATTATTCTAGCAACCTCTGTCTATTAAGGACAAGAACAGACTAGAGCTAGACCACCAATATTATAATGGGGGCCTCAAAGCACATAAGGACTAGTTGAAGAACTAGGAGGATGGTAGTACTCTGCCTGTTGAAGACTCAGGCATGACAAATCAGTTCTTTTCAAGTATCTTAAGGACTTTCACATGAAAGTGGGATATTAGATTTGTTCTGTTTGGCTCCAGAGGAGGAATATGTGCAGGTCAAGAGAATCAAATTGATAGACAGATTAATCAAAAGGAAGAGTTTTCTTTGTTTTGATTTGTTTTTTTTTTACAAAAAATATAGAACTATTATAAATGATATGGACTACCTAGGTTGTAGGAAGATCTCCATGACAACAAGTCTTTCAATGGAGTCCAAGTGGCCACCTGTTGGAGATGGGGTAGAGAAGATTTGAATCAATAAATTTAGAGGTCCTTCAATAAATGTAACATTGTCTGATTCTGTGATTCCTATAGAGTTTTGGACTTGTCATTGTTTGGGAATTCAATTAGACTGCAAGATACTTGGAGACAAGATGTGAATAATCACTCTTCTGTATCCTCCGAAAAACTAGTACAGTTCTTTTAAAAGTAGAAAGAAATGGATTAATTGTTGATTGATTGATTCTAATTGCCTAATGATAACTAACTCGCATGAATTAATGAGAGACAATGGACTCATCATCCATTAAAACATGAGTCTTGACGTATCAGGGATTCCTAACAAATTGAATTAACAACAGAATAAACAAGACTTAGATCTGAGGCAAGGAGGTATAGTAGATAGAGTTGTCCTTGAAGGCATATGCAATTTGGATTCAAGACCTTCCTGTGTGATGAGCAAGTGATTCAATTTCTCCATTCATTAGGTAAATCCAATGGAAAGTAAGTTCTGTGAAAGAAGAGATGATTTGTCTTTGTGTCTTTAGCACCAAGGCCAGTTACTAGCTAAGAGTAGGGACATGATCAATAATTGTTGCTGTCACATGCTTGTTAGGTATTTCCTTTGTTCTTCAAATATCTTTAAAATTTTTCTTCATTCTGCATATAGAAGATAGTTCTTAGCAGAGGGGGGAAGTTTTACCCTCCCCAACAAATATGCCCTGAACACACAGGGACTTATCCAACCCCAACAACAACTAATTGGCAAATATTTATAGGGTTATTCTATGCTTAGCACATAAGGAAGTAACCATGATACTGCAGTACTCCTGTCTATAAGGAACATACACCCTAAATGGAGACATCAAATAAAAATGTGAAACTATTTATGAACAGAACTATTTAATTTCATAGGATTGGGATCATAGAGTTTGCTTTTAAAGTAGTCTTAGAATTAACTTAGTTCAACAACTCCCCCTTTTATCACAAAGACAGAAATTGAGACCAAATTGGTTAAGTGATTGCGCAAGCTCACATAGATAGAAAGGTCAGAAATAGGATTCAAACCCAGATCCTCTCTTTCTTTCCTCTAATTATTTGGTGCAATTAATTTTGGAATAAGCCAGGATTAATTGGTATAATGTAGACAACAAATATATAAGGAAAGAGAGAATATAGCACATAATGTGAAACATGCCTGGCATGTGTTAGGAGGGAGAAACATCTGGAATCCCAAACAGATAAAATGGGCAATTGGGTAGCACAGGGGGTTAAGTACTAGACCCTGAGTCAGGAAGACTTGACTTTAAATTCTAACTCAGCCTAAAAAAATCTAGCTAGATTTGTAACCCTGGCAAAGTTGTAAAACTTTTCTCCTCCTCAATTTCCTCATCCACAAAATGTTGATATCAATATCTATTTCAAAGTGTTCTTGATCAGTTGATAACTTTGCAAACCTTAAAGAGATATGCAAATGCTAGTTATTTTATTAATATTATTAACACCTTCCTAGAAATGCCTCAACAACAATGTGCAGAAGGTGGTAGAGTGAGGCCAAAGGAAAAAGACCACTGTATAAAGAAGCTCCCACCCTAATCTCATGAGTCATTTCAGTTGTGTCTGACTCTTTGTGATCCAATTTGGAGTTTTCTTGGTAAAGATACTGTAGTGGTTTGCTGTTTCCTTCTCTGGTTCATTTTACAGATTTGTAACTGAGACTAACAAGGGTAAATGACTTGCCCAGGGTCAAACATCTAAGAGGTGTCTGAGCCCAGATTGAACTCAGGTAGATGGATCTTCCTGGTTGGTAGCCCAATATTCTATACACTGTTTCACCTAGCTGCCACCCCTTACTTAAGAAGGACTGCTCTAATTTGAGTAGTTAGCATGATTAGATTAAGAAATTTTCAAGAGCAGACACCATTATTTCTTCTCATCCTATCTCCAGTGTCTGGCCTAGTGTTTATAAACAGTAGATACTTAGTAATTTCTTGCTGAACTGAATAGGATACACTTGTAATAGTGTATCTGGGAGTAAGTTACAAGTTACAGATGTGAGCTTCAGTCTTATCTCTTAGAGACCATGAGGAGGCTGAGAAGCAGGACCTCCTATTCACACTTAAAATGAATGTGATGTAGCTTTCTAAAGATTCTGCTCCCATTCACAACCTGATTAGTTCAGAAACTATTGTCTTCTCTGACTTACTTCAGAAAATGCAGAATATGATCTTTCTGAGATTATTTGTGATAGAACCTGACCTTGTCACAAACATTAAGAAGCTCTAGAAATAATCCTGGGACACAGTAATTAACTTGTTGCATTATAGAAATGAGGCTAGGTCTCTCTGCTGCATCGTTAGGTGATGACTGTTCTTCAAGTGGAAAATGCTGTGGTCAGGAATTTTGTCAGTGAAATTTGTTACTTAATTTTCATCTAATGCAGTTTCATGTTCTCTGCCTTCATTCATTTTCTGGAGCCCAAACAGAGAGACAAAGAGAACGTGCTGGTAGCTAAAAGCCTGTTAGTATCAAATCTTAGAATCTGAAAGGACACTCGGTTGTAATTGAATTCAGGGATTCTTCACCTCATGTGTGTCATGGACCCCCGTGGCAGTATGGCGAAGTCTTTTGCCCCCTTCTGAGAGTGATGTTTTAAAATTCACTAAATAAATATTCATAATTGCCAAGTAAATGAATTATATTGAAATATGTTTATCATTTTAAGTTCACTTGCCTTAGTACCTGAAAAAGAATCCTATAATATATATAACAAGCTATATTGCCTTACTCCTAGTTTTTCCCTCAAATGGTGGGGAACCTCTTACTTTCCCAAATGACCCATTCCTCTGTTGGTTGGTTTTTCTTAATAGGAAGTATTACCTTATGTCTGCTTTGCAGTTAAATCCTCCTGTATGTGGTCTGACCCTGTTAGAAAGTGACTTCCTTGCAAATTATCTTTTTGTACCCTCTATGTTTGACACAATGCTTTTCATGTTGAAAGTGAATGAATGAATGAAAACCATCTGCTGTGATAATTGGTGAGAAAAACAGAAAAGGGAGACAGTTTCCATCCTCAGGGAGCTTTCTAGTGTGGAGAGACAACATAGGTCAGGGAGAAGTGACCAAGGGAAGGTACTTTGTTCTGTGTAGGGCAGTACATTTATATACCTTTCCATTGACAATGCTAATCAAAACCCCAAGAACTCAGAAGCGGGAAGTTGGAATGGATATAGTACAGGAGTCATTAGAAGTTGCAAAGAACATAGATGAAAATGTGCTAAACATTCAGTCTGTCTTAAATTAAATGGGCTTCCTTGGGAGAGAGTGACTGCCCCTTATGGTAGGTCTTCAAACAAAGACTGTACATGCTTTTGGTCAGTCACACAGTAGAGGAGATTTGTGTTTAGCATCTGTTGAGATTAGTTAAAGCTTGCATTCTTCTACTTCTGCTTCTGTGATCCTGGGAACTGAACAGTTCTATCTATAGTGTTGCCTCAGTTTGGGAGCTCTAAGTTCTAAGAATTAGTAGACTTAGCTTTAAAGGTACATCTCTTTATCTAGTCATCTTTAAATTAGAATGGGAATGATGAATATTGGTGAATGTTTCTGACCAGAGATTGACATCCGTAATTAGACCTGATCCTTTAAGATTTCATAACAATTGTCATGCATTATTTCATTTCAGCCTCACAAAACATCTTGTAAGACAAGTATTATTATTTATTATCCTTACTTTACAGATGAGGGATTGAGACTTGTATAGTGCAAATGACCCATGATCATGTAGTCAATGAAGTGGAGTTTGAACCCTGGTCCTCAGTACTCCAAGTTCAGCCCTCCATACCCTGTGTCAAATTACTTCTGGTCTTTCAGTCAATAAAAATGCAATAAGCCTCTGCTATGTGCCAGGCACTGGACTAAGCATTAGGCGAAAGGTAAATCAACTGAAAGAGAAAATTCTCCACTCCACAGTGACAATAGTTTTACCAAACTTTACTGTTGTGAACTTATGAGGAAATTTGGTTGAGTTGCTTAATAGTGCAGGGATCAATGGATTAAATTTTGTGAGAAGGAACTTCCAAACGGATGAGATGAGAGGTTCGTTTGACTATTCATGAATATTCTATTATGTACATATTTTCTCCCTGAATAGAATAATGCAAACTCCTTCAGGGCTGTGTTTTATTATTAGTGTTATTGGACTTTCTGTTCTCAGTTCCTCTGCCAGTATCTGGCATATAGTAGACACTTAATAAGTATTTGGTATTTGATTGATTTCTAGAGAAGCAAAAGCAAAATCCAGAGTTCACATGTCTTGATTTACTGAACATGACATCTTTGCCTACAGAAAACCAAAATAACCAAATTTCAGAAAAAAATAAAAAGCGATCTATTTGAGGCCCTGGCGTCTTGTTAAAGGAAATATGACTATAGCACTACAACAAGGAAACAAGTAAGCCGATCACAAACTTGAGCCTTTATTGTTTGTTCCATAATAGTAACAATGCCTGAAGGGTGGCATACGCTCACAATGAGCAGCTCCTATGTAGTCAATTACACACCGGTTCACTGGCAGCTGCTTGTTTTACTGGTGGCGCGGGAGGGATGAATCTCTCGTCTGCTCCTGCCAGCTGAATGTTATCACTTAGATAACTGTACAGATCCTCTCATAAAATGAATAGAGAGAGAATTATGTGATCTGTAAAATCCTTGTCTCTGATAAAAGTTGCTCATAGCTGAGAGATTTTATTGCTTTTTTTAAACTCCTTTCCTTCTTTGTCTTTTTTTCCTCATATTCTATCATTTTCTTTTCTCTGTTGTCATCTGTCCTTTCCTGTTTCCTTTCCTCTCTCATTCATCATTATTTCCTCTTGGGGCTTAGGAAGCCACAGGTGGCTTGGCATAGACTGTCCCAGGACTATGAGACAAGATGTGAGATCAATTCCTGATGTAACTATATACTAATTTCATGAATGTCTTCACTAGAAAATGACTCATTAGAGAAGAGGACCTCTGGGGGCCTTTCTAGCCCTCCATTCTCTTAAGAGGCTATCTGGCAAGGTTTAGACAATGACTGTCAGCCAGAAAGACATGGGTTCAAATGTTACTGTGAGAGAGTTTTCTAAGACTCAGTTTCCCTTCTCTGTAAAATAATCATATGTTCTAGGCAATTTCTAAGGGTTCTTACAAACTTAAAATTGCAGGATTGTCTGATTTATCTTTTCTAAAGTGTCTTCTGCATCAGAGGGTGACTGACCATGGTTTTGACATATTTTCCTTAACTGATAGTTAAGTTATTGATGATAAAGTTTCCCTTGACTGACTGATAATATAACATTTCTAGGTAACTCACCTTGTAACATTTTGTGTCATGTAAGCTTATAAATTTGGAAAATCACAAGATCAAGGATTCTTTGGATCTTTCCTAGACAATTTTTTATTTTGCCGTTTTGATGGGAAATGTGTCCATCTCAGGTGTTACTTTCCCCCCTCACAAAATATATCATTTGTATCTTTTGTTCTGCAGTGGCAAGAGGCACTATGGTCCTCTCCGAACAATGAGATAGGCGTTGTGCCCTGTTCTTTCCTCTCCTTCCTTTCAGTGAAAGGGGCTAAATAAGGGACTGAGTGCAATTTGTATAAGTACTGGACAAGGCTAGCTGAGAAAAGAAGGAACTGAAGGATCCAAGAGATCAGGTGTTTGCTCATCATAACCTTAGCAGGTTTAGCAGGCTCTGCTTTTGAGTCACAATATCAGTACAACTGGTGACAAAAGGCCAAAGCAGCAAAAGCCATAACCCTAAGAAGAAAGTATACATGGTAATTGATAGCCATATATGTAGGTATGCCTCTATGTACATGCCTACAAAGAAGTGTGTTAGGGGATAGTTACTGGTCCCACTGTGATTTCATTATATAGAGACCCCCCTCCCCACTACCTGTAACTTCAAGAGTTACCCAGGACCCTGAGAAATCCAATGACTTACCTAAGGTGATCTCACTGATATGTCTGAGCCATTGTTCCTGGATTTGAAACCAAGTCTTCAGTATTATGTCCTGATGTCTCTCTTAGGTATATGTTATATACAATATATGGCATAATAAAAATGATGAAAATTAACTTATAATATGATAAATTAGTATTTATATAGAACTGTAGGTTTTGCAAAGTGCTTTTTATCCCTTCTCTTGCTTGATCCTGGGAGGCAAGTACTATCTTTATTCCCATTTTCCAGAAGAAGAAACTGAGGTTTTAGAAAGTTAACTGACTTGCTCAGGGTTACACAGCTAGTAAATGTTTGAGGCAGGATTTAAACTCAGCTTTTTCTTGACTCTATGTCCAACTTTCTATTTACTGTATCACTTGACTGACTACATACATAAATATGCACCTATATATGTGTGTATATGTAAATAGGCATGTATGAGTATATAAATATGTGTAAATACATACACATATATATGCAAATATATGTGCATGTATATATGTTTACACACACATATACACATGCACATATATTGTTGCTGGTCAGTCATTTGAGTTGTGCCCAATGCTTTTTGACTGCATTTGCAGTTTTCCTGGCAGAGATATTGGAGTGATTTGCCATTTACTCCTCCAGGTCATTTTGCAGATGAGGAAACTGAGGGAAACAGGGTTAATGACTTGCTCATGGATTTATAGTTAGATGTTCCTGACTCCAGTGCCAGGGTTCTATTTACTGTGTACTAGGAGTCACCTTGATGTAGACCCTGTTGCTTTTAGAAGCTTCATGAATCTATAGGTTATGCCCTTTTAATTATTAATCCTGGAGGCAGCCAGCAAAACTCTAGGTTCACCTATAGTCACCCTGATTGTTTTTTCCCCTTCAGTAAAGGCTAAAGGAAAGTGATTTGGGGGAAGCTTAACTTGGTTATCGTCCCATCAAAATGATTTGTGAGGAGACATTAACTGCACTGAGAGGCAAGGTTTTGAACTGAGTCACTTTAGATTAACTTTCCAAGCTCTTTCCTGAGTAGCAATGTTCCCAGTCGCCCCACTAACTTATTTTTTGTCACTGTTATTGATTGTAGTTGGTGTGTCTTTTGTTAGAAAAAAATAGATATTTTAATATAGTTCCCTGATGGCTTTATATAAAGATAAAGCAAAAAAAGATTATTTTGGAAGTCCAAGGTATTACTAATGAGAGTTTGGGGAGTTATAGTACCCCAATATTTTCCTTGAGAAGGCAGTCTGCATGAAATTACTCTCCTTGACTTTCCTCGAAGGTTCAAAGCATTTGTCAATATCTTAGACAAAGTGATCAATCCATGTTGACTGTCTCTATAATCCTAGACTGAAGGGTAAAAAGCAAACAATCACATAAAAATGCACCCCCTCTATCACACACTTGTCTATTTTTCTATTAAAATGCACAATGAAAAAAGATATCCTGGTCTATTGCCATGTATGTTTTTGAATGATATAAGGACCAGTCACCACAGGAATATCTTCAGTCATAGGCTGAGAGTCAATTTTTAGAAAATCTTTTCCCCACTGTTCCCTCCCTTCTCCCTCTCCTCTCTCATTGAAATTTGTATCTTTCATAAAAATAAATAAGTAAATAAAATTATGGAATCCCTACGACCTGGGAGGCTGCAGCTAGAGGATCCCTTGGGTTCCAGTTGGCAAAGTCATTGAAATGTCCATCCTAACTCAAAATGCTATGATCCAGGGAATAATGAACACCAGGATACCTGAGGAGAAGTGAACTAGCCCAGATTATTTATAAATGGAGCAAGTTAAGGCTTCTGTGCTGATTGGTCTTGGTACTAAGAAAATGAGAGGTCACCACATTTCCAGCCTGTGTGAGATAAAGGAGACTCAGTAAATGAAGGAGCAAGGCATAGAGGGCTGGTTTTACTTTAGAATCCCAGGGCCTGAGTTTGAATCCTGACCTTATCACTTACGACCAATATTAACCTAAATCTGCTGTCTTTGATTGCTACATGCTGCAATGGATCCTAGGAGCTAAGAAATAAATTAAAATCATTCCTCACTTACAAACTGTGTGATACCAGACAAGTTACTTAATCTATCTCAGTCTCAACTACCTCATCTGTAAGTGAGGAGGTTGGGTGCAATGACTTGTAAGGTTCCTTCCAGTTCTGCCTCTATAATCTATCCAATGCTTTGGAGATGTCACCCTTTCAAATGTTTAACATTTTGTGTGTACCTTTGGGAACACATGGGTTGTCTCTTTGTTCTCATGACAGAAGAATCATAGTAATAGCTAGCATTTATGTGACACTTTAACTTTTACAAAGTATCCTCCCAATACCTCTATGAGGTAGGTGCTATTTTTACCCCATTTTGTGGTTGAAAGAAGTTAAATGAGTTCCTACAGGGTCACAGAGTTAGAAAGAGTCTGAGACAGGATTCAAACTTACTTCCACCTGACTCTAGGCATTGTCTATGCTAGATGTCCTCTGTGACTACCCCACTTCTTTTAATGATCAACATTTCCAGTCCTATATTTCTTCTTGAAGGCAAGGTCATAATTATATTTATACAAAAAACTAGGAGGGTTAAGGCAGCTAGGTCACACAGTGGATAAAGCACCAGACCTGAAGTCAGGAAGACCTCAGTTCAAATCTGACCTTAGACACTTACTAGCTGTTTGACTCTTGGCAAATAATTTCTCTCTCTTTGCCTCAATTTACTCATTTGTAAAATGAGATGGAGAAGGAAATGACAAACCACTCCAGTATCTGCTAAGAAAATCCAAATAGGGTCACAAAGAATCAGATGTGACTGAAAACAAAACAAAACAAAACAGACACAAATAGAGGCTTACAGATATATCGAAAATGGAAAAAAATTCACTAGAAGTTCTGTAGCCATCTATATTCTCATTATTTGGGTCTGGCTAACTCCATACTACATGTAGTCTAAGAGAATTTGCAAACAGAAGAAATGACAAAAGTGTCTCTGTGAGATGGCAAATGCAGAGTAATATAGGGGATAGCCCAGATCACATAAAAATTTTAAAGAAATGATACTATTTAAATCTATTTAACAAAGAAAGGGAGGTGTAGCCCAGTTTGGGAGGTGTTAAGAGAGTTTCAAGATATCTCAAGGAGAGGAAGACACTAAACAATTTGTAGAGAGTAGGAGGGGAATCAACCTAAAGATCAGTCCTGCCCCCAGTAAAGGTCAGCAAGTAAACTTCAGCACCCACTGAGCCATGCCCAGGTCTACTTCTTCATTTTTTTCTATGCCCTGTATGATAACTCTGAACCTTAGGAGATAAAGAAGTCCGAAATTTTAAATATTGTTTAGAAATAGGTGAAGATGAACATTTTGATACAACGACCTCATGTTATTAGCTTTGGGCATGGTAACTTTGATATTAATTAGTGACATAAACATTTTTTCTCCAGTTCACCAATCCACTTGATGAGTAGCCAATTCTCACAAAAATCCTCAGAGTAAAGTCATTTTTTTAGTTGCTCATAGGAAGGCTAGGCTGCTGTGTTCCTGTTTATGTATTTCACTGATAGAAAAATTAAAGAGGTTTTCTCCATATCTTTCACAGTTAGCAAATCTTTATCAAGTACCTACTAAATGCCAGTCACTGTGCTAAGTACTGGGTATCTTCTATCCTCATAAATTTCTTCAAAAAGCAAAAGTATGACATCATGTTTAATGAGATAATATTCATCTTATCCATTCATTCAAAAGACTGGTATACTGCCTACTTTGTCCTGAGTTACAATTAACACCAAGCAAAAAAAAAATGACTTATAATGTAGTCCTTCCTTTTATGTGGAAAAGGGAAAAAACAATTAATGGAGGAGTAATAAGCATGCTAAAGAGTGCCCCAGGTAAAGTACTATGAGATCTTTGAGATCAGAAAGTTCAATTTCACCTAGATAAGTAAGAGGGAATCTAGAAAGGTTTCATAGAGGCAGTGGCCCCAAGATTGGATATTAAAGGAAGGTATCTCATTCAGCAGCCACAGAATGGAGGTAAGCATTCTGGGATAGGCCAACTTTCTCTATAGAGCCTGCTCTAAGTTATTCTCCCCACTACTGGCATCATTGTCTTCATTGACAGACGAGGAAAAGGAGGCTGAGACAAAATGGCATTTCCTACACCCACACAAGTGACTGTTGTCAGAGGCAGGATTCTAACCCAAGTCTTCATATTTGGATGCTCAGCACTTGAAGAATTCAAAGAATTTGACATCAAATCATAAAGATGCATAATTATCCGTGGAGATGGGGGAGATTTCAAACTCAAACGAAAGTGAGACCACTAATATATATATAAGGCATCCTATAGACTGCATACTGAATTTATTTTAAAATGTGATATTTTCTATATTCTGTCATGTTTTAATTTATTTTGATAAATGTTTACTGATTGCATCTTAATTTGATTCTGGTCCCACCTAGGGCTGTTGTGGGCAGCATGTGACCTACAGATAGATAGATAGATAGATGGATGGATAGATGGATGGGTGGTTGGGTGGATGGATAGACAGATAGATAATAAAGACAGATAAGCAGACAAAGAAAGACACAAAAAGAGAGAATATAGAGGCAAAGATGGGGGAGAGACACACAGAGAGAAGAAAGGCAGAGAGAAAAGAAAAGACACAGAGAAATACAGAGAAAGAATTAACAAAGAGACATACATATAGAGAGAAACAGAGACAGATTGTTAGAGAGAAGAGAGAGAGAGAGAAAGAGAGAGAGGGGTTGTCATTTCCTTCAAGGAAACTTTGGAGTGTAAGATCTTGTTTATGTTTGTCAGCTTCATTAAAGCAAATTTTATCAAATATTTACATAGGTAAATACATATGTCTATGTGCTTACATGTACATTCGTATCAGAAACAATGCCTTTTGGGAAAAGGGTTTTCAAATTCAACTAGTTTAATTGTTTTAATATTAAGTCATGATCTTTATGTGATGTGAACTCTATTAAAAATGAAAAATAAAATAAAATTTAAAAAAGATAAGTACATAAACTCCAGGACAACTTCCCCCAAGTCCTAACTGCATCTTAGATGAAATCAACATGGTCCCCACAACCTGCCCCAATCCCAAGTGCAAAAATGACTGGCTAGAGCCTTGCCCCTGACCATTTCCTCTCATTGCGATTATCTAGGCAAGAGGTAATAAAGGCCAGTTCCTGGGATGGTGGCAGTGGAAATAGGAAAAAAAAAGGTCAAGTTGGAGAGAGTGGTCATGGTTCTCACTGTGATATCCATGACTAAGAAACATGAAGATAATCAATCTCACACTAACTGAGCTATTAAAGGCCTCCTCATCCTAGGCAGCAATGACATAGTTGTGTAACATTTACCCCTTGAGGAGGAAGATGGGATAAAGCCCTAAATAAAAATGAGACTATCTTTTTCCATCTTCTCTGTGTCCATGTTCAAGTCTGGCTGATTTAGGTCTTTGGCACATTCAGATTCTGGGCCCTCCAAGCTAAAAGTGTTGCCTGAGTCATTCTGCTCTGTAGTATACTAGGGAAATGACAGGGAATTCCCTTTGATTTTGAAGCTTGAATTCTGGTTCTGCTACTTTCTACCTCTTTGATCTTAGGGAAGTTCACATCACCTCTCTAGGCCTCAGTTCCCTCATCTGTAAAATGGTAATGTCTGACTAATGATCTCTAACAGTCTTAGTGTGGCTGCAGACACTGCCTGACATATGGTAAGTACTTAATGAATTCTTGTTTGTTGATTCAATTCAATTAATAATATTAAAGATCTCAAACTATAGAAGGCCCTAGGAATATGAAAACAGATTCTGTCCTTCAAGGGAGTTTATATTTTACTACTAAGATATTATATGTACTCAGATAAATAAGAACAAAATATGTGCCTTCTCTCTATTGATTCCTTCCAATTTATGCTGTATATATCTTGCCTGTACATAATCATTTTCATGTCTTGTTCTTCATTAAACTATATGAGCCACTTGAAAAAAAAATACTAATCAAATGATCAAATCAGTCCTCAGACACTTACTAGTTGTGTGACCCTGGGCAAGTCACTTAGCCCAGATTGCCTCAAAAACCAAACAAACCAAACAAAAATCAAACAAACGAACAACCAAAACACCTCATGAAATACTGAGAACAGAAGATTTAGACCTGTAGGGGCCATTAGAGATGATTTGCTTTAGTGTGCTTTCATTTACAGGTGAGAAAATGGAAACCCAGAGAAAGTGATTTTCCAATTATCCACAGGTAGCAAATATTAGAGTCAGGATCTGAACCCACGTCTCATACCAGGACTCTTTCTTGAAGATTGCTCATATTTTATAGTGTTGTAGCAATCAATAAATCATCAAGTCTTTATTTAATACCCATTGCTTGTCAAGAACCTGTAGGGATAAGGAAAGGGGATAGAAATAGAATTATATAAATATGTTTTTATAAAACACACATACACACATTCAATGAAGAAGGAATCGGTAAGTACATAAGTAAATAGATACAGAATAAACATAAGGAAAAAGAAGATCAACCACGATATTTGAATGATTGAATGAAGATTCTTCTCCAGGGTATGAAGTTGGGTTAGTTAATGTCTGAGATCTATTCCAACTTGTACATTCTGTGATTCCGTGATAAAAATACTATTTTGACCTAAGTTTCATTTATATTTTCTTGAACACTTGCAAAGTCTACCATCATTCTTACAATGTTGTGTGAACCTAAGACAAATCCTCAGCATAATCACAAAGGGATGGAACATGTGCTCATCATGTTCAGTCTCCAGATGCATTTATTCTACAACTACAGCTGGAACCTCTAATTATCAAAGTCTATGGACCGGAAGGGCATGATGCCTTATGTAACTTTTTTTATATTGAAATGATAATTCCTGCAGAATGTAAATACATTGTATTACAAATCCAGAATTCTTTCTTTCCTTTGTGCATGACAGATTGAAACCAATATGATTCAGTTCAGCAAACCTTTCCTAAGGGCCTACTAGGAGCAAGGAGAATGAGACATAGTAATACATAGTAATACTCTTCTGGGTGCTGGGGCTACACCAATGGAAGATGGCATTGCACATGTCCATCAGATATTCAGTCTCCTACAAGGGATTGTAGGGGTGTAAAAGTAATTATGGTATAAGTTACAATGTGACTGGAGAGCAGCAGTTCTGGTCAGACTATGTCTGGAGTTTGGTGCACTGTGCTCAGTGTCACATTTTATGGAGATATTGATACCCTGGAGGACATTTAGAGACAGGTGACTGGGATGGTAAAGTTCCTCAAGATTGTGCTCTAATGGGATTGATTGAGATAAATGCAGGTGTTCATCCTGGATAAGTGAATTCTTAGGAGGACCCCTGTCTTGAAGGATTTGAAGCCCTATCCGAAAGAAAGATTCGACTCTTTTCTAAGTCATCAGAGATACAACTAGGAGCAATACTATAATGATGGTTGAGATCACATTATAATATACTATATGTAAATCAGAGCTTGGTACATGTCTTAGAGAGGTACAACCGACTTGAAACCAGAAAAGAGGTGGAGTTAAAATTTTGCCCGTGACATCAATTGTGATCAAATGAGATATTTGTAAAGGACTTAGCACAATGACTGGCACATATTAGGGCCTATATGAATGGTTATTTTATTTAACCCTGGGCAATTTATTTAAGTTCTCAGTACTACTGGCAACTTTCTAAGACCCCTAACTTGCAGAGAGGGTATTGAAGTTCTTTTGTTAGACAGAATTTCCTCCCCAGGTAATTCTCTATGCTAAGGAAATTAGAAGTCCAATCCTGATCCTTATCCCTATATTTAAATTAATAGAGATACTGCCAACATATATTTAGTTATAAAAAAAATATTTTTCTGTTTTCCACACTGTATGGACACTGGTACACTGACCAGCAGGTAACTAGTACAGATGGATGAACCAGCCAGTGCTTACACATTGACCCGAAGCTTGATTATTTGAGTCATCATTTTATTCAGTTATTTTCAGTAGTGTTTAACTCTTTATGACTGCTTTTATGGTTTTCTTGGCAGATACACTGAAGTAATTTGCCATTTCCTCACCTAGCTCATTTTAGAGATAAAGATACTGAGGTAGACAAGGTTAAGTGACTTGCCCAGGGTCACACAGCTAGTCAGTGTTGAGATCAGATATGAAAACAGGGGGATGAGTCTTTCTGACACCAGACCTGGAACTCTATTTTCTGTGCCAGTTAGCTGCCCCTGAATGAGCTTAGTCAAGTCATTTAACAGCTATGTGCCTCAGTTTTTTTCAACAGAAAAATAAGGTTAATAATGTCACCTACCTTCTGGAGTTGTTGAGAAGGTTAAATGATATACCAAATGCTATGTGGTTTGCAACCCATAAAAGTTTACATAAATGTTATCGTCATCATCATCAGTCATCAACGTTTATTACTGGATGTTTTCATCTTTAGTCTAAACCTATACTCAAAAGGAAGGAGCATATTGTCTCTATGACATCAAGCATCCATTTTTCTTTTCCTTAAAGTTGTTTCAAATGTTTCTCAGTTCCATTCAGAAAACAGCTGACACAAATCAGAAGTCAGTTGGAGTTGAATAACGAAATGATGCATTCCATATTATGGATCACACACCTTAATTCAAGTCTTGCCACTTCCTCCTCATATTCTTTCCCAGTGAGGAACTCCATAGATAGGCTAGAATTCTTCAGTTAGGACCCATGGTACAACATCCAATCTGATTTGTGGATACTTAGTATTTCTCCCCTAAATTATGAATGAGTAAAGAGAGATCTCCAGGACCCAAAATCCAACTACCATATCTCAAAGCTCTATCCCCAGGCTGGGTTTCCCATCCACTATTTTTACATAATTCTGAGGCTAGACTCCATCAAATTAAACCTCTCTTCTCTCAGACACACAGTTCCTCCAATCTACTTTCATCACAGACTTTGCCTCCCTATAGTTTACAATTTTCTACTGTTTTTTTCTATAAATAACTTTGAAAATACAGCATCTCTCTCTTAATACCATGTGTGTGATTGATTGCTGTATGGAATTTCATATTCAACTGTTTGAAACTTCAGAATTTCATAGGCTGTTAAAATTTAGTTCTGTTTGTACATTGGTCATTGCTAGGCATTATAAACCATTAAATGATTTTTTTGTCATCCAACTTTGTTTGGTTCCTAAAATTAACAATTTTCTTTGTGTCTGAAACAGATAAGGGATAGGGACTCTACTGTCATTGATACAGATCAGCTAACTCTATTGATGAAAGTGGCCATCATCTCTAATGTTAGAGTATAAAGACTGAGACAGTGAAATCAAGCTACTTACCCAATATCACATAGCCAGTATGAAAGGATTTGAATCCAGATCTTCCTGACTCTAGATGACCTCTATATCCACTATACCACACTGCCTTTTTCTAAATGTTTGTTAATTGACTATTATATGAATTTCTGGTTTCTAGTGTGCTTTCCTCTCAGCTGCCCTATGAGGTTGATCATGGAAGAAAGGCCTAATTTATGCCCTTTTGAAAGATGAGCCTGAAAGGGGTTCATTTATTTTCCCAGAGTCACACAGTTAGGAAATAACAAGGCCTGGATTTTAAGACAATTTGCAGACTTGGGGTCCAGTCTTGCTAATATATGGAAATCTACTACTTCGACCATCAAACTTATCTGGAGATCTCCACCTGTACTCTGCCCTCATTCTTTTTAATATTCTTTTGATGTAAGCATCAACAAGTACGTCTTTAGATGCAGGAGTGAAAATATAACTGTCACTACTCTCAATGCATTGCTACTAGAATTCTTCTGAGAATAAATAACTAATAATTATTATTTTAAATATTTCAAATTCAAGTTATTCTGTACTGTCATTAAATCTGTCTCAAATTGTTGTTTATTTTCTAGGATTTACAATAAATACAACACTGAAAACTATGATCAAAAACTGAAAAAAGGTACAGTCTCTTTTCATTTTTTATTTAAATGTGTTTAAAGGAAAGATAAATTGATGTTTTTTTCTTGAGTTGTATAAAATGGTTAACTACTAAGAAAATCAAAATTGAGATAAACAAGAAAACCATTTAGCATTCTCAGAAGACCTCAGAGTGAATAGGATGACTTTCCAGCAGAATTGTGCTATCAAAGGTCCTCTTTAGTCACCATCTATATTTGAAATTATTTTACAAGCCAGACAGTCATCAGATGTTGTATTTTTGAAGGAATTTTCTGCGATTAGAGGACCATCATCTTAGTGGCAGAAAACATTAAGGCTACATTCTGCCCTATTGAGTCAAATGCTCTTCAGAAAACAAACAAACAAAATCTATAATTGCCACTACACAGTAAGCTTGCTTGAATCTTCTGGTGCTTGCATCTTTCTGTCTTCTGTCAATCAATGCATTTGTTAAGCACTTATTCTTTGTTAGTCATGGTGTTCATTTCCAGGTCTACTAAGAAAATCAAGGTGAATGATTTTTTTCTTCTTTGGTTGTATGGATAAAAGTACACTGGACTGGAAAAAGTTGATGAAGTTCCTTGGAATTTTTAGTGGTCTGTAGCCTATTGGATCACATGTTTTTCTTGGTTTCCTTTGCATCACAAATGTCCATGTCACATGTGATTTTGTCTTGAATAGTGAATCAGTTTCTTTATGCTATAAGAACTAATGAAGAAATTTTATATTAGTGTTTGCCTGGACTCAGTAATGACAAAGCTTATGAAGGAATTTGAATTGGGGATATATGTATACATACGTGTGTGTGTGTGAATATGGGAGTAGAAAGGATGCAGGATTTGAGTGAAAGGTAAGAATTATAATTCAGCTTCTTCTGTTTACTACTTTTGGGTTCTTGAGGAAGCTAGATTCCTTCTCTTGTCTTTAGTTTCCTCAACTGTAAAATAAGGGGAGTTGGAATAAAGTGAGATTCTTAATCTTTCTTATGTCATAGACCCCTTTGGCAATTTAATGAAGCTGATGGCATCCTGAAGAATTTTTATAATGAGTAACATAAAAGGATTACAAATAACACAAAACAACATAA
Organism: Potorous gilbertii; assembly: GCA_028658325.1. Lineage (NCBI taxonomy): Eukaryota > Metazoa > Chordata > Mammalia > Diprotodontia > Potoroidae > Potorous > Potorous gilbertii. The sequence continues at coordinate 474,034,310 of CM053769.1, read as the reverse complement.
AGGATTACAAAGGCAACCAATGACACTATAATAAATGATAGTAATTCCATACACACACACACATACACACACACACACATACATATATGTTCATCCAAGTTCATGGATCCCCTGAAATCTATCCTAGGCTATTCTCTGGAATAGAAGGTTTTTAAGGTAACTTCTATTACTAAGTATGTCTGGGGGAAAAAAAAAAGATCTTTTGGTTTTAGTGGAATATAAGGCCAATGTGAGCCACCATTATAATGTGGAATCTAGAATGGTTATTGGGCCCTTGAGTTAAGGGAGTATTGTTGTTGGTTGCTGTTATTTTTGTGCTTGTCCTTCATTCTTGAAGAGGCTCATGACATCAGGGAGATGATGACATGATTTTTCAGTAGACTTTGGTTTGAGGGAGAGAGGGCTGTGCAAAGTCACCAGCCTCACTTTCTCCTCCAGGGCCATCTGAGTCTAGCAACCAGATATAGATCAGTACTAAAGATGGCTCAGGATGCAATGAAAGATCCTGGTTTTTTTAAGTTAAGGTCTTTTCGGGTTGTCACTTTGAGTGAAGCAATGTCCATTCAGTGAATAAACCTCTTTAAGAAGTCAGTCAAGGGATGGACTCTTTCATAAAAACAAAAACAAAAAAGAAAGCTATCAAACTGGGGAGGTAAGACCCTCAGAGGTGCTGGCCAAAAGAGAAACAGTTAAGATCTGTGTGGTTTTGTACAAATCTGTTAATACGTCTGGGCTTCTGTTTCTCTATGTGTAAAATGATAAAGTTGGACTTGAAGATCTCTTCCATCCCTAAAAAAATAAGTCTATGATAAATTGAAAGAGGCAATTTGAGTTCTATGAAAGGAAAATATTCTTAAAGATCCTAGTTCTGCCAAGGAGCAGCTGGGTGGAACATTGGGTAAGAGTGTTGAGCCTTGAGTCAGGAAGACCTGAGTTCAGGCTGACTTCAGACACTTTCTAAGTGTGCAGCCTTGGACAAGTCATTTCAACCTTAGTCTCCTCAGCTGTGAAATGGGAATAATAGTTGCATGTATCTCACAGGACTGTGATAAGGATCAAATGAGATCATGTATGTAGAGCCCTTTGCAGAATGGTAACCATTAGGATTGTTATTATACTAAAACATTTTGTCCTGTATGCTAGAAGTGGGATTCTAGTTGATGTTTGAGTTGGACCAGAAGACTTTGAAGACCCTGTCCAACCCTAAATTCTCTGTTTCCTTGATCTGTGAAATAGCTCTGTTGAACAATAATATGTTGTGGAAATCAATTATTACTGTACATTACTTCCTAACAATTTTGATCAGGAACTGTCATTAGTGATTTGTGATTATGAATGCCCATAATTATAGGGATTCCTATAATGTTATTATACATTAAGAAGAATCAATATTGATTGATAACATATGCTAACGTTAAGGATTATGCTCATTACAGTTGCTGTTGTTTAAATGGGAGTCTAGGATATGCTCAGGACAGTCAGTCTACCTTTTTTGCCTACCTCATATAGGATACCTTTGTGTGGGCTTTGTTTGAATGTAATAAAGCTACATGGCCTTTGCAGTTATTTGAGAATATAGAAGTAGACCAGAGAGATAGCTTCTTCCCCTTATTGGGATTGCTTCTTTTTTTCCCTCAGCCTTTTCATGTTGTTTACTCTTAAAAATCACCACAATTGACAATAAGAGCATTTTGACATCCAGATTCAATTACCTGCGTTTGCAAGGGAAATTGTTCGTATTACCCACACCACTGTGCCTGAGAGCTCATTAAATGAAGGACCAGGACATTAACAAATCTGCAAAAAAGAGGCCAATCCTACAACTCTGTCTCTTGGCTTTTTATTTTCATTTCTTAGAAAAATGACTGGCAAAGAAAACATTGTTTTAGAAAGACAACTGGAGGAGTGTGGTCATGTCGGGTCATTAAATGGCTAATAAAGAATTCCACTCAACAGATAAAAAGCCAATTCAAGAAGTTGAACTTCCTTGTTTGTGCTAAGGGAGGCAGTTTCTTCCTGGGGAAAATAAATGAATAAGTCCAGTTTCCTTTTATCCCCTAAATTATATGCTTCTCTTTAGGAGCCAGCAAGGGCTCCCACAGACTCATTACTGGGAAACAAAGTGTGGAATCACTGCACTCTAGTATATTTTCTTTTCATTGTTATTTTAGAGAAGAAACTTATAGTAGTGTCCAAGACATGGGATAAACTCCTACCTTTGACACGTACTGACTATGCGACCCTGGGGAAGTCATTTAAATTCTCAATGCCCCAGATAATGCTATAAAACTTTTAGTTTCAGAACCATTGTGCCTTGGTTAAGAAATATAAGAAGGAAATAAAAGATGGTAGGGTTTTAGACACTGATATGGAAAGGACTTTAAAAGTCTTTAGTCTAATCCTTACATTTAGTATTTTATATAGTTGAAGTCACTGAGGCATCGCCAAGATAGGTAACTTGTTATAGGTCACAGTTAACAAGAGGGTCATCCAGAATAGCTCTCAATTCCCTCATAGAGAGTTCAATTCAATGAATTCCCAGGTCAGGTAAAAATAACATTACTATTGTGCTTACCACCACCTTCACCACTTCCAACGGCACTACTATTCTTACCATCACGACTATGATCACTACTACCACTGCTGCCATTGTAGGGCTGCTGCTCCTGCTGCTACTACTACTACTACTACACCTACTACTACTACACCTACTACTACTACTACTACTACTACTACTACTACTACTACTTACTACCGCTATTTATTTTTAGTAATAAGTTTTAAGATGAATTTTATTTGAAATAATAGGAATAAAACTGTCCCCCTTTTTTGACTGTAGAGCATTTAATGAAGTGACAAGTCTGACTAAAGTTTTCCTATTTTTCATTACATTTCCAATTTCTGTTCTTTGGCGTAACATCACTGATGTTTAATGACGGATGATTTTGACTGAAAACTTTCCTGTATGCACTACATTCATAGGGTTTCTCTTATGCTATTCTCTTATGTTGACTAAAATACCTTCTCTGCCTCAAGGTTTTCCTACGTTTGCTACACTCAAAGGGTTTCTCTTTACTATGAATCCTCTTATGTTGAGTAAGAGATGAGAGTTTCCCACATTGATAGTATTTATAAGGTTTCTCTACAGTATATTATGTCTAGAGAGTAAGAATTTCTGGCTGAACACTTTCCCACACCCATTACATTCATAGGGACTCTCTCTAGAATGTATTCTCTGATGTTGAGTAAAAGATGAGTGATCAAAGAAGGCTTTCTCACACTCATGACATTCATAGGTTCATTGTCCTGTGTGAGCCATCTGATGTGCCCTTAGGCTACTGCTGTCTGAAGGCTCATTACATTCATAGGGCTTCTCTACCATATAACTTCTCTGATGCCTGCTCTTAGGTAGAAGACCTTCTCCTCTGAGTCTTTCTATTAAAATTCCTGGTGATCCTAACTCAGAAATGTTCTTCTTCATAGGAGACTCTTGCACTTCAATTCTACTCTCCAAATCTTGATAGATAATTTTGGGACCACTTTCTCTTCACTTCTCTGCAGATCAAATACTCGTCTCTTTCCTTTGTTCTAATTGGAAGATCGTATCATGTGTAGCAATGGAAAACTCCAGGGAGATTAGATTTTTATAGTTCTCCAGCATCACATCTCTGTATAGGTCCCTCTGAGTAGGTTTCAATTGCCTCTATTATTCTTGGGTGAAGTTCACAGCTACATCCTTGATTGTCACCAATTCCTGAGACTCTAGAGTCATTTTCTTCTTTATCATCTTCTGTGTTCCCTCTTGGAGACAGGTTGAGTCTTAAAGGTACCGGACTTTCTCCTTTTTAATTCTGCAACTGTTGAGGGTTTAAAGGTGTAGGTACCCCAAAATAGAGATGTGCAGGTTCTGCTTCTAATGAATTTGACTCAAGCCTTCTTTCAGACAGAGACAAGATTCATTAGCACACCAGTCAGGGTGATCGTAAGTCTAAAAATCTGCATTTGGCCAGAATCTTAAGAAATCTGAGCATTGGCTAGACTTGTAATGAATCTGAGCCTTACTTACTACTACTGTCATCACAATCACCACCATCACCATCACCACTATGTTATTATTACTAGCTGATACTACTACTACTACTAGTACTACTACTGCTACTACTGCTACTACTGCTACTACTACTACTACTACTACTACTACTACTACTACTGCTACTGCTACTACTACTACTGCTACTGCTACTGCTACTGCTACTGCTACTGCTACTACTGCTGCTACTGCTACTACTACTACTACTACTACTAGTACTACTGCTACTACTGCTACTGCTACTGCTACTACTGCTACTGCTACTACTACTACTACTGCTGCTACTACTGCTACTACTACTACTACTACTACTAGTACTACTGCTACTACTGCTACTACTACTACTACTACTGCTACTGCTGCTACTGCTACTACTGCTGCTACTACTGCTACTGCTGCTACTACTGCTACTGCTGCTACTGCTACTACCGCTACTACTACTACTACCGCTACTACTACTACTACCACTACTGCTGCTACTACTGCTACTACTGCTACTACCGCTACTACCGCTACTACCGCTACTACTACTGCTACTACTGCTACTACTACTACTACTACTACTGCTACTACCGCTACTACCACTGCTACCGCTGCTACCGCTGCTACCGCTGCTACTACTACTACCACTACTGCTACTACTACCGCTACTACTGCTACTGCTGCTACTGCTGCTACTGCTACTACTGCTACTACTGCTACTGCTGCTACTGCTACTACTGCTACTACTGCTACTGCTACTACTGCTACTACTGCTACTACTACTGCTACTGCTGCTACTACTACTACTGCTGCTACTGCTACTACTGCTACTACTACTACTACTGCTGCTACTACTGCTACTACTGCTACTACTACTACTACCACTAGTACTACTGCTACTGCTACTACTACTACTACTGCTACTACTGCTACTACTACTGCTACTGCTGCTACTACTACTACTGCTGCTACTG
>CM053769.1:473989473-474028764 GCA_028658325.1 Potorous gilbertii | reverse complement strand
CTACTGCTACTACTACTGCTACTACTACTGCTACTACTGCTACTACTGCTACTACTGCTACTACTACTGCTACTACTGCTACTACTGCTACTGCTACTACTACTGCTACTACTACTGCTACTACTACTGCTACTACTACTACTGCTGCTACTGCTACTGCTACTGCTCCTACTGCTGCTACTGCTACTACTACTACTACTACTACTAGTACTACTGCTGCTACTGCTGCTACTGCTGCTGCTACTGCTGCTACTGCTGCTACTGCTGCTACTGCTACTACTACTACTATTATCACCACTGCCACTATGACTACTATTTATTACTATAATCCATAATTTATATATTACTTTAAGGTTTGAAAAACTTATTGATTGTATTACCCTGTGTTATCTGGTTGTTTCAGTTATTTCTGAATCTTTTTAACCCCATCTAGGGGTTTTCTTTTTTTATATATAATTTATTTATTTATTTCGGTTTTCAGCATTCACTTCCACAAGAATCTGAATTCCAAACTTTCTCCCCATGTCTCTTATTACCCACCCCAGGACAGTATGCACTCTGTCCACCCTTTCCACCAATCTGTGCTCCCTTTTATCACCCCTCCTTTTTTCATCCCTTTCCCCTCTATTTTTCTGTAGGGCAAGATAGATTTCTATACATCATTGCCTGCACATCTTATTTCCCAGTTGCATGCAAAAACAATTTTTAACATTCATTTTTAATGTTTTGATTTCCTTATTCTCTCCCTTCCTCCTTCCCCATCTATCTTCATTGAGAAAGCAAGTAGTTCAACATAAGTTATATAGGTGTAGACATGCGAAAACACTTCCATAAGAGTTATACTACAAAACTCTAAGCATATTTCTCTCTGCCCTGTCTTGCCCTTCATTTATTCAATTCTCTCCCTTGACTTGTCCTCTCACAACAGTGTTTACTTCTGATTATCCTTTGCTCAATTTGCTATCACTTGTATTATCTTCCCTCTCCTATCCCCTGGCCTTCTTGTAGGGTAAAATAGATTTCCATACCCAATTGTGTATGTGTGTGTTATTCCCTCCTTAAGCCAAATCCTATGACAGTAAGGTAAATTTATTTCCTCTCATCTCCTTCTCTTCGCCTCCTTTGCAAAAACTCTTTCTTGTGACATGATTTGTTATATTCTACCTCTCCCTTTCTCTTATTCCCAGTACAATCCACTTGAGAGTAAATTTTATTTTTTATGTGTTCTCCCTTCATATTCAGCTCACCTATGCCCTGTATGTATATAAATATACATATAATATATGTGTGTATACATGTATAAATTTATATATGTGTGTGTATGTATGTATATATGTATATATATATACATATATACATATTCCTTCTAACTACCCTAATACTTAAAATGATCTCATAAGTTACACATATCATCTTTCTACATAGGAATAGAAACAATTAAATTTTAATGACTTCCTTATGGCTTCTCTTTTCTGTTTACTTTTTTATGTTTCTCTTGATTCTTTTATTTGAAAATCAAATCTTCTATTCAACTCTGGTCTTTTCAACAAGAATGTTTAAAAGTTCTCTATTTCATTGAAGTTCCATTTTTTCCCCTGAAGTATTATACTCAAGTTTTTTTGGATAGGTGATTATTGGTTTTAATCCTACCTCCTTTGACATCTGGAATGTCATATTCCAAGCCCTTCAATCCCTTAGTGTAGAAGCTACTAAATCCTGTGGTTTCCTGATTGTATTTTCACAGCACTTGAATTGTGTTTTGTTTTATAGCTGCTTGTAATACTTTCTCCTTGACCTGAGAACTCTGGAATTTGTCTACAATATTCCTTGAAGTTTTCCTTTTGGGATCTCTTTCAGGACATGATCAGTGAACTCATTCACTTTCTACTTGACTCTCTGGTTCTAGGATATCAGTTCTGGGTAATTTAGTGAAATATGACATCTAGGCTCTTTTTTTGATCATGGGTTTCAGGTAGACCAATAATTTTAAAATCATCTTTCCTAGATCTATTTTTACAGATCATTTGTTTTTTCAATGAGGTATTTCAGATTATCTTCTATTTTTTCATTCTTTGGTTTTTTTTTATAATTTTTTATAATTTTTTGATTTCTCATGAAGTCAGTTTCCATCTGCTCCATTCTAATTTTTAAAGAATTTTTTTCATCAGTGAGCTTTTGGACCTCCTTTTCCATTTGGCCAGTTCTGCTTTTTAAGGCTTTTTTCTCCTCCTTGACTTTTTGGACCTCTTTTACTACTTGAGTTAGTCTATTTTTAAAGATGTTTTTTCTTCAGAATTTTTTTGGGTCTCCTTCAGCAAGTTACTGACTTTTTTTATGAGTTTTTTGCATTACTCATTTTGCTTTCTACTTTTTCCTTCCCTTCTGTTACTTGATTTTCAAAGTCCATTTTGAGCTTTTCCATGGCTTGAGACCATTTCGTATATTTTTGGGAGGCTTTCGATGTAGGAGCCTTGACCTTGCTATCTTCTTCTAGTTGTATTCTTTGGTCTTCCTCTGGTTATATGCTTTAGTCTTCCTCATCCTAAAGGATGGAAGAAAATACCTTTTCACCAAGAAAGCACCCTTCTATAGTCTTGTTTCTCCCTTTTTGGGGCATTTCTTGAGCCATTTGTCTAGTGGAGCATATACTACCCCAGGCTTCAGAGGTTTTGTGTAGTTGTTCTCCTAGATATCTTGAGTGACCTGTAAGTTCTCAGTTGCTCCAAGATGGTGTAATCAATGGTGAAGTGTTTACTCTTCTCCTAGCCTGTGCTCTGGCCTGTGAGTAACCACAAGTACTCTTTTCTACCCTGGAACTATGAGTAGGATTCCCCCTCCACAGCTTCCACCAGTTCTGCCATGCCAATGCTCTTCCTCACCCCATGACTGCCGCTCATAACTGAGGCCTAGATGAGCTACTTGATTCCAACAGTGTGTGTAGGCTGAGAGCTCCAGAAGCAGCTGGTGATGAGGCAATAGCTGCTGCTGCCTTTGGCTGGGGCTGGGACTGGTGCAGGGGCTGGGACCCTACCTCTCCCCTCTCACCCAAGTGAAAGAACTTTCTCACTGATCTTTGAAGCTGTCTTTGGTGTTTGTGGGTTGAGAAACTCAAAAACCAAAGCAGCTGCCTGTGATTAAGCACCCTGAAGCCTGCTCCAATCACATCTGTGCCAGTGTGGCCCATGCTGGGCTGTGCTGCACTCTAAGCCTGGTGTGATAGAGCTTTCCTGTTGGCCTTCCAGGCTGTCTTGGGTTGGAAATCAGTTTCACTCTGTCATTTTGTGGCTTATGCTGTTCTAGAATTTGTTTAGAATAATGTTTACAGGTATTTTAAGGGCTTTGGGAGTGGAGTTCTAGCAGGTCCATGCTTCTACTCCACCATCTTGTCTCAGTCCTGCCCATTTGGGAGTTTTCTTGTCGAAGATTCTGGAGTTTTTTTTGTCATTTCCTTTTCCAATTCATGTTATAAATGAAGAAACTGAGGTAAAAAGGATTAAAGTGCCTTGAACAGGATCACACAATTAGTAAATGTCTGAAGTCAGATTTGAACTCAGGTCCTCCTGACTCCAGGGCAGACATTCCATCTACTACCTAACTGCCATTGCCCTATGTACTATGTAGCATAAATGACATTCTCCCTGTTTTTCAGAGGAGGAATCTTAAGCTGCAAGAGGTTATTTGACTTATAGAAAGTCATATTCATTGAACCAAAGAGTCAAAATTCTAATATAGGGTTTCTGACTCCAAATATAGAGAGCTCTTTTGCTGGGACATGCTAACTCTAGTAACTATCATGGGTGGAATAAAGATACAGATTATCTGGTTTCAAATTCATTGATCAATGTGTTTTACATGGTTGTGTACCTGATATTTTATTGCCTGATTTTTACTGTTGGCTGTTCTACCCCCACACACTTACTTTTAGGAAATCCTTAATGACATTTTAATAGTCAAGCAAACTATTGATTCATGTAGACCATTGGTCTCATAGGGAACCTTTTTTTGGTACGATTTCTTTGAAAATTTTATTAAATGGATAATACTCTAAGAAGTTACTTATTGATCAAGTCCTAAAATAATTATTGACATAACATAAAAAGCAATAGCTAAATAACACCATCTTTACTTTCTTGTATGGAAATATTTGCTACTGAAGTTTTCAACTTTTTCTATGAATTTTTATGATTAGGGAATACTCTGAAATTTCCATAGAAACGTTCATCGATCATTCTCAGATGAAAAACACAATGTATAGCAGCATTATATATGTGTGTGGGTGTGTGTATTTGTGCGAGGCTATTGTCAGACAATAAGAACTTGAAAACCTAACAGATGCTCATTGATTGAGGAACAGATAAAACTTTGTGGTATAAGAATATGATGAACAATTTTCAAGCTGTAAGGCATGAAGAAAGATGGCAGAGTGGATAGATCACTGGAATTTAATTCAGAAAAAAAAGCTGAAATTCTGATTTAGGTATTTGCTATCTATGTGACCTAGGGTGTTATTTAGTCATGTCTGACTCTTTGTGACCCTGTTTCTTGGCAAAGATACTGAAATGTTTTGCCATTTCCTTCTCCAGTCCATTTTACAGACAAAAATCCTGAGGCAAACAGGGTTAAGGGACTTGCCAGGTTCACACAATTAGTATTTGACATTGGATTTGAATTCAAGAAAGTAAATTACAAGCCCAGTGATCTATCTACCACCTACTTGGCCCACTAATCATTTAATCTCTCTGTAAGAGAGATTTCCTCTATTTTTCTCTTCTCCAAAATGGGGAGAATATTAATCTCCCAGGGTTGTCGTGAGCATCAAATTATTTAATATATGTAAAGAGCTTTGCCAATCTTAAAACTTTGCGTCAATGATCTTATCAATAAAACAGAATGCTGGGATGTCAAAACAAAGAATAGACATAAATATTAAATATTTAAGAATGAAATAAGCAGCATAAAGTCAATCTTTTACATTCAGCTTGCACCTGAAATATAGTTTTATATGAGAAGCCTGAAGCATGGGCCACATTGAGGAAGATGGGGAGAAAGAAGTATGGATGCTTTCCTTAGAAAAGAGAAGAATTAGAACTGGGCAGGGTTTATTTGCTGCATTCAAGGATTTGAAGGCCTGTCCCGTGGAAGAGAGATGTCTTTTTTAAAGTTTGCAAAATTCTTAACTAGCACCTCTTTTGATCCTCACAACAACCCTGGGAAATTGGTGCTGTTATTATACTGTCCATTTTACAGAGGGAGAAGCTGAGGTAGACAGATGTGAAGGGACCTGCCCAGAGTCTTGAACTCAGATCTTTCTGATTCCCAGAACAGCGTGCTTTCCAGAAGGCAATATGAAGAGCAAATGTTAGAATTCACATAGAAGAATCCAGATCAATTAGAGAAAAGTCTTAAGGATGGAGTCCATCCAAAATGCTTTGTGGGAATCCAATCTTTGGAGGTCTTCAGATGGAACCTGGTCAGCCTGTTGGGGCTATCTTCCAATGCAGATTATCACCTTTTCTGCAGCTTTCAGTCTTAGAGTTTTGCCTCAAAGTATGAGAAGTGAAGGGGCTCGTCCAGGGCACTTAGTCAACATAAGCATCAGAGATGAGAGTCAAGTTATATTGTTTTGGGGTTGCAAGGGCAAGACTCTCAGCTTGTGGTATGCTTTGGAAGGCATTCTTGCTTAGGGAGAGGTTGACCTGCGTGGCTTTGGATCTCCCTTCCCCCTCTTGAGTTTCCCACCCTACAAAGGCATTATTCAAGGATTTGTTCAAGTCAAATCCTCTTCAACTGATTTTAAAGTCATTGTCTTGATAGCTGGTGCGGGGTAGGGGGCAGCTGAAGGATGTGGTTATTAGAGACCATACAGAATGACAAAACCTCTCTTTGTATACTTAGAATCCTCTTCTCACTGACTGATGGAGTGGTGTCAGTAACCTCACAGGTGTAATCACAGATGCTGGCAACTCAGAATTTCTTATAGTTTGCTTTTTTGTCACTTTTTTCTAGTGGTGATGGGTTGTGGGGGGAAGAAGTGACCTCAGAATAGAGATGGAGTCCAAGTGATCAAAATGAGCCTTTGCCTTCCTCATCTCAAGGGAAAAAAATGATGAATGACCTACTCCTTTCAGGCACACAACTCATTGGAGAAAACAGTCTGCTCATATCTATTTTTATGTACATTACATATTTAAAAGATAAAGCAACCCAAATCATGTTTTATTATCAGAATTCTTATTCTTGATTTCTCTGCCAGAGTGATGAATATGTATGGGCGGGCAAAAACCCCTGCTGGAGTGACAGGCCTGAGTGCAGCAAAGATAAGCAAAGGCTGGGTATTCTCACTGGCAGATAAATGAAAATGAAATCTGTCAGTCTCATTTACTATTCAGCTCTCTTAATCAGTGGGAGCTTAACAGGCCTCTTTAGAATATTTGACATTCACTCGCTCTCATGTAGGAGAGGCCCCCTGGATGGACTGGATTGGATCATGGAATGGGTGCTACCTTCTGAATGGAGCTCTGTGGTCAAATCTCCCAACTTCCTGGGACAGGGCAACTCAGTAACTTTAATCCACAGAACTAAAGTTATCTGTATTGGTGTGGTACACCATCATTAAATACATCAATCAGCTATATCACTGATGGAATTACCTGTAGTAGTGAGAAATAGAACATTTGAATTACAAAGGCAGTCAGGTTAATTTCGTTACTATTGGTCAGTCAAGGAACACCTATTGACAGTTTATTCTGTGCCACACACTGTTCTGAGCCCTGGAGATACAAAGAATAAACCAAAACAGAATCAGTCCTTCCATTCCAATCAGGGAGAGGTCATACATATAAATAAAGAAATAGATATAATAATAACTGAATGAATATAAACAAATGAATGAACAAATAAATAAATGAATGAATATAGACAAATAAATGAATGAATGAATGAATGAATGAATACATGAAAATTAGATACAAATATAGATACAGAAAGAGGGACAGACTTTTACCTTTGGGTCATGGGGAGACTAGAAAAGCTCTCCTGAAGAAAGAAGCACTTCATCTAAGTCTTGAAAGAAGTCAGGAATTCTAAGAGGTGACAGTGAGGGGGAAAAACATCAAGCTTGTGGGAGACAATCATATACCAGAATGAAAAGGGAAGATGGATTTTGATAGAGGAAGGATATCCAGTAGATCATTCTGGCCAGATCACAGAACATATAGAGGGTAGTGATGTACATGAAGACTAGAAAGATAGTTTGCAACAGGGCTGTGAAAAGCTTTAAATGTTAAACGTGAATCTATAGTTGATTCTCAGTGTAATAGGGATGTTTATTGACTAGGAGGATGCCATTGTATAATATATGACAATGAGATAATTGTTTTTAATAGTATTTCTTTCTCATTACATGTAAAAAATTAACACTTTTTTTAAATTGAGTTCTAAAATTTCTCTTCTTGCCCTCCCCTCTTCCTAAGACACTAAGTAATTTGATATAACTTATATATGTGCAGTTATGTGAAACATGTTCCCTGTTAGTCGTGTTGTGAAAGAAGAAACAGACTAAAAGAAGAAATGAAAAAAAAATCAAGTAAAAATAGTATACTTTGGTCTTCATTCTCTATCAGTTCTTTTTATGGAGGTAGGTAGGGTCTTTTTGAATGTCTAGGATCACTTTATTGCAGAGTAGCTAAGTGTCTCATAATTGATTTTCACACAATGTTGCTGTTACTGTATCCAATAATAGTAGGTGGACCTTGAACTGAATTTTAAAGGATACCAGAAGTCAAGAAGGTGGACGAGAAAAGGAGAACATTAAAGGCATGGGCACAAGCTTTTGCAAGTGCAGAGACATGGGGTGCAATGTCATGTATGAGGAAGGACAAGAAGGTAAGTATGGAGGTCAGGAGTTTTGCAAGGCACTTCTTAAATGTTAAAGAGCTCTAGAAATACCATCTGCTTTTTCGTTTGTTTGGTTTTGTATTTTTGTAACTTTTATGGGATCACTTTTCAAGCTATTGTTACCGTTATCAGTCACAAAATGAGTGTGTTGACCAAGATGAGCTCTAGGTTCCCTTCCAATGTAAAAGTTGTGATTGATTCCAACACTGATGCTCCAGTGCAGTGTTTTATAGCAAGAAATTTTAGATTGGTAAGAGATCTTGAATTCTGGGACCACTGAATTCTCCACTGAATTCTTTTTGTGATTAACATAGAAAACAACTTAGTTTCTACATGTGGCAGAGTCACAGCTATCCCCACCTCTCCCTGGCAGGCTTATTAATGATAATGACACCTGGCGTTTGAGCAGTTCCTTCTTCCCATGATCTCTAAGGGCTTTATAAATAGACATTGTTTCAGGAGCCCCAAGAGGGAGGCAGGGATTACTCCCTACTTATTGCTGAAGAAAAGAAGGATCAGACTACCTAAGTATCTTTGAGAAGATCAGCCAGTGACAAGGCCAGAAATAGAGTATTTGAAATGGAATTGGAGTTCAGCTTTGTGGGTGTAGCAGGAGGGAGGGCGCTGGGCTGGAAACCCTGGAAGGAAAAAGAAAGCCAACAGTGACTCATTTCCAGAGATCAGGTTAAGTAGAAAGGATGTTTCCTCCATTTCTCCTTTCTTATCAGTTATCATTGTGTAGAGACAAATATATAGTTTTGTATTTTCCAACTGTGATAAACACATTTAGTGAAGGAAGACCCAAGATTCCAATCGCAAGATGGAAGAAAGTCCCATTTCTCACTTATGCCACCTAATGATTTTAATGTGATTTGTGAAGTGTCTTGGATTTTGGAATTTGAATAACATTTGTTTCACATCTCACTTACAAAAGGAATAAGGGAATTGATTTGAGGGGAAAATACCTATAAATCCACATTTACCTCTCCCCTCAGCACAATTTATTGAAAAAAAAGGAATATTAATGGAGAGGAAATGTGATCCAGTGGATAGAAGGTGGGCCGAAAACTCAGAAGGACTGGGGTTTAGGTTCCAAGTCAGTCAACCCCTCAGGGCCCTAGGCAACTCTCAAAGAGCATAAATTGCCAAAAATGAATCTGCATGGTGGAGGGAGTTTCTACAATGGTTATTCCCTATCCCAATAAAATCCCAGAGTTGAATCTAAATCACAAGAAAAACAAGAAAACATTGTGATGTAGTCTAGAATCCAAACAACTCAATGCATTCAGTGCTACTACTTCCTGTCCAAAGATCCTATGGCAGCTGAGAAGTCTGATGGATAGAATGCTGAACTTAGGGTCAGCAAACCTGAGTTTGAATCCTACCTCAGACACTTAATAGCTGTAAGGGCTTGGGCCAGGCTCTTAGACTCAATTTCCTTATGTATATAACAAAAATGGTAATAACAGTATGTACTTTGGAAGGCCATCATGAAATATTATTTGTAAAGACCTTTGCTAACCCTAAAACATCTTTGGTATTATTGTACTTACTATCACTATTTTTTGTTGTTGTTATTTCTATTATTAGAGAAGGAAAGACCTTTGGGATAATATCTTTTAATCTGGTCATTTAACAGATGATGACACTGAGGCTAAGGAAATTGAAGTGACTTGCCCAGGGTCATGCAAACAATCCTTAAATAGTCAAGATCTGAACCTTGTTCCTTTGGTATCAAAGGGAACAATCTGTCCATCCTGTTAAAAATGTCCACTAGACAGAAATCCAAGTGACAGAAATTGGTCTCCTGTGTTTCTTTCTATCTCTTATGCCTGTTTCATTACGTAGTTTATCCTTTTCTTTCCTCCCAGATTCTCAGTAAGGAGGGCCATCTGCTTTTTTACAGTGATCTCAAGTCCCCGCCCCTCCATTTTAAAATAACAAAATGAAGAGATTCTGAGTTTTAAGCTTTCACATCCCTCTGTATAGGAATATAGATATTCTTTTCCTGAAAACTTGAATTTGAAATAGGATGTACTTCAAACAAACAAATACAACATCTCTAGAGACCACGGAGTTGTTTTTGGGTATGCCTTCCTATGGAACAAAAGACACAGATGCTATTTTTAGGTTCTTAGAAGCAATATAGGCATTGTTTTCTTCAGTCTTTAATTTTCCCTGAGCCATTATGATATTCTTCCAAGTCTGACTGCTGGAAAAGAGGTGGTGCCTATGCTACACACAGAGCATATTTTCTGTCATCCTGAAGGGGGAGGA
This sequence comes from Potorous gilbertii, assembly GCA_028658325.1. Classification (NCBI taxonomy): domain Eukaryota; kingdom Metazoa; phylum Chordata; class Mammalia; order Diprotodontia; family Potoroidae; genus Potorous; species Potorous gilbertii. The sequence continues at coordinate 474,018,591 of CM053769.1, read as the reverse complement.
AAAAAATAGTATTCTTTGGTGACCCTGAGTCACTGAATCTTGCCTCCTTTCCTTTCAAAGCACCTTTACTAGTCAGAAATGATACCAGAAGTCATGACCACAGTTAAGTACTCCCTGTCTTTGGTATGTCCAGATGAAACCTCATTGCAACTCATGCTTGGAATATCAAAAGTAATCAAGGTGAACCTCCAGGACCAAGAAGTTTGGGTCTGTGTTGTGTTAGGTGCTTCCCTTTGAAAGTTTTGCTATAATGCCTCATTTCTCCAACCTGCCCTGTAAAAGAGGTCTTGAATTAAAGTGATCCTCCCCCCCAAAAAAACAAAAGCTTATGATATTAATGACAAAGATTGCAGAATCCTAGATAATGTAACTGTAAGAAAGTTGAAGGCAATCTCATTCAGTCCCATTATTTTGCAGAGGGAGAAACTGGGGCCCCGAGATGGGACCTGTATTGTCCACTGTCATATAAGTTGTAAAGTCAGAGCTCAGTCTCTTGACTGAGATCAGGTTCTCTTCCCATTCCCATAGTTAAATAAGCATACAGTTTTAAAATTAAAATCCTTATAATTGGCATTAGACACTTCAATATTTTTTCAAGCAAAGGAAAGCATAAGTTAAGCTTTCCTTAATTATTTAGGATTATTAACCTTCCTGCCCTTTCAGTTTTAAACTTAATAATTCATTATATTTTTTTAGTTGCAAAATGGAAATGCAACATCCACACAGTACTTAACTCTGAGGATTCTTAGGGGATTCAAATAGGATACTGCCTCTAACTGTGGTGAGAAAGTAGAAGTTTTGCTTAATGCCATGTGTCTTGGTAATATCATGATCATGGCAATTCAGATAAAAAACAATGTGTAAAGTAAGAGTAAATGGTTACTAAAGTAAAGTGTGGAAGATTTGGGTTGGTTTCATATTTTCACAACCTATATACATATATATGTATATATATACACACACACACACACATATATATATATATGGTAACATTTGTATGAACCTTATATTCCTCATCAATAAAATGAGTGTAACAAGACCTCTTCGTGTTGTTTTGAGTCTCAAGTGAAATAATGACTTAAAAATCTGTAAATTTAAAATTGCTTCATAAATGTCAGTTATTATTGTTAAAATCATCATCATCAACAGTAGCAATAGCAGTAGCAGCCCAAGAAACCAAGAAACCAGATAGGCAGATTTGGAATAATCAAATATAAATTAAGAGTTTATGTAAGGTACAGTCAAAAATACAAGGATGCTACATAATTGTCAATTACTACCACTACTACTACTACTACTACTACCAGTACTACTACTGGTGCTGCTGCTGCTACTGCTACTACTATGAAGACTTTCTTGCATTCAGATTTGTGGGTCTTTTCTGAGTAACTGAGTAGTTTGCTAGCTAAATGGCCTCCTCATCAGTATTACGTTATTGAATCAAAGTTGGACAAGCAAGTGTCTACAGTGCTTAGAGGCTCCTAGATGAGTTGAAAAATAAATAATCAAACTGACTCTTTGATAGGAGAAAACCTTCAAAATAACTAAAAAAATAAATTTGAAGTAAATGCAGGGTAGGGAGAATTGATTCTTTATTCACAGTCTCTATATTTAGTGAGGTTTTGAAAAATAGTTCCACTTAATGTTTTACAGGATTGTACATGTACAAACTGTATATAAACCATATCAGAAATAACTGTATCAGATTGTATAAACCTATCAGATTGTTTACCTCTTCAAGGGATGGCAAAAGGGAGGTAGGGATGGAAGTAGGGATAGAATTTGGAACTCAAAACTCTTTAAAATGTTGAAAAATTTTTATTTGCAATTGAGGGAAATAAAATATTATATTAAAAAAAGAGTTCTGCTTGTGTCAGCTGAACGTGGTCTAATTCCTAATATTCTATTATAGTCATGCCAGAGATAAAGTTAGCTGAAATCTGAATGTTTCCTGCAGCTGGTAGGAGGGTCTTTAAAGGGATGAGGACCCCCAAGCTCTTTGTAGTGACCATTTGCATAGCTCAACAACGTAGAATGTCAAAGGCTGATGTACCATTCAATTAAGAGCTGTTTCATTTTGACCCTTAATCTTTATGTGGCTCTCTTCATCTTATACTGAGTTACAAAAGAGACTGAAGATGAAGCAGGTTCATTATCAGTGAGAGAGCAATTGGAAGCCACTATTATAATACAACAGGCAAGGCATGTCCCAGAATTTACAAGCTTCTTTGCGTAAACAATAAGAAGGCTGAGAGCTGAGATTTTACTGCTGTAGTATACTACTTACCATGAAAAGAAATTGGCTTAAGCTTTAAAACCACAAGTGAATACCACATAGACCTTAAATGGGGAAAACATAAAGCAATGGGAATTTAGGGCAGTAATGTTGTTGGCTGATGGTATTAGCAATTGTTTCTGAGTCCCCCATTAGCTCAACTGTAAATTCTGAAACATAACTCTCTGAGTACAGCTTCCTTCCTTTGGATAGGGAGTCCTGAGCAAACATTGAACTGGCAGTCTTATTTGGTAGCCTGTTCTTTCAACTTTAATTTTTATTTGCACCTTCTAGGTGCAATTTCCCTGAAGTTTACTATATTTTTTGTTGAGACATACAGAGATGGAGATAGAGGCAGAGAAGAGAGAGGAGAGAGAGAGACCAAGACAGGGATGGACAGAAGCAGAAGAGAGACATTGACTGACAGACCGTGGATTCTTTTAGAACTTGCCGTTTTGGCACTGGGCTGATATAACACCTTTCCTACCCATTTTCCATCCTTTTCTATAACAATACCTGCATAAACAACTCATGTGAAAACTTAATTGAAATGACTTCCCTGGCATTTCCTCATAAGACCCCTCAAGGTAATATTCAGGAAAACACAGGATAAAGCTGTACATTTTGGAGACTGAGTAAGGCTTTGTCATTTTTTTAATAAGTTCATCAAACTATATTTCATATACCAATTTTCACTTGAATTCAAGAAGCATTTATTCATTCCCCATGGACCAGTTGCTGTACCAGGTAATAAAGTTTCTGAGAGGCAGAGGGAAGGAGAGAGTAAATTCCAGGAGATGGAAAGAGAACAAAGAGTACAAAGGTGTGGAAAAGGAAAATGGAATATTAATTTTGGAGAATGTTAAGTAATTCAATTTGACTGGATTTTAAAATGCATGAAGGAAGTTAATTCAAGTATCATTTCTTAACCAGTACTATCTGCCTAAAATATCTTCTTTAAGAGAGGAATTTAGAGATCTAAGAAAATTTTCCTAATTCATCCTCCTAGACACAGACGTACCAAGTTCAAATGACCTGCCCAGAGTCACATAGGAATTATGAGGAAAGCCAGATTTCAAGCCGAGGTCATCTGACAACAAATCCATCATTCTATTCATTAGGGCTCTGCTGACTCCAAAATGTCCTATTTCTTTGTGGTTCATCAAGTGTAGGTCAGAAAAAAAGACCAATTTTGCCTAATTTTCATGTTAACTTCCAAGATGAATCTACCTTAAACAAGGGGAGGGGATAGATGCAAAAAACCATGAATTCCCTTTATTCTGACTTTGTAGCATTTACTAAAGACACAAGATGAAAACTTTCCATTTGGTGGAAAGGAGGATGCAGGGAAAGTTCATCAGACTTCTGGAAATGTCCCCTTTCCAGGAACTTGCTTCAAATTCTCTTTCTCTTTCAAAGTTGTTTAGTAGAACTTGTCCCGAAACTAAACTTTTCTCCTTCCTTACGCTGCTTGTTATAGCATGGCTTTAAGTCTCTTTCCCATTTTTTACCTTCTCTGTTCATGATCTATCTTGTCAATGGTCTTCCTAAAATATGGCACCAAGAACTTGGACATAATTCTCTGGCAGGGGTCCATTCAGAAGATAGTATGTATTCTCTGGATAGATAGCATGGTGTCAAAGTTGGTAGTAGCAATCTTTGGGGAGCTCCAGGTTATTTGTGTCTTAGAAGAAGAGATCCAATATAAAGTTCTTTCTTTAAAAAATTAATTGAAACAGACTAAGTGCTACAATGAGTAGCTCTGGAGTCAGTCAAGGTAGGTTTGTTGCACTTATTTCTTTTGTATCTTTGGGCAACTCAATGCCCTGGACTTTGTATATATTTGTAGGAAAACGTGCCACTACTTTTTGCTGTTGTTGTTGTTTGTTGATTTGTTTTTGTAGGAGGTGTATTGTGTACTGTTTTTACGATACAACCTTTAATACACATAATCAAGACTGACTAACTAATTAATATCAGCTTGTAATCAATCATTAGGAGAGGCACAATTTCGGTTAACAAACAACAGATTTAGAAAACTAATCCCCACACACTAGAGGTCCTCTAAAATCCTAAGGGGAGAAGTAACAGTTGACCTCTGGGATTCCAACCAGTCCATGACTGTGAGGATTGAAAGAGTAGCTCCAGAGTGTGGGTAACACATGAAATGAGGGACTTGGAGCAGAGAGTCTCAAGGGCCCTTCCAGTTTTGTAATAATGGCCCTAAGGTCTCTACCACTTCATATTTAGGACAATCTCTCCTTTTAAGTTTGAGGTTTGAGAAGTGAGTTCTAGATGTTTAATATGAAAACATAACAATTGTCAAGTGGAGTCATTACTGAGCATGAGACATTTTGCATTTTATACACAACAATGACACCAATGGTTGTACCCTGGAAGAGCCTGGATATACCTGGCTTCTGGCCCACTTGTATACATTGGGTGGTCATAGCTCATGAAATTTAGGATATCACTAAATATGCTTAATTAATTTTTTTAAAGAATGCTTGCTTTATACACATTCATACAAGTCAGAATAACTCCATATTGGATTCATGTCAAACTATTTTTTTTAACCCAAGTGACTTACTCTTGCACAGTGTAAGCTCTAATGAAACTTGGGAGCAATGAACAACTTTCTTTGGGTAAGTATTTGGCAGTTCAGAGCTGGTCCTGATGATGCCAAGTTGTTCTTTTTACCTTGCTACTAGACTTCTTCTCTTTATTCCTTCTGCAGAGGTTAAAGGAGACATAAAAAGATTCCTCTTCTCTTGAAAAGGAAAATAACAACTCTCTAGCTATCTGTCTAATCTGTAAATTAATCTGTTTTATGTGCTGTAGCTTGCAGTGAATTTATGTAAATTTTGCCCTGTACCAAACTAAGCCTTGTAAACAGCCTTAGTAAGCTTAATTTCCATGGATTTTATATGTCTTTACCTTGATGTTTCAAAAATATAGCTGGAGCTGCCCACATGTATGTTATGTAATCTAATTGTTATTTCGTTTCATGGAAGTAATAACAAAATAGCTGAAAACAAAAAATATATATAAATAAAACTTAACCTTATGAGATATATCTTAGACAAGGAACTCCTTTAGAATTTGGATTACCATCTGCTTTAAGTTGTTACCTCTGTTACAGGGGGAAAGAGAGTTCCATAAATGTGATTTATTTACAAAGAAAACACTTTGTGCTTTCTTGTGTGCATTTGAAAGTAGGAATTTATTTCTGACTGGTTAGGAGCCTATTCTATTAGGATGGTTTTTATACTTGTAGTTTCACTTGTCCTGAAATTTCGTTGTAATGAATAGGGATAATGTTCTTTATTTTGTTCAATGAAAAATGACAAATGTAGCAGGAATTGATGATCCACATTGAGAGATGATCCCATAGGGTGTTGGAAGACCTGGCCAACTGAAATTTCAATGAGTTTCTGGAAAATTGGCATCAAAGGCATATACTCATGCAAAAATAGATGCATACAATTCATGAAAATCCATCAAGAGTATAGGACCTTGGTGGGGAGAGACATGATGGCAGAGTAAAAAGATGGATATGTAGAAGCTCCTCCCTATAGCCCATAAAATACCTGTAAAAAATGACTCTAAACAAATTCTAGAGCAGCAGAAGCCACAAAACAACAGAGTGAAAGAGATTTCCAGCTCAAGATGGCCGGGAAGGCAGACAAGAAAGATCTATCACACCCAGAGTGTAGCAGAGTGCAGCCCAACATGGGCAGCACAATGTGGCAGGAACCATACCAGAGCAGGTTTCAGGGTGCAACCAGCAGCAGCAGTTCCCAGATTGCTCAACTCACAAATGCCAAAGACATCTTCAAAGGTCACAGAGAAAGCTCTTTCACCTCGGTGAGAAAGGAACGTGGTCTGGTCCCACCAGCAGCAGACACTGCAGCAGCAGCATCCATTTTTGGAACTCTCTACTTAAAGATCCTGGGGGAATTGAGCAGCTGATCTGGTTCTCAGACCTGAGTGACTTTCCTGGGTAGCAGAAGAGTGCTGGTGGTGGTGCTGGGAGTGGCTCTGGAAAGGGAACCCTGCTGGCAGATCCTGGGAAGAACAGAGTTCTTCTGGTTGCTCCCAGATCAGAGCACAGGCCAGGAGAGGAGTAAACTCCTCTCCCTTGATGGTGCCACCTTGGAGGAATTGAAAACTTACAGGTCCCCACCGTATACCCTCCTCTTGACAAAGAACTCAAAAGTTAAGTAATTGGTTGGGAAAATGCCCCCCAAAAAGGGGAAAAAATAAGAAATATAGTGATATTTCTTATATCATATATGGTGGTGAGAGATATTTCAAAATATCAATAATATCAAGATATCAATATGGTGGTAAGAGATATTTCAAAAACTCATTGAAGAAAATAGTTCTCTAAAAATTAGAATGGAACAGATGGAAGCTAATGGTTTTATGAGAAACCAAGAAATTACAAAACAAAACCAAAAGAATGAAAAAAGATAGAAGATAATGTGAAATATCTCATTGGAAAAACAACTGACCTGGAAAATAGATCCAGGAGAGACAATTTTAAAAATTATGGGACTACCCAAAAGTCATGATCAAAAGAAGAGCCCTGATACCATCTTTTATGAAATTATCAAGAAAAACTGCCCTGATATTCTAGGAACAGAGGGCAAAATAAATATTGAAAGAATCCACTCATCACCTCCTGAATGATATCCAAAAAGAGAAACTCCTAAGAATATTGTAGCCAAATTCCAGAGTTCCCAGGTCAAGGAGAAAATATTGCAAGCAGGTACAAAGAAACAATTCGAGTATTGTGGAAATACCATCAGGATAGCACAACATGTAGCAGCTTCTACATTAAAGAATTGAAGAGCTTGCAATATGATATTCCAGAAATACTTCAGAGGAAAAATAGTCATTCAATGAAACAGAGGACTTTCAAGCATTCTTGATAAAAAGACCAGAACTGAATAGAGAATTTGACATTCAAACACAAGAATCAAGAGAAGCATGAAACCTAAATAGAAAAGAGAAATCATAAAGGACTTTCTAAAGTTGAACTATTTACATTCCTACATGGAAAGATAATATTTGTAACTCTTGAAACTTTTCTCAATATTTGGGTAGTTGAAGAGAATACGCACACACACACACACACACACATGTGCACATTTATATATATATATATATATATATATATATATATATATATATATATATATGTATGTATGTATGTAGATAGATAGATAGATAGATACAGATATAGATATATACATGCAGAGAGTAAAATGTGAGTTGAATAAGAAGGGGTGATATCTACAGGAGTATAGGACCTTCTCTGGCCTCAGGGAAGATCCCTATGTATTTGTCCATTTCCTGACTCTATCTGTTCTCTTCTGCTGATGTGACTTTTAGGAAGCTACATTTTAGAGCTAATATCTGATCCCTGATGACAACCCATTAACATATCTTCTTATATCTTTATCTGCCTGGATTGTCTTCTGTTTAATTAGTTGTTTTATTTTTTTTTTATTTCTTTTGTTTGAGGGGATGTGGAACCTATTAGGAGGAAAAGAAACTTTTATTAGGTCCAACTAGGTGCCAGACATTATCTAAGCCCTTAGAATGATCACTCTTAATTCTCACAACAACCCTGGTGCTACTATTATTTCCCTTGTGCAGTTGATGAAGCAGAGGCAAATAAAGTTTACGTGACTTGCTCAGAGTTACTCAGCTAGTATCTAAAACTAAATTTGAATTCTGGTCATCCTGACTCCAATCTCAATACTCTATCCACTGGGGTACCTGGCTACCTCATCACATCAATTACCAGGACATGGTGCCAACCATCTTGGGACTGGATACCTTTGAATGAAATTAAAAATGTCCTAAAACCATGGGGTTAGAACTTATGGAATTATAGAGTGAAAGAAGGAATCACAGGGATAAAAGGGATGTTTTATCATAAGGTCAGAGGGTCATAGATTTCAAGACAGAAACCACTCATGAAAACCACTCATCTAATCTGAAGTCCTTAATCTATATCAGAAGATACAGTTTCTAAAAATGAAGGGACTTTTTCTAAGATCATCATTTTGAGTAAATGAAGAGTCAGATGTAGAACTTGGGTCTCAAAATTCAGAATTCATTTTGCTGCCCCAGGCTGCCATGTTCTGTATTCTAACCAACTCATTTGTTACAGGAAGAAACTAAGAATAAGGATATGATGGATCAAATTGGTCAAGGTCACATATAAGGTCACATACATGGCAAAGCTAGAATTTGAAGCCAGTTCTTTTGACTCCAAATTTAGGACTCTTTCCCTTCTAAGACAAATGGTTCCTGGTTTCTATTTCAGTGTGGCTTTCCAGTGTATGAGCTCTTCCCATCCACCTCTCTTTAGGGCCTAAAAAATGCTTGTTTTCTTATTTTCTTCTCATGAATGGTTAAAATCAAGAGAGGTGGTTGATGCTGACTCGGATCTTTTCTGAAAATGTCCCTAATTTTGTTCCCATATCCAATTTAAAAAGATTCCTCTGAACCAGAAGGTTAACTGAATAGAATCAGTTACCTAATGCTTAAATATGTTCCATGTTACTTTACATTTATCCTTATTAAATATCAATATATCAGACAGCCATCAATAACATCTCAATCATTTCTAGTCTTATATGGTCTCCTTCTATCTACCAATCAATATGCTAGTTCTTTTGTTCTATAGAAGAATTGGATGAGTATGCAATCAAGATCTCTCTCTTAGTGACTGAGCACTCTATCTTAATGTCCACACTCAATATATTAATATTTAAGAATGAGTGGCTACCATGTCTGCCACTGCTACATACTATGAATAGTTTTACTGAGAAGCATTGCTACCTTGAAAGTCTGTAAGGACACTATGAGCCACTACACCATTTAAATCTAGCATGATGCACCAAAGGTCTTCAATGGCTATTTCACTACATATGATCAGTTGGGTACATGGTCAATGAGAATTATGCCATTCCTGACAGTCCTAGAAAATTAGGCTGCCCAAGGGCTCAGGTAACTTCTCCTCAAGTTCCTTCATGGAAGACAAAAGACCAAATCTAGGAACTTTAGAACATGACTTTGGAACAGCAGCCAGACTCTCTTTTCTGATCCTGGCTCTGTCACTCTGTATTTATTAAAGTAGATGAAATTTTGAGGGAAAATAGTTGATCTTTAACTTTCATTATTCTTTACTTGTAATATATTTACTCAAAGACCCAAAGAAAACTTTGGATATCAATAGTTTTTGGAGTGTTGGAATTGGAATAAATAATACCTGAATTCAAATCTTTCTTCATAAATTACCTATGTGCTGCTGTACAAGTTGCTTAACTGCTCTTGCCTTTAGTTTCCACATCTGTAAAATGAGGACAATAAGAACTCATACTTCGTAGGGTTTTTGTAAGGATCAGATGAATGAAAATATATGAAATGTTTTGTAAACAAAAAGTGCTATGTAAATACTTGCTAGCTATGACTGATCCCCATTAAGATGCAAATTCTTTGAGAAAACGGACTCTGTATATGTGTGTGTGCAAGTGTGTGTTTATGTTCCCAGTCCCTAACTCAGAGCATCACAGAGCAAAGTTAGTATTTAATGAATATTTGCTAGATTTGATGTCATGAATTAATCCTCATAAAATTAGGAATTTATTATATGTAATACAAGAGAGTCTTATTCTATGACCAAAAATATATGGAATGTCTTCTTTGGAAATAACTAAATCTCATTTATTTGAAACATGATCATCGCAATGTTAATGAAAATGATATTATTATAATTTCAATCATCTTCATAAGAAAATATAAAAACATAATGATATAATTTCACCCTAATTTTATATAGTTGTTCATCTCCATAGTAAATGAAGAAATTAAAAAAGGAATTATTTGAAAGTAAAAATTTCTTTAAGTAGAGACCTTAATAATTTGGAAACCATCCATAGAGGTACAATGATAATGAGGAACAGTTGTAGTGGATTCCCCAAGAGAAATGTTTGAAAGAAGTCTGGATGTGTGGCTTTTAGGGGGCATAAGGTCTGCATTCAAATATATGCAGGATTGTCATTTGGCAAATGGATCAAATTTGTTTTATCTGACCTCAGGAAGCAGAACTGGGGTCAATGGGGAAAAGATGCATAGAGGGGAATCTTAACATGATAGGTGGAGAAAATTTCTTACAATGTGAAGGGCCAGTTCTAAAAGTAATAGATCTTCTTCATTTCACACTCCTGATATATCAGAGGTCTTACAGAAAAGGCTAGACCACCACTTGTTGCTTATGTTCTAGAGGCAATCTCTTTATAAGTATTTGTTGGACTGGATATTCATGGTGAACTCTTCCAAGTCAGGACTTCTGTTATGGTTTTTTTTATATATAAGAACATAAAAATAATGTTGTTGTTGTTACTGTTGTTTTCTCAAAACATCCCTGTGATCTAAATAGATTCTCATTTTCATACTCATAAGAAACCTGAGGCTAAGAAAGATTGTATGACTTGGATTTGGCCCCACTGACTAACATGTTTGTGTGCAATTTGTCTTTTAAATGGTCAAGCATACCTATGCTTCATTTCCTTAAGGATGTATGATTTCATTGGTTTGAGGACTTCTACCATTGATGTAAATATTGTAACCCCTTTCAACGTTAGTGGATGGTATTCAAGAGATATGATATTCTATTCTTTCTTACTTCTTTATCCTACAAGCTGATGAGCTTATCCAAAGTATAAGCTCTGAAGTATATCTTTAAATAACAAATAATCCATCACCATGCATACATTCTACCCTTTCCACTTTGATAGGGTCTAGGAAGCAAGCAATCCATCACCATGCCCACATTCTACTCTTTCCACTTTGATAGGGTTTAGGAGAGTTAATTATCTATTGGAAAAGCCTCTTAAAATGCAGGATTCTTCCAGAGCCTGAGGAGAATCAAAGGAGGGCCTTGCTGGAGCTATACTAGTCATTAAGATCTCATTGAAGTGAGTATTGCCTGCCATGCTAAAGATTTCAATTGCAACCAACCCATCCCATCTGACCATCCTGTATAGTTCTCATCCCTGCCCTCCCACCACAGCACTGGAGGCCTTCTTCACCTTCATTTGATATCAAAGTCACACACACACACACACACACACACACACACACACAGGCATACACACACTGTCCAAACAGGAATTCACTCACCGCAACTAAACATACCTTGGCTATTTCTCTGTCCTTGCATTTTTCTAAACTGAAAATGCTATTTCAATTTATGCTGCCAGGTTTTTACCACAATTTACTGGTAAAAAGCCCTACTATATCTCGATATTTAAAATATCTTCATTTTTTTGTTCATCTCTGAAAGGCAAAATTTTACTATTCTACATTCCACAGGCTAAATATGGAGAACTTAATCAACTGCATTTTCCTCTGAATTTGACTTTAGGAATTTAAGTTTTCACCTAGAAAATAAGTTTTTTTTTCTTTTCTTTTCACAGTAGTGATAGACTGTAAAGTGTCACACTACTGTAGAATTCTAAGTTTTTCTTTCATTGTTGAACCCATTAAAAGGAATTTTAGAAATGAAAAGTGATGTTTAGTGTATTCCTATAATACACACACACACACGTATACATGTGCTAGCACACTGCTTGACACATAAGTAGAACTTTAAATAATCCTGATTTTCTGATTGACAGAACAAATAGAACCTTCAAGGGTTATTTAGAGCATCTAAAAACATAATATTGTTTCAGGGACTCTACATGACTCTTCCATTTAAAGGGCCACTTGGGAAAGGGATAAAAGGGGTTGGTAAGAGGCAAAATAAAGGAAGAAAGTTCCTCACCTTGAGTTGGGGTAGGTATTAGTGCCAGTCAAACAGATCTATACTATACTGGGTTCTACAGTGAGGTCATAATCCATTTTATACTGGTGTTTGGGTTGTATTTCTTTGACTAGATTACATGCTCCTTGAGAATAGGATCATTGGTTAGGATCCAAAAAGAAGCTGGATTGTTCTCATTGTAAAGACAAGAGGTAAGTCATGGAGAGTCTTTAGGATGCACAGAGACCTCCTCAAAGTTAAGGGAAAAGAAGAAAGGTCCCCAGCACTTTGGTTGGATCCCCTGTGTTATCATGATAAGAGGACAGGGACAAGAAACACAAAGAATGTGCAGGTAAAGATAAGTTTGGGTCAAAGTCTTTGGAGGAAGAAATCATGACAATGAGAGTACCAATCCACTGAGCATTTGAACATCTTATCTTATTTGTCTTTATCCACCATCCCTTTAGAAGTGTAAAGCAGGGCATAGAAATGATCCCTACACATGCAATCAAAAGGCTTTAATTCCATTCTGGGCTACGCCGCTGGGTGTATGACTTGGGTCAAGTCCCTTAAAGTCTCTGAGGTTTAGTTTACCACACTCTGTAGAATGGGAATGATACAACCTTCCCTACCTACTTTATGTTCTTTGTTGTATGGGTAGACTAAGGTAATTTACATGAAAATGTTCTGAAATCATATGGAATTCTTAATTTTAAAAGTGAGTTACAAAAGTACAGTTAAAAAAAAGTTCTCTAAAAGCAGGAGTAATAGTCCAAAACTGCTAACATAATGCTGAAATGCTTAGTATATGCAGATATATCTTCATTTTTTTTTTCAAAATACACTTTGCCTTGTTTCCTCCTATTGTAATATAAAATTTTTTTGTGGGAAGGGACTCTCTTGCTTTTGTTTATATTTTGATATATACTTTTTCATTTTATTTTTTGCATGCACCACTTTAGGAAAGGGGACATGGCCTAACAGGAGATAAAGCCAAACTTATCCTGGAGAATTTATATTTTTTAATTGATCCAAAGAACAATATGAAACAAAAGTGTCATGTGGTTTTTAGAAAATCTGACATCTTGAAAAAACAGTTGAATATAGAATACACATCAAAGAAGGACATCATTTCACCAAAATCTGCTCCAATCACTCAGCATGGTGTTTTCAAGCTGCCCTCATCATATTTGAAAATTGACATGGACCACAGGGACTATGTATTGTGTATAGTGTAGGGTGATGATGAGTGTGATGACATGGCTAGATGGTAGATTGGACTAGGAGTTAGGAAGACCTGATTTTCTATCCTGCCTCAGACATTCACTACCTTGGTGACTCTAGTCATATCAGCTACTTTCTCTTTGCCTCAGTTTCTCAGCTGTGAAATGGAGATAATGATATGACCTATACAGGGCTGTAATGAAGATCAAATGAGTTTATATATATAGATATATATATATATATATATATATATATATATATATACACATATATATGTATATGTATATAAATATATAGTGCTTTGTAAACTATAATGGCCTATATAAATGCTATCTGTTTATTTATCTATCTATCTAGTAGTAGTAGTAGCAGCAGCAGCAGCAGCAGTTGTAGTAGTAGCTGAAGTTGTCTGTGTACATGCTCATGTATATGCCTATGTTTTATTTAGCTTTTTTTGGTTATTCCAGGTATTGTTTCACGTTGAGTTTTCAGTCTCCTAAAACACAGTGACTTTTGTCAGATGAACTGTTCTCTAGCCATCTCTCCCCTATCTGCATTTGGAAATTGAACCCAGGTATGACATCTTACATTTCTCCCTATTGGATTCATATCCCAATGCTCAAACATACCAAGACCATTTTGGGACCTGAACTCATTGGCTCACTGTGTTCTCTAGACAGACTTGTCTCATGAAAATTTGATAAGCAATATTACTTTTGGTAACTTTTGTTATCATTGTCTCATATATCTGGAACTGTGGGCCTACTTCCTCTCTGATACTCCTTTTGTCCCCAAATATGGAGTGAAAACACAAAGAATTAAACTTTCCCCTGTTTTTAGAATTCTCGGTGCCATGTTATTCTTTTATATTCATTCTATATTGTCTGTCCTTGCTTCCACCATGAATATGTCTTTTTATTGTTTAAGTTGGTGATGAATTCACTCTGCATCCCCATTAGTCTCCTGAGATAATTCCCTCTCTCATCGTCCTGATGAAAACATAAAGGGCATTCATGTGGAAAAAGGATTATCCTGTGAAACTATAGAAGGCAGAATGAGGACTAGTAGGTGAACATTGAAGGTAGAAAGGTTTCAACAATATAAAAGGAACAGACTGTGGGTCTTTGGATATGACTTAAAATGTTTTCAGCTAATTGCAAGAGCAATGAGCCATTGACCATGGAAAAATATTCAAGTATAAGTTAGATGGTGGTAGCTAGCTAGCTCAGTGGTTAGAATACTAGGCCTGGAGACAGAAAAACTTTAGTTCAAATCTGTCCTCTGACACTTACTAGTTGTGTCAGCCTGGACAACTCAGCCTCTGCTTGCCTTAATCCACTAGAGAAGGAAATGGAAAAAGGTGACAGTATCTTTGCCAAAAAATCTCCATGGATACGATGATCCACAAGGTCACAAAGAGTGAGGCATGATTGGATGACTGAAAAACAAGAAGTCAGATGATCAACTCTTTGGCTTGACAAAGAAGTAAATCCTTTATAGAATGAGTGATCTGGGAAGCAGCATGAGTGCAGGATATTAAGTCATGAAAGCCATGTTTTCATAAACCTTTTTGAACTGAATTCAATCTTATTTGAATTCCACTTGAGATATTTGCTATTTTTTTTGGCCCCGGGAAGGATAATTAGCCAAGAGTTTAATCAATAATTAACTATTACAAAGTGATTGTGTGCCAGTCACAATGAATGCCAAGTCATGTAGATAATGATACAAAGAACTCGTCTGTGTAGTGATGGAACTTACATTTTACTTAGGTAAACTACATATATCTACATGAGTGAAAACCAAAATTGAAAACATTTATATAATTGGAGGGGACATTAACGTTGGGACAGATCAGACAAGACTTCATGAAAGAGGTGGTGTTTGGGCTGAATTTTAGTGGAGGCCAAACATTCTAAGAGACAGAACTGCAGTAGTCAGGTATTACAGGTGTAGAACATGCCTTCACAGAGACGTGGGTTTCCTAAATATACAGATGGGAAAGATTTCAGAGGCAAGTTAGTCCAATCCACCCATCTTACAGATGAGGAAACTGAAACCTTAGAAAGACAAGTTACTGTTCCACACACACACTGGCAGTAGATGGCAGAACTAAGATTTTAATCCAGTTCCTCAAACAACAGAGCCAGGGTTCTTTTTACTCTATGTCACTGCATCTTTGTGAGAGATGAATGGTTGTATAAAAGGAACAGAAAATAAGCCAATCTAGTTGGATTAAATAAAAGGGGAATAACATGTGGTAAGCCTGGGAATGGTAACAAGATCATGATTTTAAAGGACAAGCAAAACTTTGAATTTGAACTCCCTCAGCTCCAGTTTTATCCTTTGCAACTGGTTTAAAAAAAGGATATCACATGTTGGGGTTTAGAGTAGGCATGATTTCATTCTTTCAATTTGTTTCTTCCAGAAGCAAATTGCCCCACCCATGTCAGTGAATGATACAGAGTAGGTATTTAATATGTACTTGTTGATTAATTAACAAATGAGAAATGTAAAGTGCTTTGCAAAATATAGCATTTTAGAAATGTAAATTGATTAATAACTATACTAATAAT
This sequence comes from Potorous gilbertii, assembly GCA_028658325.1. Taxonomy (NCBI): domain Eukaryota; kingdom Metazoa; phylum Chordata; class Mammalia; order Diprotodontia; family Potoroidae; genus Potorous; species Potorous gilbertii. Next base: position 474,002,687 of record CM053769.1, on the reverse strand, counting down.
AATTCCTAATTAGAGTATCACCATGATCACTTTCAACTTAAAGATTCCATCATTCCAATGAGTAATAGACATGTTGGTGGAGGGAGTGGGGTTTTCTGTGAGTGTTCATGCCAAATTATTCATATGTAAGGAACAGCAAATTGTTAAAGGCAGAATGTTTGCTGAATGGGTTATTTGAAAAGAAGATTCAGGGGGGAAGTTAGAACTTGACTGTCTGAGGATACAAAAAACAACTGCCTAGTTAAGTTGCTGATAACAGAATGAGTTGAATTTTAACTAAAAAGTTTAAGCAAGAAAATGGTTATCTTATACTAAGGACTTTTTATACAGATTTCAAAATAAAAAAAATATTTGGAGATTTCTGAATAAAATGAGAACAAAGATCACAGCTTCCCCACATACACTCCAGCCATACCATGTTGAATAATAATTAAGATGTACAAAGGGAAACAAACTCTTACAATCATTTTAGCACTTCATGAAAAAGACAGTGAGAAGCAATGGAAAAGTCATCCTTCAAGACTAAACTTGAATGAGTTCCAGCAAGCAGGTGTGTAGCCTGCAGTAGATACTGGATTAGAGAGGGCAGGAGTGGAGCAGAAATCCACAAAGATTCTGATCCAGGATAGCTTAAGGCAAAATTCTTCCAAAAAATATTAAAAAAAAAACTTAGGCTAGTACTTCTCTGAACAAAAATACATCTGTGGAGATGAAAGTCATGTCAGGAGTTCAGGAAATTAGGGTCAGAAACAAACATGAACTAACCTGTACTAAGAGTGCAGGAACAGTAGGTCATAGATGTGGAACAAAACTGAAGCTAGAAACAGAGGGACAGATTCAGAAAAATGTGGGACAAATTTCATGCAATGATGCAGAGGGAAATAAATAAAAGTAGAACAATTTTTAACAATAACAACATTAATATAAAGAAAAACACTTAAAAGTGTTTTCTCAAAGATTTAAGAACACTGTTCAATGCAATCAGAAACCATGATTGCAGAGGACCAATGATGGAGCATATCACTCACCTCACAGAGAAACGCTTGACTAAAGAATAAACTTTATGAATTCGATATTGTGAATGTGATAGGAGACAGAAAAAGGAAAAATTATCATAATGGTAGTACTGGTGGTAGTGGTGTGTGTGTGTGTGTGTGTGTGTGTATGTGCGTGCACGCACACGTGCATGTAAAATATCTTTGGAAGGCTGAAAGTGTCTGGTGCTATTAATGTTAAAAAAAAAAGTTTAAACTATATTTCCAGGGACAAATACATGGAGGGAATGAAAAGGAGAAAGAAACCATATAAAATATAGACTGAGGGCAAGTATGAAAACATTATGTTCATTATAATAGAAATGAGCTTTTACAAATTTGATTTGGGATTTATGTTTATTAATCTAGAGCAAAGATAGATATATAAATGTGGGACATTACATTCCTACAGATAGGAAGAGCTCCATATTTCTTTCCATGACAGAGAGAAAAAAGACAGCAATATATGGCTCAAGGGAAATGTACAGAGAAGAATGAAAGTAAACAGCTGTAAAAGAAAATAAAGAAAGAAGGATTTTGTTCTGAGGAAGCATGGGTCCCTATAATGCTGGAGTCATGTTTTCTCAGCATCCCTATTAATATCCTAAGAGGAGAAGCTATGACTTTACCTGTGATTTCATTGATAAAGGGAAATAAATCTCTGATGAAAAGACTCCCTCTTTCCAATGGCAGTCAGCACTGTCCCTGCAAGGCATAATCTTCCAAGACTTTCTAGGACATCAAGAGCCTAGAAAAATAGTATGTGTAAAGGATAGAGATGAACCCAGATCTTTATGACTTTGCAGAAGGACAATCAAATGGACAAATATTTTGTTACCAGATGTAAATAAAAGGAATACAAGCATAAAACTGGGAAAAAGAAGAAGGAAATGAGGGTAAGAAGTTTAGGTTATTTAAATATATTTTGCATTTTTATATATAATTTTTAATGAGATTCAATGCATTCATCTTAGTCATAGGAAGAGCTCTGCCTCAAGGGGAGGGGGCCTGTGTTCTCCTCTTGATCCAAATCACCCCACCACTCTGAGACTCAGTTTCCTCATGTTACATAAGGAGTTTGTTCTAGATCAAAATTTCCTAACATATATATATATATACATATATATATATATATATGTATATATATATATGTTTAATTTCATTTCATTTTTTACCATGGAACTGTGGATCAAGTCTGAAACTTATAGGCTATTTTTCAGAATTTTTTTTAATGCATGACATAAAATACATAGGATTTCAAAGGAAACAGATTGTATTGAAATGCAGTTATTGAAATACATATTTTTTAAACTTTATGTTCCTGAGGTTAGAATTTCAAGAATATGATCTCTATCCCTTTCTTATCCTAAATGATATTAGACTAAGAACATTGAAATTCACTTCTCTCTGGGTGTCTGTTTCATCATCCATGAAATGAGAGGTTTAGAGGGTTGGAAATGATGACTTTATGAGTCTTTTCCAACTTTAAAATTCTGTGGTTCTTTAATTTGCAATTATCAAATCCTACCTTTGTGAATTTCAGTGCTCATAGCCTTAAGTTCAGGGGGAAAAGAATATAATGGGGGGGTATTACAAAAAGATCTAAAAATGACAATGATGTCAAACCATGAACCTTAGAAGTAAGTAGGTTGATTTTAAAAATATAGTTATGTTTCCAGGAAATATTGTTTTGTCTAGAAAGAGAAGAAAGTTCTTCAAAAGATTTATATTTTTTCTTTGAAGTATTTATTTATCATTCTTGCTTCAGGTAGGACATATTTTTGGAAACAGCTTTGAGATACATTTTACTCCATCCCTTTCAGTGCAAAAATAAATTACTCTTTCCAATTTGTGAACATGGCATGGAAGAGACATTGAGTTTATACTGGTGGTATTAGAGAAACATAAACTCTATATCTGCCTACTGAGGGGAACAGGTATTGAATACAGGTTTTGGTGATAAGATCCATATATGTCCTCTCCTGGCCTGCCTAGATGGGTCTGGAGACTACAGGCTTTGGTATAGGGTTCAGACATGCTTCCCCTTATCTTCCCCTCTCCCCTCAGCAAGCTTAGCTAGGTATAGAGGTCCATTCCCAGTTTAGTTGTAGGAGGATGACTTGCCATGGTATAATAGCTCACAAAAAGCCACCTACCAATTGGAGGGTCTACATAAAAAGAAGGGGCACATATTGTAGAAGTCCTGCTTTCCAATGAGTATCAAGGTATAAGACTCAAAGAAACTGGGAGTTGATGAGACTAGCTTATGTTTGTGCTGGGCACAGTTTGACTCATGTGACAAATCAATTAAACCAAACAACCAGACTGAAGTGAAGCCTGGAGCTATTTTGTGGAATTGACAAATCAATTCTATGAAACAGTTAGTCTAAATTGTTCTTTATAAATGTTAAAGAGGATATAAATGTTCCATGTCTGTACAGGCTTTAACTCATAGTGATGGGAGTCACAGCTGCATGGCTGGACTTTTCCCCATTGCATTTCCATAAACATATGAACACACCTGCCCATATACACACACAGTTACATGTGTACACAGTCTTTGCCATAACTAGAGTAGAATCATTGAGATTTGTGACCAACTTAGGAAAGATGTTTCCTTCCCAAGGGAGTCAAAATGATCAAGATTACACACTACTCTCCTCAGGTGGTCTGAGACATAGAGTCAAGCCTTAATTCATCTCCCTGTCTTCCCCATTGAATATTCTCACTCTGGTGCCCCTCTTCTGAGACTCATGTCTTAAGAAAAGGGGTAAACTATGAGAGATGGACCACTATTTCTCCCAATGCAATTACAATACCAACTAGATTATCCTCTGGGCTACTGTCACTGATAAAAATGCTTACACTTCTGCCCACATAGGGCTATTGTTTGGTGGTACAAGTAGTAAGAATTTATTTGATTTGGAGTGTCTCTTAGTAGTAAAACAAGATGCTTTAGTTGCTATGTGGAGATTAAGATTGGCTTCTTAATGAAATGTTTATAGTCTCCCTCCACCCTTCTCTGCTCCTTGAACACAAATACACTTTATTTCCAGGCCACCCACCATTTCGCCAGAACAGAACCATTTCCTTGATAGGCTCTTTGTGACTCTTACTTGGTCTTTTTTCTTTTGGTTCATTTCCCCAGACACTAACCACATGCAAGGACTAGAAAAATCTAGAGTCTCCACCCTCTTCATATTGTGTATTTGTTGGATATGAAAAGGCATTTGATTCTGTGGGAAGAAAATGGTGGTATCAAATTCATCACATGCTCCTGGAAGAGATAAAGACTAAACTTCCATCACTGAAAACATGTGATATAGAAATTAAATCAAGCTATTTCCAGCACCAATATTGAACTGATATCCAGGGATGGACAAAGGAATACCTATCCAGCACTATTCATGACTAGATGAGTCAGGTCAGAAGGGAGTTGTCTTGTTCTGGTATTTTGACTGAGGAGGGAAAATGAGTATGGATGGTGACAGTCTCATATATTTACAGACTGCATATGGTTGTCTTTTGTTCACTAGGGTATTATGTATTTTTAGAAAAAGATATTTGGAGAGAGAATCTCTATGGATTGACTTAAATATAAAGTCTGTAATGTAGGTATGGCAATTCCATTTCCAGGATATGTAGATGGGTTATGGCTAGACAAGGTAGGAGGTGGGTAGATAAATCGCCAGTTCTGATAAAGTACCAGGACGAATGGATATAGCAGAACTCTGATATAACACTTTTGGGATCTGCCTTTGGGCATGAACTACTTAGCTTATCATCATCATGGATCCAAAAAGTCAACTTGACTAGCACAAGAAGGGGAATTATGGTGATGAAACCATTTATTTGGAAAGATTGGATTGGAACTTGGGGGGGGATTTTAGTGGGCTACAAATTCAAAACAAATCAACAAAGTAAACAACAAGTAAACAACAAAGTAAACAACAAGTAAACAAAGTAATATGGAAGCCTAAAAATTTCATTGAAATGGCCAATAGAACTAATGTATTAAGTAAGGTGCTAAAAATAGAATTCAAATTAATGCACTGAGGCTCAATATAGCATCATGTTCATGACTTAGGATACAATAGTGTTACTGTGTTTTCCTTGTGCCATATATTAAGTTTGAATTTAAAACACCAAAATTTAGAATGAACTTTGAGTATTTCATCCAATGGAATTCAGTCAAGATGGAAAAGTTCCCAAATATTATGCTATGAGAATTTCAGTTGCACAACTAAGACTATTTAGTCTGGAAAAGATAAAAAAAGACAATCTTAAGTATTTGATCAATCAGTTGGCAAGAATTTAAGCACCTTCCTTATACCAAGTACTGGGTTAAGACCTAGGAAATAAAAGAACAAAAATGATGAAGTGGGCCCTGCACTAAATGCTGGAACTTCTCTGCTAAAGTTAGTTTGTATTTGCTTGTATGTCTCTCATGTATGTCTGTGTTTGTGTATGTGTGTGTGTGTGTATGTGTGGATGATCATCTGGCAATAGATACATAATCTGTTGCTGTCTTTCCTTACTAGAATGACCTGTGCCAACTCAACCTTCAATGGGAAAAATTCATGATTCTCAAATTATCTCAAGGAATTAAGCAGTAAAACAAGAAAAAAAAATACATTCTGTGTCTTTGACAAAATGATCCATTGTATGTTGGGATTGAAGAATATAATTAGGTGAGGAAGTTTATGTGAATACCCTATGTATCTTATTTCAATTTAATTTAAACATTAAGTCAATAAATCATAACAATTCAATTGCCTAATATGTAATAAGGCACTGTGTTAATTAGTTAGATTCAAAGACAAGTGAAAGGTTGCCTGCTCTAAAGAAACTTATTATGCATTTACATAAATATAAAGTATATCCAATATAATAAAAAAATCAAAGAGAAAGAGCTAATGACTGAGATAAGAAGAAATGGAGATCAGGAAAAGGCTTAATTTAGGAGACAGCAGCCAAGTTATGTTTAAAGGAAACTATATTCTTCATCTATCTTCGGTCATATTTTCTAGGGAGTTAGAAAGGCTGAGTCAGATGCACATCACTAACCAGTCACATAAATAATTAATGTGTTGACATGGAGGCCTTTAACCTTGATAATTGGGCACAGAAATGCCTAAGTTCCTCCATTGTAATTGACTGCTTGAACTTGTCCATTTGGGTTATAGTTTTATTCCTTTCATAGTACCCCCACCCTTGCCACCATCCCACATTTATGAATCTACTCTTAGAAGTCAGTATTAGTTGAGAATTAAAAAAAATAAAGCAAGGTCCTTCTCATAACATTCTCAAGGTTATCCTGACTTCTGCAGGATTGCTTGGGACAAATGTGTTGAAAATCACTATTTTAGTTATATTCTACCATGAACTCCAAATGCTCTAAATTGTATCCTCTTTGAAATGCAGGAGAATTGGCTTTTGACACTCATGAAGATTTGCAATGGGGAAAATCTGGAGGGAAATGTTAATTTGAATTTCACAGCTGACAGTGGCCACTATGCCAAGAAGTGACTTTCTCCAGTTGAATATTGCCCATTCTTGACAACATTGTGTGGCAGTAACCACAACAGCAACAGTATTAGTATTGTCTGGCACGTAGGTTGTAAATGAAGGTTTGCAAAGCATTTTACACATACTATGTCATTGAATTAAACTGTACATAAAATCAGTTTGTGAATGTTCATCTTCTGGCATCAATTACACAGGAAATCCAATTTCATATCACATATGTGACTCTTGAATCTATGTAGTTTTACAGTGTAGCAACAACATCAACAGTCAGCCAGGAAAACCCAAGATCTTGTACTGTCACTGAGTTAGGTGATGATGATGATGAAGATGAAGGAATAGCAGTAATAACTAACATTTATATAGCACTTTAAGGTTTTCAAAGCACTTTTTATATGTCATCTCATTTAATTTTTGCAATAATCCTTTGAGTTTGATACTATTATTGTAGTTTTACAGATCAGGAAACTGAAGCTGGAATAAGTTAATACATTTATTGAGAGTCATAAGTTAGTAAGTATATGATTGCAGGAGTCAAATTCAGATCTTCTTGACTTGAAATCTGCATTCTTACCCATCAGGCCACCTAGCTCCTGCTACATTAATGCATAAATATTAATACATTCTCTGAATTAAGAAAGAAAAGAATTGTGTTTGATAATATGGAGTGTTTCCTAGGAAATCTAATTATAGAATTCTGACTTAAGTCAATGAAAATATATTAATCTTCAAGAATCCAAGGTCATCTTTACACCTTGGATAACACATTAGAGTCAGACATTTATGGTGGTAATGAGGTGCTCTCAAAAACACAACGGATCAGAAATGGAGATGGGACAGATATGGTGAAATTCTTTGGAATTTTCCCTTCAAAAGATGTAGAAATTAGGGTGAATTGATCCATATAGCAGAGATGTAAAGCATCATGGGAAGAGAATGTTGTTGACCCTTTTCACCAAGAACTGTGGGTTCATTTAAAGCTATTCATAGTTTTCCAAAGACAAGCAGAATATTCTTTGTCTTTTGCTCACTTGTCTATTTATAATATGAATAACATATCCAGAACTTACCTATAAATAGACAGACACAAATACATATATTATTCATAAACTAATACGGGAGTATTTTCAATTGGCTATTTAGTTAAACATCACAGTATGGACTATAGACATTCATATAGTTGCTTTATTATTATTTCTCCTTGATGCATAATCACATAAAACTGTCTTGAATGATCTAAGATTAATTTTGGAGTTCTTTAGTGTTTTGTGACTTGATGAGCTCACCATAATCAAAGAATGTTTTGAGAACCCCTTTATCCAAAAGGGTTCTCCCTTTGTCTTGATATCAGCAATGGATGATGGTAGAGACCGTACTTTTAGCTTTCAGACCTCAGTTCTTATTAACTATAAGTTAGTTATTGAACAATCGCTGCTGATACCTTTCAAAGCATTCTTTATAATTTTGACCTCAGCCTGGTAGACACTTTATAGAAGGATTACATTTGAGAACATGCTTTGTTCTAAAAAAAAAAAAAGTACTAGGTTGTTTATGCTTAAAAAAAGAGTACATTTGGGTTATGCATTTTTTGAAACTTCCAGCCAAGAATTTGAATGTAAGGCTGTTGACCAATCAAAAATACTGGTGAGGAAAACCTACCTTTTACATATGAATCTAATATTATAAAAGACTCCCTCAACAAAAGTATATATTGTTCTCTAAAACATTTTGTGTGTGCATGAGTCTATGTGTGTAGATGGGAAAGTTAGCATATATATTGGTAGTTAATGAAAAATTTATATATTACATCTAATTTTATAGACTATGTGAACATATATGTATATTCATATACCTATCTATATAGTGTTACTTTATTAATGCATATTATACTTATATGCACATACAGAAAAGTGCATGTGTACATATATGTGTTTATGCAGAGAACAGTGACTGATCCTATGATTTAAATAGTAAGGATACTCCCTTTCGCATAGTACATTTCCTTCTTCAGTGAAATTCTTGTTCATATAGAATGTTAAGTACTGAGAAGCTAAGTGATTTTTTAATGCATTCCAAAGCCAGGTGTTTATAGGCATAATAGAAACATCTAACATTTATATAGGACTTAATATATAGTGAGAACTTTACTAAGCAATAATCAGTTCATTTGATTCTCACAACAGCTCAGGTCTTTCTGACTCCAGGCCCCATACTCTATATCTGTGATACCACCTATCTGCCTCGTTGTGTAGCTGAAAATCCGTGCACTATAATACACTGACTCTCTCTGTGGGAACAAATGTATCTTTATTATATGTCTGTGCATGTACATATGCATATGTATATATACATACACAGATGTGTGTGCATACATCTATATATGTGTAGGACACATATCTGACTTGCCCAAGGTCATATAAATAACCAGTTGTAGAACCCAGCTATATATAATGTATATAATGAACATTATTTCAAATTTCTGCAAGACATTCCTTCCAACAACCCTATGAATAACTACATCCATTTCAAAGATTTGGAAAGTCAGGCTTAGAGAGTCAATGCAGTAACTTTCAAGGGTGAAGACTAAGGTTTGAATCCAGGTCTCATGACTCCAAAGCCAGAGCATATCTCAGTGTATGATGAAGCCTACCCCTTACAGAGATTTCATTTTTACTTCATCTCCAAAGGAACTGAGACCTCCATCTTTTGCAAATGGAAGAAACAAGAACAAAAACAACTCATTTAATTAATTGTTGGTAAGACACAGGTTGTTTCCAAAGATGGACAACAAATCAGACATCTTTTGAGGCATCCTTTCTAACAGCCCCATTTGCCCCATCCCTTTCCCTAGGCTCCTCAATCCCATTTCCTCTTCCCAATCGAGAATGTTTCTCAGTCCTTTAATCACATGAGAGCAGTGAGTCACAGTCAGATGAGGGCTAGAGACTGAACCTGAACTGGATTCTGTCACTTAACTGCTAAGCATTTCATGACCTCTGAAACTCAATTTCCCATCTTTCTGTAAAATGGGCATGATAGTACTCATTCTCTAATTCATATGGTTATTAATAACACATTTTCTTTAAAAGAATCATAGTATTTATAATTTTTTACATTACCAAAATTTTTGTAAGTGTTTCTACCTCTTCCTCCTTCAAAGAGAGACATTTTATTAATAAATAAATTGTAAAGAAAACTTTAAAAATGAGAAAGTTAGGAAGACAAAAATATCAATGAGCTAAAAATATCCAAAAATATATGAATTATTCCATGCTCATGAATTTTTCATTTCTAAAATTCAAAAAAATGATGCTTGTGAGAGTATCTTATCACATTTCTTGGGAGGGGCATGCTTGTGTTTTTGTATAATTTTAAAATAGCATTCATTTTTTATTGTTTTGTGATTGTTCTCTTCATTTACATAAGCTGAATTTATATACATATTTGGCCCTGTTTACTATGCATCAATTGATGTAAATTTCTCCATGCCTCTTTATAGTTATCATATTCTATTTTTCACTTCATACTAATACTTTAGTACGTTCTTATAATAACATTTGTTTGGCCACTGCTCAATCAATGAATATATACCTTGTTTGAATTAGTTTGTTAACACAAAAGGTTTTGCTACAAATAATTGTATGTGTATATATATATATATATATATATATACACACACACACACACACACACACACACACACACATACACACACACACATACACACACACATTCACATGCTTTTTTGTCTCTTTTTTTTGTCAACGACTAATTTGATGTATAAATACAGTAGTGGAACCCTTTAGTCAAAGGGTATAGACATTTGAATCATTTGCATAATTCCATATTGATACAAGAAAACAATTTCTTTAATTGCTATAGAAATGATAGCTATATAAATTTGAATGTGTGTGTATGTGTGTGTGTGTTTGTGTGCGTGTGCATGCATGGTCCCACAGTGTTGTTCAATCCCTCCAAAAAGTATAAGGCATTATAAGTGGTTCCAGGAGTGGTTTAAAGATAAGTCATTTCTGCTTTACCTAAAATAAGAGATTCTTATTTCCAGAATGGCTTCAGAGTACTGTTTTATGTTTCAGCTACTGTTTACCTAGGAAACAATACTGTTCACAAGAAATATCAATCAATTAACAAACATTTATTAAGGGCTTTAAAAAAGGATAAAAGGGGTGGGGGGGATGATGGAAGGGAGGACAATGGGAGGAGGGTGCAATTTGAAATCAACACTCTTGGGGAGGGACAGGATCAAAAGAGAGAATAGAAGCAATGGGGGGCAGGATATGATGGAGGGCAATATAATTAGTCTTACACAACATGACTATTATGGAAGTCATTTGCAAAACTACACAGATATGGCCTATATTGAATTGCCTGCCTTCCCAAAGGGAATGGGTGGGGAGGGAAGGAAGGAAGAAGTTGGAACTCAAAGTTTCAGGAACAACTGTCAAGTATTGTTCTTGCTACTAGGAAATAAGAAATACAGGTAATAGGGAATAGAAAGTTATCTGGCCCTACAGGACAAAACAGAAGATGGGGACAAGGGAAGGGAGGGATGACAGAGAGGGCAGATTGGTGATAGGGGAAATTAGAATGCTCAGTGTATTGGGATGAGGGGAGGGGACAAATGGGGAGAAAATTTGGAACCCAAAATTTTGTGAAAATCAATGTAAAAAGTTAAATAAATAAATTTTAAAAAATAATTTAAAAAGGATAAAAGACAGCCCCTGCCCCCAAAGAGTTTGCGATGTAATGCAGGAGACAATATATAAATATATAAGTATATAAATATATATATATATATATATACACACACACACACACAGAGTAAGCTATATACTAGAAAAATGGAAAGTAATCAAAAGAGAGAAGGTACTGAAATTAAGAAGGATTAGGGAAGACTTCTATTAAAAGACAAGATTTGAGTTGGAACTTAAAGGAAACGCTGGAGATTAGTAAACAGAAGGTCATGGTACAGTGAAAGAGACCCCCTGATACAATTTTGACTCCTTGAATTATTGAAGGAAAAGAAAAAGAAAAGAACAAAAACTAAGGAATTATAAAATGAACTATTTAGAGAGGCGTTAGTTAACTTACAAAATAATCTGTTTGTGATTGGTACTGAGGTATAAAGGCACTGAGAATGGAGAAGCATGGGATCAAATCCTATCTCAGGCACCCATCATGTGACCGGTAACAATCAGAAAGTCTTTACTAAGTAGCTACGTGTGCAGGAATAGATTAGGCACTGAAGTTAAAAGTGCAAAGAAAGAAGTAATCCCTGATCACAAGAAGCTTGTCACTGCCCAAGCCTCAGTTTCATCATCTTTACAATGTAGTCAATAACATCTATAGTTCCTACCTCATGCTGCTCTTGGCAGGCTCAATTAAGAAAATGCACTTTTAATCTTTGCAAACCTTAAAGAAATTCTATATAAATGGAAGTCAGTTATATCATCCTTATCATCATCGTCATCATTTTCACCACTTCTTTTGCACAAATCTTCCTTCATCTGTTATGATTTGATTTATTTCCAGACACCTTGAGAGTTGGGTAAATCTCAACTTTAAATATTCCTAGACTGCTATTGCTTGATTGTCAAATGCGAGATATTTTTTAAAAAGTCTTCTTTTTATTACAAAAAATAAAATCAGATTTATATCAGGGTCATTATGGTTTTGTAAAGTCACATAATCATAACAGCAGTATCTGTCCCATAAACTGGAGTCATTAAATATTCATTTCTGATAAAAAGTATCCATTCAGTATCTACATACAGTAGCAGGTTGTCCATCAATACCTTTTCTTCTCTGTGACAGTTAAGAATCACATAAACTTCCTGTAGTTTCCCTTGTTAATTCACACTGGTCTTCTCTCTCAGTTTGACTAAGGGATTTGGAAATAAAGCTTGGAAGGTGAATTTGGATGTACTCTGCCAACATTTCATGACAGAGGTGAGAATTAAAAAATCAGATCAATAGGTTAAGAAACTTAACTTCAGCTTTCTGGAATTATTACTCCCCTACACACACTCTATAGGCAATCCCAACTATCCTTGCTTTTGGTCACTGATGGTATTTCATAAATTATTCCTTACCTTGTGAACAATCTTTCCCTCATGCCTTCAAAGCAACCCTTCCTCATTGGTATCTTAGAATCCCTAGCTTCCATTAAAACTGACCTCATGCTCTCCTCACTCTCTGAAGTATTTCTTTATTCTTCCAATTCTTAGTGCATTTCCTCCCTAGTCCATTTATTTTATTTACTTTAAATATGAGGCTGATGATTTTGAGTTATTCTGCTTCACTTAAACCAAATTCGTGTGCAAGTTAAGACGTTACCTTCGATATCATTGGTCCTCTCTGAAAACAAAGGACACTCAATATACGGTTTCTATAAACATATGTGTATGTGTACATATAATAATGTACATACATAATGTATAATATGTACATTGTATAAATGTATAAGTTGTATAATATGTACATATTATAAAAAATAACTCATGGACCACAAGTTAAGAATTCCTGTATTAACCTAATCTCACTTGACATATGAGGAAACTGAGGTGCAGAGAAATTCCAAATTATGCATAAAGTCACTATCTGAAGTGGGATTTGACCTCAGTGATTCTAGAA
>CM053769.1:473961909-473988973 GCA_028658325.1 Potorous gilbertii | reverse complement strand
TGCGGCTTCCACTGTTCCAGAATTTGTCAGGAGTTCTTTTTACAGGAAATCTATGGGCTGTGGGTTCGGACCTAGCATAGGTGAGTCTTTCTACTCCGCCATCTTGGCTCCGCCCCCCCAAACCTATTATTTCTGAAGCAAAATCTAGTGCATCACAGGGACCCTTTAAAACAAGGGCATCTCCTGTGCCCATCCTAGCAGAGACCTTTAATACTGGACTGAAACAAAACAGCATCCTCCTTCCTTTCCCCATAATGACTTTCCAAGAATTGCTTCTCTCTTATGGACCTAACCTGGTGACATCTCCGTCTGTGAAATAGCCATTGTAAAACATTCACCTCAAGGGTGCTGCTTCCTGAGCTCTCTTGGGCTGTAGCCAATCAGTGGCCTTGCTCAGTGTACTAGAAATTCTGATGGCAGGGGTAGGGCTGACTGAGGCAATACTTTTGGTACCTTTTTCTTTTAATTTTTCAAATTTTTTTCCTTAGCTTAGTGTATCTTGCAACAAAGAATAAGAAAGACCAAAAACAAAAATACTAGAAACACAATCAATGCTTCAATCATCTAGTCTGACAGCATACATTGCGTTCCACACCCATAGTCTCACTCAGCTCACACTCTTGCCAGGGGAGGGGGAGAAGGAAGGTAGGTGTTTTCTCATATTCCTTCCTCAGTGTTGTTGTCACTACAGTTACAGAGCATTCAGTTTCTACTTCTATTGTTTTGGTTGTTATGTCCATTGGCATGTTTTAGTTCTATTAGATGTACACACACATACATGCATAAATACATACATGTGCATATATATGTATATACACATATACATGTAATATGTATATTTGGTTCTGCTGACATCACTTGACATCAACTTAAATGTCTTCCCATGGTGCCCTGCATTCTTCATATTCATCATTTCTTATGATATAGAGTGGCAATAATGTATTACATTCTTGAATACAATTTGTTTAGCTATTCCCCCTAATCCATAGGCATCTGCTTTTTTAAGTACTTTGCTACTTAAAAAGTTGCTGGTTCTTAATAAAGTTTTCTCACAAAGCCTATGATTTGAGGGAAAGAACTGGGAGAGGGGTGGATTCCATGAGCTGGTGACTGTTTAACCTGGGGTTAATGGAACTGGATTGACCTATTCTGTCTACTCATATGTTGCTGTCCTAGTAATGTGGCATTGTACAACAGACTGACTGACCCTAGTGTGGAGGGTGGAGTCCAGCCAAAATCAAGAGCAAAGGGCTAGGGGTAAAAAACATGGCAACTTTTACTAAGAAACCAAAGTGAGTTCAGTGAGTATCTGAACCCAATGAAAGTTGATGGGAAAGCACAGTGACTCATTTAGGTTTAGAAATATGAAGAAATCATCCCTAAATCCAAGGTTTTATTGAGACCAAGAAAACATGGCATCTGGGGCTGAAGAGATGAAATAGACGTTTTCTAAGCTCACTGCTGGAATTCATAGTGATCACAGGATCATAGGGCTAAAGTTGGAAAAAACCTCAGACACCACGTAGTCCACACTTTGCCTGTGGAAACTTTAGCCCAGGGAGGTTGTAATCTGTCCAAGATCAAAAGAATAATACATGTCTGAGACAGCATTTCAATCCATGTCTTCTGAATCCAAATTCAGTACTTGGATAAATCTGGTGATGCTAAATCTAAGAGATTCATTTGTTTTTTTGGCACATTGAAAGGAAAGGCATTTTGTTTAACTGGGGTCACATATGTTAGATTACAGGAGTAAAAAGGGCTACAGTGAAAGAGATAATAAGCACTTGAGAACGATCTCCCAGTACCCTGGGGGCAACAAGTAACACCCCCAAACATAAGGAAACCAAACTAGAACAATAACTCTACTTTGGATATAGGACAGGGGAGTATAGGAAAGGGATAAATCAAAGATGTTGCCAGAGAATCTCAGGTATGATGGCACTCAGGTCAAAGTGGGAGAAGGCAGTCTGGGATGTTTTTGCAAAAGGCTGCTGCCAGGATTTGGTCTTTTATATAGCTCTCTCTCCACACCAGTTTAGTTGGTGGGATTTCTGTCTGTCTTAGCATCTCAAGGATATACTAAATGGTTGAGTATTAAATAGGGAGGCCAAGGGCATGACTCAGCTATGTAGAATTGGTTTCTAACCCTTATGATCACAGACCAGGCGGGGTGACTTGTATGGGTGCATGTGTGTGCATATATGTGCATAAGTGTGTATGCATGTGTGTGTGCATGCATATTATATATCTGATAATCTTAGAAGGAAGCAGCCTGATAGGGGCTTGAGCCAATAATATTAATAAATTCCTTATAATAGATATCTCTTGAATTCTGAGGAGTTTGAAAGCATAAGTAATTGATTCAGTGGCAGTGCAGACAAGGTTCTTCAGAACTGACAGTGAATCTAAGTTGCTTGGCTATTGATTTTTATTTCATTCTCTTCCTTGGTAACACTTGCACAATTCTTGGCACGAGAAAATAAAATTATTTATTTATAAGTAACAAGTAATTTAATGATAGTTTATTATTGTTAAACAACAGGTTAATAAAAATACTTTTTGCTTGATTGCTTGATTTGGGATAACTGGAGCTAGTTATATGGGTTATCTGGCAATAGTGAAAAGAAAAGATTTCCTCACAGTCATCAGCCTGATCTGTCTATGTTGGCAAAAAGCAAGAATAGTGAGTCAACACTAAAACAGAGAGGTGTCATGGGAAATTCTATCTACCAAGTGACTAGAGGTTCAGCAAGTAGCTTGGTTGATAAATGACTTGCCTCCCACCTCGCATCAGGGTTGCTGCTTCAAGGGTATATAACATAATGCCCACTGGGAATTGCCCATCTTAAAACTTTGAACCTGCTGGTTTTGTTGGCTGCCTTATCTGGAGCACTGGGAAGGAAAACAGATTCTGTGGGCACTTGACATCTACACTACCAAAACAAAAGCAATGATCAGCTTCATAACAATTTTTAAGGGGTTTCAGTCAGCACAGCAGGCAACTTAATAAGATAGGGTTGCTTTCTTCCAGGTCTTTCACATTAAAAATCAGGACTCTTCTCCCCATGGAATGTCAAGGAACAGAATAGAGCTAATTTAAACAATTGTATTCCCACATGCTTACCCCTCACTATCTGCCTTGTAGACTTCAGGGAAGAAATAGCTAAAAATCCAATTAAAATGTATATTCTTACAAATTTAGCAGAACAGAGGAAGTTTTAAGACCAAGAATGAGGAGGATAGGGAGGAGATAAACAATCCATTATCTTTTGGTTATAAGTTCAAACATTGCCCACCTCAGTATCATTGAAAGTCTCCACATGTTGGTACTTGGCTGCTCTCTGCAAACAGACTTAGATCTGCCTGTTAGTCACAAAGAAGTAGGAACAGCACTCCCCCTGCAATACTAGTCTAAGAAAAGGACACTTACAGACTTTAAACTGTTCTGTAACAGGAAAAAGAATGTAGATTGTAGGAATGTTCCTTTCCCTATGCCTTAAGGCATTGTGTTTGGTGTTCAGCAATTATGACTAAGAGTCACTAACATTTCTATAGTACCTTCAAATTCACAAAATTTTATGGATAGATAGATGTATATAGACATAGAGATAGCTGTGTCTCCATCTCTAGACAAATCTACCTATGTGCTCTCTAATTTGACCACAGTAATCCTGAGAGGAGGATGCTATTATTATATCCATTTAAATACCAAGAGTGGATTTTAGGTCCAGGTATCTCCAAAATCTGACTCTAATATTCCCCCCATTACATCATGTTTGCCATTCTACTTACTTAGGAAAGTCATTTGGCTACTCTGAATCTTAATTTCCTTATCTTTAAAATTAGGGTGGAAGAGTAGATTAGTGATCTAGAGGCCACCCTACCCTAATTCATACTTGGGCTTAATTAACTATTTTCATTGGCTATCTTAAGTACTGATACCATACTGATGTTCTACCCTAATGGACTAACCATTCAAATAATGACATAACCAGGACAATAAAAATTCTTTATCCATTAACTTTCCCCCTGTATGGACAATTAGTTAGGATTCTAGTTAGTAATTAGATATTCTGTTTGAGAAGGTTGTGCAGACTTCAAAAGTTTGATGAAATCAGTACAGTGACTTACATAAACAGGAGCATCTTGAAGGTCCTCATCATTTATAGGCAATTGTTTGATCATTAGTACTCTGCACTGGATAGCCAGCATATTAGTGGAAAATCTTCTGTCCAGGAAAGAATACATCTTTCTCTGTGTGTTATTCCTCTTGATAGAAAAAAAGAGCATAACTGAACAAATTTTTCTTTCTTGTTGAATCATTTGTCTTGCCAGACTCTTCATGACACCATTTAGGATTTTCTTGGCAACAATACTAGATGGTTTGCCATTTCCTTCACCAGTTTATTTTACAGATTAGGAAACTGAGTCAAATGGGGTTAAATGAGTTGTCCAGGGTCACACACCTGGTGTCAGAGACCAGCTTTGAACTCAGGAAGAGGAGTCTTCCTGATTCCAGGCCCAGTGCTCTACCCATGGTGCTGCCTAGATGTCCTTTTCTAGTTATATCTATCAAAAACTCTTATTCATTCTTAACATATTCATGAGAAATATGTACTTGGAAGAAAACCTTGAATGTGGTAATTTGCTCTATGAAATTAAATGTATCTTTTGTCATCAATGAGCACTAGCTTAGTGTGACATTGTAGTCTCTGCATTCATAAATCAATTGCATGACAAGAAGACATTATATACTATAGAATGTCACTTGAAAAATAAAACTTGTTTATTTTCTTATACTACTACCAACAATACCCAAAGATGCTTATGACAAATAGATGAATTATTCTTTTAACAACTTTATAGAGATGAGAAAGTAGGTATATATTCCAATAAGTATTGGTTGTCCATCAATCATCTTTTTCTCTTGTTTTTGTTTTTTTTATTTATTTAACTTTTCAACATTCATTTCCACAAAATTTTGAATTCCAAATTTTCTGACCATCTCTCCCCTCCCCACCGCAAAACTCTGAGCATTCTAATTACCCCTATCACCAATCAACCCTCCCTTCTAACATCCTTCCCTTATTCACATCTTCTCTTTTATCCTGTAGGGCAAGATAAGTTTCTATACCCCATTACCTGTATTTCTTATTTCCCAAATATATGCAAGAACATTAATCAACAGTTGTTTCTAAAACTTTGAGTTCCAACTTCTCTTCCTTCCTCCCTCCCCACCCATTTCCACTGGGAAGGCAAGCAATTCAGCATAGGCCATACAAGTGTAGTTTTGCAAATGACTTCCATAATAGTCATGCTATGCAAGACTAACTATATTTCCCTCCCTCCTATTCTGCCCCCCATTTATTCTATTCTCTCTTTTGACCTTGTGCCTCCCCAAGAGTGTTGACTTCTAGTTGCTACCTCCTCCCATTGCCCTCCTTTCCATCATCCCCCCACCCTGTTTATTCTCTTCTCCCCCACTTTCCTGTATTGTAAGATAGTTTTTCATACCAAAATGAGTGTGCATTTTATTCTTTCCTTGAGTCAAAGGTGATGAGAGTAAGCTTTATGTTTTCTCTCTGACCTCCCCCCTTTTTCCCTCCATGGAAAAGTCTTTTTCTTGCCTCTTTTATGAGACATAATTTGGCCCATTTCTTTTCTCCCTCTCTCCTCCCAATATATTTCTCTCTTACCGCTTAATTTCATTTTTTTAGATATGATCCCATCCTATTCAGCTCACCCTGTGCTCTCTGTCTCTCTTTGTCTCTATGTGTATGTGTGTTTGTTTGTGTGTGTGTGTGTGTGTATGTAATCCCACCAACTACCCAGACACTGAAAAAAGTTTGAAGAGTTACAAATATTGTCTTTTCATGTAGGAATGTAAGCAGTTCAACTTTAGTAAGTCCCTTATGACTTCTCTTTCCTGTTTATCTTTTCATGCTTCTGTTGATTCTTGTGTTTGAAAGTCAAATTTTCTTTTCAGCTCTGCTGTTTCCATTAAGAATGCTTCAAAGTCCTCTATTTCATTGAAAATCCATTTTTCCCCTGAAGTATTATACTCAGTTTTGCTGGGTAGGTGATTCTTGGTTTTAGTCCTAGTTCCTTTGACTTCTGGAATATCATATTCCTTGCCCTTTGATCCCTTAATGTTGAAGCTGCTAGATCTTGTGTTATCCTGGTTTTATTTCCACAATACTCAAGTTATTTCTTTCTAGCTGCTTGCAATTTTTTCTCCTTTACCTGGGAACTCTGGAATTTGGCTATAATGTTCCTAGAAGTTTCTCTTTTTGGATCTCTTTCAGGAGGTGATTGGTAGATTCTTTCAATATTTATTTTGCCCCCTGGTTCTAGAATATCCAGGCAATTTTCCTTGATAATTTCATGAAAGATGATGTCTAGGCTCTTTTTTTGGTCATAGCTTTCAGGTAGTCCCATAATTGTTAACTTGTTTCTCCTGGATCTATTCTCCAGGTCAGTTGTTGTGATTTCTTCATTTCTCATCAAGTAATTAGCCTCCATCTGTTCCATTCTAATTTTTAAAGAACTATGTTCTTCAGTGAGTTTTTGAATTTCCTTTTCCATTTGGCTAATTCTGCTTTTTTAAATCATTTTCTCCTTATTGGCTTCTTGAATCTCTTTTATCAATTGAGTTAGCCTATTTTTAAAGGTGTTATTTTCTTCAGCATTTTTTGGGTCTCCTTTAGCAAGTTGTTGACCCACTTTTCATGATTTTTTTGCATCTCTCTCATTTCCCAATTTTTCCTCCACCTCTCTTACTTGATTTTCAAAATCCTTTTTGAGCTCTTCCATGGCCTGAGACCACGGAATATTTCTTTTGAATGTTTGAGATACAGAAGCCTTGACTTTTATGTCTTTCCCTGATGGTAAGCATTGTTCTCCCTCACCTGAAAGGATGGGAGAAGATACTTGTTCACAAAAAAAGTAACTTTCTATAGCCTTATTTTTTTCCCTTTTTTAGGCATCTTCCCAAACAGTTACTTGACGTTTGGATCCTTTGTGAAGAGTAGGGTATACTCTGGGGATCTGTAAGATATCATTTCCTCCAAGGAGACACAATCAAGCATGTATATTGGTCTGGGAGCAAGCAGAGATTTTTTGTGCCCAGAATCTTAGTAGAATTTCCTCTCCACAACCATCTCGCCTCCAGTTCTGCCAAGTCAGCCAGCACTGGGGGCTGAGATTCAGATAAGCTGTGGGGGCAGGGCTGCCATTCAGTGTGAGATAAAGATTAACTGTTGCAGGGTGTCTACACAGGGCTATTGGTAAGAATGGGCTGCTCAGTGCCCCCAGGGTTTTTACGATCCAATGATGGATGCGGACTGCAGTAGGGGCTGCTGTGGGAACTGCTACTGTGTGCTGGATGTGGCCTTTGTGGCCACTGCCTGAGGCCAGACCTATGGGAAGGCCTTTCTCCCTTCTCACCCAGCCAAAAAAACCCTGTCACTGAACTTTGGCACCTGTGGGTTGAGGGATCTGCAAACTGCTGCTATTGGTACTGGAGATTCTGCCCCTAAGGCCTGCTCCCATCTTCCTCCCAGAGCCATGCTGTGGGACCAAGGCTGGGCTGGGCTCTACTATGAGTCTGGTGTAACAGATGTTTCTCGTTGGCCTTTCAGGTCACCTGGGCTGGAAATCTCCTCCACTCTGTTGTTCTCCACTCCTGCTGCTCTAGAATTTGTTGAGAGTCTTTCTTTACAGGTAGTTTATGGGCTGTGTGGGAAGAGCTAGTATATGTATGTCTTTCTACTCCACCATCTTGACTCCACCCCTCAATCATCTTTTTCTTAATGAGAACTGCGTGGTTGTTCTTTCACTAGTTCAGATACTTTTTATATATTTTTTCTAAATACAGTGTATGATGGACCTCACCTGAATGTTATTAGTCCAGTTATTCTTCTCATATTTGTTTTATTTAATGATACCATGAATGCTTCCTCATGGTAAACATCTGGAACTACAATGTTATACAGATTAAATAATCCCAACATTAAATAATTCCATGGACATTGATGAGAGAAAAATATATAAATCTTCTTTCTTAGCAAACCAGGTTTTTTTCCCATTTATCATCTTTTTGTTGTCATAATTCTAGGGTCCTCATTAGGTGTTCTTGGCACAAAGCTTTTTATATAATTATTTTTCTGCCTTTGCCTCTCCTTAGACTTATTTGTACTAATGCTACTCTGAATCTCCCTTCTTTCCTTCCCTTCTTCCTTCCTTCTTTCCTTCCTTCTGTCCTTACTTAAGTTCTACATAGAGTTTATTATGATTTGGAGAACCACCTGCATTTTTAAAATGTTGGTCCCTTTGCAAAAGTTCATGTTGAGGGCTATAATAAACTTTGTAATCCATCAGTTAGCACTTATTAAGCACTTACTCTGTTCTAGGCAATGTGTTCTTCTTTGCTGCTTCTAGACATCTGTTAAAATCAACTGTGCTGCCAACTCCTCCTCTTAGGAAGAGCAGGGAATCTTCCAGTCTATTACCTAGATCTCCTTCTTTCTTCTTGCATCAATTATGGGGTTAATGACGAGATTGTTGTGACTCAAATTCTTTAGTGGTTTATCTACTCTATGGCTACTATGCAAAATCAGGAGTCAAATTAATATTTTTTATGAAGTGTAAAACTAAGTGGTTCTTAGTCTTCTGTGCATACTGTTTTTTCCTCTTATTGCAACAATTTTAAAATAAGAGTGGAATCACACACAACCAAAGATTGTCTAGTATTTTTGATTTTCTCATAAGTTGCCATGACCAGTGACATGGACATGTGGCATCCAGCCTTCTGGTAATGAGCCTTCTTTTCATGAGAAAGAAAGCCCAATCTAGGTCTGAGACAAATACTTTTATCCTAGTGTAGAATAACTGGCCATAGTTTGAACTCTGTTGATACAGCTTTAAAAAAAAACCAATATGATCCCCACACCACCATGAACTTTTGGAGTAGGGTTTTATGGAGGATATTAAGATTTACAATAATAATTATGTATTCATCTAAAAAGCATTTCGTAAGCACCTACTATATTTCACTTGCAGCACTGGTACAAAATAATGATGTAAATGATTTAAATATATACATCATTTTTATGCATTAACTCTTATCCAGAAAGACACCTTATGAAGTCCATGTGATGGCATAACATATCTTTTTTTCTTTTAGGTCTTTTAGCACACAGTGCCTTCACATTACATCTCCAGCTCCACATTTTTATTCTGTTTATTGTCTGATTTTTTAGTTCCTTCCCATCATCCCTTCAAAGATGAGCAGGATTTGAGCCTAATGAGGGAGTTGTAATTCAGGAGCTTGAATATATGAACATTGAAATATCAACTTTTGAAGGAACAATATCCCCAATGCCCATTAACCAGTTCAGTACATTTAAGAAGCAAATGCTTCTATGTTAGTTCTCACCTTAGATGGACAACTGTCAACTCTTCATTCCTTTAGTAAATGGTCTAAAAAATTATCACAGCTGAAGAAAGTCCTAGCTTGATGTTGTGTAAGAAGCATCTTGAAAATCAACTAGGCTGGTCCTTTGACAACATATACATAATCCATCTTTGGGCACATCCTGAAAGCTCTTGTAGAGTCTTATGACCTTCCCCAGCTTGTACTCCAGTGACAGAGCCTTTGAAAAAAAAGTCCCTGGCCTACTAGTGAAACTTGTATCTGGGAAGGAATCCCCTCCACAATATGGCTGACACTTATCCATCCCACTTTGACTCAAAGACCTTTAGCGACAGGAAATCCACTACTTTCCTAAAGATATATTCTACCTTAAGACAGCTTTCATTTTTAGAAGGTTTTTTTTCCTAACAAAAGCCAGTTGTTTGGAAACTTCCTACCTCATCTAGTTCTTCTAGGAGAGAAAAAAGAGGCAGACCATGTCTGCACTTCTTTTACAAATTGTCTTTTTGTATATTTGAAGAAGACAAGGGAGATTACATGCATAATACACATTTAATGCTCTGTGACCTACAAGGAAGTGATAAAGTGTGTGGGGGCTGAAAGTACAAGATGAAAAGGAAATAATAAAAAAAATCTCTGGGGTTTTATAGAAGGATCTCTGTGAAAATTGTACCAGAAAAGGGAGTACAGTAATTCTAACCCTAAATGTGCTATAAGAATTTCATTGGAAACCTGAGGCTAACAAAGAGATAGTGCTATTATATTTTGATAGTAGATCCATGAAAGTGTTTGAGAATAAGGGAGACAAAGTATGGATTTATAGTAAGAGGAAAGAAACTTTTTTTTTCTTTTTGCTTTCATAGTATGACCTCAACTATAAGGACAAAAGGAAATTCGTGGGCTTCTCAAAGAGATTTTGAAGAAATTTGAGTTTGCCATTTATTCAAGAGGAACTTAGCTCTTCTGATACTTTTGGCATTTCTGTTCAGCTTTTTATCTACGAAAATATAAGTGAGAAAGTAGTTTTCAACATTCATGTTGCAAAATGATGCTCATCAGCACAAGTTGGATGGGTAGAGGTTTGGACCTCTGAGGTTTATGATTACTTTATGTGATATATGGAGGTGTTCCCTCAGCCTTTGTAATCTTGCATGACTTTCCTCTCACCTTGCATTTCCTAAATAGATTTGACGGTGTGTGCGGGGGGAAGGGGGAGATTATTTAAATGAATAGAATAAATGAATGAAAAATGTTTTGTTTACTAAGTGTTATGTGCCAAGCATTGTGCTCATTAAAAAAAAAATAAAGGACTATCCTTTTTTGACCTCAAGAAGCTAACATTCTAAAGTGATGACCAGTGAGGGGTGTTTTCATAAAGAAAGATGAAGGCTTGATTATGGGACCATAGGGAAAAATAAATTGGCGTAGCTCTCACAGGAAAAAAAATGGTAGAGTTGATTTGATCATATTTTATGGTTTCAGAACCATGTGTATGTGTGTGTGTGTGTGTGTGTGTGTGTGTGTGTGTGTGTGCATGCATATGTTTTGGAGTGGGTTGGAAAAGTCACTTGGTAAAGCCATGGAAAACATGGCTGGAGAGTGAGGAATAATTGTTACTGTTGCTTTCCTCTTATACTGTGGCACCTCTGGCCCCACTACCATTTCTTTGCAGACAAATACCCTGATAGTGCCCATTAAATTTTCCAGCATCAGTAAGGTACTATCAATTTCTCATATATACCCTTGAATAAGCGCACCAGTTCTGTGTGCTGTTGCTAAAATGGAAAACCTGGTATGATTGCACACTACATAGGTAAGTAACTTACATGTAAAGTACTTCGCTCACACTAAATGGGCTATCTGAACAAATGAAAAGTGCTGTTATGATCACTGTGTTGAAGTTCACAATAGGAGTGATGGTTTTCAGTAACTTTCTCTGTTAGAGCTTTAGCTTTGCTTAAATTATTTTAAGTTAAATTTATTTTTAAGGTATACATGGAAAGCTCTAATCTTAGCTGAGTATTCCCCTTGCAGCATGTACACAGACAGATTTCCTTCTCCCCCTTGAGATTAACACACTTTTGGATCAAAAACTGTATATATCCTTATGGCACTTGCAGTAAAATACACATACACACACATACACACAGGAATTAGAAAACACTGGGAAGAAACTTTACTGATCTTCCTTTTTGAAAAAGTTTTAACTACTTTGGCTATTTTTTATGTCTGTGTAGTAAGCAAAAAAAAAAAATGTTCCTTCACCCATGCACACAAAGATACTCTCTATTCAGAAGCAATATTAAAAAAAAATGCTTTTCATATTTACTCTGGGGGAGCTCTCCCCCAAGCTGAACAACAATAAAAAAAAGTTCTTGTTTAAATTAGTATATTTCACTTCAATCCATATTCCCTAAAAATAATGTCACATTCTAGAAGGTGGAGGGTACAATGTATAAAGAATGAGACTGACCCAAATGCAGGAGGTATTTCCCTATAAGAAACAAAACTCTCCTCTTATTCGATACCCCAGTGATTGGATCTTTTTAAGTGAAATATGGTGACCTGTCAAGGAACATGGAGAGAGTAAGTGGGATGAGTTCCTAGAAATGGTGAGGCTAGATAGATAACTTTTCACCTTATGTTAGTGCCATCATGCATGGAAATAGTCTGTATAAATTTCTTCTTGTAAGGGTTATAAAGACATTCTCCTAAGAGAAGGGAATAATTATGAAACAACACAGTTCCGGAATTAGAGGATCTAGGTTCAAATCTCTCTTCTGATGTTTACTCTGTATATGTGTATGTGTGTGTATATATATGTGTGTTTGTATAAGCATGCATTTGTATGTAGGTACACATATACATACACATATATATATGTGTATAAGTCCTGTTGTTTTTCAGTCATATCTGACTGATCCCATTTGGGGGTATCTTGCCAAATGATCTGCAGTGGTTTACCATTTCCTTGTCCAGATTTTTTTAAAGATGAGGAAACTCAGGCAAACAAGATTAAATGACCTGACCAGGGTCACACAGCTAGTAAATATCTGAGGCCAGATTTTAACTCAGGAAGATGAGTCTTCCTGACTCCAGGCCTGGTTCTCTATCCACTGCAGTGCCACCTAGTTGTATACTATGTGTATAACCTTGACAAATCACTTAAACTTCCTTTGCCTCAGTTTCCTCATCTGCAGAAAAAGGACGACTCGACTAGATGATTTCTGAAATCCCTTCCAGCTCTGTATCTATGAATAATTCTATGAGTCAGAGATCTCTATCTTTTGTCCTGCACCCTCCCCACCAAATGCATATGTCCTTCCCGTCCTCTAAAAACATACTAGACCTGGCCCATATTAATTCTATATAACAAGTTGGTAGGTAGGTAGTAGTAGTGGCAGTGGTAGTGATAGCAGTAGTTGTCTTCGTCGTTGTTGTGTTAAGGAAGTTTGACTCTCTTGTCTAGCTACAGTTGTAGACCATGCCTAGTACAATAACAATAAAAAGGAGTAATACATTTCATAGAAATTGATTAGTCTTCTTTTATTTTTGTTTTACGTTTAACTATTTTAGCTCATTAGTTTGTGAGTAAATGAATTCTGTTAACATAATGTCTTTTCCTTTTCAAATCCAGTTACATATGCAAAACACACTATGGACAATTCCATTATATTCAACATTTATAAAACACCTATTAGATACTAGGGAAAGTTCTAGAAACTGGCATACAGGTCTACAAATGAAGTAATCCCTTCCCTCAAGTAGCTTGCCTTCTACTGAGACAAAGGGAGATACAACACCTACACAGATAAATCAATATAAAATAATATAAAGTTAAAGAAAAATATTTCATGAGCAAGAGATTACTAAAAACCTGGACATCAGAAGAAGGTTTCACAGGAGACAATGCCTGAGCTGAGCTTGAAGGGAAGTTATGGAGGGAGAAGTAGAGCTGAATAGGTGACATTATCTGGAATACCGGGCAAAGGCACAGATGTACGCATTGGGATGTTGCATACAAGAATAGCAGATAGGTTAGTTGTTCTTTTTGTTTATTTTGCTCTTGAATAAAAAGCACACAAAGGGAACTCGCATGAAACAAGACTAGAAAAGCTGCTGGGAGTAAGTATCCAGAGCAGAATTTCAACCCAGGTCCTCTGATTTCAGAGCAAATGCTCTTTCTACAACATTATATTGTGCTCCATATGCTTGGAAATGAATACAAAAATGAGAGAGTTCATCCCTGGGTAGTTTAGCCATGGACCCAGTGATAGATAGAGCAAGTCAGGAAGTATAGAGTCTTCCTGGGCCATTGAAATCTTAAGGGACTTGCAAAGGGTTACACAGACAGCAGGATTTGAAACTCAGGCTCTCAGGTTCTTTCTTCATCCATTTCTTTTGGCTACTGTTTTACCCATGATGCCTTTAATACTGTTTCTAAGATAAGGATCCATGGTATTAACTTATACTTAAAGTTGGAAGAGACCATTTAGTCACACCAGAACACACACAAAAGTATCCCCTTTATAGTGTACCTGAAAGTTTTCACCAGCATTTACATGTAGGCCTCCAGGGTTAGGGAACCACTCACTCTCAGAAACAATCCATTCTCTCCAGAGTTGTTCTCATCATGGGGAAGATTGTCCTGACATTGAAGTAGCATTCACTTCAGTATCACAATACCCTTGTGAATTGGAGTATTGTCAATTCCATTACACAGGAGAAAACATTGCCTTAGGGTTGAAGCTTTTAGCACAACAAAACTAGAAAATATCAGAAATGAAGATGAATGAATGGATGGGTGGATGGATGGATGGATGGATTGATGAATGGATGAAAGAATGAATAAAAAATTATTTATTAAGTTCTCAGTATCTGATGGCTTGAGGCAGCTAGGCAGCACGGTGGCTAGAGTACTGAACCTGGAGTCAGAAAAAAAATCCTTTTCCTGAATTCCATGGTCTCAGACACTTACTAGGTGTGTGATCGTGGGTAAATCACTCCACCCTCTTTACCTCAGTTTCCTCATCGGTACAATGAGCTGGAAAAGAAAATGGCAAATATTTAATAAGTATCTTTGCCAAGAAAAGCCCAAACAGGGTCACAGAGAGTCATACAGGACCGAAACGACTCAAGGATAACAATCTGCTGGTTATGTAAATCAGAAAACCAAAAACAAACCAAAAACAAATAATACCTACCCTCAAAGAGCATGCATTTGGATAGTGGAAAAGCTACAACCAACATTGAAAAAATGGCTTTCGTGGAAGTCTGATTTGGAAACAGCCAGAAGGTGTGTAGTGGCCTGGATTGTGAACTAAGTTAAAGACTCAGCTGTCAGAGCTCTGGATCCCAGGGAGAAGAGTACAATTTCCTGCGTGAGAAGAGGATGGAAGATGCCAGCAGAATGGTCCCTCCCTATTCTGGGTCCAGTGCTCCTCTCACCCCTCCATTCAACAGTTTTATTGGAATCAGAAAGATAAAAGCTCAAATCCTGTTTCAGACACCTGGGAAAAACATTTAAACCATTATTGGCCTCAGTTTCCTCATCTGGATAATGATAGTTTCTACCTCCTAGAGACATTGTTAAGAAGCAAATGATCTAGACATAGTTTCTCTGCTATATTAAAGTGCTAAGTGCCAGTTATTATTAATGTCCTATATATTTCTCTTAAGAACTAAACATTTTCAGTGGTGATGTATGGTGTATACATGTGGGTATATTCCTATTGAAAGCATATATTAAATTTGACTTCCAGGTTAGTTGCACTGATTTTTTTTTCTGATGTATTCTATTCACTTAATGTGTTTCTCATATCATTAAAGAGTACATAGGAGGGTATTTAAAGCCATTTACCCGTTAATTTTGCTGAGTGGGAAAGTTAATTGCTTTAGCTTTTGTTTATTCTTGCAGGAATGACCAAATAGCATTTTGACGAGAAATCAGTTTTTATGCCTAACCACAGCAAAGGGCAAAAAATACCATTTCTCTTTTAAATGTCATTACATCCCTGGGCATGACTGGGGCTGGAGACAATGTGATTTATGATTCTCCTATTTATGTTATTGAAATAGACAACTGGACACCCATTTCATAAACAACTAATAAAGAGCTTCTGCAACCTTTCCATTACTTTATAATCACACCTGTTTTTCTACCTGTCACCTGGGGGCTGGCAAACAGAGTTAGTGGTATAATTCCCTTCTTAGGTTCATGCTATTATCTTCCTTGGCTCTCCCTACTGACCTCTCTTGGATGGGAATGCCGATGTCCTCAGCAGCATGGAAACGACCCTCCCTCCTCTATCCCCCACTACACACAGACAGACAGACACACACACACTATACACATATACTTACACACACACATTTTGTCCCTTGTTGGGGTCATAGGGTAAGGACTATTTTTCCTTTGTTATCTTTCTATTTTTAGTCTGAGTGGATGAAGTAGCAAGCATATATTAAGTACTTACTATACGGTAGGAACTGTGCTAGACACTTGGAATATCTGCCCTTAAGGAGTCCTTTGTGTGAAAGACACACTGGAAATCCCTGTCCTTGAGGAATGTATATGCCATAGGGATCCAGAGGTTCATAGACTAAGCATCAAGAGGGATCTCAGAAGCCAAGTAGTTGCAAATGTGCATATATTTCAGTACATTAAACTTCTTAGAAGGATGGCAAAATTCTTTTAATTCACTGAGTATGTTAGAAGAAGGAAATAAGAAAGGAAGGAAGGAAGGAAGGAAGGAAGGAAGGAAGGAAGGAAGGAAGGAAGGAAAAATACATTTCCCTTTGAAGTATTCAGATGAATTTTGGTTATTAAGATGAAATACTACTTGTTCAACATATTTTTTCCCACAAAATATTCAGACCACTTTAACTGTATAAGAGGTCTCTATAAAAAAGCAAAAGTGGAGAAAACCAAATAAAAAAATTCCCCCAATTCTCATGAATATTATTGCCCTATGTCTTCTTTCTACCTCATTGCCAGCTTCCTCTTTGCCACACAAGGTCACAATGGTGTTAGGAACCAATATTCTCATATCCTATTATCAAGGCTTGAAAAGATTGTGAGGTTCCCAAAGATTGCCTGTGACCAGTTTAAATCAGGTTCTTTCTTTGCAACTGTTTGTCGAACCAGTTAAGCTACCTGGAGAAGTCCTATTAATGTGAATGTTAAAGGCAGCACCAGTGTTTGTGCAAACACTGGATTTTGGATCTTGCAAAGTCCTTAAAAGTCATCTATGTCAACTTCTCTTCCATCTTTTATATGAGGAAACTGAGGTTTCTATTACATTTCAAGGGA
The DNA here is from genome assembly GCA_028658325.1 of Potorous gilbertii. Taxonomy (NCBI): domain Eukaryota; kingdom Metazoa; phylum Chordata; class Mammalia; order Diprotodontia; family Potoroidae; genus Potorous; species Potorous gilbertii. The sequence goes on along the minus strand of CM053769.1, from coordinate 473,972,225 downwards.
GGAAAAAATCAAGCCATTTTCCTAGAAGCATATCTCTCTTTTTCTCCTCTTCTACCATTGAGGCATATTCCCAAACTTCTTCCTCCCTAGTCTCAGATCAAGAGTTGGTCCTATTCTTGACAAAAAATACTCCTCTCCACAGGACCTGAATCCCATCCCCTCTTCAGTTTGTCCAAAACCTTTCTCACACTTTCATACTATTTCTTTTGTTCAACCTCTCCCAATGTACTGAAACTTTACTGGTTGTCTAGAAAAATATCACTGTTTCCTTTAACAAGAGCAAGACAGAGAGAGAGAGAAAGAGATAGAGATAAATAGATAGAGAGATAGAGAGAGAGAGCATCACTTGATCCAATAATCTGTGCTATTGTCCTATATCTCTCCTCTCTTTCTTGAGTAAACTCTTTGAGAATACTTTTTTTTTCTAATCAGTGCCTTTGCTTCTCTTCTTTTGCTCTCTTCTAAACTCTCTTCAATCTGACTTCTGAGCTCCTTATACAAGTAAAGTTGAACACCTAAAAGTTACCAATGAACTCTTAATTGCCAAATCTAATGGCCTTTTCTCCATTTTGTTCTTCTTTCACTTTTCTTCAGCCTTTGCTAGCAAATATTCATTCTTCTCTAGCTTTCTGTGACACTACTTTATCTTTCAGAGTTCTATCTATTTCAGCACCCTTGAGTCTCCTGTGCTATGTCTTTACCCATGTCACCTGCACTAACCTAATTGTCCCTGGAGGCTCTATGCTGGGCCCTCTTCTCTTCTCTCTCTGAATTATCTCACTTTATGATTTCATCAGCTTGTAGGGATTCAATTATCACCTCAATGCAAATGATTCTTAGATTTCTTTATCCATCCTTAGTCTCTCCACTGAACTAAAAGCATGCATTTCTAACTCCCTGTTGGACATCTCAAACTCTATGTTTTATCTTCATCTTAAATTCATTATGTCCCAAACTGAACTCATTATCTTTCTTCCGTCAATTGCCCCTTTCCCTTCTAACATCTATATTTCTGTGGAGGGCACTATCATTGTCTAAGTCACCCAGACCTCAAACCTCATCTTCATCCTTTACTTGTCACTCTCATTTAACCAATATATCCTACGTATTGCCAATCATGTCATTTTTGCTTCCACAATCTCTCATATATGTCTCTTTTTCTTCTCTGAGAAAATCGTAACTGAAGCACAGGTCATACTATTGTAATAGCTTTCTAACTGGTCTTCCAATCTTAAATCTCTCTCTATTCGAATCCATTCTCCACTCACTGCCAAGGTAATTTTTCTAAAGGTAGTTTTGAACAAGCTATCCACCTCAATGAGCTCTAGGGACTCTCTATTACCTATAAAATCAAGTATAAATTCTTTTTATTTTTTTTGGCTTTTAAGATCTTAAAATCTGCCCCTCTTCAAGACTTCCTACACTTTAATCCCTTCCATGAAATGTACAAAACCAGAAATACTGACCTACTCACCATTCCTCAATAATGGCACTCCATCTATTGGCTGTGAATCTTTTCCCTGACTGCAGTTCAAAGCTGGAAGACTTTGGGCTATGTTACATGCACCTCTAATGTTCCATGAAATATAGTGTGCAAAAGCAGAGAAAACTCTGAGACAGAAAACAAGCTTGAAGAATTAAGAAACTGAAAAAAAAATTGCTGTTAAGTATGTACCAATCATCCCACTCCGCAACCCAGAAGGGTAGAAGGTAAGAGCAGTTAAGGGTGGGGGAAAGAAGGAGAAAAAGAGTTCGTATTCAAATTCAGACAGTTATTAGGAATGTGATTTTGGGTAAGTCAACAAATTACCTTGATTACTTCAACTAGAAAATGGGGATAATTAATAATAGCACCCAATCTTCTGAAGATTTAATTGAAAAAAAAGTAAAATATTTTAGCAAATGACTGGCACATGGCAATGCTAAGTAAATGCTAATTAATATCAATATTATCCTTAATTCTCTCACTTTTCTCAATATATTGATAAATATATATAATATATGCTCACAGTCTATGGTTCCTTGAACCCAGGAGACATTTCATTTGGCCTTTCCCTCCCCAACATTTAGCACAGTGCCCACCTATGACTTCTAATCAATGCTTATTGTCTAATCTGATAGAGGACTTGTCCTGCCTATAGAAAGTAAGGCTCTTGAGGCCAGGGACTGGATCTTTTCTGTCTGTATCCACAGTACATAGCACAGAATCTGTCGGATAGTAAGCATTTAATACGTTTGTGGAATAGAATTGAAAACTCTACGGCAATGACACCTTTGTAAAATGGAAAGAGCTACCTTGGCAAGGAGTGAGCTCACCATCATAGGGAAATAAATCTAGTGACCACTTAGCCCAACCTACTAGTTTTGGGAAAAAAGAGGAAAATGAAGACCAGAGATGTTTAGTTACAAACTCAAAGTAATGTAGTAGTAGAAGTAGAAGTAGTAGCAGTAAACATTTATATAGAGATTTAAGATTACAGTGTGCTATAAAATATCTCATTTTTTTTTGTCCAAAAAACACTAAGAGGGAGTTACTGTTATTGTCTTCATATTTCAACCTCTGCAGGGTCACATAGCGAGTAAGTATCTGAGGTCAGATTTGAACTCAGGTCTTCCTCATTTCAAATTCAGTGCTCTACTCACCGTGCCAATTAGATGCATCAAGGCTGTAGAACAAGTAAATGGGAGGGGCAGATTTTGAATCCTGATGTTTTGATTCCAAATATGGGGCTCTTTTGAGTGTACCATTCTGGAATGTATTCAAGAAGAGGCTCCTTTTTGCTAAGGATATTTTAGAGCTGAGGTTTCTGAACTCCTTATCTTTTCTGAGATGTGAAAATCTATGGTCTTCATCAAATGTAAACACCCATCCATTTACTCAGATGGATTTCATGCCAATGACTGCAGAAATTCCATTTGCTCATGTCCACAGTCCTGAGTATTCTCCCAGACTTAATCTACCATCATACCATAATAAGTGTTAATATCAAAATTGAAATCTAGAAAATTAAAAATAGATCTTTGCATTCTAAAATCTAGGAGGGTGGGTTCATATGCAGAGCACAAAATACAAACAGTCTGCATAGACACATTTTAATAAGGTTTGCAGGGCATTATTTAAGGTTATTCCTACCATTTTTACTGAGTCCCTATTCAAGTTTTATCTTCTAAATCACCAAAAGCAACACTGGTTCCCAAGTTCTCTCTGATATTGTAGACTATTTTTTTTTAATGCAATCTGCTTTCTTATCTGTTTTAATTATATTTAGAGCTGAATTAACAGGGGGAAAAAAGAATCTGGGATGTGGTTAGAAGTATGTTACTTGACTGGGGACATATTCTAACCTCTCCATTTCTGCATGTTTCCATTAAATTTCAAATTACCTTACTGTGTCACCTTTTCTAGAGTTGGAGGAGGACTTGACCTTAGACTAGCATTTGTGGCATTATAATGCATAGCTAGGCAAATGTTCCTGATATTTCAAATAAAACTATTAAGATCAAAACAAACTTCTCTTCTTCAGGGCACCGATTTAAAGGGGAAAATAGTTCATAATTTATAGAGAAATCTGAGTCATCAGGAAAGGAATTGGCTATATGTGTGACTTGAAGAACCAACTGCTGATGGTGGCAGAAAAATATAGTGAGAACTAGAAATTGAAGTCACATATTTTTTCCTTTTTAAATAGTTATTGATATCTTTTGTTTTTTAAATCACATTCATTTACAGATATATGGTTTCCTCACTTCCTTCCCAGAGAGGCACTCCCAACTAAAAAGAGAAACAAAAAGAGGAGGAGAGAAATTTAGCTGACGTAGCTCACATAGCTTCACAGCCAGAGGTCCTAAATTCTAATCCCATGTCTCTCGATGTTTACTATCTTGGGTCAAATCATTTTATTTCCTCTAGGCCTCAACTCCTTCCCTTGTAAAATTATGATGTTGGACTCTCAGGTTGCTTCCAGTTTCATATATGAATCTAAAGCTTCACCAAGTATGAGAATATATTCAGTGTTCTTTACCCTATGTCCACCACTTATATAAAGAATAGAGAAAATATATCCTGTATTTTCTCTTGACTCACTTGATGAAGAATAGGCGAATGGAAGAGATATCTATATGTCTCCTACTCTTCTTGGATTATCTAGAAAGAAGGCATTTTCTCCACCTAGTAGTCAAATTCCATCTCCCCAATTGCTGGACTTTCTTCTGGGAAGGTAGGTGAACATTAAACTTTTAAATATATGAGCTTTCTCCCTTCATACACTTGCCTATGCCCAATTTTCAGCTAAGAGAAGAGGAGGGGGTATTTTCAAAGTTGTGAGAGGATAGATTAGGCTATATGTGATATGATCTGAATGTCAAGTCTCCTAAGAGACAAAATGTGATCCTGAGTCGAAGTGACAAGGCTACAAAACCAGAAATGTAATAAGAATCTTGGTCATGAGGAGCCATGAGAATAATTTTTAATCAATCTTTGTTAAACAGTGATTTAAACACTTTAATGAAGAAATCTGAGATTTCTATAAAATCCTGTGAAGGAGGTAATTGAAAAAAAAATCATCTAAAAGATGGAGGAAAATACCGTTGTGTGTAGTCATTCGTCAAAATTCAGTGCAGTAGTGTAACGAGGGCCAATTCTGAGTTTGCCTTCATTCTCATTCTTCCTTGTCATTTTTTAGGGCTGTTCAGACACAGTCTATAAATTTGAAAGCTGTTAGGACTTGGTCTATAAATAGATATTGCCCAGAGGGACAAGTGATAGGGTTTGTACACAAGAGCTGAGCTCCTGCTCAGAGACAGGCTTTAGAATCTAGAGATCTGAGAGGATGCCTGGGCTAATCTTCTGAGGGATACTTATTAAAGGAAGGGAGGCCAACAGTCCACAGCTGATCTGAAGCATTCTATTAGTTTACACATGTCTCAGAAACAAAGGAGACCAAATTCTTGGTACAACTTCATCTGATTCAAAGGAACTTATAGTGGGCTCAACACAGGGAGTACAGCAGCGTGTGACCCAAGATTGACTCCATTTCCTCCTGTTAGACAACCCAGGGGGACAAAACTTTCGTTTGCAGGGATTACAGGGGAATTGTGGGATGATCTTGCCAAGGGAATTTTTTTTTTAGCAAGAAAATCTTAAAGTAATGAGTGCTGGAATAGCAGATTAGTTTGATTTCATCAATTTCTTCTTCTACAAGTATTATTAAATATTACATTAACAAACAAAAATATTGCCAGCTTTTTAAGCAACTTCCCCAGAGTGAACTATCCATTGTTCAAAATCTGACATCAAATTATTAATGTGTTGGCTACAAATATACAAAATATTACATAACAGCCAATCCATAGAATTCATTATATTCTAAGGGATCATGAATTTAGTGTTGCAAGGGAACCTAGAAGCTAGCTCATCCAAACCTTTCATTTTAACGAGAAGGAAAATGAGGCTGATGCATGACTTGCCCAAGATCATACTGCCAATGAAGGGCAAAATGGAGATCTGAACTCAGGTTTCCTGATTCCAAATGTGACATATTTTATACAGCACCATCCTGCTTCCACCTATATACTGCTTCCAGTTAAGGAGAGATACTGTTAATTATTAGATAAGAAATTACCACGTATAATTATTACATATGAAAAAATTATACAAAAATAAATGCTGAAGTTCAGTTTTGTGTTTCTCTTTATAAGTAGCTAAAAGTTAATAAATGGCTCAATGATGACTCATTCATTGATTGCTCGTGGAATTATAAGATTATGGAATCTTTAGGGGAGAACAATCTGCCACTAAATAATACAATTGTTCCATTATTAGGGATGATAGACTGAATACATCATCAGAAGTAATCAGAACCATAGCAATCTGTGAAAGATTTTCATAGCTTTTCCACACCGAAAACAAACAAATGAAGACTGGAAAGAATCTAAATGTCTAATTATAGAGGGTAGTTAAATCATGGTATGTTAATTTAATGGAATAGTAGGTTACAATTGAAACTGACAAGTATGAGGAATACAAAGCAATTTGAGTAGAAAAGGACAATTCCAGAAGGAATTCTAGCTATGATCAAAGAAGAGAACAAAAGGACAATAGATTCTGTTAGGCACTTAGTGATTGAAACAATGTTTCCATACTATATGCATTGAAATTAATTAATTTAAATTTAAATTGTCACTAAACAAGTTTAGTTGAATGTATTGATGCTTCAGTCAACGTTTTGCATAAAACATTAAAAAAAAGTCATGATTATGGTCATAACACGTCAAATGATATTTGAAGTTTGTCTAAGTTACATCACTAACAATTAGAAGAACAACATGGAATTATTGTTTGTGATAAGGAATAAACAGAACTGGTTGGGAAAAAAATAGACTCTGGGAGAAGAGGCTTGTGGTGATAGTATAGAGGGTGACAAAGGTCTTAGGGGACATGAAAATGACACCCTGGAAATAACAAGAGAAAAATATGGGAACTTCCACCACCCTCCCTCAGGAGTTTCAGGAGCAAAGCCCCATTCATACCATTCTAGTTAGCCTTCTCTATTCACAGAATAAAGGAATTTCCGGAAGTTGTTTGTGTGTTTGCTTGTATGGATTTTGTATTTATACCTGAGAAGATAGATAGGTAGGTAGGTATATAGACAGACAGACAGACAGATAGCTAGATAGCTAGATAGATGATAGATGGTGATAGATGATAAATAGATGTTGTGTTCATCCTTCACTGCCAAAGAAGACCATGCCATCAGAGAAATGATGACATGACTTGCACTTGACTTTGTTTTGAGGGAGGGAGGGCTGTGAAGGTCACCAGCCTCACTTCTCCTTCAGAGTCATCTTCAGAGTCATCAGAGCACAGTAGGTTTAAGGTTTTGGAAATGGAATGGAAAGGAAAGGGAAAGGAAAGGAAAAAGAAAGGAGAGGAGAGGAGAGGAGAGGAGAGGAAATGAAAGGAAGAAATCTAGCCAGTAAACCCCAAGTTAACTGGGCATCCTCTGTCCATCCAAATTTACCTTCCTTTGGAGAGGAGAAGGAAGAGGAGGGGAGGAGGAGACAGATAAGAGAGAAGGAGCTGAGTAACCCAGCTAGGTACCCATTCAGGCAGCTGTGTCTACTCATAGATTGTTGTGTTCATCCTTCATTGCTGAAGAAGACCATTCCATCAGAGAAATGATGACATGACTTGCATTTGACTTTGATAGATAAATAGATATAGGTAAAAATACACACATATGCATTAATATGTCTGTGAAGCCCCCTTTGGGGTCTTCATAGAGAGAAAGGGTCTAGAGATATATTGATCAAATCATTCATTGTTGTTTTACACTATTGGGTTGTCCACTCTTGTGCAGTGAGCCATCACTCAGAATGCAATGAAAAATAATTTATCTTTATTTGAAAACAATTTTTTTAGGAAAAAAGTGTAAGCAAAAGAAAAATAAGATTTAAAGAAATTGGGAAGCCATTGTAGCTAAATGATGTCAGTTCTATAAGTAATTGTGAACAAGCAAGGAACAGAAGTATCAAGGGGATAAATTCATAGTGTCAGTAGTGGGAGGGCAAATGCAGGGAAACAGAAAGGTCTATCTAGAAAGATAATTCAAGTATGTCAGTGAATGTATTGATAAGACCTTTTTTGTTTTAGTATAATCAGGTGCCTCTGATTGAATGTTGTGATTAAAGAAGATCTTCCCCGTCCATTAATGGGCCTGAAGGCCCATACCTGTAGTTAATGAGGCACTGGTTTGCGAGGGCTGCGGTGCCCTCTGGCTCTGAAAAATGAATAAATACTCTGAGGTGAGTTTTTACTTTGGGGATTAATTTAAGAAGAATGTTTGTGTGACAGATGAGACTCTAGAAAGCTGTTAAGCAGTCCCCTAGCTTTGAAAACCCAGATGTTGGTGTTTCCCTCTCTGATAACTATGGTCAGAAACTTGGAACTATCTATTGGTCTGTGATATATGTATTTTTTGTGGTCAGACAGTTGGAAGTCTGTCTGTTGGTCTTTATTTCTCTTCTTGCATTTTCTCTATTGGTAAACGATTTATGTGCTTGATTAAACGAGATTATTAAACTCTCAAAAGCCTTTCCTTTTAGAAATGTAGATCAAAGAACCTGTGATATCAAGCCCTCCTGTATATGTCAGGGTCCTTACTGTCACAGCAAGCCAGTCAGGACTCCAACTTCTCATGATTATTTTCAGCTAAGGGTAGCAACACTTTTTATTTATAATCACCTAGTGTGTATCAGTGCCCCAGATTTCGCTCTCCTTCAAAATTCCTCAAAGTCCTGGATTCCTTTCCTCCTACAACTTCCCTTCCTGCAACCCTTCTTTCCATATGGAAAAAAATGATATTTCCTAAAACATTTTGCCACGAAGAGGCTATATTCATATAGACACAAATGCATACACACACCCACACACACACGCACAACACATGCACAAACACGAACACACAGTACAAAAAAAAGTAGAGAAGAAAAAAGAAGAAAGATAATTAGAAAGGGGGAAAGAAAATATAAAGTCAGAGTGAGGCAATAAGTGTTTATTAGGTTCCTATTATTTGCAAATCAATGTGCTAAGCATATTGGGTCAGGAGGAAAGTCTTGGGTTCAAAACTTACCTCTGACATTGTTATGTGGCCATGGACACATTCCTTAAGCTCTATGAATCTGAGGCATTTTAAGTTACAATGTTTAAGTTTTTAAGTTACAATTAGGTTTTTTTTTAATATTTCATGAATTTACATGCAATTAAATAACTACTGTACCAAGCATCATTATATCTCTAATATATTTTATGTTAAAGTATTTGAGTATAATAAAGGTTCACTGATGATTTTAGTGAAGGAAATTTAGTGCATTTTGGTTCCTGGGAGAGGTCTATCAGTGGAAAAGATTTCTTTCAGCACACTGTTGTTATTGTTTGGTCATGTCTGACTCTTCTTGACCCCATTTGTGATTTTCTTGGCAAAGATCCTGGAGTAGTTGGCCATTTTCTTTTCCAATTCATTTTATTGAGAAGGAAAGTGAGGCAAAGATAATTAAGAGACTTGCCCAAGGTCACACAGCTACTAAGGGTTTTCTTCACTCCAGGTACAGTGCTCTATGTCCTGCACCACACATCTGCCCTTTCAGCTCTTTCCTTAAGCAATAATCTTCTTGCTATATTTTCTAAAATATATATATGTATAATTATATATTATATATATAATTATATAATTATATAAAATAATAATAAATGACTAAAATTCAGTCCTGCAATCTTATTGGAAGCCGTAATAGAGAATAGGTAGCACACTAATATCACTGCATCCTCGCACTCCTAAAGGTTTCAAAATGAACAAACATTAACCAAGGTGGGATGATTGGGTGCCAGAGATTCGTAATGAATTGATTTAGCTTGGAAATTTCCAAATGAGAGTTTAGATTAAAAAAAATAAAACATCATTGATCAGAAAAGCATGACAAAACCATACAGGTGGTTTCCTACTTCTAAGTCCTCTGTTGTGGTTTTATCACAGTATGGAATTGAGTTGCTCGCATTCTTATATATAAATGAGAATTTAGCAAGGCATACGGTAAGTGAGTATTCTGGCAAAAAGCCCAATTCTTGACGTCAACAAGAATTTGATTCGAGTTATGTGACTGACTTGAAACCCCTGTCTTCTCACTTATGAAATCAGGGTGATAGTTAATGCCTATGACATCTATATCATCAGGTTTCTCTAATGCTTAAAAACAATAAAGTGTAGTAGTTTCAAAATCTCAAAGTACAATAAAAAAGTTCCTGCTATTAGAGAAACCGCATCCCCTAGTACTTGATGAACACCTCTAATGATACCATGCAAGTCTGACATCTTCTCATTAATAGTGTATGTAGGGAACTGACACAAATTTCTCATGGAAGTCAGAGTGGTTGGATCACAAGATCATAAATTTGGAACTAAAAGGTATCCTAAAAGTGATGTAGTCAAAAGATGAGACCTACCACAACAAAATAACTTGCCGGAGGAGGTAAATGGAGTAAATGGTGGAGTTAGAATTTATCCCCAGGGCTTTTGACTCCAAACTAGGGGTAGTTTTAATCATCATGACATTCATTTAAGGCTCAATTTAGGCACACTTTATTATCATGGATTAAGCGTTCTTTGCAAGCTCCTAGAAGGATCCACTCTGGGATTTAGTACAAGTTTCTGAAGGGTATACAAATTTCTCTTGGTTTTTGTGCAACAGCATTGAGTAGTGTGCTTAGATTTAGGATTCTTGGCTTGTTTAATTGGAGTCAGATTCTTGGAATTAAGGTTCCT